>OX457037.1:64573414-65173414 GCA_949752735.1 Lumbricus terrestris | reverse complement strand
GGTGATGACTGTCGCGCTGCATGCACAGTGTGTTGAAATATTGTAACAGCCGTTGGGGCACTGGCCGTAAGGTGGAGCGATGAAGGTTGTCTGATTGGCATCACAGTTGCAGTTGTATCCAGAGCCGTTGGTCACTGGAGTGCAGTCACCTTGGCATTCTGAGAAACAGTGATCAATCCTCATAGTAGGCATACATAATTATATCATAATAGACTAAATGTAAGAGAGAACAAGCAGGCAAAACCGCGAAGTATAAATGTCACCACTGTAGTAGAGCTGCCTCATACAAGCTGAACTCAATAAAAAAGACTCACAATGCATGTACCTTATATCGAGAATTTCAAATGACGACAGGCGATGAAGGCCGCCGCTGACATACCGAAAAGAACTCCCTCAAAAATAGTAAAATACTGCACCCCCAAAATGTCGTAAAGGTTTATAGGCCTTCCAACTAAGCATTAGGTGAACCTAGCGGCTAATATTTTAATGGTAGGCCTATAACTGGACGAATTGCGTTTGAATATCCAGCAACGCGTAATAATTATGCGTGACGATACACTCTGAAGATGAACTTCAGAGACATTAAAATAGCCAATTATGCGAAATTATAAATAGCAGAGTAAATCAAATATGCGCACATACAACATAGCTCTATTGTCGTCGGTCAACATGGCCGACGATCGTGCCCTTCTGTTGTTATGGCAGATTTTACGTCTGTGGCGAAACTCGCTCGTTTTTGTTCGGATTTTCTGATGTTTACTGATGTCGAGTGCCGAGTTTATGACTTTTCTTCATCAGTGTCGTAAGCGTTTCAACGGTATGTTGACTATAAATTTTGACGTTAAACCATCGCCATGCGTCTTTCCTCTTTGTACTGGTCGATTACGCTCAACATCAAGGGGTTCCAGGTTCGTCATTATTGGTTCGTCTTTATCGATAGCCGAACGGTTGCACACATGAATGGGAAAAGAAAGTATCTTATTACCAGCAACCTAAGACCGTGCCGTAGTAGTGCCACGTTTCCAGCGTTGTGCTGCCCGTCGCTGCTCTTCGCACTTATGCTTCTCGACTCTGTAGACACTGAAAATGCTGCTAAACTACCATCATCGGTAATCGGTACGAGAACTGTCGGCAGAAATCTTCGTGTAGCCAACGCGTAGGAGTTCGACTGTGGTGACTTGTGCTACTCGAGCGGCGTTTTACCTAAGGACCACTCTGTCGTGACGTTCCATCAAAAGGCTTGAGCTATAATATTAACTTTTATGATTGCCTCTGTTGATGGTTGCCAGATTTGTTTTGTATATCATTTTATGTGTCATGTTTTTTATATATATATAATATATATATAATATTACATACGCACTCTGGTTTACAAGTGTATATAATATATATATTATGTATCATTTATATGTAATTATAATAATAAAATTATATATATATATGCTTGTAAACCAGAGTGCGTTTTGCAGCTGGTACATTAAAGAATATGCTTACTTACTTACTTTACATACACAAAAATGCAGAGACAATGGACGCGCAGAAGAAGAAGCTAGATTATGCATGTGGATTACTTACTAATTGGTTCGATATTGTAGGAAACTGAGAATCCGATGCCTATACCAACTCCGTCAGCGCGAAACGCCACGAGAACACGGGTGCACGGCTTGAAGATCAATTCCGCCCGATCACCGGAGCCACAATACCTGATTCGTCGGCTGATTGAGTTGCTCTCACAAGTGAACTGTTCATATAGAATATGCAAAGCAGCTATTATTTAGTATCACTGCATTAATGACTATTATATAATTAATTATCAATAGTTTTACATCAAAGCTGTGAAACAACGGAAGCGTCCGACTTCACATGTGTTCTCGATAGAATTTTGCATACAGCTCGTTTATATATCTGACATCGTTTTAGTGAACCAAATAACTGACCCCGTGATTATCTTGCTATCTCTAAGGAATTACACTGCTTCAACACAATACCAATAATAATTATGAAAGAATAAAGTCAGATAAGCAAGGAAATCCTATGTCCTCGCAAAACAACCGATATTGTTTGAATTAATTAGTTAGAACCTGCCTCAATCCAATCGAAGGAGCAGGCACTCTCCCGTTCAAGACCGAGAACGTTGAAAATGAATTTGATCGTACTCAGCGACGAAGCGACGATGACATAATTGCAGAACTGGTTGTTTTGATAATTGCTGGGATAGTATGGAGAGGTGATATTACCTATCAGATCATTGAACGTACTCTGCCCACAATCTGAAAGGTCGTACAAAATGCCAAAAGTCACATCTTATCAAGTTTATTATAGCACTAATGGGTTAATAGGTTACTCTGTCGTAATGATAGACAAATGATACAGAATCAGAGTGCAAAAACAACAAACAAAACTACTGCTAATACTACTTTTGCTAATACTACTAAATACTACTATATATATATATATTATATTATTATTTATATATATATATATATTTTGCTTCGACAAAGCAATTAATCTAAAAATTATGACAATAATGGAAAATGACAGTCAGTTTGGACGCCATCTTGATCTTCAGAAAGAGCTCCTGAGCTATTCTGCCGTCATAAGCAAGAACCACGTATCTGCAAAAACCTAGTTCTGAGATAAACGCAAAAGACTAAATTCTTTTCTGCCAAGTGGAAAAAATATTTCTATTCTTTCCTGCTTTAAACCAATAAATGTAGAAAAAATCAACCATTTTATGGAAAAAATAATTTTAAATATATTTGATCGTAAATATGGAAAATGTCAGTTAGTGTGTTCTTGTTTAGCATTACATACCGGCGATTGTGACCCATAAATGGCAAAAACAACGTATCTGCATAAAATCGTGTATAATTGTGGAGCAATTCAGAAATTTACGCACGCATAAATCTGGTATTATTATTTTAAGAGAGTCGACACCAGTTTTACAATTGTAAGACCAGTTTGTACAGTTGGGAAACCAGTTTGTACAGCTATCAGGCATTGTTTTAAATATACGACACCAGTCTGTAGGCTACAACGGTGTTATCCAGTTTGTACAGCCACCGAACATAATATTAAAAGATAAGACACCAGATTTTGTAGCTGCGAAACCAGTTTTTTCAGCAATCAAGCATTTTAAATAATGTAAAACCAGCTTGTGCATCCGTGGGACCAGTTTGTACAACCGTGAAACCAGTTTCACCACTAATAGATATAGTTTTAAAAGACCAAACCAGTTTGTACAGCTGCAAAAATTGGATTCTACTAGCTATCGGGCATCATTTTGAAAGATATGAAACCAGTTTGTACAGTATGAAACCAGTTTATGCAGCTATCAGGCATCATTCTAAAGAAAAGAAACCAGTTGTATTTCTGTGAAACCAGTTTGAACATCCCTCAGACAACAAATCTGAAGATACGAAACCAGTTTGCACAACTATAAAACCAGTTTTACAGCAACGAAGCCAGTTTGTACAGCTATCGGGCATTATTTTTAAAGATGAGAAACCAGTTTGTGAAAAGTGAAACCAGTTTGTATAGATATAAGACAATATTTTAAAAGATACGAATCCAATTTGCACATTGTGTGAAACAAGTTTGTACGATTGCAAAACCAGTTTGTACAGGTATCAGGCATTATTCTAAAGTTAAGAAATAATTATGTTAGAGACAAGAAACCAGTCTATACAGCTGTTAAAAGAGTTTGCACAGCAATCAGGAATCATTTTGAAAGATATAAAACCAGTACTACTGTGCTGCTATGAGGCCAGTTTGTACAGCTCTCAGGCAACATTTTAAAAGATACGAAACCAGTTTGCAAACTATAAAACCAGTTTGTACAGTGTGAAATCAGTTTGTGCAGCCAACAGACATTATTTTAAAAGATACAAAAACTTTTGTACAGCTGCGAAACCAGCTTGTACAACTAACATATATTTCTTAAATATACTAAACCAGCTTGCAGAGATGTGAAACCAGTTTGTACAACTGTAGAACAAGGTTTTACAGTATCAGGCATCATTATAAAGATACGAAACCAGTTTGAACAACGGTTAAGCTAGTCTATCTAGTTATCAGACATTATTTCATACGATATGAAACCAGTTTGTACAGTTGTAAAACCAATTTATACAGTACCCAGGCACCATTTTAAGAGACATGAAACAGTTTGCAAACTATAAAACCAGTTTGTACACTGCAAAATCAGTTTGTACAGTCAACAGACATTATTTTAAAAGATACAAAAACTTGTGTACAGCTGCGAAACCAGTTTGAACAACTGTGAAGCTAGTCTATCTAGTTATGAGACATTATTTCAAACGATATGAAACCAGTTTGTACAGTTGTAAAACCAATTTATACAGTTCTCAGGCAACATTTTAAGAGACACGAAACCAGTTTGCAAACTAAAAAACCAGTTCGTACACTGCAAAATCAGTTTGTACAGCCAACAGACATTATTTTAAAAATACAAAAACTTGTGTACAGCTGTGAAACCAGTTTGTTCAACTAACAGATATATCTTAAAGATACTAAACCAGCTTGCATAGATTTGAAACCAGTTTGTACAACTGTAAGACGAGGTTTTACAGTATCAGGCAGATACGAAACCAGTTTGAACAGCTGTGAAGCAAGTCTATCTAGTTATCAGATATCATTTCAAACGATATGAAACCAGTTTGTGCAGTTGTAAAACCAATTTATACAGTACTCAGGTGACATTTTAAGACATACTAAACAAGTTTACAAGTTTAAAAATAATAAAACCAGTTTGCACAGCAGCGAAACCAGTCTGTACAGTTATCAGGCATTATTTCAAACGGAAGATTATTGCAGAGATGTCTCTTACACACCTCTTTTACTGTTAGCAATCCCATGTAAATTTAAGATTAGGCAAAGCCCAACGCAAGTGCAGATACGTGGTTCTTGCTTAGTACGTATCTCCGAATAACGCCATATCATACTAAGCAAAAACAACGTAAGTGCAGATACGTGGTTCTTACTTATGATGCCATGCGGTTTCTGCAGATACGTGGTTTTCACACACGCTGGTTCCCTGTGATAGAATCGAGATCCGGGTTTCTCAATGTTTTCCAAGGTGTAGGACCATTAATAGATGCAGAATCTGCATCTAACTCAAAACGGCCAAATTTGCAGTTACGTGGTTCTTGCTTATGACGGCAGTATTGTTGGGAACTGTTTGTTTCCCATTCTACTCATATTCCTTCGCTTATTCAGAAACATTCAGCCTGCTACAAACTATTTGCAGGCGATAACTAATGACCTTGGAAAATGACAGCCATTTTGGACGCCTTCTTGGTTCTCGAGCTCCTGAAGGATTCTTTGGCAATTTTTTGGATCTCATTCTACTCATATTCCTACATCTATCCTGAAAAGGTCAGCCAGTAATAAGTTATTTGCGCATTTTTATTTATTGTTCCAATGGAAAAAGAACTGGAAAATTGGAAAATTTTCAAATGGCACTATTTCACGTTTTTCTTAGAATTTCTTACTGAACTCAAAATATTTGTCATTTGCTTGTAGCATCAAACTACACACTGTTAGGCTATTATGGAAATTTCAAACTTACGACTACTGATGCCAAGAATTCTAAAGCTTAGGCTTCCAGAGAGTTTAAACCTTGAATTACAGTGATGAAAATCTATCAGTCTTTGTTATTCTGGCCCAGAATTTCTGGGATGGAACAATGGACATCCTTTCGGAACTCCGTTAGGTTGATTTGCGTAAACTTATTAAATGTTTGACACATTGAGTCCCTATAGTAAGTCTGCATCAATTTGAATAAGAAGATATAGGACATCACGAGTTAATTACACATATTATATTCGTCCAATGAAGCGGTTTTGGTGGGTGTTGACGTGGGTGGAGTGGCGACTGGTAAGCTGCATGCACAATAGGATGATGTATTAGAACAGCCGGTGGGGCACTGGCCGTAAGTTGAAGCAATGAAGGTAGTCTGGTTAACATCACAGCTGCAGTTGTATCCGACGCTGGTGGCAACAGGATGGCAGCCATTTTGGCATCCTGAATGAGGAACAAAAATCATTAATTATTACAACACAAATATTAAATTGACTAAATGTAAGAAAGAAAGAGAGAGAGAAGTAGGAGACAATATTATTATTGACGATTTTATCACGCAAAGCAAGAAAAGTTTGTTGATTGAAAATGCATAGGCTATTTGTCCACTGCAAATATTTGAGCACACGAATAGCGAGACGCTCTCTGTGATGGGCATAAACGTATTTAGGAGCTCATACCTTAGTGTACGTTGTCAGGTTTTTTGCCGTATCGGCGTGTTGTCGTCTAACGGCAGATATAGCCGCTTTTAGAAAAACTCATTTATAGGCCTACTCCGAGCACCAGACGAGATAACCTACAGCTTCACTCCAGTTGCACTAGAAACATTGGGACCTATGGACCAGGAGGGCCTAGCCTTCATCATGGATCTCGACCGACAGTTGTCACGTTTAAGAGAAGACCCACAAGAAAAACTCCTTTTTCCAAAAGATATATCTGTCAAAGTCCATGCAGCGATTCAACGTTATCGCTCGCCTGGGTACGACGAAGTCGTTGAACTCTGTTTTTAGATAAGTAGACTATAATAAAAAACGATAATAATAATAAAATTATAGTAATAATAATAGTAATAATAATAATAAGTCCCCAAGGGATCATGTTTACCTCGGGGCAAAAATAAAATAAAATAATAATAATATTAGTAATAATAATAATAATAATAATAAAAAAATATTAATTTTTTTTTGCCCCGAGGTAAACATGATCCCTCGGGGACTTCAACACTCTCGATAAAAGCAAATTTGTCTGGAATGGACCCTAAATTATTATTATTATTAATATTATCACAACTGTTGAGGAGGACGAGGTCTGATTTAAAAAATAGTAATAATAATATGTGAGAATATATTATGAGAATAATGATGGTATTAGGCGCTAGCAAAGTCCATTAGGGATCCTGTATACCTTGGGGCAAATAATAATGGAAATAATTATAATAATAATAATTAAGGTATTAATAATGGTGACAATAATAATAATAATAATAATAATAATAATAATAATAATAATAATAATAATAATAATATTATGATGCAACCAGCATCCATACCTGCGCCGTATCATACATAGACAAGACAGCGACGACACCTGGGAGTGCGGCCGAACTGGCCGCCTCGCGTAAAATGGCTAAATATGCAGACCTCCCTGCATCCCACAACTTCGTTCCGATTGCGTTGGAAACATTGGGACCAATTAACATTTCAGGTCGCGAGTTTATTGCGGAATTAGGTCACCGTGGAAAGCGGGCCGGAGCCTCGTATGGGACGTAACTGTGGTTGACACTCTAGCGCCGTCGTATTTGCAGGCAACGGCTGTCACAGCTGGAGCGGCAGCAGAAATTGCAGACAACAGGAAAACTCAAAAATAGGCCTACCAGTCACTTTCAGTCACACATGACTTCGTTCCATTGGCCATTGAAACTCTAGACCCTGTCAACTTAAGAGGAATCGAATTAATTACAGATTTGGTTCGTCACTTGACGAAGGCGACAGACGAATTGAGAGAAACGACATTTTTATACCAAAGACTTTCGGTGACCATACAGCGCTTTAACGCGGTGGCCTTCGCTGGATCTTTTGCTGCAATATAATAATAATAATAATAATAATAATAATAATAATAATAATAATAATAATAATAATAATAATAATAATAATAATAACAATAATAATAATAATAATAATAATAATAATAATAATAATAATAATAATAATAATAATAATAATAATAATAATAATAATAATAGTAATGCGCGATGAGGTACATGAAAGACAACTGATTTCTTTTAGGCACAAACCAAAACTAGAAACACCAGTCTAATAGGTCAAAATAATATAAGTTTACAGTTTACACAATGTCATGTGCACCTAGGCATGCATTCATACTTCATATGCCTACAGAGACAAGAAATGCGCAACATGAAAAAGTTGAATATGCAAACTTACGAATTCGTTCGATTTCATAGGACACTGAGAATCCGATGCCTGTACCAACTCCGTCAGTATGAAACGTTACGAGAACAATGGAACACGGCTTGAAGCTCAATTCCGCCCGATACCCAGAACCGCAATACCTGATTGGTCGGCTGATTTGGTGGCTGTCACAATTGAGCTGTTCATGCGGAATGTCCAAAACGTTTATAGATTAGCATCATAATATCAATAGGTCTAATTATCATGTCATAGTCTAACATCTACATCGAAAAGAGGAATTTCAGTCGTAGACTCCTAGTATGGATTCTGCTAATTTCAATCTCTGAAATAAGCCTATAAAATTATTATTTTTAGAAAATCAAACCTGTAACTGATTTCGTGATCTCTCTCTCTCTCTCTCTCTCTCTCTCTCTCTCTCTCTCTCTGCCTCTGCCTCTGCCTCTGCCTCTGCCTCTGCCTCTGCCTCTGCCTCTGTCTCTGTCTCTCTCTGTCTCTCCCTCTCCCTCTCCCTCTCCCTCCCTCCCTCCCTCCCTCCCTCCCTCTCTCTCTCTCTCTCTCTCTCTCTCTCTCTCCGTAAGGACAGGAATTACACGGTTTCAACACAATCATCATCGTCATCATCATCATCATCATTATCATCGTCGTCGTCATCGTCGTTGTCGTCGTCGTCGTCGTCATCATCATCATCATCATCGTCATCATCTGGATCCAAAGGCCAATGATCCGTAAGTATCCATTGCATTTGCAGAAGCTTTGCAGCACTTATTCACACCAGTCCTTAATCAATCAATCGCAATTTATTTAGCGCTTCTTCAAGGTACCTACTCAGAGGTTCTCCCGGCCGAGATCAAGCGAAAAAAACAGTCTTCAACAGTTTGTGAAATTGAGAACAGCTTGGGAGGTGTCGCATAGTCAAGGGAAGTCCATTCCAGGTTGTTGGACCAACCACAGGGAATTAACGCCTCTGCATTGCTGCAGAGCGAGTTAAAGGAACCATTAAGTCACCATGGACAGCAGGGCGCACTGTGCGGCGGCCTATGCAAGTGGAAAGAATGCGGCAAAGCTCGCACAAATAAGAGGGTGCCCAGCCTGATAAGCGTCGCCACACCAAAGATGCAATCCTAAATGAGATGCGCTGCGGGGAATGCAAGATCTCACGCATGTAATATTTGGATACACGGTCGTACTTGGTGAATCTCGCCCCCTCCCCAAATAAGTCGTGCGGCAGCCCGGTGGACTCTCTCCAACCTCTCAATCCGAACCCGCGGGAGACCAGCAAAGATGGAGGCGCAGTAGGCCTAGTCGAGGCCGCTCAGCGCAAATGCATGGACAAGAGAACCTGCAGCTTTAGAAGTCAGAGAGCGAGCAATGACCCTGAGCTGCCGCAGTTGGTAGTCGGCTGCGGCACACCTGATCAATGCGAGATGAGTCCAAGAGCACTCCAAGGTCACGTATCATCGAAAAAGAAGTCATAGATGGGAATTGAGTAGAGAGAACGCACAGGTCGAGTTCAACCAGCTGGAACCAGCCAATTTAAGACATCCAATCTGTGAGGGCCCCCGTTGCTTGTTGCGTGATGCGAGCGGCCTCAATGGCTGCGAGTGGAGGGCAGTGCAGATATGCCTGAGTGTCATCTGCATACAGCTGGTGTAGCACGCCGTAAGATGCTAAGAGCGTGCCAATGTAAGAATTGTAGAGCAACTAAAGCTAGGGAGCCAGGGCAGAACCTTGTGGGAGACCAAATGGAGCCGGGGCCCAGGTTGACCTACTTTCTCCCAAAATCACCCAACTAGACCGCCGTGCTAAAAAAATATGTGATCCACGCAAGTGGATGGCCAGATAGTTCAAAAGAGATAGAGAGGCGTTTAATTAATATATCATGATCGACAGTGTCGAATGCTGCACTAACGTCGAAAAGAGCTAATAGCCCCTATCCATGACCCCGTAGCAGTCATCTAATCACTGTTTGCATTGAGTCTTGCCTTATTATTATTTAGTATTCTTGGTACCTCCACATTGTGTCACCTATGATTGTCATTCAAGTGCATACAGGCTAATATCCTGTAAAACTGCATTTAAAATCCCAATATAATATTATTTTTCAACGGAATACCGATCTGAAAAATTAAAGTCAGAGAAGCAAGGCAGCATCTTCGCAAATCAACCGAAATTATTTGAGTGAACCTGCCTCAATCCAATCGGAGGTGCAGGTGTCGGTCTGTTCGAGATCGAGTGCGTTGAAGGTGAACTTGATCGTGCTGATCGTAGCGAAGATGTAGTAACTGCAGTACTGATTGTTTTCGTAAGAGTAGGGGTAGTTGGGAGAGCTGATATTACCCCTGGGGCTTTGGAACAAGTCCTGTCCACAGTCTGAAAAATCTTGCAAAATGCCCAAATACACAATCTATAAGATTTTACTTTAGTCTTCCTTTATCAGTTGTAATAAGTTTTATTGATTGAAGGATCAAAGTACGTGTCATGCTGTAAATTAGTGTCATGACATGGCTCTATTTTAAAGACACTTGGTCTTTTTGTTGTGTACCTGAATACTTCTAAACAGTAACTCTTGTCGAAATACAAATTATAAGGTTTTATCGACTCAAAAAATTGCGGTTTTTGCGTAGCCTAATTTGCATTTCGCATTGCGTTATTCCAAGAATAGCATCAAATACTAACATGTAACGGATAGAATATGCGTCACTTACCGGGGTAAAGATTTCAAATTACCCCCTCCTCCTAAACATTACCCCCCAGGTAACTTGAAACCGGTTTCAGATTACCGGGAGCCGGATGAAACCGGTTTCAAGATACCCCGGGGTAATCTGAAACCGGTTTCAAGTTACCCCTACGGTTTCAGGTTAACCCCCCAGTGAAAACAGTTATTTAACTGGAAATAGAATAGATTGACGTAAACAACGTTTGAGAAATGGAAGCTGGATGAAGGTACTCTGTAGGACTTGTAGGTGAAATAGGTGAAATAGGAGCTGGATTGACGAAAACGTTTGAGAAATGGAAGCTGGATCGTTGTTTTCAAACGTTGTTTTCGTCAATCCAGCTTCTAATTCACCTACAGAGAACCTTCAACTGCTCCTATTTCACCTACACAGAACCTTCATCCAGCTTCAGACAATCCAGCTTCATCCAGCTTCCATTTCTCAAGCGTTGTTTTCGTCAATCCAGCTTCTATTTTCAGTTGAATAACTGTTTTACTGGGGTTAACCTGAAACCGTAGGGGGTA
Organism: Lumbricus terrestris; assembly: GCA_949752735.1. Taxonomy (NCBI): domain Eukaryota; kingdom Metazoa; phylum Annelida; class Clitellata; order Crassiclitellata; family Lumbricidae; genus Lumbricus; species Lumbricus terrestris. The sequence continues at coordinate 65,162,143 of OX457037.1, read as the reverse complement.
ACTTGAAACCAGGGGGTAATGTTTAGGAGGGGGTAATTTGAAACCTTTACACAGGTAATAAACGTTCTATGTAGGGCCGTGGTTCCTAACTTTTTTCGACTTTAGGGCCACTTTTTGTAAGTGTGAAGACACGAGGGCCACTTTTTCTTAGTTGAAGGACATTACGGGGTCACAAGGCTATATTGTAATTAACTAAAAGCATATAAAATTGTTATAATTGAATCAAAATTGAATGTTTGACGCCATTATTTTATTGACGTCAAAATAAAATAATTTATAATAGAAAATATTGATGTGTTCTATCCTGTACAAATTGTCAATTTTTTCATATGTTTTGTTAATTCTTTGAGAGATGAGGGACATTTTTAGGCCTGGCGGGCCACTTTTGGCCCTCGGGGCACGGTTTGGAAACCACTGATGTAGGCCCTACATGTATTTGGAGATTATTCAATTCATATGAAACTAACGCTGTCATTTTAGTGTTTCTACTTCTCACGCCACGCAACGTCGCCGAAACTTGCAATGTATCTCAAACGGAACGTCAAGCTCCACAAACGGTTCAAAGCCATCCGTGGGGACTAGGCCTACCTAATAATTATTGTCTCTTTCTCGTTCCATGTTGGCTAGTGTTGATTCACTCACCGCCACTACCACCACCACCACCACCACCACCATTACCGCGATCATCATCACCGCTAGCCTATTGCTATATGAATTTGAGGAGTTCGCATTCGATTTGGTTTTCTATTTTAAAAAAGCAATTGGTCAGTCTTGCATTTTGCACCTTCTGACTGCTACCAGTCCACCCTGAGGATTTACCAGTTCAGGACTTCATAATAATTATCATGCTCGTCTCCGTCCCGAAGCACTGCGAACTCAATCCTTCGCAGCGTTTCATTCTTCAGGCATTTCTGGACGACCTGCAGGGAAAGAGGTAGTGTTAGCAGTAAAAGACAAAGCATGAGTAGGTCTATAGTGTCGAACTTACTGTAACCAACAGTCTGAGCGCCGCATACGGATAACAACCCGAGTAGAACAGCTGCACAGGTCAACAGATGAAGAGACGTAGGCACAGACATTTTCTGTCTTTTACGATCCACTTCTATTCTGCTGAGTCTGAAACAAAATGCCCATCGTAGGTTTATACATGTACAGGGTGGGCCACTGGGCCTGTAGAAATGCAACAACTTTGATGACTTATAACTTCAACTTTTTCAAGCCAAATAGGCTCCCCTCTTAGCGGGACTTGTCCATTTGGTGGGCTTGTTGCTCTCCAGTCACCCAATGTAACATCACCTGTGCTGTGACTGCTTAGTGGTTGATGAATAATATAACTGGCTCACAGTCCTTATTTCTGAGAACAATATTCTAATGTATTACAGTGTGAACCATTGTCCTACTTATTACTGGTTCGTGCAGTTATTTGTAGGCTAGCACATTGTTGAAAACAGCGAATTTTTAAAAATAAATCCGATTTGATAACTGATTAATGAGCGTAGTTGTTTAGCTCGCATGGCTACAGGGTAATACAGGGGCGGAAATAGAAATTTTCGAAGGAGGCCAAATTTTTTGGAAAAATTGGTTGATCTTTCGCCCGAAAAAACTGATGTCTTGTTTAGCCATTTGGTCCAACTTGCCTTGAAACACATATACCATTATCCCTGCCAAAAATTGATGACCTTTTTTAGTCATTTAGCCGTATTGTCTAGAAAATATACCGTTGAAACTTACTGTTGAAAGCTTGTTGAAACCTAATGGGGGAGGGACACGTTCTATGGACATTTTTCAATGGGGTCATGGCCGGATTTGCCCCCTGGATTTGCCCCTGCATGGCTAGCGCTGTCACATTCAACATTGGCTCATATTAGTGTATGCAACAGAATCATGACGACTTTCGTTGTTAGATAGCGATGACGTAGACAATAGACATGACATTGTATGCATGTATGTAAGCTATGTATGCACGCAGGCATGTATGTATTGCATTGCATATGATCATCTATTAATTTAATAAAGCGCTTCTCACGGCTTGAGCCTTTCAGAAGCGCTTGCAGTGCAAGAAACCTCGAGAGAAAGGAGAATTTTATGGCGAAAGAAATTGCTACAGTCAAAATTTCAGGAAGATGCATGTAGGCCTATAGGCCTACCATTTCAGTTAATTTTAAATTGAATGCGTGCGAGAGAGGTAGCAAATGAAGTTGTTCAACCATAAATGTAGAGCCGTGGGGGAAAATTGAACAAGGCAACATATCGAACAACAAGTTCGGACTGAAGAGAATCTCAAAGCCGCGTCTTTGAATCGAGAAGCATTGGTCGTCGAACATTATTAACAACGCAGACCATCATAGATCCTGGAAAAATTGCCTCCACTGCAATAATTCGAAAAGCTATTCTTCCAGGACATCCATCCGTCAATGTCAGGCGATGATCACATTAAATTAGAGTTGAGTCCGGATGGGCGTTAGTGGAACCGAGATCTTCAAGTAGTCTGTTCGACAATATGTTTTAACCACATTGTTCAAGCCTATGGCAGGCATTGTGATATGATTAGCCCCGATTTATAATGCCAACACTTGTGCGGAAATTTTTAGATATTCAATTGAGACCGTTTCAAGCTGATGAAACCGAATTAAGTATCAAGCGAAGATGTAACTTACTTCGAATGTAGAACCCAGTGAGCCTGCCTCTTATGCCTTTCTCTTGTGTTGCAAAACGCTGTAGTAAAGATGCAGAGACAACCACTTCGATCAGCCTGCTCTTCAGTCTTCAGCAGGCGACTGAAATCTGCGATCTGACGCTACTGCTCTTGTTCATGCGCTATATATAATGCTTTCGCAGTGACCAGCAGCGGTGGTTCTGTTAATGGTACGGGTATAGCAAGAGCAGAAGAGCTGCTTTGTTAAAAAATGAAGATCATGGCGCTGCTTAATATTTCAAGCTAAGAGATGATCCAAACCTTTAAAGGTAAACAGAGAAATTCTTGTGTTTATTATGCGAGTCAACTTTTTAATGCGCTTACCGTGTTCTAAGACGCAAAGTAAAAACGCTGTCGGTTGGGTTGACTGTGACAGTCTGACACCCACTTTAATTTCTTTGTGAAATTAAAGAATTCAGAATTTTTAATAGGGTAAACATTTGCCTAGTTATTTCATCAGTTCTTTAATATTTTGGTTTTTTTGCATGTCGTATTTATGTGCGCCTATATAATTATTTGTATAAGTGTATGTGGGCGCGCATGTGCATGTAGACCTATGTCTATAATGTACGGCATTGTATGTAGTTAAGTAGGAATGGAGTAACGCTTTAGAAATTGTGACTTACGCTTGCGATTACAATGTATATGCATGTCTGCAAGTACGCCAGTAAGTATGCGTGAATATATGTATGCAAGCGTGCATGCACGTATGTATGTACGTGTGCATGTATGCACTATGCATGCATGTATATATGCATGTAAGTATGCATGTAAGTATATATGTATGTGTATATGTATGTATGTATGTATGTATGCATGTATGCTTGTATCATTGTATGTATGTATGACATTTGTATGTATTTATCAATGTATGTATGCATGTATTATCTGTGGATGTATGTATGTATGTATGTATTTATGTATGTGTGTATGTAAGTATGTATGCATGTATGCATGTATGTATGTATGTATACATGTATGTATGTATGTATGTATGCATGTATGTATGTATGTATGTATGTATGTATGTATGTATGTGTGGCGTTTCAGCCACAAGACAATGTTCGTTACGAGAAACACCGATCGGCTGCCTTGTTAAACTGAGCTGGAAACAAGGCCGGAGCAACGGTTACGCTCCTAAAGCAGCCAAACCGTATATGTAGACCCAATTTAGGTAAGGCATAATTTCCCCTAGCAGAAATGCGCTACAAAAATATGCGCTATTAAAGCGCGACCACTGCGCTATAAAGCGCGACCGACAGTTTAGTGTCTGCAGAACTTAGCTGGAAGCAGACGAGAGCGACGGCGAGGTCTAACACAGCCAAACCGCGTCTCAAACCCTTGTATAGGCAAAACTAGGTTTAGGAATAATTCGATAAATAATTTTAGGTAGGTCCTATAACTTAAATTTAAGGCGTAAGTTACGGAGAAGTCGTTTGGGAAGCGATAGAAAGAAACCCGGTGACGATCCGACAATAAATGGATTTTTGGCGAATTAACAACGGTTTTTCTATACGGAAGACCGATTGTTGTTTTCAAGCCAAAGTATAGTGTGCAGACAGCGATATTCCGGTGGAATAAAGCCTGCCACACGGTGCTCTGCTATATATGTGGAGTAATGGCGATTACTCCATGGGCAATGAGTTTCAACTCTGTTCTTCTCATTGCTCTCTACGCAGTCCTGGCACGTTGAATTGACATTGCTACGTTGGTTTGTTGGTGTCCAAACGGTTTCTGGTGAATTTGACGAGAAATATTGTATCCGGAGCGAATCCGCACCCGCGGAGGTTAAACGTTACCTGCGGTGACGATCGAACGGCGGCCGACTGGGCATCGCCCCGCTTCGACGCGCCAGGGAGAGTTGGTGGTGGCTCATCCCGTCTTACTTGTAACTGTCTCCTGGCATTTAGGCCGTGTTGAAGATCAGACCCGTTGAGTGCTTGCAACGTAAAAGAAAGCAGTTTTACCGCACCTGATCGAGGCTCCGGCGTCGTATAGGCCTAGGCACCCTATCCGTCACGAGCCCGTCAGCATCATACAGTTCATAACGAAGGCTACGCATCGAGAACGCTGTGGGTATCGTTAGTGCACTAATCCTTGGTGTACCCGGAAAGGGCAGTGGCTCTTTTCGCATCCGTGTGACACAGCACTGGAATTGTCACCCTTGGCGGCCCGCGTCGGATAATCTGCACGGCCGGCCTAGGCGAGCGCGCAACCGTAGATAAGCGGTAAGGCCTCGTATGTTAAACTTGAGTTACCCGTTGCCAGTACTATATATCTTGCCGCCAGGCGAGATCGAGGAAATAAGACTTCTTGGCCCTTGGCCATATACGAATTTCTTTCCTCTTGTGACAAATGACTTTTCCATTGGGGTGAAGCCTCGACCGAGCTAACCGCCGCGCCGGGAGAGCCCAGACTTCGGCCTTTGTGTTACCAACCTTACGACTCCTCGTTGGTGTCCATCGAATGTCGATAAGACAAGGCGTCTGGATAATATAATATAGCGTATACATTTCGACCCAGCATCTGCTGCGGAGCGACGGGTCCGGTCTCGTAGGATTCAGCCCCCTACGGACCTCGGCCACGCCAGCGAGCGCCTCGCCGCGAGTGCGGTTAATTTACCAAGGTTAGGGTGAAACCCGCAACAGAGACACTTCAGCCCAGGTCTGGACTGCATTAAAAGCTTCCACACCGGCTAGCGCATTTCATTCGGACACCGTCCGCCCCGGACGTGCCGTCATACAGTGTCGCGGGCGCTGCCCGGACGATCGACGCCTCGTGCGCCAGTGAATATTTCGTCATTCCAGCTTGGTCGTGAAACCTGGTGACCTCGACTGTGAATTCGGATTCAGTGGTACTTTGAAAGCAATAAACCTGGTTCCAAATATACGTGCGAGTGAAATACAGTGTTGCCATATTTTGTGTACTTGGACTCTTCGGTCGGAGGTCGGTTCAGCTCCCGCAGGGACATCGACTCCAGGTCCTAGTGTCCGTGAGTGCCGTACTCGGTGAAAACTTACCTGATCGTCTTGAAACCTGCATCGGATCGTGCAGCGCATACGATTTGCCCGTGAAAGTGTTGAGAGAACTGGTCTAGCTCGTCGCGTTCGAGAGTTAGAGCCGAAAGAGTGAATCTGTCCGGTATCTCGCGGGAGTAACTGTGACTCTCGTTAGGTAGCCATTTCCCTTGCCGCCGAAGAGACCGGCCGCCAATAAAAGTGTCAACGTGAATAACTTTGTATCCTGTGGTCGGATCGTTTTGAACTAAGCGACAATCTAGTTCATCTCGACGAGTAGAAGACATCTCCTGTTAAGGGTTTGTCAGCATCTGTTACGGTTTCGACGGTATAGTCTGGAGGAAGCGCCTCGCGCGTGAAAAGGACTTAGCCGATTTTCTTGATCTTTCGCCCGACGCCGCGAAGGCCGACAGCGAACGTCCCGGTCTCCGAGAAACTTTGCCATCTGTCGTCCGATTCGTTCAATCTTGGTGTCCTATTGTTCGTCTCGACGAGGAGACTACTTTACCTGTGAAGAGTTAGTCAGTGACGGTTACGGCTTCAACGGTAGAAGCGCGCAAACTTGTTTTCCCCCGGCCTTCGCCTAGCGAGTACAGGCCAGCAACGGTAGCGAATTCTTCGCCGATTGCCGCGCAACGGGCTTTCGGGCGACGGGAAAATTGTGTCAGTTTTGGTCCGATCCTTTCAATCTTGGTGTCAGATTGTTCGTCCTGCCTAGGTACACCCGTGCCTTCCGAGAGATAGTAGCTGTGGGCTCTCAGTAAATCAGTAGAGGTTCGCAAAGCTCATCGCGGCCTGCTACCGTGCTACCGAGCGACCGACCGAGAACGGTCGAAGTTTACCGGACAACTTTGTCAATCCTGGTCCGATTTACGTAAACTTGGTGTCAAACTGTTCGTCTGGTCTGCACGAACGTTTTACCTGTTGAGAGTGAACGTGAGTGAGTGAAGGTTCCGACGATATAAACCCGCAAAGAGTTCTTTCCGGTCTTTCGCTAACCGTACGTTAAGGAAAAAACGTGCGTACGGCCAACGGCGCCGCCCTAGCGAGCGACCGTCCCCGTACAGGTCTGTGTTGGAGACCCGCGACTCCATACGTTCGCGATTGTATGAAAGTGTAAACTTGGCTCTTTTGAATATCTTTACTTTCACCTACTGGTCTTTGCGTCGACCGAGTAGCAGGGTCGTGAGTGTTCGCTTAGCCATACCGGCTGTATTTGTACGTGTTGGTTGAAGTCCAGTCAAGGCCGAAAGCGTATCGGTCGAGAGAGTGTATCTTTGGTGCCTGTGGGCCGATTATAACAAAGTTGGTGTCAGATTGAACGTCACGCCGAGTTCTATCTTGTATACGTGTAAGTGTGTTACCTGTTCCTTGGGAAGGGCTTCGGAAAGCGATTCATTGGCCGTCGCCCGTGTATTTCCCTTGTGTTACGTACCTTTGTCCGTCCTTGTCCGATCTGATCGATCTTGGTGGCAATCTTCTCAGTGCACCAAGACGATCGCGACTGTTACGTGAGTGAGAGAATATCCTTGGTGGATTAAACGGTGAAGGCTCGACAAGCTTTACTTCGCCGAAACTACGGTTTTCCCCGCCAGGTCGAGGAATTCGTAGTCGCAAAGTTAGGGTTAAACGTAGCTGCCCTAACAGCTCCCTGTAGTTTACGCAGCGTGTCCCGGTTCCATAAGTCATAAGTTAATTTAGTTAAGGAAGTTGTGTATCCCTTAGCTAATTTTTAAGCCCCCTATACGGGAGCGATGCTGGTCTGTGGACAGTAAACGCGGCCCAGAAGCGATTCAAAAGTCAGTTACCGTTGACGCCTGTTGCGGCGAAAGAGTCGACAGTTCCGAGTACGAGCGTGCGCCTTCCCGGTGGGATAGCGCGGGACTGAGTGAGAAACAAGTACGCGAGCGCCTGGCAAGCGCCGTATTCCTGGTTACGGTTAACTTCGCTGTTGCGCGAATTGTATAATAGTTTCGCCTCCCAGCAAACTATACGGGTGGTCTCCCTAAAGGCCTGGTACCAGAAAAACATATACGAAGAATTTGACTGTCCTGTTGCGGACAAAGGACAATGGTAGTGTCTCAGTACAGAGTAGGGTTGAATCCCCTAGAGTGGAGTTGGTGTCGCCTTCTTTGGCCGACCTCATGGCAGCGCCAGGTATTACCTGTTAGAAGTGACGGCGCGTCGGGGGCTCGGTGTAGCATGGTGCGAAAGAGAACAGATCATGCGGAAGAGAAAGCGAAGTTGGCAGTCGCGAAAAGGAGCTCTAAGCGAGGGACCTCTGCCCGAAGAGTGAACCCTGTTTCGAGGATTGGCCATCCTGGAGCTCGGGATGTTACCCCCAAGGTGACCGCGGGCGGGGCAGCATCAGGATCCGACGCTACAGAGCTATACACCTTGTTCCGAGCCTCTTTGCCGAGACGTTCTTCTCCGGTGGCACAGATGCGAGTAGAAGAGATGACCGATGGGTCAGATTACGAGGCAAGGCACCGTGTTGCCCGCGAGCGGACCGGTGAGCGTTTCATATGTATGTATGTATGCATGTGTGTGTATGTATGTATGTATGCATGTATGTATGTATGTATGTATGTATGTATGTATGTATGTATGTATGTATGTATGTATGTATGTATGTATGAATGTATGTATGTATGTATGTATGTAATATACTATGTATGTATGTATGTATGTATGTATGTATGTATCTATGTATGTATGTATGTATGTATGTATGTATGTATGTATGTATGTATGTATGTATGTATGTATGTATGTATGTATGTATGTATGTATGTATGTATGTATGTATGTATGTATGTATGTATGTATGTATGTATGTATGTATGTATGTATGTATGTACGTGTGCATGTACGCACTATCATATGCATGCATGTATATATGCATGTATGTATGTATGCAAGTATGATCGTGCTTAATCCCGGCTTATCCTTAATACAACAGTTAGTATTTACTAAGCATGTCCATCAAGTTTTAACGAACGCCGTTAGTAAGCAAAACTCCAGCAAGTGTTGTTTGAGTTGCTATTGAAATGAAGGCCACCTCGATCGTCTCCTGGTCAAAGACTTATAAAATAAAAATGCAAACGGTTTTTCTCTAGGGACCGCTTTGTTGGACCTCGGCCTTGATCATTTTAAAACGAATTGATCAGGTTAGATCCTTAACCACCACATGCTGCTTTGAATTGCGGATTATAGCTTCTGTTTATCATCCGTGCAAAGACATAATACAGTATTTGCGTGTATAGGCCTACCTGAACATAAAAATGGGTGTAGGTCTAAAGACTAACTAACCTGCACAGTGTTATGCAAGTTTAAATATAGCAAACGACTCCATTTCAAATTGAAGAGTCTTTTGTATGCGTTGTGTTGCAGACGACATCAAAATATGACTGAAGACGCACCCACACAAGCACACAATGACATGCTGGCATGAAAATGCGGCTGAAGAGAACACACACACACACACACACACACACACACACACATACACACGCACCCACACGAACACGCACACGAACACGCACATGACATGCAGACATGAAGTGGTGTTAGGCAAACTTCCAACGAGAGGATGTTTGCAAATGTATTTCGACTGAAGTCACACGCCGTTGAACAAGTTTATTTTTTAATAAAATATCATCGAGTTCACGCTCCATTTCATCTTTTGGTGTCTGGGAAAGGTTCACCTAACAGTAGATCAGACCATTCGATTCACGTGAATTCACTTGTCTCATCTAACTTTATGATTCGCTGTATTGTATTGAGGGATTGATCTAAAAGCTTCTCTCGATGTGCCCCCTGCTCCCTGCGCGAAACGCCCGTGAAAAGGTTGAGTCTTTGGACAACATCAAGGCTATTTAATAGCAAACATTTAGATGTGACTGAATAAAAATCTATTTTTGACACCTTTTGTGGTTCGTTATGATTTTGAATCGTCAAAACCAGTGGGTGGACTCGCTAAAAGTAAGATAACTTTTATTCTGTTTTGTATATTTTGGTGACATAATGCCTACGGTCATTTTCCTTAAATATGAATTGCCTTTAACACTTAAAATTAATTTTGATTTAAAAGTTCTTCTTCTGGTCAAGACATTGGCAAAAACCTGGGAGTCTTTGTTATGGTCAACGTCGACTAAATCTTTTCACCGGTCATTTTTTATTTTATTGTTTCTCTTACAATTTCTGAAAAAAGCATTGTACAATTATAAATTTTCTGTGCCTTCATATCTGATGACCTAATTTTAGTGTTTCTTTTACATTTTGCGAAAAACATTCTGCCTATACTATTTTCTGGGGGGATATACTACATATAGGCCCTATGCATGTTAACTTGGGAGATCCGGTAGCGCATTGGATAACACACTGGCATGTAGAGCGAGAGATACGAAGATCGAGCCACGTAGGGCGAATATACTTTGTAGGCTGCTATTAGCGTCGTGTATTGCAGGCTGTATGTTCTGTGAGTAGTTAAAATTGATGGTAATTAAGATTGTTGCATAACTTGTACATGTAGCCTACCGCACATTGCATTTGCAGGCGTTTCATTAAGTAAAATATTAAGCCTAATATCATTATTAACAACAGCTCAAGATTTTTCCTGGGTGGAAAAATGTTGTTCCTGGGAGCTGGGAGAACTTCGCCCTCCATGGAGTCTAGATTAAAAATTGGCCTAGGGCTGCAGTTCCTATGAGACCATGACTAAAAGCGCGATTTGCCTACATCTGCCACGCGCGCTATTGCAATTTTTATCACGCCTACACACAACACATACATGTAGGCTGCATGGCACAGGATTCTACATTTCCACAGTGATCTCTTCATGTTTTTATAATTATATCGATGGCTATCAGTGTGACTGCCTTCTGTCTGTATGTCTGTCTCCCTCCGTGCTGTATCTCTGTCTCTCTACGTCTTCAATCTATCTACCATGTGTCTCTGTCCGACTTTCAAAATCTCTTTGAAATGCCTTCGCGTGTCATAGGCCTACACGCCCGCACAGTGGAAGCAAAGAGAGATGAACGGAAAGTTATATACATGTATTATAAAAATAGATTTTATGAAAATATGTGTTATAATAATCTTCGTCATCATATATTTTTGCGCATTAGAAATATATTCTGCGTCAATGGATTTTTGTTTAAACTATGCAAAGTGCAAACAAAATGCTCAAGGAATACAAGCAGGCCTACTCAACCTATATGTGGCATGTTCATTGTTCAATGCAAATGATCTCTTCGATAAAGTGTTTCAGATTAAGCGCAAGTGCTAGCCTATTTGTTAGCTTCTTCGGTCATGTAGGTTTACATGTATGTAATAGCCTATTATTAGGGATACTTAGCAACTTCTAAGATATTGCGATTTTGCACAAGGAATCAAAGATCCGTGATCTTTTTGCAATCATTCCAGTGATACGAAAATAAATTAATATGGCCTGCGGTTGAATACTGAATAATGAGTTTTAAGACGTGAAGTCTTTTGATAGCATTCGTTTTTGTGCTCTGTTAAAATTAATTTTCAAGGAAGCAACCAGTCTTTTCTAGTTTATAAAGCACACAATAAGCAATTGAACAGTATACAAAAGATATAGCATGATCATACGGCTATGCAGATGATAATTATGATAGTAAAATAATGCTAAGGTTAGATAACATATGCCATTATATTTGGTCACTAGTCCACTACACTCTAAGGCTAAGCAAAGCCACAAAATTTATAATAATGTCAATTTCGCCGCAGAAAACAGAACAACTCTGAAGGTAATGTAACTTGAAGGTATCGTTGGTTCATAGAGCTGTGGAGATGTCTATCCTGTTACTGCATTTTAAATTGCAAGTTATTAGGTGGTGTTCTTGTTTACTAAAATGTAATTAGTTCTGATCCGGGTGAATTAGTGAAAGATGGATTTTAACTCTTGTTCGTTGACTGTTTTGTAACTGTTGGAGAAGACAAGTAGCCATAGGCGCAACCACCCAACTTTTGAGTGGTCCCATTGACTTTATCATTATGGTCCCCCTCAAACTTTTAGGACGTGATTAATTTGGTCCCCCCCAACTTTTAGGACGTGATTGCGCCTATGCAAGTAGCTATTAACAACATTCATTGTGACAAGCCGAAGGGTCGTTGTTTTGTTTGATGTCCAAGTCGTAGCGAATTGAGAAACGTTTCCGAAGATGTAGCCAGGATCCATTTAAACAAGACGAAGAGGTGTTCCGTTAGTTCAATGGCCTAACAAAAGTCAACACAAGTCCACATTATTGGCAATGGAAGAGTTCACATCTTCTCCCAAAAATCAGTGTGTGATTCTAAACTACTAGCTGAACATTACCTATTATGATTAATAACAAGGAAAGCTGATGACTTGTGGAAATGAACCTGTACGATAAGAGGGTAATGACGAGGATAAAAAAGAAGAGCGAAGACCAAACACATATCTTGCTAGAGTTTGTACGGTAATAGATCTAATTATTGCTTAATTGAAAAATTCAATAACCTCATCATCAGAGTTTGCAATATTTATAAAATTCAAATTTTTCTAAAATTTAATCAGTGGTTTCATGAAATCATTTTAAGCTCAAGAAAGCATATATACTTTATCAGATGAAACTCGCATCGAATGGGTTATTCTGTTTCTGTAGGTCTGTCTCCTGTGTTATATAAGGCACTGCAACAGTCAAGCTGAGCAACTAATAAGCACTTTGAAAAAGACGAGGAGTTATTTCATCCAATATCTCCATAGATGATTACTTAAAGTTCGCCAATACGTTCGCAGGTAACAGGTGATGCCATGAGATATATTTTATTAGAGATCCGATCAGCTTGCGTGGTGGACTGGTTAGGAATTAGGATAGTCAGTGGTAAGCTTCATTCCTGGATTATTCTATGGTATTGTCGATTGTCACTTGTTCGAGGAACTTACGTTGGCTGCAAATACATATTGTTGCAGTAACTGCTTGTGCAAAAGCAGGCAGTGTTGTAGCTCGTGTACATTCTGTACGTATAGCAACACTGATTTTCGTAGAAGAAGTAATTGGATCCGTAATATGTGGCATTGTCCTGACAAAGCTTCGTGTATTCGTCGTAGTTCTCAGCACTCAGACATGTCTGACTTATTCCAAAACCTGTCATCATTCAAACAGTTTGGTAATTATTTCCTGCTAATACATAATAAAGCAAGAACTTACAGTTTTGATGCATCTACCTTAAAATTCTGCATCTCATTCCGAAATATTGGGTTGAAGCTGTCAGGTAGGCTAATCAAGACGATTTTAACAATAATCAAAGGCCTATGATATTATCAGACCAGACAATGCAAGTCATGTCCTGTTCGCACTAATTTGATACACTCACGACAATAAGTGCCAACAATTATACACTAGATATGTGTAATGTCTCACTTTAAACTTAAACGACAAAAATAATAATAATAACAATTGCAATATTATTATTACTATTATAATTATTATTATCAATATTATCATTATTATTATCATTACTAAATCGTCAAAACTTACTAAGGAAACTATCACGCTGCAGTAATGTACATTAGGCTCTGTTTACTACCGGTTGTGAGCAGATATTTGATCATTTATTGAAAAATGAAATTTCGATAAACAAATTTACTGTATACGCGTGTCTGTAATCAATAATATTAGGCCTATAAACTGCAAGGCATGGCATGCATCACAGCAAATGAGCAGTTTTGGTTCAAAGCTTCGTACACGATTTATAGAAAAATTCTAATTTTGAATTTAATTACGATGACCTGAATCAACATACATAAATTTCTCAGAGAATGAAAAACAAAAATTCATGTCTAGTTGATGATGTAACACGGAATTTAAGGTTAAGCAAAGAAACTTGCCATCAGCGATACCGAAGTATGTAGCACAAGCTCCTCCACGACACGATCCTCCATCATATGAAATGAAAGGTTCCTGACAAGACAAATCTGCCGGTACGTCATTGACGGTTCCTGAAGAATACCAACAGCTGTAACAGTTGATCAAATCGGTGATGTTCAGCGTATCACTGGAATTCCAGGAAAGCTCAGTGAATGACGAATTGTCCTGGTCTGTTGTGTCTTCAGAATATTGCCATGACGTTGTTGTTGCATCATCTTGACCTTCCAAATGAACAATAAAATTAATGATAGTCGATATTAGGAGATAGCTCAAGGTAAAAGTAAAAGGAAAAAAACGTTTCGCTAAAAGAGGTACCGCATACCTAATTTTTTATACCGTAACAGAATTAGTTTAACATGGCGTTTCCAACAATTTTATCAGATTCGCAGCATTATTGTTTACAGTTTTTTGCTTTGTAGGCCCAAGTGTGCAAAATGCATAATGATGCTAAATATTTGCATTAAAAACTGCGTCCAAAAATTTATGAGATTCGCTACATTTTTTTACAGATTTTTGCTTTGAAGGCCTAAGAGCGCAATGTGCATAATTACGATGTTAAATATTTGTATTGAAAACCGCGTCCAAAAAGTAATAACATGTGTATACCTAAAAGCAAAATTGTATTATAACCATCAACCAGGGTAATGTGTTATGCATGTATAAAATAGATGCATGGCTAATGGAAAGACAAAAGGACGTTGCTCTTCACCTTACCCTTCTAGCAATAGGACACAGCGATTATGAATGAGCAGTGTCTCATTTATCATAGCTTCTCAATAACGCTAAATGGCACTTTAATACTTACGAATACCACTACGAAGAATTGTATAATTTGAAAACATAAAAAATATAAAACAACGAAAAAAGTCAAATAATTTGGATAGTCTGGGATCGAGACAGCGCTCCAGCTTTGTAGTTTCACGAAAAATTCGTTGAAGTTTGACATATTCCAGATAGCATAATTATTTAGCATTAATTCAAGACCGAAGTCATAGTACTGTACGGGTTGCTTACCTAAATATGAAGGCAAAGTCGTGGTGGTAGACGTCGAAGTGGTAGTGGCGGATGTTGACGTAGTTGTGGTGGATGTTGACGTGGGTCTTACGGATGCTATGATGCGCGTGGTCAATCTTGACGAGGTTGTGGTGAATGATGACCTGGGCGTGGTGGACGCTGACGTGGCTGTGGTGTTTGTTGCCTTGGTTGTGATGGACTGAGGTGAGCTGCATGCACAATAGGTTGATCTATTGAAGCAGCTTTTGGGGCATTGATCATAAGGTGGAGCGATGTAAGGAGTCTGATTGGCATCACAGTTGCAATTGTATCCGGTGCCGTTGGATACAGGAGCGCAGTCACCTTGGCATCCTGAAGAAGAAAAATTTATCCTCATACAGATATTAGGCAAATGAAATCTAAATGCAAGAAGGAAGAAGCAGACCAGGGATCTCGTGATATCATATTGTCGGTAAGAAGACCACCTACCCAATACCTATGAATACGGTACTCGCACACCATGAATGCTTGTAGTTCTATTATATGAATGAATTCACACGGGGACATGCAGCGCATCGCAAATTTCTGGCTCATAAAACCGCAAAACGAAACAGTTCATATACAAACATTGCTCACAATAGTATGACAATCACCACAGAAGTGATGCAGAAAACATTGAAATAATTTCTTATGTTGAGTTGCACTCTTTGAATTATCTAGAAGTGGCATTGATGATCATTATTTCTGTTCAATATTAGATATATTGTTAAATGAACCATGGCTGAAGCTGAGTTTGTTTGTCTGCTTGTTTGTTTGCATGTGCACTTGTTATAGCGCCCCTTCAAGCTCTCTTTCTCTATTCAGAGGCGCTCCAGACTGCAGAGCGGACACTGCAACGGAGTTTCACGCCGAAGCGCTGAGCAATTGCAAGTGAAGGACTTGCCCAAGGTCCATACGCGGCGACGTGGGGTGGATTTGAACCTCGAACCTTCCGGCTTCAAGGCAACGACGCCACCACTACACCTCCGCGTGCCAAACTGGGGTAAGAAGTGGGTAATGCCAACAGCGCTAGCAATTTGCCTTGACAAGATCATGAAATGCCAAGTGGAACAGGGAAGGTTATTAAGAACCCTAGTTGAGGGTGGGGAGACCCGACCTCCCGCCCAAGGGAAAAAATTGCTGCAGAGGGTTCGAAGCCTAAACCCGAGGAAACGATGTTGAAATCAGATGTGTCAATGGGTTTCCCCTATAAGCTCTGCCTGGTGAATGATGAGTGGAGGAGCCCCCTGACCTGTGACACTAGATTAACACACAGCAATAATCTCCCAAGGCGGAGCGCCCGCCTGTTAAGTCAGAGTCAAGAATTAACTACGAGGCTCAATAACTGGCCTATCAGTCGCAGTGAGATTACATAATTATGGGTTCGATTCATTTACAGACGAGTTGACCCCAGAGTCTACCTCTGCAGCAAGGCGTCTGCTTGCCCACCACTGAGCAGTCCGCCACATACATACATACATACATACATACATACATACATACATACATACATATATACATACATGCATACATACATACATACATACATGCAATGCATACAAGCCATACATACATACATACATACATGCATACATACATACATACATACGAACATACATACATAGAATGTCATAGATACATACCTTCAATTCATACATACATACATTACATACATTACATACATACATACATGCATGCTTTGTATATCTACAGACAGACAGAGAGAGGTTATTTTACATGAAATATGAATACATACCAATTGCATCAATACTATAAGACACTGAGAATCCGATGCTTGTAACAATTCCATCAGAACGAAACTTGACGAGAACGCGAGAGCACGGCTTGAGGCTCAACTGCGCATGATATCCAGAGCCACAATATCTGATTGGTCTGCTGATTGAGTTGCTCTCACAAATGAACTGTTCATGTAGAAAATGGAAAAAAGTTTATGATTTAGCGCCTATCATTAATAACCGAAATAATTGCTTCGTAATTTAAAAGTTCAATTTGCAAAACAGCGTATTATTCTGACAACACGAAACAATTAGGCTAGGCCTACTGTTATGACGTCTGCGATATAGCGTTCTTACATATGCATAGGCCTATACATATACAACTCTTTTAAATCTCTGACATCTTCACAAAATACCAAATAACTTAATACGTGATCTTCTCGAAATCTCGAGGAAGTTCCATGGATTCAAAAAATATGAATCTGAAAGAGTTTAGCCAGATAATCAGGCTATAGATAGCATCTCTGCAAAGCTACAGAAACGATCTGAGTTGCTGAGCTTGAACTTGCCTCAATCCAGTCGTAAGAGCAATCGTAATTCAGTTCGAGACGGAATACGTTGAAGGTGAAGTTGATCGTACTGAGCGACGGAGCAACGATGACGTAATCGCAGATCTGATTATTTTCGTAATAGCTGGGATAGTTGGGAGAGGTAATGTTACCTCTAAGATTGCTGAACGTGCTCTGTCCACAGTCTGAAAAACATACAGAATGCCGCAACACACAATCTATGAAATTTACTTCTCGTATAAATAAATAAGTTGTGATGACAAAAAAGTCACGGAGAAATAGAATAGAGGACATCAACAGACACCACTCCAACCATAACTTTACTACTACTACTACCATTTCAGCTGCGGCTACTGTAACTATCAGGCTACTATTACCATTACCACCATTACCCCTAATACTACTGCTGCCACCATATTTACTTACTTATTTATTTTATTTATTTCGCGCATTTGCTATAGCACCCCTTCAAACTCTCTACCCAGAAGCGCTCCCGACTACAGCGCGGACGCTGCATCGGAGTTTCACGCCGAAGCGAACGAGCAATTGCGAGTGAAGCATTAGCATAGAGTCAGTACGCGGCGACGTGATGTGGATGCAGACATGGAATCCTCCGGCTCCAAGGCACCAAAGCCGCCGCTACAATACCGGGTCACTCAATTGCTACTACTACTACTGCTGCTGCTGCTGCTACTGCCGCTGCTGCTGCTTCTGATGCTACCACCACCATCACCATTACTTCTATAACTGTTACCGCCGTTACAACCTCTACTTCAGCGGTTCCCAACCCATGGCCCGCGGGCCAAAAGTGGTTCGCTAGGCCTAAAAAATGGCCCTCATTTCTCAATTTTTTAATGTATGAAAAATTCACAATTTGGACAGGATAAAGATCACATTATTATTTTATATTAAAAATTATTGTATTTTCACGTCTATAATTAGCATCAAACATTCTATTTTGATTCAATTATAACAATTTTATATACTTTTAGTTAATTAAATTTTAGCCTTGTGGCCCCCTAATGTCCTTCAACTAAAAAAGGGGCCCGACGCCCTCGTGTCCTCCAACTTTGAAAAAATGGCCCTTAAGCCGCGCAAGGTTGGGAACCACTGCTCTACTTCAACGACGACTACTTCGACCGCAGCATATAATTTGAAAACATTTCAAAATCTAAAACAGGGTAAAAAGTCAAACAATTTGGATAGTCCGGGATCGAGACAGCACTGCAGAACCTACCTTTGTTGTCTTACGAAAACTTCGGTGAAATTTGACCAATTCATAAAGTAAATTTATTTTCCATCAATTCCAAACCGATGCTATAGTACTTCACGGCTTGCTTACTTGAGTATAAAGGCAAATCCGTGGTGTTTGACGTTGAAGAATTGGTGGTGGATGTCGACCTGGGTGTTGTGGATGCTGACGTGGGTCTTGTGGATGTTGACCTGAGTGTGGTGGATGTTGACGTGGTTGTGGTGGATGTTGACGTCAGATTTTGTAATATGTAAAAAATCCAAATTTTTCAAACATTAAATCAGTGGTTCCAGAAATCATTTTAAGCTCAAGAAAGCGTATGCTTAATCAAAATAATAGCCTGCAGATGAAATTTGGAACGAATGGATCACCTTGTTCCTGTAGATCTGTCTCCTGTGTTATAGCCTATAAGGCACTGTAAAAGTGATGTTGAGCAACTAGCATAGGCACTTTTAAACAGGCGAGGAGTAATTTAATCCAAAATCTTCATATGTAGATGATTACTTAAAGAGCGCCAATACGTTGACAAGTAACAGGTGATGAGATGAGATCAATTTTATTAGAGGTCGAATCAACAGACGGGTTGAAATGGTTAGGACAGCCACTGCTAGTGGTAGGCTAAGCTTATATCCTGGATTATTCTATCATGCAGGGTTGAAAGTGGTTTGAAAAAATTGCCGGGTCTCTTTGGCCCAAAAGGTGCTAGATATAAGTGTTTATTCAAGTGCCCAAGAATTAATGCCGGGTTTGAGACCCAGACAGACCCGGCTCACTTTCAGCCTGATTCTATGGTAATGTGAATGTGTCACTTGTTCGAGGCACTTACGTTGGTTGCAAATACATGTTGTTGCAATAACTGCCATTGCAAAAGCACGCAGTGTTATAACTCGTGTACATTCTGTACGTATAGCAACACTGATTTTCGTAGAAGAAGTAATTGGATCCGTAATATGTGGCATTGTCCTGACAAAGTTTCGTGTATTCGTCGTAGTTCTCAGCACTCAGGCATGTCTGACTTATTCCAAAACCTGCCGTCATTCAAACAGTTTGGCAATTATTTTTTGCTAATACATATAAACCAAGAACTTATAGTTTTGATGCAACTATCTCAAAGTTCTGCATATAATTCAGAAACTCGGAGAAAATGCAACAAGCCGCATGACAAAATTAATATTGGTTTGATGCTGTCAGTTAATCAGGAGAATTTTGGCAATAATCATAGGCATTTTGCTATTATCAGACCAGACAGTGCAAGCCATGTCCTGTCCGCAGTAATTTCAGACACTCACGACAATAGGCGATTATAATACACTTGATATTTCTAGTCATACACTATTGTTTCTTTTTGAAATCACACAAAAACAATAATATTATTATTATCATTATAACTATTAATATCATCATCATCATCATCATCATCATCATCATCATCATCATCATCATCATCATCATCATCATCATCATCATCATCATCATCATCATCATCATCATCATCATCATCATCGTCACCGTCACCGTCATCGTCATCGTCATCGTCATCATCATTATCATCATCATCATCATTATTATTAAATCGTCAAATTTACTAAGGAAATTATCACGCTGCAGTAATGAACAGTATGCTATGCTTCCTCCCGGATTTAAGTAGATATTTGATCATTTAGTGAAAAATAAAATTTCGCTAAACAAATTCACTTTATCCGCGTGTCTGGAATAAATATAAGCTGCGAGGTATAGCATGCATCACAGCAGATGAGCAGTTTCGGTTCAAAGCTTCGTACACGGTTTAAAGACAAATTCTAATTTTGAATTTAATTATGATCACCTGAATCAGCATACATAAATTTATCAGAGAATGGAACACAAAAATTCATAGTTAGTTGATGATGTACATTTAACACGGAATTTGAGGTTAAGCAAAAAAACTTGCCATCAGCGATACCGAAGTATGTAGCACAAGCTTCTCCACGACACGAGCCTCCATCGTATGAAATGAAAGGTTCCTGACAAGACAAATCTGTTGGTACGTTATTGACGGTTCCTGAAGAATACCAACAGCTGTAACAGTCGACCAAATCGGTGATGTTCAGCGTATCACTGGAATTCCAAGGAAGTTCAGTGAACGACGAATTGCCTTGGTCTGTTGTGTCTTCAGAATATTGCCATGACGTTGTTGTTGCATCGTCTTGAACTAACAAATGACCTATAATAAATGAGAGTCGATATTAGGAGACATCGCAAGGTAAAACAAAAAAGAAAAAAACCTTTCAGCTACCAAAGGTAGGGCCTGCCTACTTTTTATAACAGAAGTTAACATGGCGTTTCAAACAATTTTATCAGTTTCGTCACATTTTTTACAGTTTTTTGCTTTGTAAGTGCGCAAGTGCATAATTATTATGTTAACTAAATATTTGTATTAAAACCTGCGTCCAAAAGTTATAGTCTAACACTTTTAATGTTAGCCTATTACTTCTACAAAAGATTGTAAAACAAACTAATTCATTGATTCAGTGTGTCATGTGTAGGCCTAGCCTATAATGCCGAAAGCAAAATTGCATTATAACCAGGGTAATGTTTTAGGCCTTAATAAAAAAGATGACATCCTCATTCCTCAACCCTCGGGGGCTAATCAGAGGTGCTTTTTTCACTCCACTGTCAGTATTAAATTTTGTGCTGATTTTTTTTACTGCTTTGAAATTATGCCATGCGCTTTTGTGTATATGTTCATAAATGATTTGTGCTTAATTCCATATTTAAAAAAATTATGTTGAATGCATGGTCAGTGTCAGTCTAAGGAATAGACAACTAGACGTTGCTCTTCACCTTACCCTTCTAGCAATACGCAGCGCTCATGAATAAGCTGTCTGAAGTTGCATAGCTTCTCAATAACTCTTAATAGCCATAGGAAATAATACCACCACTATCAAGAATTGAATAATATGAAGACATTTCAAAATCTAAAACTGGGTAATGTGTCAAACAATTTGGTTAGTCTGGGATCGAGACAGCGCTGCAGAACCTCACTTTGTAGTTTCACTAAAACTTCGGTGAAGTTTGACCTATTCAAGTAGGACAATTATCTAGCATTAATTCAAAACCGAAGCTATATATAGTACCGGTACTTCACGAGTTGCTTACCTGAGTATGAAGGCAAAGCCGTGGTAGTGGACGTTGAAGTGGTAGTGGTGGATGTTGAGGTGGGTGTGGGGGATGGTAACAAGCGCGTGGTTAATCTTGATGTGGTTGTGGTGAATGATGACCTGGGCGTGGTGGATGTTGACGTGGGTCTGGCTGATGTTGACGTGGGTGCGTTGGATGTTGACCTGGTTGTGGTGGATGTTGACATGCGCGTGGTCGAAGTTGACGTGGGTGTGGTGGATGTTGACCTGGTTGTGGTGGGTGTTGACCTGGGTGTGGTCGATGTTGATGTGGGTGGGGTGGGCTGAGCTGAGCTGCATGCGCAATAGGTTGATGAAATGAAACACCCGTTGGGACATTGGTCGTAAGGTGGAGCGATGTAAGGAGTCTGATTGGCATCACAAGTGCAGTTGTATCCAACGCCATTGGACAGAGGAGTGCAGTCACCTTGGCATCCTGAAGAACAATAACCATCATACAAATACTAATAAAGAACATGCAGATTAAATGTAATGGTAGACAAGGGGTCTCGTGATATCAAATTGTTGAGCTAGGGACCCAATAGATATGGATATTTATAGATGTGGCTTTAGTAATCGTAATATTACTACATACATACATACGATTAATGTAATGTATGTAATCGTATGTATGTATGTATGTATGTATGTATGTATGTATGTATGTATGTATGTATGTATGTATGTATGTATGTATGTATGTATGTATGTATGTATGTATGTATGTATGTATGTATGTATGTATGTATGTATGTATGTATGTATGACATTGTATGTATGTATGTATGTATCATGTATGTTTGTATGTGCACTTATTATAGACACCCTTCAGGGGCGGCTATTATGTACCATATATACGCTACGCGTATCTCATACTCCAGCGTAAATATGGTCTACATCCGAATAACGATTTAAAACGGTAATCATGGGTCAGGCGCAGACCTTTAAAATGCGAATAACGCTACGCCCATTCTCGGGCAAGTGTAAGTCTACTCCCTAAGATGGCGTCGGTTTGTGACTCGAAACTCGCTGCATTCGACCACGCTTTACATGTCAAAACGTGTTTGAAACGTCTGCAATGAACTCGTATCCTTCGTCGACGGCGAACATTATATTGCCTTTTATTTTCGCTGTCACAAAATATTAAAATTTTGCTAAATACCATAGGAAATTGCATTCGAAGCGCCGCGTCATGGTAGAAATATCATTCCATGGGTCGCTTACCGAAGGTAGCGACCCTTTTATCTGTTGTAAACTTGTAATTAGTTTGTTCTAGCGACAGCTTGCATATTAAACTCCACAATAAATCAAACGCACGCCACGTGAAACCAACAAGAAATGGCTCCTCTATCTCGTATATTTCGTCGACGGCGAATATTATATTGGCGTCATGGTATGAATACCAATCTATGGCTCGCTTGCCTAACGTAGCGGCCCTTTTATCGGTTGTAATTAGTTTGTTCTAGCGACAGCTTGCATATTAAACTCTACAATAAATCAAACGCATGCCACGTGAAACTGGACAGTTCGAAAAACCAACAAGAAATAGTTCCTTTAAGAATTTTAATTCGGCGAACACTAACTGAAACCGGTTACGGTTTCATCAGATTCTATCCCCACATCACCATCCTATTCAAAATCTTTTCACTTCTCGCTATGTAATTTTCTTCCAATACCCTTGTAAATAACGTTGACTCACATAATTAATATTTGCTCTTATCAAGCCTCGTAATTTTCATATTTAGGCTATATTAAATAAGCATCGTTTTGGTTTACGGCCGTCTACTTACTTACTTCTCGTCGGAAACGATTGCATATAAATATAGTAGGCTATGCGCATGCGCGATAACCTAGAAATCTATAACCACCTCTTCTACGCCAAGAGTACATAATCCAATAGATGCGCCTGCTCATGATTTCCTTACAAGAGCAAGATCTGCTGCCAGAATAACAATGTCAATGAATAGCGTTTACGCGTAGCGCAAAATACTCCGGCGTACATGTGGCACATAATAGCCGCCCCAGGATTGCAACTCAGATGCGCTTCCGACTACGGCGCGAACACTGAATCGGAATTTAACGCCAAAACGATTGAGCAATACGAGGCAGCAAGGCAACGACCATACCCACTACACCACCGCATCCCACACTGGTTTGTGCCTATAAGGCATTACGTAATCCCCAATCTGATAGCATTTACAATGGAAAGACTAGGCGAATAGCGTTTGAATATCCAGCAAAGTCTTTTCTGCTTGACTATGCGCTGCCGATGATGAGCTTGAGAAACATGAACCTAGGCCTATGTCAAATCATAGGCATCAAGGCAAGTAAAAAAGCACACATACACAATGTCGTATATATATAATGGTACACGTACGTACTTACATGCATACATACATACATACATACATACATGCATACATACATACATACATACATACATACATACATACATACATACATACATACATACATACATACATACATACATACATACATACATACATACATACATACATACATACATACATACATACATGCATGCATGCATACATGCATACATACGTACAGAGATGACACAAGCAACATACATGAGACCAGAAAATTATAGGTAAAGAATGCACACTTACTAATTGGTTCGATATCATAGGACACTAAGAATCCGGTGCTTGTAACAAATCTGTCAGAAAGAAACGTCATGACAATACGGGAACACGGCTTGAAGCTCAACGCCGCCCGATATCCAAAGCCACAGTACCTGATTGGTCGGCTGATTGAGTTGCTCTCACAACTAAACTGTGTGTGTAGAATATCCAAAACTTTTATTAGCACCTTATCATCAACAGCCATGATTGCTTCGTTATTTAAAAATGTCATTTGCGAAACAACGTATTAGGCCTAATCTGACGAAACTCAATGTGCTGATGTCTTCGATAGTGTTCCTAATACAGCTCTTTTAAATAGCTGACATCTTCATAAAGTAGCAAATAACTCACTTCATTGGCCATCTCGAAGAAATTCTGTGGTTTCAAGAAAATATTAATCTAAGTGAATTACTTATATTACCAGACTAAAATCTTTGTAGAGCTACAGAATTGATATGAGTTGGTAAGCTTGAACCTGCCTCAATCCAGTCGAAGGAGCAGCTTTCCTGCGGTTCGAGACCGAGCACGTTGAAGGTGAATCTTATCGCACTGAGGGACGGAGCTACGATGGAATAGCTGCAGGACTGACTGGTAGCGTAAGAGTAAGGGTAGTAGGGAGAGGTTATGTTACCTCTAAGACTGTTAAAAGTCCTCGGTCCACAGTCTGAAAAATCATATAGGCTACAGTAGCTTAACACTCAATAATATATAAATGCAATTTCAATCAATCATTCAATCGAGATTTTTTTATTGCAGCCTATTGTAAAAGTCAGTAGAAACAACCGAATTAGATAAATGATGATTATATTACAGTATTGGCTGCAATGGAAGACCCAAAAGGGATCAGGAACCAGCTGAACAGCCTATGTCACCCAGGTAGCAATTATAGCGTAGCCTACTATTGTAAGACTGTCGCTTTCGATAGAGTAATCCATTATAACGAAACGATCACCGTTCCAATATAACACGGTTATCATTATACAAACTGCGTCTATCTATTATTTTATTCTAGTACTTGCATTAATAGATAAATATGACGTGATGATATCTAAATCACAAAGAAATAGCTAGAGTAGCCTGCAAAAGCAACAACAATAATAATTATAATAGGCAAACACATGTTGTTCCTCGTTTTAGCCATTTTGATCAGATTCAGCGTTTAGAAACTACTTGTTGTCTCTAGAAGAGACATTGACACATACAATTTTTATGGAAATTTAAAATTTGCGACTACCGCCATCAAGAATATATTCTCAAGCTTACGCCCATAGGCAATAGTTTAGAACCAAAGCGCAAATGAATCAGAGCTGCTATAATTGGATTGAGCCACCTGTTCAAAAATCCGTTGGGTTGTTTCACGAAAACGTAGGCAACGTTTAGTATGATACTGTTTTTCGAATGATCTCGGCCGGGAGCGCCTCTGAGTAGGTATCTTGAAGAGGCGCTATACAAATTACGATTGATTAAATGGTTTGACTCTTTGAAATTCTACAGTAATTCTGCATAGTTTGAATCTGAAAGTGCAGTACGTGACGAATTTCGTACATGAATTGTATATGGCCGTCGTTGTAGGTCCAGTTTTTGTGGTGGTTGTGGTGGACGTTGGCCTGGTTGAGGTGGATGTCGACGTGGGTGGGATGGCGACGGGCAAGCTGCATGCACAATAAGATGATGTATTGGAACAGCCGATGGGGCACTGGCCGTAAGTTGAAGCAATGAAGGTATTCTGGTTAACATCACAGTTGCAGTTGTATCCGACGCTGGTGGCAATCGGAAGGCAGTCATTCTGACATCCTGCGGAATAGCAAACATTATGAATTATAACAACACAGACATTAATTTGACTAGGTGTAGGAGAGATGAAGCAGACAAACGAGGATTTTATCATGTGAAGCAAGACATAGGTTGTTGATTTAAATTGAAATTTTGTCCATTAGGCTACTTGAGCGGCTGAAATAGTGAGACACTTTCTATGATGCTCCTTCATCCTCAATTTATTTAGCCAAACTTCTTTGTCAGTGATAATGGTAACAGTTGGTGAGAATTCAGCCATGTATTTTGGCTTTCTATTTGAAATGTGTTTTTGTTATCATGAAATTATACGATAGAGATACCCTAAACTTAAGCCATGTGTGTGTTTACAATTCCTGTTGCCTCGAACCGACCCACTGCGAATGCGCACACGACATATCGATTCAGCTTATTACGCATTATGAAGACCCAAATCTGTTTATGTTTCTAATGGCAATGCTGCACGAATTGCGCTAAACTATTCAGGCAAAGTATAATACAAATAATAATAATAGCAATAAATAATAGGCCTAATTATGCGTGATGACACGCTCCAATGAAGTAGGCTACGTGAGAGACCTTAATTATTAGATGCTAAGCGCGATAGGCCTATGATAAACACCAGTGCAAGTCAAATATACACAGATGCACTTAGGCATACATTTATAGGCCTACAGAGACAAGAAATGCGCAACAGGAAAACGTTGAATGTGCATACTCAGTTACTCACTAATGGGTTCGATGTTATAGGACACTGAGAATCCACTGCCAACGACAAATCCGTCACTACGAAACGTCACGAGAGCACGGGAGCACAGCTTGAAGATCAAATCCGCCCGATAACCAGAGCCACAATACCTAATTGGTCGGCTGATTTGGCTGCTCTCGCAATTGAACTGTTCATTTGGAATATGCAAAATGTTTATGGATTAGTATCAAAACATTACTAGTTCTAGCTGTTTCATAGTTTAACATCTACGTTGCGAAATTACGGAAGCGTCCGACCTCTCTAAAAGTTCATGTGTTCTCGATCGTGTTTTGTATTCTGTTCATTTTCAATCTCTGGCATGATTCTTTTTCCTTTTCCTTCTGGCTTGGATTAGCCCTTGCTGGACAGGCGTCAGCCATTCGGATCCCTTGTCTCCATATGGTTCTGTTACGAGCGTCGTCTGGTCTCAGTTTGAGTAGTTTGAGGTCCTGCCGGATCGTGTCCGTCCAGCAGGACCTCAAACTACTCAAACGGAGACCAGAATCTCCTGCATGACTGTAGGGAATCAATTCTGTAACTGACTTAGTGATTCTTTTGCCATCTCTAAGGAACTGCACGGTTTCAAGAAAATCATCATCATCATCATCGTCGTCATCATCGTCGTCATCATCATCATCATCATCATCATCATCGTCATCTTCAGCAACATCTTCATCATAATTATCATCATATTCAGCAACATTGTCATCATTATCATCATCGTCGTCGTCGTCATCACCATCATCATTATCCTTATCATCATCATCATCGTCATCATCATCATCATCATCATCATCATCATCACTATCATCATCATCGTCGTCCTCATCATCGAGACCCGTAGGTGTCCACTACTTCATTGTACATCACTTTTCTCCAGAGTCTCCGCTATAATTGTGCTGCCATTCCTAATTTTTTTAGATCTTGTTCACACCAGTCCTCGATGTTATCCATCCATTCGCTGTAAAGTCTTCCTCCTCCGACCAATCCCATCCATATTTCCCAACATTACTCCATTTATATTTCTACTATCATCCATTCTGCACAATATGTCCAAATAGACTCGGTTTACGTATCATCACTGTTTGCATTCAGTCTTCCCTTACAATTATTTCGCTTTCATCACATATGCCACCTTTACGGTCATTCAAGTGTTGTATCTTCGTGCAACATTGCACTTAAGTGCAGGATTTATGTTTTCAACCGAATACCAATCTGAAAAATTCATAATACCGATATGAAAGAATCAAGTCAGATAAGCAAGGTAGTATGTTCGCAAGGCATCCGGAATAAATTATAATTTCAGTTAGTGAGCTTGAACTTGCCTCAATCCAATCGTAGGAGCAGGTATCCTGCGGTTCGAGACCGAGTGCGTTGAAGGTGAATCTTATCGCACTGAGGGACGGAGCGACGATGGAATAGTTGCATAACTGGTTGTTTATGTAGGAGTAGGGGTAGTAGGGAGAGGTGATGTTACCTCTGAGGCTTTCGAACGTGTTCGGTCCACAGTCTGAAAAAATCATGCAAAATTTCAAAATGCACAATCCATAAGATCTATTTCAGTGATTCGAATGAATACCCTCTAGAGTCGCGATACCACATTATTTTAATAGGAGACTAGTTAAATAAAAGTTTGCCTTTAATAATAATAATGACAATTGTAATGACAACAATGATAATAATAGGCTACTGATAATGATAGAATTTAATTTATTTTCATTTTAATTATCATTCAATTGCATTTCTAAAAGTCTAACTCGAACTTTCAAACAGGATTAGTAGTTTGTCATTTTTGGACTAAGCTTAAGTGGATCTGCAAAAATATAGCAAAAGACATATTACAAAGACTGTGCCGGGTGTGCCCTAATGATGCTTGAATTTTAACACAGAAATAAGAATAAGTGAATATCACCATAGGCCTATTTGAAATCTTGTGGATCATAATTATTTGCTCGTGAGCATTAGATTCTTTTTGAGCTTTGATGCTTTGTTCGAATAGGAAACTAGTTCAGAATTATCCGTTTTCTCGCTCAGAATGCCTGAGCGATCACGCTCTTTCACTGTTCTTTCGTTAAAAAGTTCCAGACAGGCTTGTTCACGTTTTGCTAATTTTTAGGTGTTTCAAACGCATTTGCTTATTATTTGAAATGTTATATTATGGCACATAATCAAAATAACCGCGTCCAGTAATTTTGATCGCTTACCTTAGATCAGCATTCAGCAGAAATAAACACGAGTCTGGCTACAGTCATAGATATAGAAAATCCAGAATAAATAATAGGCCTAAATTCTTGAATAGCTATTGGCAAGATAAAATAGCCTAAGGCATTGGTAATTTATTATACATTTTAAAACTTCGACATTTAATTTTGAATAAATTTTGAACAGCAGTTCGAATAATTTCACAATTTCAAATATATAAATTGATAATTAGAATTCATTTTTAATTCTAAGACTTCTTCGGGGACCGGTGATCAGGACTGCCGGTCCGCGGACCATCCCTTTTAGAACCACTGCAAGGCTTAGCTAACATAAAATATTTAAGCCTTGATTGAAAGAGTCCACTGAGGCAAATTTCTTTTCCAAAGTTAGGTCGGCTGCGCTTCTGTGCAGAACTCTTGAAGGCGATTAAAAATCGAATGAGGGACTGAATTAATTGATCAAATTATTTTAAGCCTATCCATATTTTGCTTTGCGTTTCATCAAAAAACGTTACCCGTACAATACATTTTGTTTGTTGTGGAATACTTTTGTCTGACCTCAGCAATCGATCAATCCCAGATTCTTTATATAGAAGTAGAACTACTCAGCACTTCACCTAACTATAAAATTATAATAAAATATTATAGCCGAGTGTGATTTTAATTTGCTTCGTTCTGTATTCCAAAATAGCCGACCGTATATTGACGTCTATTGTTTGCTTTACTTTGCTCTGCGTCACGTGTTGCTGTGTGTAAGCCAAATCTACTTAATCTGCAGGGAAAAAGACTGTGATTAGCAGTGAAAGATAAAGTAGCCTATGAGTAATGACGGACTCACTCAAATTATTGGACTGAGCATTGCATACGGGTAACAACCCGAGAAGAACAGCGCAGGTCAACAGACGAAGAGAAGTAGGAACGGACATTTCTGTCTTTCACTATCCACTGCTATTCTGCTGCGTGTGAAACAAAATGCACATCATAGGCTTATGTACAATTATTCTTGCATGCAAATATGTAAAAAAGCATCTATGTATGCATGCATCGTAATCGTAATCATAAATTTATATAGCACTACTTCAAGACAAACTACTCTGAGGTACTCTCGACCTGACAGCACCAAACAACGATCGATGATAAGGGTTTCAAACTGTTGCGGAGAATGGGACACAGAAAGGCCAAGACGCTTATCACGCTTCTACAGTCTTCAACTTTTTTCAAGTCGAACAGCAGGATTT
The DNA here is from genome assembly GCA_949752735.1 of Lumbricus terrestris. Taxonomy (NCBI): domain Eukaryota; kingdom Metazoa; phylum Annelida; class Clitellata; order Crassiclitellata; family Lumbricidae; genus Lumbricus; species Lumbricus terrestris. Next base: position 65,132,139 of record OX457037.1, on the reverse strand, counting down.
GTCCCTTTGTTGCTTCATCATCACACAATCTGACAAATTATCTGGTAGGCCTATATCTGCTCTGTGACTGATCCTTAGTTGATGAATTACTGACTCACATAGGCTTACCCTAATTTCTGAAAATATTGTTATAATGTATGATAGTGTGATTACCATGGGCCAACGAATTACTAGTTCGTGCAGTCATATCGTGCGCATTGTTGAAAACAATCAATTTGATTTAATTTGATTTGATTTGATAACTGCTTGATTCGCGTAAGTGTCAGGCTCGCATGGCTAGCACTGCCATAGTCAACACTGATGCCGAACATTATTAAAACCGCTCACCACCAAAGATCATCGAAAATTTTCACCACTGCAATTCGAAAAGCTATTTTTCCAGGACATCCAACCGACAATGCAAGGTGATTCTCATATTAGTCCTAAATAAGATCTGAGTTTGGATAAGCCTTCCTAAACCGAGATCTATAATAATTATATAATTTGCTCGGCAGTAGCCTAGTATGTCTTAACGGTTCCATGACAAAATGTCGCACGACAAAATGTCGCGGACAAAATGTCGCAGAGACAATATGTCGCAAGACAAAATGTCGCCGACAAAATGGCGCAATCGTAAATTAGTAAAACACATTTTTCTTTCACAAATCGACCATTTAATAAATCAATCGAATGCACTAGTTATTAATAGTGTCAACAGGCACACATTAAACCCAAAAAAAATCCGTGAGTAATGTCCGCAAATTTTTTTTAAAGAATTAAATTGTGAGAACTAAATCTCATTACATGAAGTTACTAAGACAGCTACATTGATGTTAATACTAAATGTGTTAACGTATATGTGATGAATGGGATAAATAGAAATACAAAGCTACATAGTATGCTAACACACTATATATAGGCCTACATGATGTTAAACTACAGCTAGAATTAATCTAATACTGAATCTGTCAGTGTCTCTGTTAATGTCCATGAATAATGCTAATAAAGCATTATAACTGTTCATACAACATTGATATTCAGAATTCTTGCAATGTCTCCCAAGTATTGAATGGGTTCTCTGTTTCCGTAATCGGTGACGATAGAGCGAAGTCCTTCGTTCACTCTAACGTACGCCTTCTTCTTCTTCTTTGCGGGTTGAACCCCAAGGTCCTGTTGCCGACGCAAGAGAGCCATCGAATATTGCTCTTATTTACTCTTCTCATCGATCGTTGTTTTCGTATTTATTTGCTCTTTCATGTCCATTGATACTTTGTAACGCTATTTGTGCTATTTACAAGCTTTTTCTCAGGTCCTGGTTCGCTAACTAGGTATGCTTCAAACTTCGGATAGATCGAATAAACTATGCACTTATAGGGACTACTAACTACAAGCTTTGTCTCAGGCCCGTCTTTTTTAATCCTGGTTCGCTACCTTCTCGTACCGGTATAGCCTACTTCAAACTTCGGATAAATCGAAGCCATTAAATTTTATTCCACTTAGGGAGAATTTGGGTTGAGGAACTCGCGACATTATGTCGGCGACATTTTGTCGGCAACATTTTGTCGGCGACATTTTGTCGGCGACATTTTGTCGGCGACATTTTGTCCTGCGACATATTGTCTCCACGACATTTTGTCCGCGACATTTTGTCGGCGACATTTTGTCGTGCGACATTTTGTCGGGCCACCGTCTTAACCACTTTATTGAAGTCTACGAGAGTCGATAGACACTGTCATAAGACTATTCATAATGCCAACACTTGTGGGATAATTTCTCGATATTCAATTTAGACCAGTTGAAGCTGATGAAAGTGTTTTAAATTTCAAGTGAAGATGTAACTTACTTCGAATGTAGAATCCAGTCTGTTTGCCTCTTATGTTTTGCCTTTGTGTCGAAAAACGCTGTAGTCCTGATGCATAGACAACTGTTTCAATCAGCCTACTCTTTAGGAGATGACACAATTCTGCGATCTGACGCTACTACACAAGTGAATACCTTTTATAAATATTATTATAGACCCAATATAGCCTACTCTTGCACTGTCTTGCAGTGACCAACAACGGCTGCATTGTCAATAACGTGAATTTAATAAGAGCACAAACGCTAGTATGTCAGGAACAGAAGATCGTGACTCTGCTTAATATTTCAGGATAACAGAATGATCTAGATGTTTTAAATTAAACAGACAAATCCTTTGCGTTTCTTATTATTATAAGCAGATTCAACTTTTTAATGCGCTCACCGTATTCCGAGACGAAAAGTAAAAACTCTGCCGACGCAGACACAAGGTCCTATCGTGACTTCTTGAAAAATCTTATAAGTTCATAAGTTTTTTAAAAGTGTCAGAGGCCTTGCAAAGTGATTTCAACAGTTCCCTAATATTTGCCCGGCTTACATATTGTACTAATGCGTGCATAGGCCTATAAGTATATGCAATTATACATGCGTGGGCGTGTACAAGAATCACAAGAAGAGCATTGTCAGTAAGTAGGTAGGTAAATAGGTAGGTAGGTAGGAATGTATGTATGTATGTAGGTATGTATGTAGGGAGGTAGGTAGGTAAGTAGGTAGGTAGGTAAGTTCGGTGTAAAGCTTTGGAAATAGTGACTCTAAGATAGGCCTAGTGACTAAAATCTATGCATGTGTGGCATTGTGTGCATGCAAGCACGTAAACATAATATTCTAGCTGTACCCGGCCACGCGTTGCTGTGGCTGAAAATACTCTCCAACCCTCCCTTCCTACATCCCCTCCCATTTCCCCTTCCCCTCCCTTTCCCTCTCCCTTCCCTCCCCTCCCCTCCCCTCCACTCCCCTCCCCTCCCCTCGGCTCCCTTCCCCTCCCTTCCCCTCCCCTCCCCTGCCCTCCCGAAAAATGGACGGACGGATGCGTGAAAACTGTAGAAAGACGCGCGGAACACGGCCGCAAATGGACGATTTTGTAAAAACCGACATTACATATAAATTTGCGCTATAAAACACGGCCGGATATACGTTTTGAAACGCGCCCGAAGAATGGGTTTGAAACGCGCCCAAAGAATGGACGGACGGATGCGTGAAAACTAGAAAAACGCGCGGAAAACGGCCGCAAATGGACGAATTTGTAAAAACTAAAAACCGACAGTTACATATAAATTTGCGCTATAAAAAACGGCCGGATATATCTTTTGAAACGCGCCCGAAGAATGAGTTTGAAACGCGCCCGAAGAATGGGCGAACGAATGAGTGAAAGTTGAAACTCGAAATGGCTGGACTCCATCGACGTCTATCGAATGGAATTAAAAGTTGTGTTTTTTGGTCGTAAAGATTGCGCTTTTTCCCAAAAGGCATAAAAAACACGCTGATGTTCGAATGGAACGGTTTGCGAAAATTTTCAAAGCCATCGGTCAACAACTCTCCGAGATCCGAGGTAACAAACAGTAACTTTTTACATTTTTATTTATATAGATAACCAAACCATAAAATGCATGCATGTATGCACGTATGACATCGTATGTGCATGCAAACATGAATGTATGCATACAATGCCATACAGGTATCAGTGATATTTTACTTCAGCAAATAATTTTCGTTTTACTTCTATTTCAGTTCGGACGTACTCAATTTCAGTTCTAGTTCAATTACAGTTCTTCAAAAAAATTCAGTTATACTTCAATTTCAGTTTTTACAATAATTTCAGTTCTCAATTCAGTTCTTGCAATTAAATAATTTCAGTTTTACTTCTTTATAGGCCTAGAACTTGCTTCAAATTAAACCAAGTTCGAGCATTTTTATTATCGATATACTTCTTAATTTTAAGGAACGTCCTATTTTCACAGACATTAGCGGACAGTTTATTCTCCCCGTGCACCTATTAGAAGTCTTCACCCGGAGAAAAAATTCTCTTCTATAAGTTTGAAAAGCCAGAGTGGGAGAGTGTTGCCGTAGACTTGACTTCTTTCCCCTTATCATATTCCATTGAATTGGTTGACCACGTTACATTTTTTACACATTTATGCAGCGTTTGTGCTTTATCCGTTGTGAAGCCCTGACTTGAATCAGTCACATGAAAGTTTCGGACCAAACTTGAATATATTTATTAGCGTTCCGTGTGCGCTTATTCACTGAAGAAGACAAATTAAATTGCTGAAAATTTACCAGAAACATCCAGAAACGTCCGTTTTAGAGTACAAGTGTTGCATGGTTAGGCTAGTCCTATTTGTCTGTTTCGTTCCCCTATAGGCCTATTTAAACAATCCAATACATGATTTTTTTTCATTTAACCCAGTGAGCAAGCTGCACGAAGTGATCATGGTTGAAATATTTGCACTCCGGTATTCAAAGTGATTTTTCACATAAACACATTCTTATCACGAAGTTGAAAATTATTAACTTACAGAAAAGGTTCAAATACAAAAGACCATAATAAATTGCACCCGGAAGCACATGCTAAGTCAAAGATACCAAAGTTTTAAGAGTCAGAAAGTATGTGCGCCTTTTAGATGCGAACTCAGCTGCTTAGGAAAGACTATGTGCTAACATTTCCAATTTTGTCATAATTTCCGTTCTAAAATTAATTTTCGTTTTTATTCTAATTTTCGTTCACTGTGCTTAATTTCAGTTCTATTTCAGTTTTCGTTCTCAAAATAATTTCAGTTACAGTTAAAGTTATACTGAACGGAAATCAATATTTTCAGTTCTAATTTTACTTATCGTTAATGAAAATATCACTGACAGGTATGTATGTGAAACAATGCATGCATGTATGTAGGCTCTGCATGTACAGGGTGTACCCAAAAATACCCCCCTAAGAGTTTGCCAATATCTTGGCCTGAAGTAAGAATTTTTCAATCAATTTCCACAGGATCAATGGCAATTCATATATTATTATTCGTACAATTGCCAAATTTCAATAAAATATTCAAACAGAACAAATCGTCTGTTTAGAGTAGAATACAACGATGCCAACTCCACTTATTTAAAATATTCAGGAGAGCAGATCTTAATTTATGATGGCTGCCAAAAATCCTATGATTGCTACATCATTGCAACTTATGGACATTTTTGGATAACAGATCAACAATGCAGAGGCGTTCGTTCTCTGTGGTTGGTCCAACAACCTGGAATGGACTTCCCTTGACTGTGCGACACCCCTAAGCTGTTCTCAATTTCACAAAATGCAGTTGAAGACTGGTTTTTTCGCTTGATCTCGGCCGGGAGCGCCTCTGAGTAGATGCCTTAAAGGGGCGCTATATAAATTACGATTGATTGATTAATCATAATTATCCTTAGTGAGAAAGATAGGTCTATAAATAATCATTTAAAAAATTGTCCGGGGTAATTGTCCTGTTACCGTGAACAAGACCTGACCGCTTTTCTTGAGAAATTCTGCTTAAGCTTATGTCATTTATCTAGAGGGATTTATCACCTATATGCACGTTAACAACAGCTCAAGATTTTTTCGAGGGAAATATCATTCCTGGGGGAAATTCCCTCCCCACAGAGTCCAGATTAAACATTGGTGCAGGCCCTACGACTACAGGCACGATTTCCATACCTATGCCACACACGCCATTAGCCTACACTCTTGCCACGAGTTCCCAATACACATAGTCTACAAGGCACAGGACTCTACAATCATTTCCTCATTAATCTTTTCTTGTTTTTCTTGCTATATCGATGGCTATCAGTGTGACTGCCTTCTGTCTGTCTGTCCGTCTGTCTCCCTCTCGTGCTGTATCTCCGTCTCTCTCTGTTTTCTATCTTTATGTGTATGGCTGTCTCTGTCGGAATTCAAAAAATCTATTTCAAATTCCAGTGCGTGTCATACACGCCCTACAGAGAGTGGTAGAAGCAGTGGCGTAGCCTGGAATTTATTATTGCGTGGGGTATGGCCTGGCCGGTTGCTCTTTCTGACACCAATCCAACAGTAAGTGGATAAATAACCTTTGAAAAAATTTTCCTATGCCACTGGGTAGAAGCAAAGTGAGATTAGCGGAAAGACATAGGCCTACAGGTTCGGGCAAAAAAGGCAACCGCAAATGTCTTTTGCCAATATCTTGTCCAAAAGCATGAATTTTAAATCCAAATTTCCATATGTACGTACTGTAGCCAGATTTCAAAAAGGTACTGAAAACAAAGCAAAATGTATATCACTTTTAGTGAGTGCAGCCACTGTTTTTGACGATCCAGACACATAGCGCAACAAAAAGTAACAAAAACGCGATTTTATTAAGTCACTTCACAAATATATGAATTTGATAGTGCTTCATAGCCTGTGTTCAATGTGTCCACCAACACATGCTCTGAGTCTCTTTGTAAAGTTCTTGATGACCTTGTCGATGTTTTTGAGAGATGACTCTTCTCATATCAACTCCAATGCCACCATCAATTCTCTTATCGCTCTTGCTTTTGGCCGCATGTGGTTTTTCTCCAGCATAGCTCTCCACACTTGATAGTCCAATGGGTTCAAAACCGGAGATTTGGCGACCATTGATTCCTCTCAAAGAAAACAGAACAACTGACACTGAGCCGATCTCCTTTCATCAACGACTTATTTCCGCGCTCTCACTTTTTAATCAGAGTGTTGATTTTAGCCTTAGCTCTAGAACCTTGCACACAAAGTTCCAGAATGCACATTTTGTCTCGTAATCGTAAACTCGAAATTTCTAAAGCGCCACTCGAAAGCCAAGCGCGGGGCACCAGCTTATTCACGAGCGCTGCGTTGCGTTAGAAGGGTTGTCCGTGAGAATAGTCCGTGGTGGTCCGGGTCGAGTTACCATAGGATCAGAGGGGCGGAACAGCTACTAAGGTGGGTGTCGTCTGGGCCGGGAATTGGAGGGTGGAGGATCAGTTGGGATAGGGTAAGAGATCGTGAAAAGGAGTGTCTTAAGTTTCGAATGAAAAGCCCGAGGTGTGATGGATAGAGGAGCCTGAGGAAGGTTGTGGTGTGTGATTAGAAATGATGATGAAGGGACTGAAAAGGATCGGAATTCAGGAGGCAGATCATTCCAAAGGCGTGGTGCTGAGATGGATATGGCTCGGTTGGAGAGCTTGAGATGACTTGTGACCGGGGGTCGAGAAAGTGTAAGGCAGGCGGATGATCGGGTAGAACGGGTAGGCTGGATGGTGAAGAGTTTGCGAAGATAACTGGGCTGGGAGCATTGTAAAGAGTTGTAAGTTAAGGAGAGAACATTGACGTGGATTCGCTCTGAGATTTTCAGCCAGTGAAGAGACTTGAGGACAGGGGTGATGTGATGATGTCTGGGTGTTCTGGTGACGGCTCTAGCTAGAGAATTTTGAATGAGTTGGAGGCGCTTAAGTTGTGTGGAATCAAGGTTTAAGAACAGGGAGTTGCAGTAGTCAAGCTTTGAGTGGACGATGGACGTAGCAATGGTGGAAGCAGTTTTGAAGGTGGAAGCAGTTTGTCATTGACACCGTGGTCATTTTAATGTTTAGACATTTCAATTTTAATAGCCAAATTATTAATCTGGTAGAAGATTTAGATCTATTTTAAAACCAACTTGATCGTCATTTTGCTAAGTGACTTCACGGTGACGTGCAGCCACGCTGTTTTTCATGTAGGTTGACATGCATTTATTAGCCAATCATTAGGGAATATGGAAACTTATTAACTTAATATGCTGCGAATTACCTTCTGCTCAAGGAATCATTGCGATCATTCCAATGATATGGATATAATTATAGACTATAATTTTATGTGTTCAGCTAAGATTACTTTTAAAAGAACAACAAGTCTTTCTGTAAGAATAATCGCAGTGTGCATATGGTTACGACCCTATCAAATAGCCTAAAATCACACGGTAAGCATTCGAGCATTAAAATAAAGGTTATAACATAATCACACGGCTATGCAGATCATATGACAGTAAATGAAAAGTCTGCTAAGGTTAAATAACATATGCCATTATATTCGTCACTACTCCACTACGCACTATTTCAGTTAGTTCTAAATTTTTAAAAGCACTTTAATCGACTTCTATGTCTAATGGAAAACGCTAAGCAAACTAAAGTTCTACGCAACCGTAACCAAAGCCACAAAATTTATGATAATATGTCAAGTCCACCGCAGAAAACAGAACAACTCGGAAGGAAAATGTAACTTGAAGGTATCGTTGGTTCATAGAGCAGTGGAGTTGTTTATCTGGTTAATGAATTTCGATTCATGTTAATACTAAAATTGAAATGCTATGTTGTAGAACCGTGGCTTAATTTGCTGGATATTGTTTGTCGTTTGTAGGCTGTTTGTCTGGTCTAATGGATTTCCACTGGGCAATGTAATTATGTTAGCATTGATCGAGTTTGGTGCTGCTGGAGCGTTCAGTTGTCGCAGGAGAATTGAATCTGACAATCACGGGAGAATGGTGTTATTTACTGGATGAATAATTTAATGATGACCTTAATCTATGTTTAAAGTACGGAACCCGAGCGCCTATGAGTAGAGATCTTGAAGGGGCGCCATATAAATTTATGTGATTTATTGATTGATTGAACCTGGTGAATTAGTGGAAGATGGGTTTGGGTTGTTGGAACTGATAGGTAAAACAAGGAGCTGTGAACATCATTCATGGTAACCGGTCCAGGAATCGTTGTTCTGTTATAATTATGTCCATTGTCCAAGTCGTAGCCGATTGAGAAACGTTTCCGGAGATGTTGTAGCCAGGATCCATATGAACGAGACGAAGAGTTGTTGGTCCGTTATTTCATTTAGATGGCCTAACAAAGGTCAACACAAGTTCACATAATTATTAACAACGGAAGAACTACATCTTCTCCAGAAAATCAGCGCGTGATTCTAGACTACCAGCTGAGCATTAGATCTAAGCTTATCTATTATGATTAATGATAAGGAGCGCCTATGACTTGGGGGAAAACTGAACCTGTACGATAATAGGATACATGTAACTAGGCCTATACGAAGACGAAAAAGAAGAGCAATGACGAAACATAAATCTTATTATAGTTTGCACTGCAATAATAATTGCTAATGCGAAAAATTGAATAACTTCATCATAAGAGTTCGTAATATTTATAAAATTCAAATTTTTTAAACATTAAATCAGTGGTTTCCTGAATTCATTTTAAGCTCAAGAAAGCAAATGCTGCATAAAATAACCTACAGATGGAACCCGCATCGAATGATTATTCTGTTACTGCAGGACTGTCTCCTGTGTCATACAAGCCTTTATCATAAGGCACTGCAGAGTGCAGATGTGATGTTGAGCAACTAATAAGCACATTAAAAAAGTCGAGGAGTTATTTTATCCGAAATTCGCGTAGTTCTCACTTAAAGTTCGCCAATATTAGGCCTATGTCCGCGCGTAACAGGTGATGAGATGAGATCAATTTTTTTAGAGGTCGAATCAACGCTTGTGGTGGAATGGTTAGGATAGCCTAGTGAGTGGTAATCTTATTTCCTGGATAATTCTATGGTAATGTGGATGTGTCACTTGATCGACGAACTTACGTTGGTTGCAAATACACATTGTTGCAATAACTGCCATTGCAAAAACACGCAGTGCTGTAACTCGTGTCGGTTGTGTACGTATAGCAACACTGATTTTCGTAGACGAAGTAATCGAATCCGTTATATGTGGCATTGTCCTGACAAAGCTTCGTGTATTCGTCGTAGTTCGCAGCACTGACGCATTGCTGACTTATTCCAAAACCTGTCGTCATTCAAACAGTTTGGTGATTATTTTTTGCTAATAGCATAGACTATATTAGGCTAGATGTAAAAAAACGATGAAAATGGAATTTAAGAAAACCGGAAGAAACGTCGTTTTTTCGAAACAATTAGAAACGACAAAACCGACAACAAAACGGAAACGGACAATATTTTGCCTTTGTTAGGCTACGTCTGAAACTACATCTTAAATTTAAAAAAACTTTGCCTATGCAATTTTATCTTAATCTGCAAAAAACACAACTTTATTAGTAGGCCAAAATTAATTTTATAAGTAACATTAATCTACAACAATTATTTTTTTATTATAACTTTGGTCTAATAAGAAATTGAGAAAAATTAAAAGTATTGAAATCTTTTCATATTTAAATTGTAGGCATAGGCCCTAAGTCTGCATAAGATCATGCTATTCAACATAGCGCAATTAAAATCTAATCATAAGTAAAGACCATAGATGAGTTCTGTACTAATTAGACATTGTACATTTTACTTAAAATTGTTTTTATAAGGCCCAAGAATTTTATATCAAAATGACTCCTACAAGTTTCATATCTTGTAGGGACATAACAAGCCTACATCACAAGTAATTATCAAATGATGACTTAAACTATTATTACATAATGACATTAGTTAGCTGAATGCTTGAGAGTACGGTGAAAACGAATGGAATATCAAAGAAAAATTAGATTAAGGTTAATAATAATAATATTAATAATAGACAGCAAATAAATAAATAAAGTTACATAAAAAAACAACACACGGAAAAACCATGCGAAAACACGACATTTTTGGGAGAGAATAAAACACGAAAAAACGTTTTTTACAGCTATGGTATAAACCAAGAACTTTTAGTGCTGTCGCGACTGGCTCTATATTCTGCATCTCATTTAGAAAGTCAGAGAAAATTCAACAAGTTAGAGAGCTGCATGACAAATATTGGTTTGATGCCGATGATGGAGATTTGATTATTTATTGAAAAACGAAATTTCGCTAAACAAATTCACTTAATCCACGTGTCTTAAATAGGCCTAAATATAAGCTGCGAGGCATACGGCATACATCACAGCAGATGACCAGTTTTGGATCAAAGCTTCCTACATGGTTTAAAGGAAATTATAATTTTGATTAATTATGATACCCTGAATGGGCGGAGTTTATCAGGGGCTAAAATGTAAATGTAAATGTAAATGTAATCGCAAATTTATATAGCGGCTGCATGGGCGCCCGCAGAAATTTTTGCAGGGGGGGCAAAATTTTTAAGTTGGTCACGGTTAAATTTCCTAGTCGCAAGAGCTTAAAAATTGCAAGGCTGGAAAGTGAGAATATGGGCATTTTTAAAAGAGGTTTCTTAATGCATATTTCTCAGTTACATCTGGTGCATGTAGGCCAATCATTTTCACTGAAAAGTGTTCTTAGAGCGAAGAAATTTATTAAAAATCAAAAGTAGAATGTCAAAAACTAGGTTTTTGAAGGGGCGCTTTATAATGAATGAATGAATAAATGAACGAAAAACAGGTATCGGTTTTAAAGGGGCAAGTGCTCCATCAAGTTACTTCTATATTTTAATCGTAATTTCTAAACTTCTAAAGTGCCACTCCAAAGTCAATTGTAGGGCACCAACTTATTCAGAAGCGCTGCCTCGAGTCATCAGGCTGTTCAAAGGGCACTCAAGAAAGAGGTCCGAGTCCTGTATCCAGAGGGTCAGTTTAAGGCAAGTGTCGTTTAGGAAGGTGGAGCTAGGATATCGAGAATCAGAAGAATGGGGTATCAGCTCTTTTGAACAGAGGAGACGTTGGTTTTGGGAGAAAATCTCGAGGCGTGATAACCAGAGTCAATTATCCAAGTTTCTCTACAGCCTGACCTAACTAAATTCTGTACTAGCTGGCAGCATGCAAAATGGACAAAATGCAGTCTGACTTAAAGCAGACTTGATTCCATTTATAACGCTGGTGAATTATGTAGATCTCCATTACTTAATTTCAATGGGCTGTTGATAAATTTCAAATTTTTACATTAGTGTAGGCTAATTTCTTGATAATTAATTTTTGCGTAGTTATGAAAAATTGCATTAGCCTACAGCGAGATTCCAGACAAGTAGGCCATAATCGACAGAAATACTATTTGTATGGGCACCCACGGGAGGGTTAAAAGTCATTTTTACCGTTTTCAGCAAGAGATTGAAAAAATGCAAGGCAGAAAATTAAGAGCTTCTTTATTTCTAAAGAGATTTCATTACTTAAATTTCTGACTTTCACTGAAGTGTATCATTCGTAACATTGGTATTTCAATGGGAAGAAATTTCTTAAACCCCAAAAGTTGTAGTTAGAAAAATAGGTTTCAATTTTCCAGGGGGGGCAAGTGCCCCCCCTTGCCCCTATGTGCGGGCGCCCATGAGCGGCTGTGTTATGGCTTCGACCCTGAGGGTGAGATCCTTCACCACCGCTACTCCACGTTTATATTGCGACCGAGCCACCCGCAGTAAAGATCCGAGAAATTAATCTCTGACCGACCGGGAATCGAACCCGGGCCGACGGCGCGGCGAGCGGGCTACCAACCCACTCGGCCACCGAGGGCTAAGGGCTAAGCCCCCCCAAGAAAACCTAAATTCATTTTTTTACCGTGTAAATGGTATCTTTTCCCGGGCTTAGCCTCCCAAGAAGTCCTTAGCACCTCCAAGAACGGAAAGCAAACTCCGCCCATGATCACCTGCGATTTTAAATATCAGAGAGTGAAACACAAAAATTCACAGCTAATTGATGATGTAACATGGAATTTGAGGTCAGGCAAAGAAACTTACCATCATAGACAGAGAAGTATGTAGCACAAGCCCCTCCACTACATGAGCCTCCATCATATGAAACGAAAGGTTCCTGACAAGACAAATCTGCCGGTACGTCATTGACGGTTCCTGAAGAATACCAACAGCTGTAACAGTCGACCAAATCGGTGATGTTCAGCGTATCACTGGAATTCCAGGGAAGTTCAGTGAATGACGAATTGCCCTGGTCTGTTGTGTCTTCAGAATATTGCCATGACGGTGTTGTTGCATCGTTTTGAACTACGGCACCAAATGAACAATAAAATGGTAGTCGATATAAGGAGACATCTCAAGGTAAAACCAAAGGAAAAAATGTTTCGCAAACAGAGTATGGCCTAACTAATCTCTTATAGCTAGGGCTGTTGATGCGATTAACGCGTGCAATCAACGCGTAAAAAAATTGCGATTAAACATTTTTAACGCATTAAGCGCACGCGTTAATTAGATCCGAATGAATGGAATCAAATGCAGAAAATGTTTTAACCGGAAAGCTAAACTATACTTGAAACTAGTGATAGCCTACATTTTTGCAGATATTCCACTAATGCTATTTCAACTTAGATTACATTGGATGCACTCCAGTAACTGGCAAATGGATCCAAGTTTTAAATAATATTTTAAATGCTTACAGCCTAAGCCAAAGGTTACTGAAATTGTTTGTAATAGAAAGAAGGGCCCAAGCATTCATTCATATTATGCTTCGGGGTTTTTAGAAAAATATTAAGATTAATATACTTGAAGGAAATGTGTTGCGATTAATTTGCAGTTAATTGCGATTAAAAAATTAATCGTGCGATTAATTTTGATTACATTTTTCAATCTAATAGCAGCCCTACCTATAGCAGAATTTAGCATGTCATTTCCAGCAATTGCATAAGATTCAAGAGCAGCAAGAGCACGAGGGAGGCCGAGGATGGGATGGGTTGTCAACATCGGAGCATGGATGGGAACATCTTTCGATCGGACTCTGACGGAGATAGGAGATAGGAGGAGATGGAAAAGAGTCAAAAGACTTGTTCATGAAGCTACCAACCCTCTGATCGAAGATGGTTAACAACATTACACTGTTTTAGATTATAGGTCACCTAGATGGTCAGTTGGTCCATACATCTTCAGAATACCAGGTACTTCCTTAGTTTATTGCACTCGTTTCTCTACATCTTTTAGCTCAAATTGTTTAAATTATTCACGTTTTGAAAATATAAACGGACCATCAGGACGCTGAACATTGAATACATTAAAGCAAGGTTTTTAAAAAGACTCGTCAGGCTTCGAGTAAAGCATTTTCCCCGTCAAAAGTAACTGTTGTAGGCCTAATTGGTTCTCGAAATGATGGGCTTATTGTGTCTGGTTTCCGTTGTCATAAACCATTCATCAAGTTTGATAATAAGACTGAGTGATTTATGCTATTGCAGCAGCTGTGTCTTGAGGGTTTCCAGCTCACCTGCCCACCACCTAGTTTATAGACTATTGACGTCGATTTTTCGCAGGTCACGTGTATGATTCATTTGCGTTATAATTCCATCTAACAATATTTATAAAACTGTAAATTCCCTTTTGATATATAATGTTATCAAGCATAAACCCCGATTGATTGTCTAAATAGCTACAGTACCAGATGGTGGTGAACTGCATGCACAGTAGGTTGATGAATCGAAGCAGCCGTTGGGACATTGGTCGTAAGGTGGAGCGATGTAAGAAGTCTGATCGGCATCACAGTTGCAGTTGTATCCGGAGCCTGTGGCCACAGGAGTGCAGTCACCTTGGCATCCTGAAGAACAATGACTATTCATTTTACGATAATACATAGGGGCCTAAAGTAAGTCAGACAGTAAATAAACTAAATGCAATATCGAAGAAAAAGACAAACATGTATTTCAATAAGTAAAGCAAGACGAATGTTGTTGTTATGAACTACAATATTATTGTCAACATCTCGCGAACATCAGGCGCTATCTGCGATGCCCCTTATACTCGCTGGCTGAAGGTGTTTTTCTTTCCTCGGAGTTTCTGCAATCAACAGTTCAAACGAGTTGCGCTTTATAAATGATGTCGACATACGACAGCCCCACTATCAATTTGTCTATTCTTCATATAGATAGGAGAATACAGAAACAGCGAAATATATTAATCAATCAATCAATCAATCATTTATTTTGAAACCAATCATTTCTTTTACAGTTAGCCTACAAAATTGCAATCGCATATTTAAAGGGGAATGGCCACAAGGATAGACCCTGAGGGGATCGCTGATCCCGCTAATAGGGACACCTACGTACATGCAAAAAAGTATGCAATGGCCGACAATTATTGCTTTTAAGTAACACAGTGAATAATTACAATTAGGCCTACTTAAGGTAACTTAACCAATTTAGACAGTGCAAATTCTTAACTAAACACACATAGGCTACATTATGCACTCTGTAGATAGGTTTAGCAAGTAAAAATACGCGAAGCAGTGCAAGATTGAATATGTAAACTTACTAATTGGTTCGATATCATAAGACACTGAGAATCCAGTGCTTATAACAGATCCGTCAGAACGAAACGTCACGAGAACACTGGAGCATGGCTTGAAGCTCAATTCCGCCCGGTCACCATGGCCGCAATACGTGACTGGTCGTCTGATTGAGTTGCTCTCACAAGTGAACTGTTCAAATAAAATATCCATAATTTGATTCAATTTGCATTTTAACATGCATAGCTATAATCAGGGCTCTACACGAGGGCATACGCGGGTATACAGCGTGCACTCACCTCCGGGAAAAAACGGCAGCGTGTATTCACCTCCCTAAAACGAGGGTAGGCTACACGCGGGTATACAGGGTATGCTCACCTCACAAAGAATTCAATGAGAACAAATGCGAGAAAGAAAAGTTCGACGAGAAAAAAGGCGAAAATCGCGAAAAGTAGTGGTTTTTGGACTTTCGTGGACTTCAAGTCACAAGAAAATGCAGGTGATGACCAAGAAAATGGTCGTCAGAAATTTAGATGACTAATAAAGTCGTCAGAATAATCTCGGCCGGAAAACGTCGAATTTTTCCCGACCGGTGTCCATTCACCTCATAATTTACCAGTACAGTACTGGATATAATTACTTCGCAATTTGAAACTCACTTAGCAAAAAAACGTAGCCTAAGTCTCTTTCCTAGTTAAGGTTTTTCAATCGCATTCTTCATTCGGCTCATTTAAAAACCCGGACATCTGCAACGGTTATCAAATAACCGGCTCTGAAATTATCTAACCATCCCAAAGGAACTATACGGTTCCGTCAAAATATTAATCTAAAAGAATTTGGTCAGACATGATAGTTACAAGAGTTGCAAAGCCACAGAAATGATCCGAGTTGGTGAGCTTGAACCTGCCTCAATCCTGTCGTAGACGCAGCTCTCCTGCTGTTCGATACTGATCACGTTGAAGGTGAATTTGATCGTACTCAACGATGAAGCGACGATGTGGTAGCTGCAGAACTGATCGTTTCCATAAAGGCTGGGATAACCGGGAGATGTTAGATTACCTTTCTGTTCGATGAACGTGCTCTGTCCACAGTCTGAAAATTAAGCAGAATGCTACAAACCACAATCTGTGAGTTCGATTAAAGCACTTATACGAATAGGTGTGTAGGTAGCGATGATAAAATAATCAAACAAAAATAGAATATAATGTACAGGAGCAGCATGAATTACCACTCGAAGTAATGGACTGCATGGACCCTGTCCTGCAACAGCACCAACAACAACAGTACTATATTAAGCTTACTGTACATTCTGTTACCAAAACTTCTATAACTTTAATAACTAATATACTACTTCGACTACTAATACTAGCCTACTGTTTCGTCTCATTATGTTTCAACTTGAACTAGGCTACTACTAATATTATATTCGGAAGAGTTTAATTTTTAATCGAATCGTTTTGTCTTTTATGTGTTGCCTTTCGGTCTTAGTGCTCAAGAACCAAGACTGCAGCTTTCGGTATTCATTCCATAGGGCAGGACACATTTCGGATAAACAATAGAAGCAACTCAGGAGCTAGTTTCCCAGTTCCCAAGTTGCCTCTATGCCACTATGTACGACATTGTACGTTTTGTGTCATTTTAAAGACGAGATTCTATTCTTTTTAGAAGATATATGACACTCGAATTGTACAAAATCCCACTTAAGATTGTATAGGTCTAAATATAAAGTCATTTCAGAATCGAAAACATCGTAGTAAGTCAAACAATTCGGTTAGTCTGGAATGGAGACACCGAAAATTTTGTGACTTTGACCGATTCATACAATAAAATTATTTTCCATCAATTCCAAACCGATGCTATAGTACTTCAAGAGATGCTTACATGAGTATGCAGGCAAAGTCGGGGTGGTGGACGTTGAAGTGGTAGTGGTGGATGTTGAGGCGGGTGTGGTGGTTGTTGACGTGGTTGTGGTGGTTGTTGACGTGGGTGTTGTGGTCGATGTTGACGTGGTTGTGGTCGATGTTGACGTGGGTGTGGTCGATGTTGACGTGGTTGTGGTCGATGTTGATGTAGGTGGGGTGGCCTGAGCTGAGCTACATGCGCAAAAGCCCGATGAACTGAAACAGCCGACTGGACATTGGTCGTACGGTGGAGCGATGTAAGGAGTCTGGTTGGCATCACAGTTGCAGTTGTATCCGGTGCCGTTGGCCACAGGAGAGCAGTCACCTTGGCATCCTGAGGAACAATAATTATTCATTAAACAGATATTAAGTAAATGCAGACTAAATGTAAGAAGGAAGAAGCAGTCAAAGATCTCGAGACACGACATTATTATCAGAAGGCCAGCGACCCAATAGATGTGGAATGATTGTGGATACTGGTTTTTGTAATCGTACACAATGTCATGATTGTTTACTAAGATTCTTGTAGTTCTGTATGTGTGAATGTAAACATGCGGGGACATGCATGTGTGCGTGTGCTTTTGCGTCTGTGCATATAATAATACACAGTAGGTTGATGAGGCCGGGTGGGGCGGGAATCACTTTCAAAATTAATTCGAAGGACATAGATAGTAGACAAATGTAGACAAATAAGAGGACAGAGAAAGGTTTGTGTCACGTGTGTTGTTGATTATACAAACAGTGTCCTGTCGCTGACAATTCCATACAGTCGCCTGTAACGCTCACTATTATATACGGTGACCCGACGCACTCGATCAGTAGCGCCACTACTCATCGTAATCGTAAGCATTATCGTAGTCTCCACATTTCTAAAGCGCCACTCGAAAGTCAAGCGCGGGGCACAAACTTATTCACGAGCGCAGCGTTGAGTCAGAAGGGTTGTCCGTAGGAGTAGTCTGAAGGTGGTCCAGATCGAGCTACCATAGGACCAGAGGGGCGGAACAGCTACTAAGGCGAGTGTTGTCTGGGTCGCGAATTCAAAGGTGGAGGATCAGATGAGACAGGGTAACAGTTCTTGAAATGGAGTGTCTTCAGTTTCGAATGAAAAGCCTGAGGTGTGATGGATAGAGGAGCCTGAAGAAGGTGTACGTGTGATCAGTAATGATGGTTGAGGAACTGAAAAGTATCGGAATTCAGGAGGCAGATCATTCCAAAGGCGTGGTGTTGAGTTGGATAAGGCTCGGTTGAAGAACTTGAGATGACTTGTGACCGGCTATCGAGAGAGAGAGAGAGAGAGAGAGAGAGAGAGAGACAGACAGACAGACAGACAGACAGACAGAGAAAGTATGACAGGCGGATGATCGGGTAGAACGGATGGGCTGGATGGTGAGCAGTTCGTGAAGATATGTGGGTTGTGAGCATTGTAAGGCGTTGTAGATTAAGAGGAGAACTTTGAAGTGGATTCGCTCTGGGATTTTCAGCCAGTGAAGTGGCTTGAAGATTGGAGAAATTTGACGATGTGTGGGTGTTCTGGTGACGGCATCTTGCATGAGTTGGAGGTGGTTAAGCTGTGTGGATTCAAGGTTTCAAATAACTGACAATTAGGCCTAATTATCTTGTTCATCAGTTTTTGGCCCAAGAAGTCTCAAAACACTTTTCTGTTGAATAATTAGTATAAGCTGTTTTCGATTTCAATCATAAAGTAAGCAAATCTAAAAGGTAAATTTCTTTCGTTACGATGGAATATAAACACACGTTTGGAAAAACAAAAAACCCAAAGAAATAGCAAAATACATGAGACTCGAAACAGTTAAAGAAGGCAGACTTACTAATTGGTTCGACATTATAGGACAGTGAGAATCCGATGCGTGTGTCAGATCCATCAGAACGAAAGGAAATGAGAACACGGGAGCACGGCTTGAATATCAATTCCGCCCGATAGCCAGAACCGCAATACCTGAGTGGTCGGGAGATTGAATTGCTATCACAAGTGAACTGTTCAAATCAAATCAAAAATAATTTAATTTTTGCAGCCAATCACTTTTTTACAGCCAAAAATTACAAGTCACATATTCAAATGGGAATGGTAACAAGGATGGGCCCTGAAGGGATCACTGTCCCCGCTAATAGGGACACCTATGTACTTGTAAAACAAAAGGATGGAACGGCCGACAATTGCTATTAATTAAGAGGTGAATGATTACAATGATTACAACTATACTACAGATATCTTAACTAAATAAGAAAAAATGTAAGCTCTTAACTAGACAAGAAAGAGTAACGATTAGTAAGTGCAAAACAAGTATGCGCGAGTGGCTTAAATAGACCATCAATAATAACACATTGTTGCTATTACCGACTAAGTGAGAGCGTGACCTTTTCTGTTCAGGTAGAATATCACAAGCACTGTCTTCTTTATCATCATCTTGGTATTAATTCTTTCATGATCATTTTTAAAATATGAACTGAGAGATAACGCAAATCTCTGACCACACCAAATGGCCTAATGACTTCTTGATTATCCGACCATCTCGAAGGAATTCTATGATTTAAACAAAATATTAATCTAAGCGAAATTATTTAGATTATTACCAAACTAAGATCTTTGCAAAGCTACAGAAATTATTTCAGTTAGTGAACTGGAACCTACCTCAACCCAGTCGTAGGCGCATGTAGTGTGCAGTTCGAGATCGAATACGTTGAAGGTGAATTTGATCGTACTGAGCGACGTAGCAACGATGTAATAGCTGCAGATCTGATTGTTACCGTAGTAGCTGGGATAGCTGGGAGAGGTGATAACACCCCCGTTGCCGTCGAACGTTCTCTGTCCACAATCTGAAAAGTCATTACAATGATTCAACACACAATAATATTTATTTATATATTATATAAAACATTATTCTAGTAGGCCTACTTCTATTTCTACTTCTATAATAGATAAGTAGATTTTATTTAATGTCCCTAAGTATCTCGGCAGTACGATTACGGAGGATGCTAGATGCCACAGAGAAATGTAACGAATGTTACATTTTACGATTTAATTGCGATTTTTATATCAATATTAATGGCGATTGTATTGATTGAAATACACCGGGAGGGCCCGCAACGTTAAATTTATTAAAATAATGTTTTCGCCGTGAAATGCACTCAAGGACCTGTTGACATTAAACACGCAATAATATTTAATAATACTTAGAGATACGCAGCGATACGCAGTAGGACATTTGGACATAGGCCCGTGTGTTACGACAGACCTGCCCGGACAGACTGACGTAAGCAGTAAAATTTGCCGCCTAGTCTGAATTGAAATGAGGCTGTATGATAAAGTGGTCCATGTTAAAACATAGGCTGTCTGGCTTTCTAGACCAAAGCGAGGCTTAATGATAAGGCGGATCGTATACTTTAACGTTAGCGGAAAAACCCAAGCCTATACTTTAAGCAGGCCTTTGTCCGGATCGCGGGTTTCGGCGCCAATCTCGCGTCAGCGCGTGTCTGAAATTCAGTCTTGTCCTGGCCGTTGAAGTGATAAGTCGCATTTGACAAGAGCTCGGTTGTAGTTGAAGTTTATGTAAGAAAGTCGGTCTGAATCGTGGAATATTAAGTCAAATTGGAGTAATTCGAAATCGGCAACTACGCGAAACGTGGATATATCATTTTGGAATATATATCTCACTGGATTACCGAGAAATTATCTTTGTGCAAACGTGGAGTACAAATTGCACCGTCAGCGAATCATTGCGTGGATTACACACATAATTGCGTCGTTTCGGTGGATTAATACCTTGCTTCCCAGCTTCCTTGCCCAAGTTAAGGTATGTGGAAATTAAGGTAAAATGGAGAAAACTGTAATTAATCGCCATTAAGTGAATTTGGGACATTGTGATAATTTTCCAAGTTGTGAACGATTGTCGATTGTATTAGTTAATATTTCTTTAGC
Organism: Lumbricus terrestris; assembly: GCA_949752735.1. NCBI lineage: Eukaryota > Metazoa > Annelida > Clitellata > Crassiclitellata > Lumbricidae > Lumbricus > Lumbricus terrestris. The sequence goes on along the minus strand of OX457037.1, from coordinate 65,111,364 downwards.
GTTGACCATTACTTTAATTGTGAATAAACTTGTTTAATTAAGAAATAAAGCAGAGTTGTCATTCTGATCATGAGCATTAGTCGACCTACCTCTCCAGCATTTATGGAGCGCCCTAACGAGGACGAGGATACAAGGTCACGTGCCTCGGATAGGTCACGAGTTAGTTCGGTCGTTGAGTTGATGATGGACCGGATGGATAGCAAATTCTCAGAGGTCAGATCACAAGTAGGTGCACTTCAAGGGGATGTGAGGTCACAAGTAGGCGTACTTGGATCACAAGTAGGAGAAGTAAGATCACAAGTAGGGGAAATTATGTATCGCCTAGACCGACTGGAAACTTCCCCTATGGTTGAAAGACAACTCGCTGTAGAGTCCACAACGAACCCAGACTACAGTAGGTCTGTAGTTACAACTAATACAGTTGTCGCGCCGATACACTCGAGCCATCCCTTGGTACCATGGAATGCGGATATGAGCGGATTCAGAAGAAGTCAGCGGTTAGCTACACAGCCCCGCGTAAATTATCATGAATATGACCAAAGGAGAAACCGATCTTACGAGACCGAACGGATTATGGACCCAGTGTTGAAAGGTGGCCTGAATCGTGGTTTAGACCCTAGGGCTCTACAGCGAGGCGACCCACCCTCGAGGCCGGAAGTACAGGTTACTTCCGGACTGAAGGGGGACTTCGCGACAGAAATACAACGAAGGATTGTATACTAGGAAAAGATGCATTTGAAAAGAGTAAAGAGCTACTGAGAAGAGGAATCAATAAGGAGCTGAAAAAGAAAATGATAAAAATCTTAGTATGGAGTGTGATGTTATATGGATTATGGACTATGCGAATGGAAGACATTAAGAGAATTGAAGCATTTGAAATGTAGTTATGGAGAAGGATAGAATGAATCAGCTGGAGGGATCATTTCAGCAATGAGGAGGTATTAAGAAGAGTCGGAGAAAAGAGAGCAATGATACACACAATAATATTAGAGAAAGACAAAGAAGATGGATTGGGCCCACACTCAGAGGAGACTCGATGCTACGAACAGTCATAGAGGGGGAAATGGATGGAAAAAGAACGAGAGGCAGACCAAGACAAAGACTGTTGGACTGGATGATGAAAGATGGTTATCAGAAGCTGAAAATGAAAGCGCAGAACAGAGAAGAATGGAGACGTCAATCATTCGAACCTGCCTAAGGGTAGAGAACGAAAAGAAGAAGTAGCGAGATCTTCATCTTTTTCTGGGCCTTTCCTTTCCAAACAATGTTGTCTTAACTTGTTCTTGTACCTGCGGTTGGCTTCAATGAAACAATTGATCGATTGACTGACTGACTGATTGATTGACTATTGATTGATTGATTGATTGATGTTGTTCTCCGTTTGACCCCTTCTGATCCAGCCCAGCGTTTACGAACTAGCGTTACTAGCCTACCTATCCAACTGTCTTTGGCGTATAGTCATTTAGACACGTTTTACGGAAAGCTGAAACTTATGATTACCGCCACCAAGAATAATTCTATAGCTTAAGCCTACAAGCAGTAGTTTAGCCCCCAAAGACACAACGTTGACGCAAATCAATCAGGACTGTGAATCTGAGATTGAGCCGTTCGTTCAGAAATCCGTTGGTTTTTTCACGATAGCTTAAGTGTCGTTTGACCCATTTAGATCCTGCAGCAATTCTGCCTAATTTGAATATGAAAGTGTAGTACATAACGAACTATTACGTACATGCATAATAAATGGCCGTTGTCGTAGGCCTAGTTGTTGTGGTGGTTGTGATGGTTGTTGGCCTGGTTGACGTGGATGTTGACGTGGATGGAGCGCCGACTTCTGAGCTGCATGCACAGTATGATGATGTATTGTAGCAGCCGTTGGGGCATTGGTCGTTAGGTGAAGCGATGTAGGGAGTCTGATTGGCGTCACAGGGGCAGTTGTATCCGAAGCCGTTGGCCACCATGACAGGAGTGCAGTCACCCTGGCATCCTGAGGAACAAAAAATTATTCATCACACAGATATTGATGATGATGGTGCTCTGCCCGAAGGCAGGTTCATTGGCTTGACGCCCCTGGGGCTGAGATGAGTGAGGTGGTTTCCTGTTGCCTTCCCCACAGACGATGATGGGTAAGCAACTTGCCCAAGGTCGCTCCGCAGGAGCTTGCGCCCCTGCGTCTCACACCTGCTAGCCCGAGATATCTAAATCTCTGAATGTCAACTCGCAGCCCGGGGCTTGAACTGCAGTCCGTTGCAACCAACAGATTTTAAGTAAATGTAAAAGAAACGAAAGAAAATAATAAGCAGGTTATCATTTTATTGTAATATTGAAGTTTTTGATTGAAATTGCAATAAGTGTCAACTTCTCGAACACAAGAAATAACGAGTCGCCTTCTACGATGCTGTTTAACCCTTTTTTCGTTTTTATCTTACATTTAAACTGTTTTTGTTTTCTATCAGTAATGTATGCTTCTCCTCCATACAATTTCAGGCCAATCACAAAAGAGGGGGAAAAGGTTGGCGGAAATTTCTAGCAAAGGTAACACGTATATTCAAACTGTTGGTTTGTGCAGCTGAAAAATTCTTTAAAAACCCCGCATCAGGCTATGGTACCGTATCCAAAAAACTACTTGGTATAAATGTTTTGCGATAGTAGCCTACATGTAGGCCCTATGTGATGTGAAAATCTCGCCTTCTGTGCGTTGCAGTTGAGTAGGCTAATAACCAATGACCGCATAGATCGTGATTTGGTCGTATAAGACATAGGCCTGGATGTAGTTGCGTCGTCTTTTACAATGACCATACTGACGCCAAAGCCACTAACTCTTCTTTCGGTTAACATTGCATATTTTTTTAATCCACGATTACGACAATATTATCTTAACCTAATGCATCACCATTCTAACGCTTTAACTGTTAAGACAACACCGAAAAATAACACTGACGACGTAAACTAGGACAATAGATCGTAAATATGTTTATGCCTATTAAGCGATAGGAAGGCCAAAGTCTATAATATTTGAAGGGTGGGCTAAGATTGGATGAGTTGCGTTTGAATATCCAGGTAAAGCATAACAATTATGCGTAACGAATCGCTCTGCAGGGGAAGAACTTCAGACACATTAAAGTATTTTGCGAAATTAGAGACAGCAGAGTAAATCAAACAGTCACACATGCACATTCAGTCGTACACATAATATAGGGCCTACAGAGACAGTGAATGCGCACCAATGTAAGGTAGGATAGTGCCTACAGAATACTTACTAATTGGGTCCATCTTATAGGACACTGAGAATCCGATGCGTGTACCAATTCCATCAGCGCGAAATGCCACGATGACACGGTAGCATTGCTTGAAGCTCAATACCGCCCGATATCCAGAACCACAATACCTGATTGGTCGGCTGGCTGGGTTGCTCTCACAAGTGAACTGTTCATGTAGAATATCCCAAACGTTCATCAATTATAGAATCATGACATTAATAGCTGTAATTCAATATAAATCTAATTGTTTCATGGTTGAACATGTTTTGGGGATGGTGCGGAACTGTGGAAGAATCCGACCTCGCTCAACGGGAAGTCTGTTTTTTAGCGCATTTTTGATTCCGGTCATTTAAGTCTCTGACATCTTTTTAGAAGGCCAAATAACTGATTTCGTGATTATCTTGCTATCTTTGAGGAACAACACGGCTTCAACAGAATACCATTCTGAAAGAATCTAATCAGATAAGCAAGGATATGCATGTATCTTCGGAAAGCAACATAAATTATTTGAGTGAGATAGATCTACATGTATCTTAAACCTGCCTCAATCCAGTCGTAGGTGCAGGTATTCTGGTATTCCAGACCGAGTACGTTGAAAGTGAAGTTGATCGTATTGAGCGACCATGTGTAGATGACGTATTTGCAGAACTGATTGTTTTGGTAATTTCTGGGATATTGAGGGGAAGTGATATTACCCTTCGAATCAGTGTACGTGCTCTGTCCACAGTCTGAAAAGTCATTAAAAACACAAGACACAGTATGCCAATTTATTTTCATAGACCTACTTTTACTAGCAAGTGAATAATTGGTCGTGATGATAGACAAATCACACAGCAACAAAGTACGAACACAACAAACACCAGCTACTATCAGTACTACTACTACTACTGCTACTGCTACTGCTAAGCACTATGCCGCATCCCTTTTTCTTAGTTGTTTTTTACTACTTATATTGGCGCGCTTTTTACGTCTAATAGGCTAGTCTTCTATTTGCTGCCATCCGATATTGCGCCGTTGGATCGCGCATTGTTTTAATATTTAGACTCGCGGTTCAAAATGAGTGTTATTAAAAGATAGGATAAGAATATTCTTTAATATACCAATTGCTATCCGCATTTTGGTGCACATACAAGGTAGGCCTATAATAAACAAACGTGCATCATTTCTATATCCAATCATGTCAAAATGTTTTAGAATAGCATAAAATCCTAAGTCAAAATCAATATAAATTTTAAATTTAAAAAAGAAGTTCTTTTAATGACCAACAATTTATGCTGCACTTTGGTTTATATTGCATCGTGGTTGTTCTCTGATCCTTTCGATCCTCCACCATCCAAGCTTTCTCGTCCTCACCAAGATCCGCCTTCGCATTCGCTCAGACTCTGATTATTACCGATCTTTGTGGCAACTGAACTCTGATCCCCATTTCAAAAACTAACTCTCTATTGTACCAGGGTATATTCTAAGAAATTTTAGAACTGCCCATCCAGGATTTTTGATCTGGTAAATAAACAATATTCTAAATTTCTGAAGACCTCTTTTTAGTCGTCGCGTCAGAAAATATGTCGCAGGTCCCCGGTAAAAAAATCTGATGATCTTTTTTTAGTCACCTACCTGAAATGTTTCCCCTTCCCACTTTCGTTCCGTTCATTGATGATTTCCACTGCTCAAAATTACTTTTACAACGGCACAAATTCATTTACAAATCCGAATCACATCTTTTTTGGTAGCTCTGCACATTCAAAAACCCTACTTTACTTAAAAGCTCCATCTAAGATTTTTACCACTGCTGCACGAAATCTGAATTCAACTGCACAAATTTCTTTCCCAACTGCACAAATTTCTTTCCCAACTACACACTTTGTGTCCAGCTGTACATTATAATAAACCCTGTAGGCTATTTCACGAGGCATCCCACGTGTATGTCCTGAGGCCCGGCGCTTAGCTTCAAAGCATGGCTGAAAAATTAGGAGATTACAAGTATACGATTACAATTAGATGTGTCTTCATTATATTCGACATAACTCTCGAACTGTAGAATGGAAATTATAGGAGCTCAATAGATCTGCTGATAAACACAGTCATGTCATATAATATAACTTAGCAGTCACTGTAAAATTTGAAAACCTCTTCAATCGCACGCTATAGATCTGCTACCTTCTTCCACTATAAACATTGATATTTGATGGGCACTTTCAATTATGGGCAAACACCTGTTGTTCTTCATTTGACGCTTCTGGCCCTACTCAGCTTTCAGGAATAAGCTGTTATCTTTGGCAGAGTCTTTCAGCCATGCTTTATGAATAATTCTAAAGTTTAGAACAGTTTAAAACCCTAAATCATAGCTTTGCAAATCAATCAGATTGGTTATTCTGGGATTGAGCCACCAATCCACCCTTCAGAATCCCGTTAGAATTGTTTGCGTAAACTTATTTAATGTTTGACCCATTAAGACCCTATAGTAATTCTGCATCAATTTGAATAAGATGATATAGGACATCACGTTACACATATTATATTCGTCCAATGAAGCGGTTGTGGTGGGTGTTGACGTGAGTGGGGTGACGTGTGGATTGCTGCATGCACAATAGGTTGATGTAGTAGAACAGCCGTAGGGACAGTAGCTGTTCGATGTTTCAACGACGGTAGTCTGGATAATATCACAGCTGCAGAAGTATCCGTAGCTGTTGGTCACAGGAGTGCAGTCACCGTTGCATCCTGCAGGAACAAAAATTATAAATTATCATAATACAGATAGTTATTATGGCCAGATTTCATCAACATAAATATTATTTCAAACAGAACAAAAGTAATATCACTTTTAGTGATACCACCACCGTTTTTTGACGATTCAGAAACGTAACGCAACAAAAAGTAGCAAAAACGTCATAACCAGAGCCAAGTTTATCTACAGTTTGACCTCCCTGGATTCTGTACTGCCAGCAGCTTGCAAAATGGGCAAAGTGGAGCCTGGCTTATAGCAGACTTGATTTATATAATCACAATGCTGGTGAATATGCAGATCTCCTGATGTAATTTCAGTGTAGCCTACTTTGAGAAATTTTCAAATTTTTGTGTTAGTAGCCTATTTAATTTTTGGCAGTTGTGATTATTTGTATTAAGCTTACAGCTGAATTCCACTTAAGTAGGTCATAATCGTTAGGCCTGCTTTTTGCATGGGTGCCCGCAGGAGAGTTGAAGGCCAATGGTCATTGCTACAGTTTTTAGAAAGAGCCAGACAATGCAAGGCAGAAAGTTATAAGAGCATGCTTATTTCTATAGAGATCTCTAAAGGTAGATTTCTGACTTTCACAGTCTTATCATTCGTATCATTGGTGCATTAATGCAAAGAAATTTGTTAAAAACCCAAAAGCAGTAGTTAAAAACATAGGTTTAAATTTTCCAGGGGGGCACTTGCCCCCCTTGCCTCTATGTGCGGGCGCCCATGATTACAACAATATTAATAATAATGAGTGACGAGACTCACTGATTTAAAGTAGGCCTACGTGAGAGACATTGATCTATTAGCGAAATGAGAAGCAGTAGTGTAAGTGAAATATAGGCTTACACAATACACACAGCCTATGCACTGTATGCACTGTATGCAGTGCACCTAGACATACATTCATAGGCTTACAGAAACAAGAAATGCGCAACAGGAAAAACCGTTGAATATGCATACTTACTAATGGGTTCGATGTTATAGGACACTGAGAATCCGATGCCTGTACGGGCTCCGTCACTACGAAACGTCATGACAACACGGGAGCACGGCTTGAACATCAATTCCGCCCGATATCCAGAACCGCAATACCTGATTGGTCGGCTGTTATTACAGCTGAACTGTTCATGTGGAATATCCAAAACGTTCATAGATTAGCACTATAATATAAATAGCTATAATTATGTAGCAGCCTAATATTTACATCGAAACAGCAATTTCTTTTTAGGGAATCAAATCTGCAACTAATTTTGTTATTGCTACCTCTAACCAATTGCACAATTTCAAAAGAATCATCATCGCCTGTTTTCAATGGAATAGGTCTACTGATCTGAAAGAATCAAGTCTGATATGCAAGGTATAGGCCTACAGTATGTTCGCAAAGCAAAAGGAAATATTCGAGTTAGCGATCCTGAACCTGCCTGAATATAATCGTAATTGCAGGTCGACGTCTGTTCGAGGTCGAGTGCGTTGAAGTTGAACTTGATCGTGCTGATTGACGAAGCCAGGATGTTGTAACTGCAGTACTGATTGATTGCGTAAGGGTAGGGGTAGTTGGGTGAGCTGATATTGCCTCTCAGGCTGTCGAACGTGTCCTGTCCACAGTCTGAAAAATTATGCAAATTGCTCAAATGCATTATTATAATAGCCTACATAGGATTTTATTTGAGTATTCTTTTCATTCATTCATTCTGAGAAATTATATAGCGTCTCTACAAGATACTTTCTCAGAGGCGCTTTCTACGCTGGCCTGTTTGATGTTAAGTGTCATTAAGAACACAAATATTACACAGGTTATCAAACAATGCACAGTAAGCTGGAAGAGTCACCATTGGCAGGCACAAACATACACACACGCGCGCACACACAGGTGGAGCCAACCAACGGATTCCGTCGACAGTTGAAAGATGGTGTGGACGGATGTTCAGAGTCTCTGGACCAAGTTGCGTCTATGATAGAGTAGAGCGACAACAGGTGACAGCGTTCGCAACACACTATAACGGTGTCGGTGAGTAGTCACTCACTGGTAGAAGATGACGCATGTCCGGATAAATCGTCGAAGCACAAGGAGTGGGCAGGAAAAGGCATTCGTCGCGTCAGTTGATCAAAGCACCGCCAGTGACTCTCGGTCGAGGTATCTCCAGCGGGCCACGTTGTTCGTCCTCCACCGGTTGTAAACAAACGGCTACCGGCGGCGTGAGGCGGTCCGTAAACGGTTGAGACTCGACCGGGCATCAGAAGGATGGGCCTGATGCACAGTCACATCGGCCAGACGACTTGCGAACAAAATGCCTTTAACCGTCCAAAAATCCTTGTCAGAAACCGCGATTAAGTCCGAAAACGCAAACCTAGCGCCAGAAAACTTCGAAGTCCTCGAAACTAACTGCGCAAGATCTGCATTATTTTAGAAGCAAATACCCGTCAAAATGACGCAAATGTTGGTCAGTCGATTATGTCCAGTGCTGCTATAGGCCTACCTCTTCAAATTTAAATAGTTCAACCGGTACTTCAATTGGCCCCGTACTTTTACCGCTTGCTACCTCCCTCATTGCTCTAGCTAACCTACTTCTGATCTCAACGTAGCCGGTTCGCGTATATAATCCCTCGCTTCCTCCTTCCCGTCTTTGTCGTCATGGCCTACAGCTCCTTGCAGAACTCTCTCCATTGTTCAGCAATTTCTTCTTTTTCCTTGATCAGCTTGCCCTTTTTTGATTTTATACCGAGCATTTGTGGTTTGAATTAACCCGCAAGTGCCCTGACTGTTTGATAACTTTTTTTTATAATTATAGGTTTATTCTCTTTCTTGTTTGCCTCTTCAAGTTCTTTAACATTCCTTCTATCTGATATTGTTTATTTTTTTCATTTCTCTCTGGGCCCACTTTTTAGTTCTTTGTATTGCTATTTTGTCCTTTCCCTTTGCTTAGCCTATCTTTTGCCATTGTCAGTCCAAAGGTTTCCTCTGAGATCTACGATTTTTCTCTTTCCCCTTTTAAACTCAATGGTTGACCCTGCTGCCTCTAGTATTTTGTCCTTTCCCTTTGCTTATCTTTTGCCATTAGTCTTCTTCCATAATTCCTCTAGCATTTGATCGTTTTCGTCCTTTTCTAAGATTGGAAATCTGTTCTTAATTTCTATGGCGTAAAAATCCGCTTTTGGGCCATAGAACTCTTCCAAGTTTAGCGTTTTTGGCTGTTCTCTTGTTCAATTTGACTTTCACCTTGGCCCTTAATAGGTGATGATCAATGTCGGAATCTGCTCGCAGGTAGACTAAGCTTATATCCGGGTTTACTAATATTTAACGGATCGGAAAGGTGTCACTTAATAAAAGTTCTATGTGGGGCCTAAGTGTAGGCCTATTTGGAGACCATTCTATTCATGCGTAATTAGCCCTGTCATTTTAGTGTTACCAGCCTACATCCAACGTCACGCAACGTCCCCAGTAGTGACATTGCGTGGCGCTGGAGGTGGTAGCATAAAACTGATGAGAGCGGTAGCCTAATAGTGGTGTTGGTGAGTAACTCACCACTACCATCATTACCGCAATCATCATCACCACTATTGCCATTTGGATTTGAGGAGTTTACGTTCAATTTCGTATTCTATTGTAAAAAAACAATCGGTCATTCTTGCATTTTGCACCTATTGACTGACTGCTGCTGATGCTTAGGGCTTCATAATAATCATCAATTCATCATCCTCGTCTCTGCCCCGAAGTATTGCAAACTCAATCCTCTGCCACGTTTCATAAAGTATTTCCGGACGACCTGCAAGGAAAGCGACAGTGGTTAGCTGTAAAAGACATAGTGCGGTATACGAGTAATGACGGACTCACTCGGGCTGATGGTCTGTGAGTTGTATGCAGGTAACAAACCCAGCAGAAGAGCGCAGGTCAACAGACGAAGAGAAGAAGGAGCGGACATTTCTGTCTTTCACTATCCACTGCTATTCTGCTGAGTCTGAAACAAAATGTAGCCTACATCATAGACCTACATGATTGTATGTACAATTCTTGTATTTAGACATGCACGCATAAGGTCTATGCAAAGTAATTCGTTATCGTAATCACAAATTTATATAGCACCACTTCGACACAAACCCCTCTTAAACGTTCCCGACCTGACAGCACGAAACCACGATGTTATTAATTTAATAAAGAGCTTCTCACGGCTAAGCCTTTCAGAAGCGCTTTCAGTGCTTGAAACCCCGAGAGAAATGGAATTTTAAGGCGGAAAAAGGTACAGTGTATACAGTTGCCACCAGAACGTATTATCGAGCATAGAGGAGGAGTAGGATGCGGACTAGGAGTAGGAGGAGACGGAGGAGGAGAACGAGAAGGAGGGAGCCCATTCCATAGATATGAGTCCGTGCAAAAAAAGGATCTGGATTTAGCCAGTGTGGGACTAATTTATTATAGGCCTACTGGAACGACGAGGAAGTTTGGCCGGTCAGAGGATCTGAGAGGACACAGTGAGAGACGTGGTCAAGAGAATACGGGGATTCCAATAACAAGAAATATTTGATATTGTCCCCCTGCTTTGTGGATTCCGGTTTATGGGAGAAATCCGTTTTGGGCGGACGGCAACCTCCCGCCAAGGCACCGACGACAACATGTGATCGGCCATATTCCTGACGACAAAATTTCGGGAAGATATACCATTGTCGCTAATTTTAAATTGGATGCAGACCAGAGAGGTGGCAAATGAAGTTGTTCGGCCATAAATGTAGAGCTGTGGGGAAAATTGAACAAGGCGAGCTACAAATCTCTCTCGCGGCATCATTTAGTGCGGACGGAAGAGAGTCTCAAAGCCGCGGCTTTGAATTGAAAAGCATTTGTCGCCAAACATTATTAGCACTCCCAAAGATCCAAGAAAAATTGCCTCCATTGCAATTCGAAAAACTATTCTTCCAAGACACCCACCCGACAATGCCAGACGATGATCACATTAAATTAAAGTTGAGTTGGGATAGGCGTTAGTGGAACCCAGATCTTCAAGCAGTTTGCTTGGCAATGCGTTTTTACCCCGTTATTGAAGCCTGCTGCCTTCAACGTGATAAGCTTGTTTATCATGCCAACACTTGCGAGGAAATTTTTACATTATTCAATTGAGACCATTTTAAGCTGATAAGACGGAATTAAATATCAAGTGAAGATGTAACTTACTTCGTATGTAGAACCAAGTGGGTCTGCCTCTTATGCTTTGCTTTTGTGTTGCAAAGCTCTGTAGTAAAGATGCATAGACAACCACTTCGATCAGCCTGTTCTTCAGCTGGCGACTAAAATCTGCGATCTGCGATCTGTCCTACTACACTTCTGTATGCCTTATATATCATAATGCTTTATCAGTGACCAACGGCGGTGGTGCAATTCTAACAAGAGCAGAAGAGCTGCTTTGTTTAAAAAAATGAAGATCATGACGCTGCTTAATATTTCAGGCTGACTGATAATCCAAATCTTTAAGAGTAAATAGACAAATCCTTGTGCTTATTATACGAGTCAACATTGTTAATGAGCTTACCGTATTCTGAGACGCAAAGGAACAGTAGGCCTATGTTGAGTTTCAATCGGTTCTCAACAGGCAGCCAGTCCAGCGCAGACCTATCTCATGTAATGTAGACTAATGAAATACGAAATAAGTTTATTAAATTCTCTACCAAACTGACATCAGTGTAGTTCACAACCGACTGTAGTTGACAGTATGGGTGTTTTGGAATTCTTTAAGGATGTTTCCGTGCGAGACGCTATTTCAATTAGCACTAAGTAGGGCGATCGACGACATGGTTATAGTAATATATAATAATATAATATGTATATAATTAAATGCGATACAATACAAAATAACGTACAATTGTGAATTTACTGAGTTGTTCATTTGAAGTTTTTAACTGATTGAAATCAAATGTCGGAAATATTGTACTTTAAAAGGCAACCATTATAAACTGCACTTAATATAGGTCTGAAATCTCTTCAGCCTGGGTCCCTAAAAGTAGCCGGGCCCATTCAGGGCATTTGCCCCTCTGCCTCTTCTCCCCGAGTGTGGGCGCAAGAACAGAAACGGTGCTCTTGTACAGAGACACACGCACTGTATGCCTATAAGTGCACGAGTCAATTATTATGGTCAATTTATTTTTTCGGGCAGAGGTAAAATTTTGGCCCCCCACTGCTGAAATGTCCCCTACGCCTATGGATATGATAATTGCATCCATTGTGAAATTGCATTGGCTCTAAGGCAGATCGCATACAAGGACCACCTCGGAACTGATCTAGATCGTTGCTGTTATGCTAATCTAAAGTATGCAATAATTATGTTGACTGGATCATTTTAACCTTCACTAATATTCTTTTGACAGTAGCTGATGCGTACCGTTGTGTAGATCTATCGTAGTCTAGTCTACTATTGCTCAACCATGTCTAAACGGAACTTCAAGTGTGATCATGCTTAATCCTGGCTTATCCTTAATACAACAGTTAGTATTTACTAAGCATGTCCATCAAGTTTTAACGAACGCCTATGGCAAGCAAAACTTCAACAAGTGTTGTGTGAGTTGCTCTTGAAGTGGAGGCCACCTCGACCGTCTCCTGGTTGAAGACTTATAAAATAAAAGTGCAGACGATTTTTCTCTAGGGGCCGCTTTATAGGACCTCGGCCTTGATCAGTTTTAAACGAATTGATCAGGTTAGACTCTTTACCACCAGTTGCTTCCTTGAATTGCATCGGATTATAGCTTCTGTTTATCATCCGTGCAAAGACATAATACAGAAGTCAGGTCTACATGTATAGGCCTATCTGAATTTAAATAGGTATATATGCCTAAAGACTTGCGTAATGTTATGCAAGTGTAAATATAGCAAACGACTCCATTTCAAATTGAAGAGTCTTTTGTATGCGAAGTGCTGCTGACGACATAAAAATGCGGCTGAAGACAACACACACACGCCCACGCACCCACACGCACACACACACATGACTTGCAGGCATGAAGTGGCGCTAGGCGAACTTCTAACGAGAGGATGTTTCTAAATATATTTCGGCTGAAGTCACACGCCGTTGAACAAGTTTATTAATTTTTTTATCGACCAGTTCACGTTCCCTGTCATTTATTGGTGTCTGGGAATGGTTCACCTAACAGTAGATCAGACCATTAAATTCGCGCGAATTCACGTAATCTCACCTAACTTTATGATTCATTGTATTTATCTAAAGCTTCTCTCAATGTGCCCCCTGTCACAGTTGCTCTCAGCGCGAAGCGCCCGTGAAAAATGTTGAGTCTTTGGACAAAGGGCAGAGGCAACAATAGGCCTACACTCAGTGTTCGCTCTGTCAAACACAGATTTCAGTATCGCGCATTCTGTTTTAATAATGACAACTCGTTTTATGACTTTGTGGCCTTTGTACATGTAACTTCCGAGACCCTCCTCTCCACTATATTCTCTGTAGTGTGAACTTTGTCACAGTTCTCTCAACGCGTAGCCTATTAGACTTGCTGACACAATAGATCAGCGGTTCTCAACCTGTGGGTCGCGACCCCCGCGGGGGTCGCCTGACGATTTGCCAGGGGTCGCCTGGGCCTGTCAGAAATTTTTAAAATATGTGAGTCAATCGTTATAGATTGCGGCAGTGAATTTAATATTTTCTGTTCTAGTTTTCAAATATAATTTCCACTTTTACCATAGGCCTACATCTAAAAAATTAAACAATATTCGGTTTGCTCAAAGAATCAATGCTGTCAGCTGTAGTGAGAATCCTTATAGGGGCGGAGACTTGGGGTGACAGTGAATGGTCCCATCGAAATTAGTGGCGAAGACCAAGCTTCTTCTATCTTTCAATATTTCATATTAATTTTATTTCATAAAGATCATTATAAATTTATTGTATTATCCACTGCGTATCCATTACAAGCAATTTTATTAGGATACCAGCTTAAAATGTCATTATTAGGCCTACCGTTTGCAAATGAAAACATATTCAAACAATGTGTCGGGAACATTTATTGAAGTCTGAAATCATGTACCGGTACGCCTATCTGAGCACTGAAATCATGAGAAACTTTGTTAAGATGACAGCTTAAAATGACACAGTTACATTATGCAAATCCAAAATATCGCAAACAATTCGGAGGCGACACTTTGAAGTCTTAAGCCCTGACTATTAGTATTGAAAAGTGAATAGCCTAATTTTGAGAAGCTGACAGCTTAAATTGCTACCACTGCAACGTGGAGATTCAAAAACGTTAGCCTAAACAATGGAGAGAGAGGAATTTACAGTAGGCTATTTATTTACTAACGTCCTCAACCATGTCTTTCCGCAATGTAATCATGAGAAATGTTTTTGAGGTGGCAGCATAAAATGTTACCATTGCGGTGTGGAAATTAAAAATAATTTAAATAATGCGAGGGGCACTTTTGAAGCCTTAAACAGCAACTATCAGCACTCAAATGGTGAGCAATTTCGTTAGAATGTCAGCTTTAAATGATACCATTGCAGTGTGAAAATCTAAACATTTCGCAAATGGGGAAAAAAACTTAGGCTACAACCCTCCCTCTTGCTGAATAGACTTGTGAAACTTGAACTTCAAACTATTGAATAGGTAGTTCTCTGACTCACAGGTGCCAGGTAACCTCATACAATTGACAAAAGCAGTTTTTCGAAATGTGAAATGAAAATGCAAAAAATGAAGAACGGAAAAAACAGTGGGGGAGGTTACTCAATCAATTTTGATATTGGGGGTCGTCACAACGTTCGAAATGCTTCCAAGAGGTCGCCGCACAAAAAAGGTTGAGAACCGCTGCAATAGATGGTATAGAAGACCATTTCGATACATTGGAGGGATTTGAACCTTGGCCGCTGACTTCCTTGGATCGTTCATCCAAAATTGCATTTGCTGCAAAACAAGCTCGTTTTTATTTGATTGACCACCTAAGAAAATTGCTTGATCAGCAGCATATCAAGATTCAAGATACTTATAAGGGACATTGTGTTTTCATAATCTATGATGAGAAGTCAAGATATATTTTCCACAATTAGGCTAAGATTAGGAATGTAAATCAAGTCGCATCACATAAATGTTTAAATTCTTATAACCTGAACAAAATCTCTAATATTCATTCTTCGATCAATCATTGACGGCAAATTATAATAGACTATCATCCTCGGCCACTGGCCAGGTTTTTGCCATTGCTGGAAGTGACCTACTTTTGATGAAATCAAGACATTGTCAATCCGGAATCATCAACAATTGCAGGATACCAAAAACTTCAAAAATTACTGTATAGGTCTATTACCAATGTGTCACGATACAATGATCATGACAACTTGAACAATTCCCCAGAAAGTCACTAATGTCTTTTGAAATCTCATGTAGCATTAGCAACCAATCCTATAATGTTCAAGTCACGATTTTTATTTCCGGAATATCAACAAAATCTAATAGGCTACACAAGCAAGACCAATATTTTAAAGTCACATCTTTTCATACTGAGTTTATATAAAACTTGGTTAGGCCTAGCCTACTTGTAAGTTCTTCATTAAAAACAACATTGGAAAGAAGTAAAATTAATATCGCGTGACAAACTTGTGTTTGAACCTAACATCGACTCTGTTGAAAATAGCCTACATGAGATCAAAAATGTTATTTGCCAGACTCCACAAAAAGAACACTGCATAGCCATTATATGCCAGATATGAAGGACCTACCCATGGGCGGAGATTTAGGGGTACAGAGCCTCAATGGGTGTGGTGGGCTCATGCACCCCCCCAATCGTTAAGTGTTAGGATATGTACACTTCACGAACACACTGCCACACTGGCGAGGATATAAGATCTAAGATAAAGAGATCTTCGAACAAATAACATAATGACTTTTAAAAAAGGTCACCAGCTATTTTGCCCGGGAAAAAATTGGCATTTTTTTAAAGAAATTCCGACCAAACGGCTAAAATGGTCATCAACTTTTTTGGACAGAGAAAATTGGGTTTTCCCTAGACATCGTCGGCCAGATGACTAAAAAAGGTTGTCAGAAATTTTTGCCGGCAAAAACATGGAAAATTTCGTCGGCGACTCAGCCATTCGTCCGCCCAAAATCTCGCGCCCTTCCTTCGGTCACTCGTTAGTTCCCCGCAAGTATCCGCCCAAGTCTCCGCCCATGGAACTACCTAAGGATTTTGATAGAAAACTCTATAAGATTTGATTTCAAGAAATGCTGCTTTTGTGCAAACTTAAAGTCTTTAGTAAAAATTGTTAGCTTGTATTCACATTTTGAAAATCAGAATCCGATTATTGTTCGCTACATTGTAAGCCTAAGCCACAAATTCAAGATCATATGATCTAATAGAATCTTCGTTGGATTTCGTATAGGCCTACTCCGTGTTCTTTTGAAAGAATTTCTCTCTTAAATTCCAAATCTAAATCAAATAACAAAACTCGGCGGCTTCATTCATCAACGACCATCACGAAGCCATTTCCATCGACGGCCAATAATAGGTTGGAACATTCGTTTGTCGGATAGTCGATCCAGCTAGTCCACCGTATGACTTCAAAAGTGTTCCATCTTACAATAAACATTCTCAGCGGAAGAGCCTTCACTGACCACGAAGTGACTATTAAGCAGTTGGATAGCATGTAATGACCAAGGTAAACTCTCCACGATTTATTTAACCATCTGACGTATATTTGTTCAATTTATTTTAACAGAAACAGCTAAAATGACATTCGATTCATATGTAACAGGCAGTCGCCCCTAAACGCCGTTCGTTAGTCATTTATTTATTAGTCTCCGACCAGAATACATCGAATTCGTCATAAACAAGTATATTGTTGAGACAGGCTATATGAACATGAAAGTATAGAACGCCCAACTCTTTTGAGCACAAGAGTAGGTTTTTAGAATGCCGTTGCTTAAATTTGACGCAAAGGGATTCACCGGACTTATTAAAGAGGGATGGGGGGAAACAACGGTGGCACGGAATGCCAAAGCAAAAACGACTAGGGAGCGATGGGAAGAGCCGAAATCCCTGGGCAGAAAGCTCTCAGCATCTAAAGTGAAGATGCAAAGCGGGCAGACGATGTTGCCCTCATCCAGTTTAAGACGATACCTGACCTGTGTATGACAGTGTCCGACACTCGACACTACTTCTCATGTTGCTGAGAGTTGGCGAAGCTTAGATTCCCGTAGCTGCATCGAAGAGGATGAAGTGTTCTACCATCACTGAAGCCTCTGGGGTGGTCGCCTTGGAGACAAGCTGTGCAGGGACAAGAGCAGGACCGGAGTCAATTTCTAAGGCGAACGACGGACACAATCCATGATTGACCAGAAATGTAATTTTTGTTCCAGCGGATCTCGATTAATGGTCTGAGTAAAAACGTCATCTGCCTCTCGGGATATTGCCATCACACTCTAAGTTTTGCTGAGATGACGTTCCTGGCAATAACAACAACAGCGTTCATTTGTTTACTAGCAAACTTAGTATTAGCAACCGCAGCGGCAATTATAGGATTTATAGCAGAAGGAGCATTAGAGGCCTAACAGTAGTAGTAAAGTAGGCCTAGCAGTAGTAGGCAGTAGCCTTACACCATGCACCAGTAATCCAGTATGACAGATAATCAGAAAATCCGAGAGCTTATTTTTTTCTCTCGAATGGTCAACCAATTACATCCAATTGGGTCAATATCTGAAAATCATCGCAGAAAATCTCACCCAAATGCAATACAGTAAAAATATTGCTGACAATATCAAATAAATTTTTACAAATAGGCTACATTTCAGTTAGGACTGTTAGGTGGGTCGCATGCTACCCATGCTAAACCACACCAAATGCAGAACTGCTTGTTGGTCTCAGTTTTAAAACCAAGGATGCCGTGCAGCAACAGTTATTAGAAGTTGAAAGAGGAAATGAGAGTCAAAAGTGAAAAGAAACAGCCTACCTTCGAATTTTCTTAGTAAGACTTTCGAGTGATAACTTATGAGGTCAAGTTAGTTTGACTTAAGAAAACGTAATTTTTCATAGTTGTAAAAAGCGTTTTTTCGTTTTTTAATTCTCTTCCAAAAAACGTCGTTTTTTATTTTTTTTATTTTTCGCATCGTTTTTATTGGTTTTTATTTTTTATGCTACTTTATTTATTTATTTACTGTCTATTATTATTTTCCTTAATTTAATTTTTGTCTGATATTCCATACGTTTTCGCCATACTCTCAAGGATTCAGCTAATTATAGTGTCATTATGTAATTGTTTAAGTCCTCATTTGAGGAATACAATAATAGTAGGTCCCTACAAGAAATGAAATTTGTAAGAGTTATTTTGATATAAAATTCTTGGACCTATAATTAATATTTATAAGTAACAATTTCAAGTAAAAATGTACATTATACAATTTAGTACACATCTATTGTCTTTGCTTCTGATTAGAGTTTAATTGCGTTATGTCGATCAGCATGAACTTATGTGGACTTATGTTCACAATTTAAATTTGAAAAAATTCAGTACCTTTAATTTTCTGAATTTCCTATCAAATCAAAGTTATAAGAAAAAAATAACTGTCGTAGATTAATGTTACTTATACCAATTAATTTTGGCCTAATAATAAAGTTGTGTTATTTGCAGATTAAGATAAAATTGCATAAGCAAAGTTTTTTGCTTAAAATGAAGTTTCAGATGTAAAAAAGGCAAATTAGCCTATTTTCCGTTTCCGTTTTTATCGTTTTTTTCCGTTTTTTATTATTTTGGAAAAAAGACGTTTTTTTCGGTTTTTAATTTTATTTTCATTGTTTTTTTTACATCTATGCTATTTTTGCAATCAGTTAAAAGCTTAAAATAAAATCTGGTCGTTTGTCGCATAAGACTTACACAAAATTTAAATATCAAAATCCTTCCTTCACAGCCCCATTCGTTGTCAACCACAAACAGTCGACCAGTTGACTCATCCAGAAGAATCCTCATTGGACGTCGCAATCCGTGTTTTTCTTTTGAGAGAATTACTCTCTTAAATTCCAAATCTGATCCCAATAACAAAACTCGGCTATTTTTTCGATCAACGACGAGCACAAATTCATCCTCATCAACGAAGAAATGGAATGGTTCATTCATTTGTTCCATGTTGGATCCACGTTTTCCACCGAACGAGATATTTAGTTTTCCATCTGCACTCACCACGCACACTCTATGCAGATCATCAATATCATCGCTATGACTGACCACGAAATGACCATTGGTCAGTTTTATAACATGCTTTGGACAATGAATACCTTCGGCTGATAGATTTATTTCACGGATCAAGTTTCCGTCTGGTGAATATTCAGTAAATATATTTCTGTCAGAAATAGTTAAAATGACATTCAATTCATCTGTTACAGACAAACCCCATCCTTGATCGTATCCTGTTAACCATTTCTTGATTAAATTTCCATTTCGATCAACCCTTAAGATCTCATTCACCTTCTGATAACCTTTGAAATCGAAGATGTAGAGACATTTGTTTCCGTTGCAGGATGCTATGTCCCACGGATCAATCAATTCCTTCAAATCCATCTGACGACTGAAATTGAATTTAATCGAATCGTAAACTTCAACTTTTGAACTTCTTTCACTCAAAACAAACAATTCGTTGTCTAGAATCGACAATCCAAAGATCGATTTCTTTGCATCTTCTGCTGGTTCTGTTTTTATCGTCGTAACAAAAACTAGCGCCAATTTATATTTCTCTGGAAGCCCATCTGAAAACGGAAACATTGCAACAAAACCTCAAAACTATTAAATTTATGATTTTGTGAGAATGACAATCGGTTTGTAAGAAAAGTTTTCATTCTAATAAGAATTGAATAGCTTTACATGTGAAATTTACAGGGTGGTCCAGCATAAATGTCCCGACTTTGCATACGTATAACTTCGCCAATTATTGGAATTTATTTATACTTTATGGGTCAAATAAAAGAGATTTCACTCTAGTTAATATTTGCACTTAAAAATGGAACTGATGCAAGTTTAGGTTTTAATTATATGCTCGGAACAGCGCTTGCTACCATATTTTGTAGTCATTGTTGACGCAGTATGTCGTCGTTTCCTCGGGACATTCACAGATTGCTTTTTGCTAACACGCGCATAGACATGATCATTTTGGGTGTTTGTAGTAGTCTCTACCATGAATATCCTCTCTTCGCTAAACCGTGTCCTTTCAGTTTTATCAACGGCC
Organism: Lumbricus terrestris; assembly: GCA_949752735.1. Classification (NCBI taxonomy): domain Eukaryota; kingdom Metazoa; phylum Annelida; class Clitellata; order Crassiclitellata; family Lumbricidae; genus Lumbricus; species Lumbricus terrestris. The sequence continues at coordinate 65,091,204 of OX457037.1, read as the reverse complement.
GTGCGCGCTGCCACGCGCCGCTTAAGACGCAAAGAAGCCGTTTCTTTGCGTCAGCGTTGTAGGGCTGTTGGACATCACGCCGACGAATGACTTTAAAAGTTTAGATCATCTTTTAGAATGCGTTATACGGTGCTTCTAGGACTACCTGTTTCGCGCTGAATGACCCGTAAAATTTGCTTGTAGGGCCTGCCCGGCTCTTTGTATTGACTTCAAATTTACTCGGACACAAGACAATGTTAGCGGATGTGCGCGCCGTGCTCACCGATTCCCATGGTTTGCGAGTAGAAAGTCCTGTTTTATCAATTTTCTGTAGCAGATAGTTCAAGATATTGTTTATTCCATCTTCTGTTAGAAAATTCGTTAATCATTTCAAACGAATTAAATCCCTAATCAGTTCGTAAAATTAAGATCAAAACGCGACCATCGTCTGTCAACGTCGTCAGATTGCGTCACAAATTGCAGCAAAATATGGTAGCTAGAGCTGTTCCGAGCATATAATTAAAACCTAAACCAGTAGGCCTATCGGTTCCATTTTTAAGTGCAAATACTAGAGTGAACTACCTTTCATTTGACTTATAAAGTATAAATAAATTCCAAAAATTGGCGGAGTTACATGCATGCAAATTTGGGACATTTATGCTGGACCACCCTGTATATAGGCTAGCGACATGAAGAAGCTAGAGCTGTTACTCCTTCAAATCGTTCTAGGCCACCTTAGTCAATGGATGAGACTTAACAAAAACGTGTTTTTTTACTTTTTGTTTTGTTACGTTTTTAAATCGTCAAAAACGGTGGGTGGCCTCACTAAAAGTGGTAACTTTTTAAGTAGTAGTAGTATCCTTTTTAAAAGTATAACTTTTTTCTGTTTGCAATAGTTTGATGAAATCTGGCCATCATGCGTATAATATGAATTGTTTTCAAGACAGTAAAATTTCATTTCTAGATTCATACTTCTGGCCAAGATATTCACACAAAAACTTATGGGAGTCTTTTTGCCCACCCTGTAAACATCGCATGGCAGCAAAGGTCGATGACGCAAGGAAGAAATTATTTTTAACAGTCCTGGCCGTCTGCAAAGACGTTCCAGACTATAATAAACCAGAGTCAGGTAGACCAGGGACGGTGAAGAGTAAACAAAGATAGCTCTAGGCCTACGTGGTGCTGGAAGCCTTTGCAGAGTTAGGCCTATGTAGTAGACGCTTGCTATGTTAACGTGCATCAGTGATAGGAGTACGGCACGCTCCGTCTTGCAAAATATGCGCTTTGGCAATTGGCATGTTAGTAGCTACTGAAATGTTTCCATTGAGTTGTCGGAATGGAGCAGTTCCGAACAGGGACGTTACATAATATGCTTGCATTGGATAACGTAATGGTATTAGAATGCATGAAGCCGATAACCACAAGACAACAGGTACTGAATATAGCCTAATACATGATTGTAGGCCAGTGGTTCCCAACCTTTTTCACTTTAGGGCCACTTTTTCTAAGTTGGAGGACACGAGGGCCACTTTTTCTTAGTTGAAGGACATTAGCGGGCCACAAGGCTTGAATTTAATTAACTAAAAGTATATATAAAATTGTTATAATTGAATCAAAATAGAATGTTTGGTGTTAGGCCTATTTATAGACGTCAAAATAAAATAATGTGTAATGGAATATAATTAGGTGTTCTATCCAGTCCAAATGGCCATTTTTGTTATATATTTTTTATTAATTATTTGAGGGACGAGGGACATTTTTTAGACCTGGCGGGCCACGTTTGGCCCGCGGGTCACGGGTTGGGAACCACTGATGTAGGCCTACCTTGTGAGAGCATTGGATGAATAAGCTTATGAGACTGAGTCTAATTTTAAAACATATAGGCTATAGCCTATAACTGAGTTTAAGGTGCAACCAATACCAAGTGGACTATGTCGTTGTAGTTCCAGATCTTCTGCATCACGCCGCGTTCCTCCGAGTTCTGGTTGGCCTAGCAATCAAATGTGAAAAACCTCAATGACTACGTTAAATAATAATAATAATAATAATAATAATAATAATAATAATAATAATAATAATAATAATAATAATAATAATAGCATCAGTAGTAGTAGCCTAGTAGTAGTAGTATTTATGACAATAAGTAAGTCCAAAATGGCTTCAATGCAGTACTATAGGTCATAATCTGCTCTCATTATATTTATATGAATCGACATAATCTGTGGCGGAAGATGGATGCAGTTTAACGTCGTGCGGCTCGTGCCCAGGACGAGACATGTAGATATAATACGCCAATGTTGTTCATACGACTAACAATAATTGAAGCGTCTATTAGACACGGGTTTACGTACTTGGTCCACAGAATCTGTGTTTGACTACACCGATAACCACAGCCGCGGGCACAACAAGCAGCACCAACAACAAGATCAACATTATTCCTGCTGCTGGCAACTAAAATGAAAGAGATTGGAGTACTATAGTCACGTGCTTTTTTTTTATCTCGTTGCATAAAATAAGAAAAGATTAATCGTGTATTAAAAATAAACCGTGACATTTCATTTAGTCTATGCAACTGCTAAAGATACCTCGACTATAACCGCATTCTATTGTTTTAAGAAAAAGTTATTTTAGGCCTATTTCGCCTAGCCTAGTGCCTGTCTAGTCTAATTAACACAAGTCATCTCAAGTTCTCCAACCGAGCTATATCCAACACAGCACCAAGCCTTTGGAATGATCTGCCGTCTGAATTCGGATCATTTTTAGTTCCCCCGCCAACATTAGGGCCTACTGATCACACACCATCACCCTCCTCAGGCTCCTCTATCTATCACACCTCGGACTTTTCATTCGAAACTGAAGACACTCCATTTCAAGAACTCTAACCCGGTCTCATCTGATCCTCCACCTTCCAATTCCCGACCCAGACGACACCCGCCTTGGTAACTGTTCCTCCCCCTCTGATTCTATGGTAACTCGACCCGGACCACCTTTGGACTACGGTACTCTTACGGACAACCCTTTTGGCGCAACGCAGTGCTCGTGAATAAGCTGGTTCCCCGCGCTTGGCTTTCGATTAGAAATTTGGAGACTAAGATTGCGATTGTTATGAAAGACGTGCAAATAATACACGTAAGCTATGTTTAGAAAGGAAAAAGTTTTTAGATTGCATTCACAAAAATAGTAACAGGTTGTTAAAAGCTATCCTAAGATTAAATAAAAGGTACATGTAGGCTATTCCATAAGAGAAACAGTAGTTTGTAAACTACTACAGTACTGGTACCGGGTAAGCAACGGATGCAAACTAAATTAAGCACATATCGGCCGAAAAGTAAAATCAAGTCAGATTCAACAACTTAGCTTGCGCCTATGCACGATACATTCGAGTACTAAACCTAATATTCGTTGGACCGTAAAGATAACTAATAAATAGAGCATAAATAGTAAAGATAAATAGACCATAAATAGTAAAGATAAATAGACCATAAATAGTGAAGATAAATAGACCATTATAAATAGTAAAGATAAATGGACCATAAATAGTAAAGATAAATAGACCATAAATAGTAAAGATAAATGGACCATAAATAGTAAAGATAAATAGACCATAAATAGTAAAGATAAATGGACCATAAATAGTAAAGATAAATAGACCATAAATAGTGAAGATAAATGGACCATAAATAGTAAAGATAAATAGACCATAAATAGTAAAGATAAATAGACCATAAATAGTAAAGATAAATAGACCATAAATAGTAAAGATAAATATACCATAAATAGTAAAGATAAATATACCATAAATAGTAAAGATAAATATACCATAAAATTTATAGTAAAGATAAATAGAGCATAAATAGTAAAGATAAATAGACCATAAATAGTAAGGATAAATAGACCATAAAATAGTAGTGAATCACTCTCACCTGTACCTGGGTTCCCTTCATTGACAGAATCTGAATCTACTTGAGCATGTATTTGCTTATTGCCTCTTGGATTAACTTCAGCCTTCATGACCTCCACCGTGCATGATGATCTGTTCCCAACTAAACAAGTTGCTTCGCATCGATGCCATCCGACTTTCTTTGGTGTCAAATTCTGATCATCAGACTCTGTGATGGAGTCATCACCACTGAACCATTTCCATTTGTAACTGCATGATTGGCTGGTGTTCGCGACACAACTGACATCATCATCCACAGTCATGTTTACTGTCACTTCGCTGCTAAGCACGTCTGAACAAATTGAATCAAACGCAATACCGCTTCAAACTGCTAAAATTATAATCTGTTGATATTATGAAAAGAATAATGTGAGTTCGGTAATATTCTAATAAATTATAACCGTTCGATTAGTGATTTCAAAGTGTATGCTTATGTCTACCGCAGTTGTAGGTCTTCCTGCGTAGAACATGACTATTTTTTTTATGAATTGGTTGCAACCATTGACCAATGACCATGTTGCATGTTCAAGTTTTTAGGACGTGCAAATGTTGTTCATTGGATTTTTGGCGAACACGCCGCAAGCCACTGTAATGTGGGCCCAGATATCATGAAAAGCCGGCTAATGAAATATCCGGTTGTTGTATTTAGCTTTATTTTCGAGAATAGGCCTATCAGTGTTGTCTAGTCCTTGTTTATGTTTTTCATGTAGACCTATAGGCCTACATGCAGCCTACTTATTTGATATAGGCGGCTAGGCTCAACATGAAATTTCGTAATGCGCTTTCGTCCACAATCAGTGTTTAATCTAGTCCCCTCCTCTGGGGGGGAATTGAGGTTTCTGGGGGGGGAGACAATTGAGCGTCCGAAGGACGCTCGTGATGCGCGTAACACCTAGACTGGGAGGGGAGGAATATGGGGAGGGGGTGCGCTCCTCCCCACCAGAAACTTTTTGAATTTCCACATTGCAATGGCAGCATTTTCAGGGGTCATCTTTACAAAATAGGTGTACTTTTTCAGTGACCCATTAGAAAATTTTTGAATTTCCACATTGCAATGGCAACATTTTAAGGGGTCATCTTAACAAAATAGCTCTACTTTTCCAGTGACCCATTAGAAAATTTTTGAATTTCCACATTAAAATGGCAGCATTTTAAGGGGCCATCTTTTCAAAATAGGTGTACTTTTTCAGTGTCCCATTAGAAACTTTTTGAATTTCCACCTTGCAATGGCAGCATTTTAAGGTGTCATCTTAACAAAATAGCTGTACTTTTTCAGTGACACATTAGAAACTTTTTGAATTTCCACATTACAATGGCAGCATTTTAAGGGGTCATCTTAACAAAATAGCTCTACCTTTTCAGCAACCCATTAGAACTTTTTTGAATTTCCACATTGCAATGGCAGCCTTTTAAGGGGTCATCTTTACAAAATAGGAGTACTTTTTCATTGACCCATTAGAAACTTTTTGAATTTCCACATTTAAATGGCAGCATTTTAAGGGGTCATCTTTACAAAATAGGTGCACTTTTTCAGTGACACATTAGAAAATTTTTGAATTTCCACATTGCAATGGCAGCATTTTAAGGTGTCGTCTTAACAAAATAGCTGTACTTTTTCAGTAACATATTAGAAAATTTTTGAATTTCTACATTGCAATGGCAGCATTTTAAGGTGTCGTCTTAACAAAATAGCTCTACCTTTTCAGTGACCCATTAGAAACTTTTTGAATTTCCACATTGCAATGGCAGCATTTTAAGGTGTCGTCTTAACAAAATAGCTGTACTTTTTCTGTGACCCATTAGAAACTTTTTGAATTTCCACATTGCAATGGCAGCATTTTAAGGTGTCGTCTTAACAAAATAGCTGTACTTTTTCAGTGACACATTAGAAACTTTTTGAATTTCCACATTGCAATGGCTGCATTTTAAGGTGTCATCTTAACAAGATAGTATCATATATTATAGTAGTAAATAATGTCATTATAATCATTTAATTATAAATAATATCATGGTGTATTATAACACTTCATGTAAAACAATGATGAAAACAGTAACTAAAAACCAATACCATTTCGTCAAATTTTTCTGGGGGGGGAAATGTCAATCCTGGAGGGGGGGAACTTTCCCCCCCCAGAGACGTCTAGATTAAACACTGGTCCACAATTAGGCCTATAGCCTACCAATTTCTGCAACGAAGTCAACTAGCCAATAATGATTAGTTTCGTATGGTTTTAATAATAAATTGAAATTGCTAAGTATTCCAAAATTACACGCATGCAGAGAAGCCCTTACATAGGATGTTTATGGTGTCAGAAGAGCAGCTGTAGCAATTTCCTGAGGTTCTCGTTGTTTGGCAAACAAACGTAGAGTTATTCAGACCGACTGTGCTTTTCAGCGTCAGTGTGTTTGTTACTTCCTTAGTGCTGTATGTAACATTCAACAGGCCATCTGCAACTGACTGATTATCTCCGCTCATTCTCCATTGAAGGACAGGAGGAATGTTGCCGTAGTATTTTATGCTGCATGAAAGTTCAACTTCCTCTGGTTCGATATTGCAGCTATTCGGTCCAGTAACCCCATCAGAATGCATATTGGATTTGCAAACAGGATCGTCATCTAAAAATAATAGAACTGATTCTAAAGACTTTCCTTTCAATGAGTTCAATCAATAGCTTGAAGAACCTGCGCATGAAACTCGACTTCTTCGTTTTCGAATTTCTCATTGCATTCAGTCTTTATTTACAGTGGTGTGCAAAAGTCTGGCACCACCTAGAAATATCGTGTTTTTCGACTTTCCAGCCTGTTACTCGCATATTTTCATATGCCCAATACAAACTTTCGTGTGTAACATCATGGGGGATATATTTGGCTATTAGAAACAACTTTTTATTCTAGGCTGAACAAAATTTTACCATTTTTTCTTGGAAGTTGCCATGGTAATGGTTTTTTGTGTGTAAATCTCGTAATTTGTACTTCTTTGGCCATTGGTGTAAAAATATATTAGTATGGTTAAAACAGGTCATGTGTGGCATAAATTCGTTTATAATCATTCATTTATTCATTCATTCATTTAGAAAATTTATATAGCGCCCCGGTATTCAAGGAAACTACTCAGAGGCGCTCCCAGTCCAACCACGGCTAAAAAGATAGGTTTTCGAGCAACTGATAGAAAGCAGGCAAATTATTCCGAGGTATACAGTAAGTGTAGCTCTAATCCTTTAGTTGGCATTGAAAAGGAAGTTTTGTGGACAGTTATGCCTCAACATTTGGTGAGCCACCCCTTATTCTTGATCACCTGTCGGCACCGTGTATGCATTGAGTGCACCATCTTAACGAGGTAGTCATGGGTAATGACATGGTGCCTGGTAGCGATGAGCTACTCACTCAGCTCGCAATTACTGGTGGGATTTCTCTTTGATATCTTTAAGGCTATTTTGTGCCAGGAATTCTCAACCGGATTCCAATACGGGGACTGGACAGACCAGTCCAGCGTCCTGATGTGGCAACATCCTCTGAAGATCGTGGTCTGGGCTGCTTGGCTGCCATTGGAGTAGGATGCCTTCACGTCATCGATGGAATGGTTAACGCAACCAAGAACAGTGGGACTACTGTAGAATTGCAGCGCACCCTCAGCACAACAGCTATTCCAGGATCAGTTCTTCTCTTGTGATGACAATACAACATGCCATCGCGCCAAACTCACTGGGAGTGTCAGATCAACATCAGGACGCTGGACTGGTCTGTCCAGTCCCCGTATTGGAATCCGGTTGAGAATTCCTGGCACAAAATAGCCTTAAAGATATCAAAGAGAAATCCCACCAGTAATTGCGAGCTGAGTGAGTAGCTCATCGCTACCAGGCACCATGTCATTACCCATGACTACCTCGTTAAGATGGTGCACTCAATGCATACACGATGCCGACAGGTGATCAAGAATAAGGGGTGGCTCACCAAATGTTGAGGCATAACTGTCCACAAAACTTCCTTTTCAATGCCAACTAAAGGATTAGAGCTACACTTACTGTATACCTCGGAATAATTTGCCTGCTTTCTATCAGTTGCTCGAAAACCTATCTTTTTAGCCGTGGTTGGACTGGGAGCGCCTCTGAGTAGTTTCCTTGAATACCGGGGCGCTATATAAATTTTCTAAATGAATGAATGAATAAATGAATGATTATAAACGAATTTATGCCACACATGACCTGTTTTAACCATACTAATATATTTTTACACCAATGGCCAAAGAAGTACAAATTACGAGATTTACACACAAAAAACCATTACCATGGCAACTTCCAAGAAAAAATGGTAAAATTTTGTTCAACCTAGAATAAAAAGTTGTTTCTAATAGCCAAATATATCCCCCATGATGTTACACACAAAAGTTTGTATTGGGCATATGAAAATATGCGAGTAACAGGCTGGAAAGTCGAAAAAACACGATATTTCTAGGTGGTGCCAGACTTTTGCACACCACTGTAATGTAGCCTATCATCGTAGAATTCGTAGCATGCACTTTTACTACGTAGTTCGGCTCTCTGATATTAATAGTTTGAGGTGTCGAATACATAAGTAGGCCTAGGTCCTATAGCGTCCATACAACGGCTAATGCAAACACTTTTGGGATGATCAGCATAAAAATTATGAGCGAGCTCTGTTACCCTACTGTTTGTGCACGTCACATGACACATGTGCTCCCTTCATTCAAAGTCTGCTCTTTGTCCATTTTGCTCGCACTTTCACTTGGCAGAACCGTGCCTTCTCGGTGGAAGTGCCAGCCCCCCCCAGTGGCGGTGACAGGGAGCTAAGCCCCCTAAACAAGAACATCCTGGGCTAAGCCCCCCTAAAAAAGGCCAGTCGGTATTTTTTACATGTAAAATTGAAGTTTCGCCGGATGAAAATGGAACATTTCCGTGAGATTTCGGCCAATGGCTTTAAAAAGTGGTCAGAAATTCGGCCGATGGAAAAGGACATTTTCCATGAGATTTCGATCGATGACCAAAAAAATTGTCAGAAATTTTGGCGATGAAAATGAAATTTTCCTCCGCGAAGATTCAGCCTTCCCCAAAATTAAATCCTGGCGCCGCCACTAGTTCCCTCTTGACGTTTCGTTCCATCTCTAGAACTCCCTATCAGGCACTCCTCTCTCTAATATCTTAGGAGAATTTTACTTGTGTGCATAGAGGTTGAAGACTGAAGAGGCGCTAGGCAAATTCTCAGAATGAATAGGCCTAATGACTAATTTTATGTAGGTCTAGGCTGTAACGATTGACCTTATTCTAAATTGACGTTAATCTAAGATTTTAAAGAGAATAAAATCGTGGCATGGACATACATAAAACTATGAGCTGAGCCGAGCGCTTTTCTCCAGACCCTTCATCCTCTGTGCATTCGTATGTTCCGGCATCTGAAGGTTGAACTGAGCGAATAACTAAGTCGCTGGCTCCAGTCGAGGTGTTGATTTCAACCGAGAACCTGCCACGGTTATAAGGTTCTAGCAAACTTATTCCGGTGTAAACATAATTGCTGCCATGACGCCATTGAACTTTGTCTGCTTGAAGCGACGTAGAACAGTTCATATAAGTCGAATCGTTTATCTTCACTTCAGTGTCGCGAGGCATCACAATAAGCTTTGAATCTGAAATGCACGCAATCTAATAGGTCTATTCGACTGATTATGGTACCAGATAATTGAACAACAGGAAATGATGGACGTGTTGCTTGGCTGCCCAGCAGTTAAATTCTACTCCTTAGGTCCTAACTCCTGTACTAACTTGAGATCATCCATTTATGCTGTTGCAATCATACCGCGATGTGTCAGTATCAAACGTGACGATGATGTTGACTATCATTATTATTAATCATTTTAATTTTTTATTAATTTTTTAGAATTTATTACCCGAGGTGCGTATGCTTATGATCTCTCAGGTTGTTAAAAGCTATCCTAAGATTAAAATTCTGGAACTACCGAGCTTCGTCAACACTGAAGTCCACAAATGTGCCTATTATTATTTAGGCCTATTATTATTATTATTATTATTATTATCATCATTATTATTATTATTATCATTAGGGTCTATCATTATTATTACTGTTATTATTATTATAGTTTCAAGTTTTATTTGTCATGTTTTATCAGTTAACGGATTCATTTGATGCCATTTGATTTGATTTGATTTGATTTTGATTTGATTAGGGTGTGTTAACTGATGGTTTCTGCATAAGATACTCGAGGGTGAAGTAATGATATAAAGTACCTTAATTATGACATTAATAATTTTTCTAAATGCAACATCAAATTCGTTACAAATTTAGCAAGGTTTAAGCGCATTATGAAAAGCTGAGAATTATTTTCAACATTCGTCGGTATATGAGCGAGCTCTGTAACAGTAGCCTACTATCTGCGTATTTTACAAGACGTACCAATTTCACGACAGATATTGATTACTATGGATAGAAGTACCACAGATCCGTAACCCATTGCTAGAGGCGATCTCGAGTGTTTTTCTTCAGCATGAAAAACTGCAACAGTTAAAAATAATATTACGATGGCCAATGAGGCACCAAACTTCTCAAGACATGCTTCAATAAAGTTCAAAGCGTTTGAAAAATATAACAAAATTGTAGGATAAGATTTCGTGATATTTTGCAAAATTTATTCAAAATTATTGCTTGAACTAAAATACAATAGTAGCCTATTATTTGTAGTCCTTCAATTAAAATCTTTAATATGACATATTCAGTGTAGGCCTATGGGTGTTTATTAGGCTTGCCTATGTATCAACTCGTCTGGAGCTTCAGGGATGCTACGATGATTCTGTTATTTAATAGGCCTAAGCATAAAATCTGGAAATAGCGAATAGTTCCACTCAATTATTATAACCAAGACGCTCAAGACTATTGACAGCCGTTGGGCCCTGTGGTGTAGTGGGTATGTTCGTTGAATTGCAACGGTCAGGGGTTCGAATCCACCTCAAGTTGCTTTGTAGGGACCTTGGGCAAGTCCTTCACACGCAAATGCTTATCGCTTTGGCGTGAAACTGTCATTCAGTATCCGCGCGTTAGGCGGGAGCGCTTCTGAGTAGTATCTTGAAGAGGCGCTATAACAAGTGCACATACAAGCATAGGCCTACATTATAATACATTACAATTATTTCAAAAAAGAAGTCACGCAGCGTAACCTAGACCTACCGCTAGAGAACAAAAGGCTATAATTATCGCATTTCAATTAATTCTAAAATAGACACAGACCTAGGCCTACTGTTTAACAACAAATAAAATGAAATGCTCTTTGCGATTAAAGAAACCATTCCTTAAAACAATCATCTGAACCTATTTTGTTTATTCAAGACAAACATCTTGCATTTCACATAGCCTAGCTCGATAATAGCAAAGCTCTAATTCACGCAAATCTGCAACCTATAACCATGATCGCCAAACGCCTCTATCTGTGCGTCCACGATGCAACAAGTTGTCGTATCCGGTGGATTCGGGAGTGTGAATACGGTCGCGCCACTCATCAAAACTTTTCCTTCGCCTAATTACTGGATCAATGTGCTGAACGGCTTACCCAGAAGATCTCTTACTTAGAGAATTCTACGGTATAGTTATCAATCACGCGTAAATCATGCGAACTCTTTAGGGTTCTGATCTGTAATCAATAATCATCCTCATAAGTAGTTGTGATTCAAGTTGTCCTAATTATGATTATTAGTCCTTTTCCTGCGTCCTCCCATGACACCATAGCAAATGATTTTCACTTTAGCACCGTGTTGTTTCATTGGCTTAGGTCCTATATAGGGTTATACCGTACACTCTGGCCATTTATAACTAGGCCGTAATTCAATCTAAACATCCTTTGCATGTTGTGGCTTTAAAACAAAGGGACAATAATTATATATTGTGTCTTCCTTCTATTCATTGTGAGCCTGCCGGATGTTATAAGCAGGCCTAGATATATAACGCGAAAATAATCAAAACCACAGGACCAGGTCTATTTCTGTAATTAAATAGGCGTAGGCCTACCCTGGATGCAATAAGTTATAATAATTGTGAGGCGCGTGGTGTAGTGGGCAATGAAATTACAATTGCAAGGCAACAAAGATGCCCAGTGGGCATGTTCGTTGCCTTGCAACCGGAGGGCTGCAGTTTCGATTCCAACTCAAGCCGCCTCATAGGGTCTTTGGTTATTGATCGTAATCGTAATCTCGAAATTTCTGCAGCGCTCACAAAAGCGAGAACCAGTTAATTCACAGGCGCTGAATCAAAACAAAATCGATAGACAGCGGGTCAAGATATATCCGGAGCGTCAAGCAGCTAGACAGACAGACGACGAACGGCTATAAGAAGGGTGATGTTTAGAGTTGAGTTGCCGAGGGGCAAGGCTACATTGTTCAAATGAATTTGCAGCACGAAGATTAAAATTCATCTGTCTCAACTTCCTTATAGGTCGAGGCTACCTACACTAGTCCATTAGATTTCTCCAATGTTTCCAAAATACTCGTTAGTAGGGGAGAACAGGCACCCTTGATCCCGATGCACCCTTGATCCCTTGTCGTTTTCTCTGGAATTACTTACTTACTTGACTGTTGCAGGGCACCAGACTATGTGAAATAGTGGTCATTTGCATTTAGCCTCGTTCTGGGTTTTAATTATTCCTTTGTTTACATGTTATTGCCATCACATGGTTTTGGTGCCGAAAAAGTAAATTGTTTCGTCATCTAACGAACCTCATAAAATGAAACTTTCTTCAAGTCTCGCCATCTGCGTTACATATATTAGGACAGAAAATATCTTTCTAACCATACAGATATTTTTCAGCGATATATTTGAAGCGATGATGAAGTTTTAATATTTTTGTGAAAAGACTATGGGGTTGCACCCTTGATCCTCGCACTCGTATGCACCCATGATCCCCAGCTCAACGGTACGCACGTGAAGAATTATGTGCCCTATGTAAATATAATTGATTGTGTGCGCCATTAACTTCATTTCTCAAAATAATTCATTGCATCGCAGTTGAATATGTTATAAACAATTTGCAATCTGCTGAGAGCAGTGTTCAGATATATTCATTTACTGGTCAATCTTTCCTATGCTCTATCGAGGACCCTGATCTACAGGATAACCGTAGACTCACAGTTGACTGCAATCAGTAAATTTGTTCTGTCTGCGTGTGAGTTTGTTAATTTAATGAAGCAATATTATTTGTTTTTTTAATTATAAGAAATAAAAAAAATGTTCTCCTACGGTTGATTCTTATATAATTCTTGGTGGATCTAAAGTATAGCTCGAGGCTCGTGTCATATTTTACATTTTGAGGCCCCTACATCTGCTTACGCCATTCTGTTCCTTGCAAAACTGCATAATGTTTAACCGAAAAATTGCTATTTTAGCCCAATAGCCCATACCAGGGTTTTATTCAGATTTCTAGCTTCGAGCCAGTTTTAAGTTTTCTTAGTTGAACCAAAAATTGTTTAAATTTTCCCCAAAAAACTTCAGTTAAAGCAAGATTTGTGTTCTGTTTGTCAATTCTACCCTAACTTTTCTTATTTTGATGAAAATAGCTTGTATAAAAGCATATTTCAGTATAGAGGATCAAGTGTGCCTACATGGGATCAAGGGTGCCAATATAGGGGATCAAGGGTGCCAACCTGTGGGCACCCTTGATCTCTTTTGGGTACCTTGACAAAATCTGTAATATCTTTTGCAAATGAAATTTGTTCAGAAGATACAATATCTTGAATGATGCGCAACATAATTCTCTATAAAATGACACCTTAACATATTTACTGAAGCTTATATATTCACTGAAATAAACAAAAATCTAAAAAGAGGATCAAAGGTGCCCGTTCTCCCCTATCGATTGATTAAAACCAATATGATAGAAATAAATAGATTTGTTTGAACACACGCTTACCTTCAATGAAAGACGTCGTCATGTGCTGCTATTTCGGCTTATAAATTATATCTATAATTATGTGTAAAGGAGAATATGTGTGTCTATTTGTCCAGAATGCACGCCCTCAGTTTTACAGCTATTGACTTGAAACACAGCGCATAAACAGACGTTCAGCAGGGCCATCCAGTAGAGATATTTTCACCTCACAATTCACTTTAAATCCCGAGATATAAACATTATAAATTTTAACGCAGTGCTGTATACGCTATCGCTGCTAAAAAGACGCCACCAAGTTTCATCGTTGTGCAGTAACGACCCGTTGCTTTTAACTTCATTTTTACGTTATTCTTAGCCAAAGCTTAGCACAAAAATCAGGCGCTCTCAGTGCAAACACCTTGAGAAAAGATAAATGCCTTCTGCAAAGGTAAGGAGTAGGCCTATACGAAGTGGAGCCTATAGACATGGGCTTAAGCCGCAGAGGTGGGGAAGACAATTCCATGCAGCCAAGCATAACTCATCGTTATTGTTGTGCAAAGGTCGGAACGAAAGTGGAGAGAAAAGAACGGGTTGGAAGGAATGGAAGAGATCGGAGTGGGAAAGGAGTGTAGGAGGAGGGAGATAGTGGTGGAGAGGGATGGAAAGGAACGTCTGGTAGGTCTACCACAGAGGGATGGGTGCTTGGAGGAACGGGGTGGGGTTACGCGGTACGGAGCGGAGTGTTGGAGGTAAAGTTGGGATTGGGCAAAACCCAGAGATTCCCTGAGCAACACCGAGAACCCCAGAGGGTTGGCGGCCCGCCTTACACGGTCGGGTGGGTTGGGTGACGAAAAACCCGAATTTCCCGACAACGCCGGGTACCGAGCTAGTAATCTATATATATATATAGATTATATACATGTATATATATATGCCTACAGGCTATAATTATATAGCTCTAGGGCCTAAATGTATGAAAGCTGTACGAATAGCATGATAATTATAGGTCATTCAAGTAGAAATCGTGTAAACAGCAGCAAACAGGATCAAAATGAAGGAAACAAATTCGGCCAATGTACTAGTAGGCCACTAGCTCGAAGTTGAAAGTGAAATTGTGATTTAAGTAGGCCACTAGGCCTACTCAGCCATAAATAGAAAGTAATGATTACTATTTATTTGTGCGGTACTTGGTTTTAGGGCCTGCAGGGTTTGCAGTTTTATACCCAACAGCAATCTCAACTGCAACTTCATGATGTCAACTTATGTTCGGAAGGGACACAACCCTCTCGAAACCCCTTGCCCTGCTCAGCGCTATACATGTAGGCCTACGCAATGGACAAACATCCATCCTTGCCATCTGTCAACTTTTGACTGAATCCGTTGGTTGGCAGCTGTGTTTGCAGCGTTGACTCCTACAGCTTATATACTGTGCATCAATTGATTGCTAACTTTGGTAATAATTAATTTTCATTATTAACCTCACGCTACCAAGTTTTGTGTGACATGGACCACCATGTAAGGGGTGGTTACCGCCCATGGATTTGGGGTTTGATTTTAGATATCATGTTTTGTAATACCGGTACCTAATGAATTCAGCATTCATTTCTGCACAAGATGGTAGGCTATGTTTAGCTTTAACCCTCGGTTACCAAAGGGTGGTATCCAGTGGCGGCGCCAGGATTTCAGGTTTGGGGGGGCTGAAGCCCCAAGCCTTCCTCCCTCCCAGAGACGCAACTAGAACATTTTCTTCCCCCAGGGTGGTCATATTGCAATCGCGCGAAGCTGCGAGTGCCGAATGCATGAACGAAGCACATACCGACCAAGGGTTTTACAAGAAATTGAGCACTGGCACAAACGCGCTCCACATTGCAAGATGTAGTTGGAGATTGAGTGGGTTATTTAAACGAAGTCAGCAATAATTGTTGAGGTTTTTGATTTTTGGTGTATACGGCCGCAATCCTAGATTAAGTTCCGAATTATCCTAAACAAAGGTGTCCAATTGAGGTGGCAAAAGAGAATGGGAAGTCCTCAAACGCGTCCGCGTAAAGTCTATGCCGTGCCCGCACTGTACCATACCCCGAAATTTCAGTCATCTGAGCTGAGTTGGTGACCGAGCTGAGCAAGGGCGATACAGTGTATACAGTGCGTGTGCACACAGCAGCCCGAGTAGCTATGTGGTGCAGACGGTGAGGCAATGTAAAGTCCCTATTGTCTTTGACATACCGATATGCAAGCACTCAAAAACCACGTTGACTAGAGTTCTAAGTTATCGCAATAAGAGGTGTACAACACCGAATTAATATTCAGAAATTCCACAATACAATGGTGTGCAATTCAGTATAATCGTATGACAAGTCAACCATGGACACAGACTCGAGATCCAAGTGGTCACAATAAAAGGTGTCCAACACAGCATTAATATTCAGAAATTCCACAATAAAATGGTGTGCAATTAAGTATTATCGTATGACAAGTCGACCACGGACACGGACTCGAGTTCCAAGTTATCACAATAAGAGGTGTCCAACACAGTATTAATATTCATATATTTTAGAATAAAATGGTGTGTAATTCAGTATTATCGTATAAAAAGTCGGCCATGGACACGTACTCCAGTTCCAAGTAATCACAATAAAGGTGTCCAACACAGAATTAATATTCAAATATTTTACAATAAAATCGTGTGCAATTCAGTAATATCGTATAAAAGGTCGATCATGGACACGGACTCCAGTTCCAAGTTATCACAATAAAGGTGTCCAACACAGTATTAATACTCAGAAATTTTGCAATAAAAAAGTAATCACAATAATGGATGGATCCGATTTGACCAGGGTCTATGACAACAGAGACCGTTACCCTGGACATTCAATTAAAATAATCACAAATAAAAATAAATCACAGTAAAGGTGTCCAACAGCATTCACAGAACACTATTATAATTATCTGCCTGCATATTACTAATGACAGAAAACAGACTAAGTTTCCTTAGTAAAAAAATATGCATGCTTTTATATATATGCACACAATTAGTTTATGTATATATATATATATATATATATATATATATATAATTATCTGAACACAAATGTTTTACATGTATATGCTAATATCACTAGGACTTTTTAGTTGACCATTATATCAAACGTAGGCCTACATTCCCAGACAGTGGTGATATACGCAACAAGAATATAATAATTACACTGGGCAACAAATTTTCATGAAATTTTTGTATCCTACATGAAATTTGCACTTTCCTACAGATTTTAAGGTGCTGAACACGAATATGACAATGAAATTCAATACTTAGCTCCAGTTTCTCTGATATCATCAAGAGTTTCTATAAATAGAACAATGCGTACATATGACATTTGTACCAGTAAATATTCACTTCTACATCCCACTATCTCTTGTATAACTGCTCAGGATTATGTCTGGTGAGCGTACAAGTAGGTCTATGTATGTAAGAGCACTTGCTACACTGCCTCTTCAAGACCCTAATCCGAAGCGCTCCCGACTACAGCACGGACACTGAATAGGAGTTTCATGAAGCGCATATGCAATTGCGAGTGAAGGACTGCTCACAGTGCTTCTAAAGGGTCCCTACGCGGTGGCCTGAGGTGGATTCAAACCCATAAGTCATAACCTTCCGGCTCCAAGGCACTGAACATACCCCTACACCACCACCGTGCACCACATAGTAGGCCCATATATATAGTCAGCCAACATGGAAGCTTTCCTGGTATCGTTTTCCATGTCTGCAAAGTCTTCTTCAAAACGTTCGTGTGATAGGCTACATAGGGTCATAGACAACATGTCCGTAACCAAATCCTTGTAGTTTTCTGCCCTGACATTCCAGTGGAAGTTTGTTAACACCAGACAAAATGAATCCTAAGCTTGTTTCTTATCGCCCTGAAGCAGGTTGTCAAAATCTCATCTCTGACTAGCTATCTGACTGACCTGAGGACCAACAAAACTTCCTTCTTTAATTTCTGTTTCGCCAGGGAATTTGGCAGCCAAGTATTACATTAGCAAGACTGTCTGGGTTTCGACCATTGCTAGGCGTTGCACATAGCCTACTTCTCTCCGACCCCAGAGATTTCCTCTCAAGCCAGTTTCTCCTCACTTAGTGCAAGGTCCTTGCTCGACTGTCCAATTCACATAGAAATCTGTGGACTCGTCAAGAAAGCCAATATACTTTCAAGTCACAATACAGATGTCATCCATACCTGCTGCACTGAACAGAATTCAACAGGTATTTTATGTTGTCGTAGGTTTCCTTCATGTGGACGGGAATGGATGAAAGCTGGTTTCCAATATGCAGCAGCTCCGCATCGAGACTCAATTTCGTAGAGTCTATGAATAGTCGCCATTCTTGAGGGTCATGTTTGATTCCGAGGGCATTCATCAGACAATCTACATTGAAGCAGAAGACAGGGTCATCTTCCTTGGTGAAATTGTCCTCAAACTGCCCATGACCAGTGTGAAACAATGTCACTCGGGCATTTTCTAGGAGAAGATTCTATTCATTTAAATCTTGATCCAAGTAACTCCGTCTTGGCGTTGGATAGGTCCAGGAGGCGAACAAGATCGTTCAGTTTACCCTGGGTGAGAATGTGTGGCACAGATGATACACCTTGGCAGACGTAAGGATCATCCCTAGACGTCGAAGGCTGCGGAGAACCCGAAGTCGCTTCGTTTCCCTCCTCATCGTCTGAATCAATTAAAAATTCTTTCGGTGGATCCGGAACGGGAAGTCCTTCGCCATGCAGAGTGGGTCGGATTGCATATGGTATATTGGTGGTGCGCTATTGACCACTTCCATTTCCTTGTCATGAATGCAGAAGTACGTGGAACCATTCAAAAGTAGTAGTCATATGCATGATTGCTTGGTTCTCTCCAAACCATTCGAACAGCAAAGGTCACCGGCCAATTTCTCGTCTTTTAACTACTATGGAAATTTTATTGCTCACTGGGGAGGGGTTGCATGGCAGGTTAATGCATTACGACACATTATTGTGTTGCAATATGTAGTTTGAAATACAGCGTTGAGAAAATTAATGGTCATGACCCACATATGTAGGCCGACTCAATGCGTATTGAGACATTTGTACGTAACCATCTCTGTCTCTCCCGAACGAGAGCTAATCGACAAATTTTACCATCATATTCGTGTTCAGCACCTCAAAATTAGTTAAAATTTCCTATTTTCATCTAGGATACATTTTATGTGTTGACCAGTGTTATTATACCGAAAATAACAAGAGCGCGCACATTTGAGGTGTGTAAGAGAAACATGACGCAAATCTGACAACTACATTGTTGTGTCAAAGGTATTTCTGTATAAAACGCAATATTCTGGATAACCAGCAGTCTGTAATATTATTTTCATGCATGATGTGCAGTACAGATGCACAACTACTATGGGAGACTTTAAAAATTTTACATACTGCAGAGCTGTAAGTGTACTCTGAATAGTTCAGCTCACTTTTGGGAAGGTTGACAGCTTCCATTCCATAAAGAAGAAACGGTTTACAGTAGGCAGCTACTAAATGCATCAAAACTGGTTCACTAAATTTGTAGCATTTGCTATGCAACGAATTAAAAGACCTAAACAACTTAATATATATATATATATATATATAATATTGTATATATATATAGTTGATTTCGATGCCATTGACCATTGTCTAGCTTTCTTATTACGAAATAAGCCGTAATGGATATTTTCTGCTTTTTGCTTTGGGGGGCTGAACCGCATTTAGAGGTTATAACCCCTAGCCCTCTGACGACGCCACTGGCGCAAGCATCTGCGCTGTGATTATATAGTTGATTGCAGGAGGGAGAAAATCCTGAACATTCTTTTGTGACGATGATTAATTTTGTGAAATATGCGAAAAATCAAGAGAAAATACAGCTTTGCACCTCTTTTTGAAGGATTAGGCAAATTCGATAAGTCTATACGTCTAATACTTATAAAACGGTTTCAATCTGAAACGAGGTGTCTAAGAGCCATGATGTATCTTCGACAATTCCGACAACCCTGTCCGGTTGTATGGTCAAAAGGTAAGGGTGCAGACTTGTCACCCGTTTTCATAGACTGAGGACAAGAAATGAAGTCGCTAACTTCATTCTCAAATAGATTTCGATGCCGTTGATGATTGTCTAGTTTTCTTATTACGAAATTAGCCGTTATAGACATTTTCCGCATTTTGCTTTGGGGGGGCTGAGCCGCATTTAGGGGGGGCTTAGCCCCCTCCAGCTCCCCCCTGGCGCCGCCACTGGTGGTATCCACCCCTAGGTTTTCCAAAATTAAACGTGTTTCGTTTGGAATCAAATTTTGATATTTTATGTAAACTTACCTGTACCTGTTACTGTAGATCGAGGGTTTATTTTCACACATTTTGAGCTAAAATGTCTGATGTTACCCCATGCCGTTCAAAAGTTATGCTCAGTATACCCGAGGTACCAGGGTGGATACCACCGCCCCCCCCTTAGCTTGTCGATTATATCTTATCCGTCATTTAGCATGAAGATACACAAATTATGCAATTCTATAGAGGGAATGTGGGCCTACATTTCCATGCTAACTGATTGTCTTTTGACAACCGGAAGTGCTCAGAATAAACTCCAGTAACTTTTCTTGCGCGATTGCTCCCTACAAACAGTTTTCTTGCACACTTCACTTCACAGAACTGCTATACGGTATAGGTCTACACCCAATTTGCTAGCATTCTTCTTCGACAGTTTAGCCATGGCCAGCCTGTATAAAATTATATCACACTATCGCACTTTCAATTGCTACCAGCAGCTGCAGTATATTAAGTCAGACCTCCTCCGGTCCGTTTAGCATGAACTGCATTGCACAGCTGAGCTGGTGCTGTGTAGGCCAATTCATTAATTCATTATGATCGGTCCATCTTTCTCGAATACGGTACGTTACTGTAAGCCTACCTATAGTAGTCTCAATAATGAACTTCTTGTCTTTCGTTTCCACTGTTCTGTAAGCGTCTGAAAGTTTATCTCATTCACTCTGGTTTCGTGCTGTCAGGTCGAGAGGGCCTCTAGCTGACTCGAGCTTAACAAGGAGTGTGACTAGATGACAACACCGAAGCGAACCATAGCCAGCCTAGGCCTATAGGGAGTAGGCATAACCGCGATCGTTTGCTGCTGGTCAAAGCTTTGGCCACGATCGACTGACACGTACGTAGGCCTACGCAATTAAAATGCTTTTTCTGAGTAGCTCAACACGATCTAGCTTCGACGGTCTTCGTTAAAATAATTAATTGATGGAATACGGTACTCGATCTATGCCGAATTCAATACACGATCTTTTATTGTTATAGTAGCAAAAATTTACAACTAAGGCACCTTTCGTAGGTTGTGTTCTAGAAAGTTGTAGGTGTTGACTGTTGAGTTAGGCCTTCTTCAAGTTCATTATAAGTCCTTCTCTATAAAACAGAGCCACAATTAGGCGTATTGTTAGACCTATGTCCAATAATTGTGCGTTTTCATGTGGATTGTGGAGTAATAAAGAATTATGCTTAGGCCTCAGTATAAATAACAAACAGTAGGTTACTTCGGCTCCTAGCTTCTTCTGCAGTCAGAATGTGGAACCAATTTTAGAGTAGTCCACCATTTTGTAGAGAGGCGTTTACGACGTCACAATGCATAGGCCTATGTTGCCAAACCTAGGGTTTGAAGCCCATGCATATCAGGCGAATATGCATCCAGGCAAGACAGTCGCTTTATACCTTGCGAATCATGACTGCACACGGCCTCAAGGGACCAAGCCGGCATGACGTTGTTAGGATGACCACAGTGGCCCGCATGTTATATACGGCCCCGGCATGGTGGGGATTTGCAGGGCAGCAAGAACGCGGCAGACTGCAAGCCATATTGGACCGTTTGATCCGACTGTACTACCTTCCTGAGGACAATCCTACATTCGAGGCTCTGTGTAGCACGGCGGACGGGAGGCTCTTCGCTGCCCTCCTACTTAATCCAGGACATGTATTAAACCCACTCCTCCCACCATTGAGGCCCCAGCCTTATTCCATGAGGCCAAGACTGTATACATGACCGAATCATTCCTAGGGCGGACAACCTATAACGAGGAAATCATTTTTAACGAGGATGCTTTATCATATTTAAATGTAATAGGCCTACCATATAAACCAAAGTGCAGCATAAATTGTTGGTCATTAAAAGAACTTTTTTAAATTTAAATATTATATTGGATTTGGACTTAGGATTTTATGCTATTCTAAAACACTTTGACATTGATTGGATATAGAAATGATGTACGTTTGTTTATTTTACTTTGTATGTACCGTACGCCAAAATGCGGATAGCAATTGGTATATTAAAGAATATTATTATCTTATCTTATCTTATCTTATCTTATCTTATCTTGTGGGGCGCGGTGGTGTAGTGGTGGCGTCGTTGCCTTGAAGCCCTTCCGGCTTGTTATAGCGCCCCTTCGATGTTCGAATCCATCTCGTCGCGTAAGGACCTTGGGCAAGTCCTTCACTCACAATTGCTCAGCGCTTCGGCGTGAAACTCCGATGCAGTGTCCGCTCTGCATTCGGGAGCGCCTCTGAGTAGAGAGAGCTTGAAGGGGCGCTATAACAAGTGCACATACATATATGTAGGCCTACATACATCATAGCAACGTTGTAAAGACGATCATTTCACTGCATTAATTTTAAGTGTGAAGTTACCTGTAGACCTGGGAGTCGGCCCCAATAAGTCGACCCCAGTCGACTTGGTCATCCCAAGTCGGGTCGGGTCGTTTCTGCTCACCGCAACTGACCCCAAGTCGAATTTTGTAGATAGAAGTCACTTGAAGTTGTTTTTACCTCAAGTCGACTTAAACCGACTTGAGACACAAACATAATTAAATTTGTCACTTCAAACCAATGATTGTGACAACATTTAAGCCGCTTTTGCTGCCTATTGTGTTTACAAGAATCAATGAGGCTTTTGCTAAACAGTGACTTAGGCTATTATTTTGCCCGTAGGCCTAGCTAGGCTATCGTGCAAACTGACGTCTGCCGATCTATTCATAAGCTTATAATTTGAAATTTTATGCTTAAACGTCACGCTTAGGCATGCGCTTAATTACAATGATGAAACCAAATGTACGTTACTAAAATATTAGCACGTGTGCTTATCAAGCAAATCAGTGAACTTCTAGCACTTGGTCAGTGAATTCGGCGCAAAGAAAGCTGACTCTACAAGGTCTAGGCCTATAATAAATCGATGGTTAATTGGCACTAGGCTACTTTGGTGCGCTGCATCTGCATGCAGTTGTCTGCAGATGGAAAAACTATTGTAGCCTAGGGCCAATTGGACAATGAAAGACTTTACTGTCAGTGAGTAGGCCTAGTAGCTGTAGTAGCCTACTGTAGGATGATGCGCTTGCAATGCTGTATGCTAAGTTGCGAAATGATGTTAGTGGCCAAATAATTATGAAAACAGAATTACAAATTAGGCTTATCATAACACGCCATTCAGTGCAACCATGCAGTCCGCGGTCCGCGGTCCGCTATTTTATCTTAAACCTTGCGCTTTTTACAAATTTATTTAATATTAATATTAAAAAATATTAATGATGAGTGTAATCTGAATAATCACAGACAATGGACAAGCTAAAATTCACAGGCCTATAATAATCTGCCGTTGCATTGTCTATAGGTTACTAGATGGCCCAAAGCATCACAAAACTATCCAAACTGAAACGCAAACATCATGAAATTGGCTTAATAACACTTCAACAAAGTGTTGAGGCCCCATTACTCATTTGTAGGCCTAAATGAAATTAATGCTTGCAGGAAAATTGGCTTGACTTCTTGCATTAGTAGCCGTACGTATAGACCTAGGCTAATGGCTAGTCGCTAGTACCATGTCAGAAGTCGACTTCAAGTCGGAAGTCGGTTGTTTTTTTGCCAAGTCGGGTCAAGTCGTTTTGACGCCGTGAAGTCGACTTCAAGTCGACCTCAAGTCACTTTAGGGTCAAGTGGGGTCAGATTAGCTGACCAAAGTCACTCCCAGGTCTAGTTACCTGGTGCCGTCAGCTCCTGGAGCTCTGGCGACAGTCATGATGTATCTTCTCCAGTGTCTCCTCTCTCTTGTCGCCTCTCTTAGCTCCTCCAGGCTCATGCCAGACTTTTCCTGTATTTCATCCAACAAATTAATCTCTTCCTCGGTCTTCCACGTCTTCTCCTTCTCTCACCGCAAGCCGTCATCAGCTCCTCTTTGAGCGTGAAGTGTGAAAATATACCTCTGTCAAAATGGCGCTGACCAGAAAAAATAGTTAACAGGCAGGAAAGCAAGTCGACGTAGGCCTACTGTTTGTTATTTATACTGTGGGCCTAGGCTACTTACCAATATTCTTGCTTGGTCAGTGAATCACTAGAGGGCTGGGGACATAGACATCTTACATTAATAATATTATATGATGTCTATGGCTGCGTCATACCATAACTTATGGCGCATACATCTGCTGTGTTTTCAAACACGGAAGTCGAAGTCAAAATAATTATAAAAATGTATGAATGATTCGTTCTTTACTATTATATTGCGATCTAAATACTTTTTCTAGTGAACGCAACAATGAAATTTAGAAATTTAGCCGTATTCAGTTAATTTGGATTTTAATTTGTCTTATGGGCATGAATTTAAATGACTTTAACTGCTTTAAATCTCCTGGACAGTAGTTATTGGTAAGTCGCACGAATTTATCTTTCTTTTTCAAATTATCTTAATAAGCTATGACATACATTATGCAAAACCTAATTTGAGTTAAAGACTAGCTGAGAAAACCAGCTGAGAAGATAGTGGATGGATAGTGTAATGATAATACGAATTTTCGGTAAAGGTTTACTGATAATAGTGCAATTTGGTGCATTGTGAGACTGGATTTTGTATTCACATAACTGAAAGCCAAGTGGTGAACGAATGTTTAACTATGCAGGTAGAACAGCAACTTTGGTAATCTATCGTTTTAACGGAATTAATTATTTTTCTTATTTCGGAAAACGGAATAGCGGAATAAATTATACGAGATTTTTGGGCAGTCGCAGCATCATTGTTTTTCAATATTCGGGCTTCTAATTTGGCATAAATCATTACCATCGATCAGGTTTCCATTTAGTCAAGGTTTCATGTAACCAATCCAGCTTCTATTTCAACAATAAAAGTTTTTTATCAATTCAATTTCTATTTAAATAACAATTTTTTTCATCAATCCAGCTCCAATTTCAGCAATAATGTTTTCGCAAATCCCACTTCTATTGCGTGAAAAATTATTTCATCAATCCGACTTCTATTTAGCAAGAATTCTTTTCGTCAATCCAACTTGTATGCCATCATCGCTATATCCATGCAATGGCGAATAATTAATTCCGCTAAAACGATAGTGGACAAAATGGCAAATAATTAATTCCGTTAAAACGATAGATTACCGCAACTTTGTTTAAAATTGCTTTATTTTTTACACAATTATGCAAACTCGGATGGGGCATTTAAATTTAGCGTTCAGTCGCATGCTGGATAGCATGATTTTTAGATGATGGAATGGCCTGCATCCACTTCAGAGCCCTGTTACAAACCTGCAACTAACTATATGTCTCCCAGCCGAAGTATTTGATCTTTCCGATCATCTTCACATCTCAGTCTCTCCCATCTTCCACTTACTACTCACCTCAAGTTCTCCAACCTGTCTAAATCTGACATTGCTTCTCAACTCTGATACGAAGTTCCCGCTGAATTTGACATATTCTTGGTTCCTTTACAAACACCGCCATCCACCCACCCAGCATCATTTGTCTCATCCGACAAGCTTTCTGTTGAAGAATAGAGACTATGAATGGGGATATAGTTTTAGTGATTATCTAGCAATGGAGGCAGCTGATTCAGAAGTGGCTAAACTATAGCAAAACAGGCTGGAAATCAGTATTCACCCTTCATTTATCAGGCGCATTTGTTATTCATTCATTAATTCATTATATGCATTTATATAGTACCTCTTCAAGGGGACTACTCAAAGGCGCTCCCAGCCTCAGCACAGCCAAATAAAACTGTCTTAAGATAAGAGAGGAAACCTGAGAAGGATTTTTACAAAGAGAGTGGAGGGTCAGAGGAAGACCATTCCAGGTAGAGTGTCCTACCACCGAGAAAGCATGGTTCTACATAGTGGAAGTCCGAGCAATTTTAAGGGACTGAGAGCAGACTTTCTTTAAAGTCGAACGAAGAGAGTGGAAATGGCGAGAACTAAGAGTAGGGCTACAGAGCTCACAAAGGTAGGCAGGAGCAAGGCCTAGCATGCAGCACCAGACTAGAGTAGATATCCTATACTCAATTCGCTGCTTGAGTGGGAGCCAGTGGAGAACATCATGCATATAGCTGGAGATGTGGCTGAAATATTGGTACACGGCCAATAAGGCGGTTAATCACAGGTTAGCAAAGAAACTGCTGGAGCTTTTCATGATTGTGAAGAACCCCATGATTTAGGGAGGGAGGGGAAGGGAGGTAGGGAGGGAGAGTCTTTTCAACCACAGCAACGCGTGGCCGGGTACAGCTAGTAAACAAACAAAAAATTAATTTTTATAAAAAGTTTGTTTCAAAACTAATCTATGCCAGTGGTTGGTAAACATTCTAATTAATGCATAGACTGTCACTTGACTATGTATTTTTCTTTGCAGATCATTAAATGAAAGGCAGAGTGCGGACTTGCCAGGAATAAAATATGGAATTTTCAGCAGGTTTTTGCTGCTGAATAACATTTTATGTTAAGGAGCTCTTTATGTTCTTGAATGAGTTGAAACATCGTTAATTTTGATGTTTTTTTTATTATACAATGTAAGTTTCTGAATAAAGAGCTCAGCAGACTGGCAACTTTGAGCAGGCACTGGTTTTAGACACAGTTGCTTATTCCTAGTGATCACAGCTTGATGTATATGTTATTTTGTAGTTGACTCATTCTAGTGAGAACCTGTGAAGCATGTTTTTCATCTTTGCTGCTCTTGGACCGGAAGAAAGCTCTTTGCTCACTTCTTCAGAGCCAGCTGTGCCGGTTACTACGTGGCTATGTGTGATCATGGTAACAGTTGCCATGGTGGTGTTGACATTGATGTGCGTTTGCAGCAAGAAAACTGCATCAGTGTGAGTAACATTGCTCAGCCAACAATTGAGAGAATTTTTTTAAATTTCGTATTTGGAATTTACGTTGAATTGATTTGCATTAACTGTATGAGAAGTTTTGCATTGTAAATTTTGTAAGTTAAGCATTGTAAGTTCTAAAATTTCTCTTGATCATCTCAGATTTACATTTTGATGTGACTTTGCCTGTGTCACAAATAAATAATTTATATTAATAATGAATTTGCCCAAATAGTTGAATAACACAAACCTGCTTCTAGTACGATGTTCCATCCATTTGATTTGAGTATTTAAACATTGTCTTGCATTTTGATAGGTATTTATGTAGCACCTTAAGATGTGGGGGGAGGTGGGCTAGAAGCAACATATAGTAATATAAACGATGTTTTAAGGCCTGTATGGCATTGCATTTGCTCATTGTTATGTGATGTCTTTAGCGTGAACAACTTTCTCATTTGCTTTAATTTTGCTTCTTTCTAATTCAACAGGAAATTTAAAAATGATTCTGCACCTGCGGCTGAAATTCAGGTTAAGTTAAAGCACCTGTCAAAAACTGAAGATGTCGAGGATCAGGTGAATAAAGATGGTCTTATCTTATTTCACATTTGAGCAAATGTCTTACGGTGATTATTTATAATGCACTTTTGTGTTATTGTCGTCTGTTCATCGAGATAAGATTTTTTCAAAACGCTTCTTTCCTCAAGCCAATCTAAGGCTGCTCGTTTAAATTTGCCGATTGTGTGCTTTTTCTGATATGCATTCTTATCGTTTTTGGTCATACCTAAAGCTGAAACAGTTCATGGTGAATGAACTTTTGCTGAACCTAGATTTTTGGACACCCTGTATCTATCCTTTCTGTACAGCTACTTTTGTGTTTTTTTTTACTTGTGACTGACCTTATTAACATTAGGCATACCTAATAAATTCACAGGTAAATATGCAGGATCAAGGAGCATGTCTGCTACATAAAAACATTTACATTTGGACTGCATTTCTGAAGTGCTTGATTGTGTAATGGTTACTGGTTAGCATGCTGGATTGTCTATTAATAATAATAATAATAATAATGACGACAATTTCTAAGGCGCCGTAACGCGGCCATGCTGCTACAAGGGCGCCTTGACAACGACAAACACCCATTCAGAGACAAGCGATTGACGAACTCTATAGAGGCAGCCACATGCGGCGCCAAGAGAACGACAGCTGTTTGTCTATTGAGAGGTCGGGGTTCAGGTCCCATCAGGGCAAAATTTTTGTTCAGGCTTTCTGCTCCACCCACTTTTGTAAGCCAGCTCGGCTATAATATGTACCTTGAGCAATGAGCATACACTGTTGGTGGAAAGAATAAGTGTGGATGACCTTGGTAGATGAACTTGAGGAGGCGCTATAGAAAAGGAGATGTAGATATTAATAAACAAATGAGTTAAGAAAATCTACTGAGGCTAAGACCATAGGCGGAGACCTGGGCCGAGAATTGGGGGGGACGGAAAGACGCGAGATTTTCCGAAAAATTTCTGACCGGCGAAATCTGGGAAAAAAATTATTTTCGCCGCCAAAAAAGTTCATGACCTTTTTTTTTTTAGTCATCCGGCCAAAATCTCGACGAAATTTTCTATCTTCGCCGCCAAAAAAGTTGATGACTTTTTTTTAGTCATCCGGCCAAAATCTCGACGAAATTTTCTATTTTCGCCGCCAAAAAAGTTGATGATTTTTTTTTTTAGTCATCCGGCCAAAATCTCGACGAAATTTTCTATTTTCGCCGCCAAAAAGTTGATGACCTTTTTTTTTAGTCATCCGGCCAAAATCTCGACGAAATTTTCTATTTTCGCCGCCAAAAAAAATTGATGACTTTTTTTTTTTTTTTTAGTCATCCGGCCAAAATCTCGACAAAATCTCGACGAAATTTTCTATTTTCGCCGCCAAAAAAAATTGATGACTTTTTTTTTTTTTTTTAGTCATCCGGCCAAAATCTCGACGAAATTTTCTATTTTCGCCGCCAAAAAAAATTGATGACTTTTTTTTTTTTTTAGTCATCCGGCCAAAACCTCGACGAAATTTTCTATTTTCGCTGCCAAAAACAGTCTTGACGCTCAAACATTGGGGCGGACAAATGCATGGGCCGTCCCCCCCAACACTTTGTTTGGGGGGGACCGTCCCCCCCTAGGTCTCCGCCCATGGCTAAGACATTGAAGTTGCTAGCACTTCATGCCCACGACTGTCTCTGTGTTTTCTTAACCCTATAATGACCAGCATGTGCTAATATGCATGTGAAACCAATTGCAAGTCGTTGTCAAATGGTCAAGGGACTGCTCCTGCCCTCTTCCTCTCCATCCTTCTCTTTTCTGTCTTAGCAGACTGATCTTCTGAATATTATTGACCTGATTACGGCTTAGTGCTTTCTCCTTTAGACAATGACTGACACAATATTATTAATTACAGATTGAAGTGACAATTACTCTAATTGGCTATTGTATTTGGTTCCGTCTACTTTCTGTAAATAAACGCCCTTATCGTTTGTTGATTTAGATGACAGAGGCAAAAACAGAAGAGATGGATGATGGCAATTCAGCAGCGTAAGTAGGGCACAGCTATAAAACAATATAGACGGACATTTTATGCCGTTGGTCGTATCACTGATAGCACTTGAAACAGAACGGGGAGATGCGTCATTTGGTTACACATCCTGTATGCGTTTGTTGAGGGCATGTGTTAATTGGTAATATGGGTCACTTGTGTATCTTCCTAACTTCCTGATGCAATATCACAGTAAATTTTGTGTGTGTGTATCTATGCAGTTTGCATGTGTGTGTAACTGTATCATCATCATCATCAAAATCCTTGGGCTGAATGCCCGTAGGTGTCCGACGCCACTCTCTGTCTGAGTCTGTCTCGCGTCATGTTGCCCAGCTTCAACCGGTCCAGTCAGCAGGTCCATACCATTAACATAATGTAACTGTATAGTGTATACATAATTTTTAAATACTGTGTGTATCTATGCAGTTTGCATATGCGTGTATACATTTATAACTGTTGCATATTATATGTGGATATGCTTGCATGCATGTGTCTGTTAGTGTATCTATCTATTCATGTATATAGCTATGTGAATTACTGGTACATTAATTACAATAATGTTTGAACAATGAAAACACTGAAACAGAATAGCTAAATAATCTACTGTGTAGATTAGACTGACTGAAATTATCTCGCACCAGCGCTGTCCTGATAGCGGAACTTGAGATTCCTTAGGATATTGCCCATTGTCGCTTGAATTGTGTAGTTTGTCTTTACATGTGAAATCAATTGAAGCAGTGAACAAGTACTTGATTGATTTGATTGATTGATTGATTAATGCATGTATGTAATACTGTGTATAAATTTATATGGAGATATACGAATAATCATACATCTATATTGTCATTCATTCATTAGATGCATTTATATAGTGCCTCTTCAAGGGGACTACTCAGAGGCGCTCCCAACCTCCATGCGGCCAAATAAAACTGTCCTAAGATAAGAGAGGAAAGCCTGAGAAGTATTTTTACAAAGCAATTGGAGGGTCAGAGGAAAACCATTCCAGGTTGAGGGAAGCCTCCAATAAAAAATATGTTGAAGACCCTTATAAATGACATTACATTATACTCATTGTTGTATGATGTCCTTACTATGAAAAACTTTCTGACTTTTATTTTAAAATGATTTGATCTACACCTTTCTAATTCAACAGGAAACGTCACTTGCACCAAATTGAGCTGTATATAGAGCAATACTATTTTTTGCTAATGATCTTTATTGTCATAGGCTCTGGATCCAGCCATAAGATTACGAAGGACTGCCCACGTGTGATCAGCGATTTTTTTTCTTGAATCCTTTTACCTGCATAAGTCAGATAGCCTTGTGGAGTGCTTTTATTGGGTGCTAAGAAGTGCTGTTAAAATCACTTGCTAAAGACTTATAATAAAATGGTAAATGTTCAGTTTCATGGCTATAACTGGTGGCCCAAGTGCGCCTCTTTTCGTTATCTCAAGGCTACTGTTTTCTCCCTTCATCTCTCCCACTGGGAGCACCTCTAATTGGTGTGCACTATGAGCGGCACTATATAAATTTATATATATGCAATACATTACACTTCAGATCTTTGCCAGAAGGGAGCATTGTACCTGTGACAAGCACAAACCAGCTGGCAGTCACTCACCTGAAGGAAGAAACGCGACCCACAAGTCATCCATCTCCACATCTACCACCCAGAAATCCTCACAACCTTCACGCATCTACTCATCCAAATAGTCAGGTGTCCTCCAGAACTTCGACTCCCGTTTCCTTGGAGAAGGGTCACGATGACCATGCTTCAAGTCGGACAACTGCTGCTTCTTCCACGGCAGCCGCAGGAGGCGCTATGGCAACGAAGGAATCTCAACCACCGGACCATTCCTGGATCCCTTGTAGAGGTGTTTTGTTGGGTTTTTTTCTTTCTTCATTCGTTTATTAAAGAAATTTGTATCTATAGGGCATCTTCAAGGAACTACTCAGAGGTTATCCCAACCCCAGCACCACCAAATAAAATTGTCTTCAGATGAGAGAGGAATGCCTGGGAAGGAGTTTTGGAAACGGAGTGCAGTGTCAAGGGGAGATTCCAGGTCAATGGTAATCTTCAGGTCAAAGGTCCTACCACCGAGGAGGCATGACTTTTTAAGATTATTATTATGTTTAAATTTTTCTTTCTCTTTATGACTTTTTGCTGCAAAGGCGATGATTAATTTCAATTTTACTTATGGTGATGAGCACTCTCACACGCAACAGCCACTCGTTTATGGAATTTTTCTCCACTTCTCTCTGTCCTGTGCTTTGTGTGTTGAACTGTGACCTGCTATATTTCAGTATCATGATTGAATGGTGTGAAAGGTGACAGATCGGCTCTCCCTCTTCAATGGTTCAAATTTAGCCAGGACTAAGTCCTGTTCCCCACAGGAGATACAGTAGATGTACTGACTAGGGAAGGAATTTCAATAAAAATACGTAATTGCATTGTCATGTTCTGATTACGATTGCTGGAGAGTATATATTTGTTACTAAATATGAAGACCATTTGTATTATCATCACCATAGCACAGCATTAGTTGATTTTTTAGGCTTTAATGTTGTAAATTTGTCATGTCACTACCATGTAGTGCTTTGTATTTTATAAGAAATTTATTTATTTTTGTCAATTTTTGCATATCTGAACTTTCAAGCAATGAGCTATTGTTTTTTACCCATCGTAAGGATTCAAAAACCTAGTAAGTTGCCAGCTGTAGGCAGAGTGATTTTACTTGTAATTATTTATTATGTATAAATGGTATCACATGAATATAATCATAAATTGTCTGATCATTGTGCAAAGTTATGTGTCTATTTTTTTACTATTTGCAAGCAGTATGATTTTTACTTTCGGATGTATAACCAGTAAATGTTTACTTTTGCTGAAGCTTGAATTGTGTGTTGTAAAATGACTTTCCTTGCATAGTCTGTAAGTCTGTATGAGCACAGGATAATTCATGTCACATATGAATGATGAATCCAAGCGGGTTCACACGAGAATGACTGTAAATAATTGTTACCTAGTGTATTATGTGGCAAGATTAAGACCGTCACAGGTACTTCAGATATTAATTGTGTCATGACTTTAGTGCATTGTTTTAGTTTTTTCGCTGTGTTTTTCAGTTCAGCCTGACTACGAAGAAATGGATTTGCCTGACAAGACGCCATCAGCGAACGCCAAAGTGGACGAATGTGACGATACTAACATCTACCAAGACATTGATGTATTTACCATTCTTATCAATTTGTAGAGATCTTATGCATATTGGACTGATTATGGCTGGCTTTTGGTGTTCAATATAATAATAATAATATTTTTTATTGAAACAATTCGGTTGACAGCCTGCAGCCAGTTACAGTGTACATTTATGCAATTTAAACAATTCACAAGAATGCAAATTACAGATGACATAAATCTGAACTACTAACAGAACAGGCAGCCTGCAATACACAGCGCTAATAGCAGCCTACAAAGCATGTCCGCCTGCAATACACTTTAACTAGACTCCTCCTGGCTGTTGTGTTTCTGATTTTATCCACAGCATCTCTGATGTCCATGTCCTGTGCTCTTAGGTCCTCTTTCACATTCTCCATACATCCAAGTTTTCGATTTTGGTGTACCATTGCTTAATGCATTAGACATTAGTGAGATGGAATTACTGCCATGTTTACAATTTATTACATCTTTTCTTTTATTTGCACTGCAGCTTATATAAGATATCATATGCATTAGTTTAATTTATTGTTGTGTTCACTTCTTTTTTGTTTCGTCATGTGCTGTTGAAGTGTTGATAGGTCCTAAAAAATACTAGCACAAGTTGACACTGAAGATGGAAATGAGGCTTAATATAACTTTTTCTTATGCTGCTTAGTGCTTAATCATGAGTGGAAATCACAAAATAGCTACATTGTGTTTAAATTATGCATCTGAACATTACCAGGTATATATAGCTTTTTTGAAGTCTAATACTTGGTAAATTGTGAATTTAATCAAGAACTGTATAAAATAATTACGAATAAATAGAGCATGTCTTCACTCTCTGGCAGTGGAATGGAGGGTAGGCATTGTTTCTTTAAAATGTTGCAAATGGGCTTGGAGAAATCTTATAATCTCATAAATGTAGTTGCAACTGAGCAGTTGAAGTGTAAATTGTTACCGATTTTTCAGGTTCACCAAATTATCTAGCTTGTGTCAGCGAGGAAGTACTACATAAATATGTCATAACTGTTTATTGACGTCTATATTCTTAAACTGTTCTAAATTTTATGCGTTGTAAAACGGTTATATTTCAGAGTGTATATTTTATTTCAGAAATGCTACTTTATTTTTTCATATAGTCCTTGTATGCTGACATTTCCATGCCATTTTTCAGCTGTCGTCAAGCTCAATCATGAATTCTCCATGTACTTATAACTCGCCAATTAGTGGAAACCTCTAATTATGTTCATGTCACGGAACTGCAAATATGAACTACTGTATGAGACCTGTGTATTTTGACTTTTATTGAAATAACAATTGTGCCTTAACTGAATGACTTTCAGTTCTCATTGGATGCTGAGATTCATGAATGCTTTCTTTCAATCAAAATTTCAGAATGTGTAAATTTTGTAAAAGCATGTTATAAAAACAGTAATTTGAATTTTTCTTATGCAGCTTAATCAGGAGTCGAACACACAAAAGGCAGCTGCAAAAACCTCGGACAGCATTGAACCATATGCAGAATTTAAGGAAGAGTGTGAGTTCTGAACTTGTTTTCTTTCTATTAGTCATCATCGTTCCATTGTTATAATTAATTCATATATGAAACAGAATGCCAGTCGTGATTCTAGCATTGGAACTTAAAAATTACGTTTAAATTGGAATGTTGTCTATACCTTCCCTAACACTATTCTTTACTATTTTAGCACTATTTCTGCAAGCTTTCCAAGTGAGATATTATGATGCATAAAATAATAACTTTTGTTGCACATCTTTAATTTTTCGTATTTTATTTTATGTTCTTGCTGCAAATCAAATAATTTATTTCTATTTATCAAATCAATATTTATTTGGTAAACGGTCAAGAGTGCTCAAGGCGAATTAACAGAAAATATACAGTGCAGTTATTCAGTTATTTGGATTATTCCTTGGTTGTTCAGCTCTATGGTGATGTATGGTTGTACAATGATTAGCATACTAGAGTCTCAACTGAATGGTCATGTGTTCAAAACGTCATTAGGAAAGAATTTTTTTTGATATTTATGCTCCACCTGTTCCTGATAGCCAACTCAGCTTTAATGGGTACAGTGTACACTGACCATACTCTGTCAATGGAAAGATCAGAGGGCGAAGGGGAGGACTTGTGACCTTCAGATAACAAGGCCAGGAGTTAGATGGATCCGATTTGACCAGGATCTATAACAACAGAGGCCGTTACCCTGGACAGAAATTTGTTTGGCATATTACAACACTGAATGAAGTCACTAATGTTTTGTACCCATGGTTGCCACTTGCATCTATCTTAAGGACTGTTTTCTTCTTTAGCTAAGAAGTCATCCGCTATTTTGAGACCTCAAAGAAACTCGTCTTCCTTGCAGACGTCTGAATCAGACGTTCCAAATGGAATCAAGTCGTCCAATGAAATTCCTAAATATGCCAAAGTCGACAAATCAAGGAAGAGTCAACTCGCTTCGTCTAATTCATCTCTGGCAAACCATTTGCCTGAAGATGGTCTCGAATCGCAAGAGGTCGATACCAGTTGCAATGGAGAGTCTAGATCGTCAGCACCTACCAATAACGTAACTGAGCTCTACACTCAGGTCCATAAGCCTAAAGGAAATGTTGCAGTAGTCTCTAACGAGCATTATAAAGACTCGCCTGTTTCTAATTCTCGTGAAAGTGCGAATGGCGAGAATTCCAAAGTGGCCAATGGAGATATGGTCTTGAATCCATGCTATGAATCCACCATGCTTCGAAACTACCCTATTGACACAACCTCCGGTCACAGTTCAACCCAACCATTGGAGGTGCCAACAGCAGAAGAATCACCGTACTCTACAATCAACGACGAACGTGTTAACGCTACCACAAACCCCGATCCTAGCGGTACCACAGACCCAGGTTATTCGTCAATTTACGAGGTACAGGGCGGATCAGCAGCAGCTGCGAGCGCCACTGGTGGGGGCAGCAGTTCCACCGGTCCAATCAGGTCACCAAAAGAACCAATTTATGAACTTGTGGATGCAACAGCAACAGATGACGTCTCGAGTGAGAGGTTGTAGACGCTGTCATTGTGATTTAGATGTGCCTTCAATCATTGTGATAGAGTCCTGACAGGTTCACTCTACATGTAATCATTGTTTCTCTACATGCTGTTGTCAATTTAATCTTTTCTGCGACCTGTCATCACCTAATTTGATTTCATTTGTTTCATTTTGGCTATCTTGTATATTTTTTTCTTGGAATTATTACTTGGGTGACCCTCCCCAGTGGGATGTCCATCCCTTTAGGGCCCCTTTGTAGCCAATGCATGTATATTTTCTACCTTTGCTGTCATGTTGTTTTCTGGTTGCAATAAATTGTTTTGTATTGTAACAGTGTTTTATATGCAGATGTCAAGTTCCATAAGTTCCGCAATGGTTCTGTTATTGTTTACGTCGAAATATATGTAATCAGTGTATACAATGCAGTGCATATGTGCTTGACAGATTTCGAGTAAAGGGTACTTACTTACTTTATGTAATTACCGTGGTGTATGAATGTATGACTTTATTGTGGTTTTTGTAAAGCTGTGCAGTTTAAGATTGAATGCTAACGGGAACAGTGCAATGTGGAACAGGAAATTGTAATGTAACCCATGCTACTACGTCCTGTTATTTTGGTTTTAAAAGTATTGGTAGTTACTTACATGTCAAATATTTACTGTGTTGCTATAATTATTCACTTATTGTCCTCATCTTTCCATGCTAAATCAATTCATTATAAACTGTCAATACATTTTCATTGGTGCTCCCTTCAATGATTCACCCATCGCCTTTGGAATCTGAGAAGATGGGGCAAATCCAGGAAACTCATTTACAGCAAAGGCTGCCATCAGAACAACAACCTATAGATATTTGACAGTTGCTTGCAGTGGTTATTCGATTTAATTGTATGTAAAAATATTGTATTGTTTGTATCTAAGCATTTGTGAAATGACTCTAGTAGTGTGAACCATTCAGGAGTGATCCAATTGACGAAAGGTTCTGTGAAAAGAAGCAGGCTTTATGAAAAGAGTAAGAAAGACTTGGGTAGAATGGTAGCACAACAGATTGATCAAGCATATCCGGGTCAATTGAGACAAAAGATCGGAACTAAGCCATGGATGCTTGTTCTGGTGTGGAGAACCAAAAGATCAAGTCTATTTGAGGAACAAAGTGGACGAAAAGAATAGGCTGAATAATTCCAAAGTGTTAAGTTGGCTAGGAATTTGTGGCAAAAAAATCAGAAAGAGGATTTGGGTTGAATTTGAGCATCCACTCTGTTCTGTGCTCCCAAGTTTTAACAGATGCTTCTTTACTCTTGGTACACGTTGCCTGTGCCAACTATGATCATGTGATTAGTGTTGCTGTGCAATATTTTAATCTCCATAAGTGCAACATTTAATTTCGATCAATGCAATACCAAATTATGAGAATTTAATGTAAGAGTGGTAATAATTTAGTCAGTTACCAATCAGTGCTTTTTTATAATTTTTTCTTCGTATTCATGTATGTATTGCATTTCATGTTTTCTTTTACATGGAAGTCAATTTTGTATCAGAGATTTCTGTGTCTTCGTGTTGTGAATTTTCTCTATGTTGTATTACAATGTGAATCTGGTATGTTGTAGTTTTATAAAGGAAGCCTTTTTGTCAGTGATGCCTTTGAGGAATGAGAATGCATCTTAAAATCCACATTGTGTCATATTAGTCAGAAGAAAGCAGTCTCTGCTGGATGGGTTTCTGTTCGTAATCAATTATCGTGCATTTATATAGCACCACTCAAAAGGAACTCCTCAGAGGTGCTCTCGACCTCACACCACCAAACCACAATCAAGGGGAATGGTTTCAAACGTTTGCAAAAATAGGGCAAAGAAAGACCAAGAAGTTCATTGTGGAGATTGTTAGGTAAATTATTCCAGAAAAATGGACCAACCACAGTGAAGCTTTTATGCAGCAGTAGGGAAGTTTGAGCCATAGAGACATTCAAGTCAACCTTGCATAGCAGAGCGAAGGAATGTACAACCTGTTGTTGAAAGACCTAATTAGATATGAAATCAGTGGGCTATGACTCATCTCATAGTTGCGTTTTAAATTACATGCTTTACGTCAATTCCTACGTTTTATGATCAATTTTGCTATTATCTTGTTTAAATATTCTATTGCACTTTAATTAGGCTTATTTGAACAAGGGTATATTTTGTTTCAAGTATTGCAGCTTTATTTTAGGAATTGAGATTCATAGTTCCAAGAATAGTTTGAAAAGCACATACTCTGTGGTAATAGTACGAATATTAAATTCTAGGAGTTGATATTCTCGTGTTTTTCCATTTTCCGTTCTTGTTTTATGATAATCTTCACTTGAATGCTAGCTGTTTCTGTCTGATAGTTTTGTATGTTGCATTTAAATTGCAAAGTTCTGTCGCAAGAATTGCAGTGAATTTTCTACGTAATAGGCGGTGTATTATTACTATAGGTGCTACTTTAAGATAAATTACTGTAATCGAAAATTCTCGAGGTTTTTTTGTGTCTTATCTTTGCACTTCTAACGTGTTTTTGTATATTCATTTATTTCATTTCTAATCTTTGCATGGGACATTACGTAGGATCTTTCTTAAAACGTACATTGTCGTAATAATATTTTAATGAATTTAGGCATTGAGTATTATACATGTTATTATACATTATTAGACACCACTTTGTAATGATCAAGCAACAGTGCAGAGCGATAATTGTGAGTGCAGGACTTGATGAAAATACTTATGTAGTAACTTTCTAAAATGCGTACTTTCTGCGTTACAAGAGAACGCTAGTAAATGCTGACTAATTCTCTAATAGATACAACAATATAACTTTAGAGGACTATAAGAATGTTGAACTATACTGACTTTATAATTCTCGTTGCTGATTATGTTGTAACTTGAATTTCTATTCCAGTTTTCTATTTTTGTAGTATATCAGTGGTCTAAAGATTATTTTAAATAAGTTGTTTAGTGGCAAAGATTTATGCACAAGAATTTGTAATTGTATTATGTCATTGTCCTGGTCTTGCAGGAATATTAAGATCTAATAATTTGTGTAGCTACTGCTGTGGCTAGTCATGTTTGATTCTTTCTGCTGCTTATGCCAAGACATCTATTGTTAATATTTTCAAATTATTTATTTTCTGTATGTCTGGCGTTTGTCTAGATTGATATAATTATACTTCGTGGCAATGCACTTTAGTAAAGTAACAGATTCTAATGATTATTGTTTAATTCCATGGTATCTGCAATGCCAGCTGCCAAAAATCACTAGTCCATGGCATTCCGTACTATTTTGATGATTTGTATTAGGTCATAGATGTTTTGTAAAATATATTTGCGTGTATGTTAATGGAGGTGGCTAGTTGATACTTGTATTGTGTATGTGAAGAGAAATAGTAGTGGTTCCTGTTTAACAATTCTCTGTGACGATGAAGATGAATTGCATGGCCATCCTCATAATTATCAAACTTTGGACTGGCAGGACAATAGGGTCGCAGTAGCTGGACCGTGTTCTTATTTAACTAGTTTATGCAGAAAACTTTTAAAGTTTCTGTTGACAGAATGCATCCCTGTGGTCATTAGCCAGACGTAATTTTCTTAACTATGAGAGACTACTTAACATGTATGGATGTAGGTCAGAATGACCGTTTTAACATTCTACGAAAATGTCGGATGTCTAACCAGAAAAATGTTTACTCAGCAGAAGTGTTTGAAACACTCCCTATAATTAAGGTAAATAATTAATATAATTAAAGTGTTTATTAAAGGTTTTCTTTCAGCTTTGTGTAGGCATGTTTACGTCATTTAACTTGTAAGATGCTTGTAAAATGTTGATTTATAACTTTTCAAAAATATTGTTCATTTACTCGGCTACTTTTTATGGAATGGTTGTGACGCCGCAGCTGCACAGAATCGGTCGTAAATTTGATTCGACTTTTGATAGGTTTTGTACATAAGAGTGAGTTTTGGAAGGATGCGAATATGGTGGTTTGGAATGTTTTCTGCTTTCAATTTGCATTTGAATCTTGAGCCTTAAGAGAAATTTAGGATAAAATATATTCTACAGCTATTCTACATTGTTGTTGGTGTTGATATCTGTAATGTATTATTAACTAGATAATGTGTTGCACCTTGAGGAGACTCTCAAAGCCTTAGCATACTGACTGGTTCACTATGCTGACAGTATGCCTACATGGAGTTCATGTAAAACCCATATTCCAATTGTGTTCTGTATGGAGCCAATAATTACGAGTCTCAGTTATTGCCATTGGATATGCTGGCATGATACGCTGTGATGATAAATTGAAAATTTATCGTCAGCAGTTTCTTAAATTATAGTTTATCTTAAATGCTGGTTTTTACAATTTGCACATATCCTGTAACATGCTTTAAGACACAAGCACACACACGCAGTGCTGTCAATTTCTACACCTTGATGAGCACCTTGATAAGCAGCCATACTGTTTAAGAGGCAGGGCACTATGGAAAGATCTTTAAAAGATTCTGTATGGCTCCGAAGTATATGTATTACAGGCATATTACAATAATATTATGATTGCAGAATTATAACCTATAAGAACAAAGTCGATTGAACAAAGTCTGTTCTCAGTCCATTTTGCTCGGTACTTCCCCTATGCGGAACCATGCTCTCTTGGTGGTAGGATCCTCAACCTTGAATGGTCTTCCTCTGACACTCCGCTCCCTTTCTAAAAGTCCTTCTCAGGCTTTCCTCTCATTTAAATTTTTTTTATTTGACTGGGCTAAGGTTGGGAGCACCTCTGAGTAGCCCCCTTGAAGAGGTGCTTTACAATGCATTTTATGATTGAATAAAAGATTGCAGCAAATAGTATTATTATGGAACATAATATGAAACCTCTTCAACATGAGTACATTTTTGGTGAAAAAATGTGTAGTTTTGTATCATATTTTTCCAGGAACAGTTTAAACATAATACTGTATGAACAATATGTGCCTGCTTTCGTAATCAGGTTTTATTGCTCAAGGGTTGATTCGGTGGCCATTCCAGGCATGACACCTCAAAACTGATTATTATTGTTATTAAGATATTTTCATATAGCGCACCTTCAAGGTAATCTACTCAGAAGTAATCTAAAAGCTATGAAACTTGGCCTACTGTAAGCTTATGGCTCTTTTTTGGCCATTCTGGAATGACAAAGCAAAACTGTGTGAATTTCTGACTAGCTTTGTTGCAACCTTTGCTATGAAAATGTCATTAAAAATAATACCAGCACACTCTGTTGCTTTGTTTACTTATAATTATGGTTTTGTATAACTCAGATGTGGCTGATCTGTCCAGTGATGATAAACAGAAAGTACTTTTTTACATATAATTTCCACCGTGACAATGCAAGCTTGAAATCCTCTCTATCATTTGCATTCATAAAGCATTTCGATAAATGATCTTCAAACGAAACGTATGCTAATGGAAGTGCTGTTTATCTTTTTACGTTTTCTAATGTTTTTAACAGATGCTGATGATGATAGTCCATGTATTGGAAATGAGAATAATGATTAGTCTTATTGTGTTGGTCCATGTTCATATCTCTAGAGATTGCTCTCAAAAAGGTTGTGAAAGACACACATAAGGCCACAAGGTTCACAAAAATTATCTGCATTGTGTCAATTATGCTGAAGCTGTTCTAGTTATAATAATTATTGTCTCTATTTTGAGGCTATATAAAGTTTAATCTCTTGATCACCAATAGTGTAGCAGTGAATGTTGAAATGCTCAATGCACTGCAAAACTTTTTAAGATTGCAGAAATTCTACTCATTCATCAGTAATAGATGATTCACCGTAAAAGAAAATGCATAGTGAACTGAATTAATTTCTTTTCTCATGGTCACCCTCCCAGCATACACAAACACTTGATATGAACCATGTGCTGGTCATAATATTATAATGGACCCATTATGGAAATGTGGATCCTATACGGACATTCTTGCAGTTGTGGTAATTATAGCATAGGCATCTGATTGGACCATTGCTTAATGGAAAACCATACAACTTGAGATAATAGAACTCTTGAGCCTTTTTTCTGCGTATACACACCACTAAGACTGAGACCGTAATTTTTTAGTCCATTATAATTTATGTGTATATTGGTTTGGTACTGCTGAGGTTTATCCTAAAAGTAGTGCTATGTAAATGTTTGTTTAATCTGTGCTCAGATAGGCCTATTTGGAAAGTCACCAGTGGCATGGTCCAGTAGGCCTACATACTGTAGACTTCTGTTTAGAGTTCACAGATAACACCATGTGGCAACAAAATATGAAGTGTGAAGACAAACTCCACCACTACTTGTTCTTTGGCAGTGCCAGTCCAAGCCTGGATAAATGAGGAGGGCAGCAATAATCATAATTGATATGAAATGGTGTCATTAAACGGCAACAACCAAGTCCACTAAATATGGTTCAACTACTTTAATAAACATAATTAATATTGTCACTTCAAACGACCATCAGCATTAACACATAAACTTTTTATGAAACATCTGCAAGTAGACGAATTAGGCTAGTAAGAGACGATTTTAAAGAGAATGTTCAATTGTTCATACTTTCAGAGGGTCGAGATAAAGAAACAAAGGGCATAACGACACTATCTAATTATCTCCTTTATCCAGGTTTGGGACTGGCACTGCCAAACTGCAAGCATTGGCAGAATTTCAAAGGGGTAAAGTTCAATGGAGTTAAATAGTTACTGTTTATCTGTTATTACCTGAAGACCCCGGTTCGCATACTTTCTCGCGACACATCTCGATCGGCATTAGAGTAACGCACTTGCACAATAATTATTAGGACAAGACACAGCATTTAGGCCCTAAACTTAAAGAATGTCTATGAGATCTGTGCATGGTTACCTGAGAAACAATAGTAAGACTACTTGGAGACCTTGGAAAGGTCGGAATTCTTTTAATTAGAATCGGGCGACAGAGGACAGAAAATCACAAATTGTTGTGACGCAATACGATAATATTACGGACCTCTGAAAATTGACGAATGCATTGTCTATGCTCTCGCTTTCACTTCTGAATCTGCTTTTCTTATAGTAGGGTTTGCTGAGAAGCATTTAAAACAACAGGTTGGTTTTAAACTTACAATTTCTACGAACAATTCGTTACCATAAATTCGTGTTGTTATAATTATTATGCGGCTTATTATTACTATTCGAACGTCGCCATATTCAACTTTTGGCGTACATGTGCAGCTGCCAGAGTCTTAGACATCTTGCCGCCGACAGCGCACCCATAACAGCTGAGTTGGGTTGGATGAGCAGTGAGCACGTGGGGCAGAAATCGGGTTGACATTCGAACCCCCGACTTCTCGACTATTGACAATCAACCAGGCCTCCCAGTGCTAGGCCTAGACAATTTTTTGGTCAGTTTTATGTTTTTAGGAAGCATGTCGTGATTTGAACCTCTGGGACAATATTTCACTCATTGAATAGCTTATCTGGCCTACACGAACGACTGAGATAACAGAATTCAGCAAATGTTTAGAAGTAGCTGAAGTTTTCGCGTTTGGAAACGATGCTGCAGCAAGTACCAACTTTGGCCTACTTTAATTCTTCAGAAAGCCGACCTGTGTACTCCAACATTAATTCATTCATCTCTAAAATTTGTATAGCACTCTTCCAGATACCAACTAAGAAGCGCTCCAACCTAATCACGGCATTATAAATTAGATTTCAGCAACTTGTAACTATTGCGTTTTGTCAGACTTTGAAGCGTGACAAAAGACGAAGGAGCTTTGCCAAATATAAAACCTATGGATAATCCATATTCCCACATGGGACTGTAGAGTCCATATGGGTCATAGCTAATGCCATGGATATGTTGGCAGAGAGAAGATTGTTGTGGCTAATAAGGTTCACACGGTTCAACAGTCGTTGATAAAACATTTGTATGTTAGAGCACAGTCCACCATGAGGCAAGATGAATACAGTGAACGTTTGCAGTACTTAGCCCTACTATTAAATCTGATTAAACTAGTGTGTGGCCATGCAACTGTATGATTTTAGGGACATGGCATGTGGAGTTTTTACCTACAAACATGCTTTATTTCAATTGCATGACTGTAGAGTGTAGATATATAACATTTTTCTGTTTCTTTTTCTTGGCAGGAATTGAAATAAAAAAAATGACTGCCAAAGAGAGCAGCATAGAAGACAAGCTCAGTGAAATCACAGAATGTTGCATTTGTGTCGAAGTATACGACGACCCAAGAGTGCTGCCGTGCATTCACTCTTTCTGCCTCAAATGCATTCAACTGACTGGAAAACAGAAGCAACCAGGCGAAGAAATGCCTTGTCCTGTCTGCAGAACAGAGTTC
This sequence comes from Lumbricus terrestris, assembly GCA_949752735.1. Taxonomy (NCBI): domain Eukaryota; kingdom Metazoa; phylum Annelida; class Clitellata; order Crassiclitellata; family Lumbricidae; genus Lumbricus; species Lumbricus terrestris. The sequence continues at coordinate 65,047,072 of OX457037.1, read as the reverse complement.
ACCATTCCAACGACTGGATTCATAGGTCTAAAGAAAAATTTCTTCATGGCGAAGTTAGTTGAGATGGCCTTGCTGCAGAAACCGTCGATAAGAGAAACACTTTGTGATGTATGTAGAGAGAACGCTGACGAAGAACCAGTCTGCGATATAGCAACAGCAACGATGTATTGCACCGACTGTCGAGATTACTTGTGCGATCGTTGCTTTCGCGATCATAAGAGACATAAGCTGAGCAGAGATCACCATGTTTCTGCACTTGGAAGCGGAACCACGCACGAGGAAGACATCAGAAGATTCAGACCAAGCAAATGTGAGCAGCATGTAAAGGAGCAGCTAAAGTTATACTGCCTACCTTGCCAGACCGTCCTGTGCATGATGTGTTATGTCGAAGGTCATGGAACGCACCAGTGTTCCGATATAGAAAAAGTAGCCGAGGACTTTCGGAAGGATATCGGAAAGAATCTTGATGAGATAGACATTTTCCTGAATGGGTGCTTGACTGAAAAACAAGAGTTTGAGAAATGCAGAACAGAGGTAGCAAAAGAAATAGAACAGACACAATGTGCGATTAATTTGAGGGGTCAGATTTTGAAGGAACTTGTAGACAAGCACACAGGTCATTTGCTGGAAGAGCTAGATCTAATTAAACAAAGCAAGCTGAAAGAAACTGAGGTTAAGATGGAGGAATTGGAAAGACGGCGAACGATTTTTGACAGTTTTAAGATGTACTGTATGGAAATGAAAAGCAAGGGATCATCTGGTGACATCTGTCGCATCTTCAAAGAGTTACATGACAGAACTGGCGTCTTGCGACAAGTGGTAACAACAACAAAGGACGCTCAAAGTCGACAGAAGCGATTGCACATCTTCTTTGAGCCAACCAATCTTGAGGGATTTTCGAAGACTTACAATGTTGTTGGAGCTCTTAAAGGTAAGGGATCTTCTAAAGATATATAATACTAGCTGGGATACCCGGCGTTGCCCGGGAAATTTAGGATTCGACCGGTTACCGGCCACCTCACCACACCCCATCCCACTCCACAACACCCCACCACATTCCGACCTCCACCGGTACGCCACCCGTGAAATTTGGGTTTTCGGAAAAATTCACCCCTACCCCCAAAAATTCACCCCCCCCCCACTCCCCACCCCACCCTACCCACCACACCACACTCCGACCTCCACCGGTGCGACACCCGTGAAATTTGAGTTTTCGTGAAAATTTTCTCCCCACGCCCCTCCCCACCCTCCCCCACCCCCACCAATACCCCACCCGGCCCCTGCGGGTCGAGGTGTGTGCTGGGTGGAGGCGATGTGACCCGTGTAAAAATTTGTCTAACTGTGAAACTATGGCAAGGGAATGGAAACCTATAGCAAAAATTTGTGTTTCCGCTCCCCACCCTGGTCCCCATGGTGGTAGAGATTCGCCAACCACTGATCCGGGTGGTTCTGATGACCCTCTATCTAGATTTTTAAAAAATCATATCAATTGCTGCGTTTTTGGAAAAAAATTGGGGGTTTCGCCCCCACCTTGGCCCCCATGGTGGTAGGGAATCGCCAACCCCTCGACTTTGCGTCTCATGCCGAGACCTACATAGTAGTGAAGGTTTGGAGTGAAAAGCTCAAAAACTGTGAGCGTGCATTCTGGACAAATATACATACATACATAGCCAAGTCCTTTCTTATAGATATAGATATGAAGATGGCCACTGGCCAGTGTTTTACAATCCTCATACACACATGCAGACAGCCTTTTATTCATTCATTCAAGTATTTATTCCAGTATTTCTATAGTAGGCCTACCTCTTCAAGAAAACTGCTCAGAGGTGCTCTCGACTCCAGCACAAAAAGAATACTTTTCAAGTGCCGAAGTGGAATGTGTCGGAGAGAGTTCAAGAGGGAGGCTATTGTATCGCAGAAAAAGCATGTGATTTTTGAAAAACTATATACAGAATAGGTTGTGTATGCTTAATTGTTTAGAGCATCATTATGTAAAGACTTGTTAAGATTGAAATATTTGGTTAACTCTTTATTTCACTGTTTATCTTTAGTTTCATTAATTATTTCAATTTATTACCATGTTGTCAAATCGGGATGTGTATTGATCAGCAATATTTTCACGTATAGCGTTATTTCTCGAGCTCTTTTGTCCCACAGATGCACTAATAGCCCACCTATAGCTGTCATTTCTATGTGAGTGCAGGTTGCGTACAGCTTCACAGAAGACTGTTATTCAATATTAGAACTTGGACTTACTATGTATCAAGTTAAGTTAAGCTCTAATGAAATCTGCATTTGATTCAAGATCATATGGTGCATTTGCACAGTTTTACTTAGTTTTCGGTATCATTAGTATTTATTGCATTGCATTAAAACATTTATAAAGAGCCTCAAATAGGGTGAACAGTTCAGAGGCACTCCCAGTGTGCAAGGCCACGAGATGAAAAAGGTTTTGAGAAATTTTGAAAGATTGATGACGTTTTGTAACTTTTATTTAGTCAAGCAGATTCCGTATTAAATGTATAGAACCTAGCTGCCGGTAGTTGCTATTTATGAAATTTGTTTTGTAGAAGACGCCAATCAAGAAGTAAATCCCATCCTATTTAAGACAGTCATCACTGGGCTCACAGAGGATACCACAGCAGTCCGAGGATTCGCTCTTCTGGATAAACACATCTTTATTGTTCATGCAGTAAGCTCAGAAATTGAAGTTTATGATTCGACAAGCTTTATTTTTCAATGCCACCGCAGACTTAAGGAACTCTATGATCCAATTGACATAGCATCTTGTAACCACAACAAGTGTCTGTACATTTTGGATGCAAAACGTCACCTTGAATCGATGGAAATTATGAGAGTTGATTCAATGGGAAAGCTTATAAGCAAATGGTCACCAGGAGAAGACTGGGGAATTCGTCTTTCTATCACAGAAGATTCCAACATCTTACTACCGGCCTTTAAGAAGAACAGATTGAATGAATACTCTCCGGATGGGCAGAAGATCCGCAAGATCAAACTGTCGTCAGGTTTAGGGTATCCATGTCACGCCATAAAATTAGCTGATGATAAGTTTGTGGTTAGTTTCACTTTTAATCTTTATGAGGGTAATGACGATATCAGACATTCGAGTACAACAAGTGAAGATGATTCTGAGGAAGACAGTGAAGTCGGTGATGATGAAGAAAGGAATCTGGAGGATGAGGACAACGACAAAAGGGATACAGTAGAGGAGGATGCAGAGGAGACTGAAGAAGAGGACGAGGAGGATAAAGATGAAGAGGATAAAGACGAAGAGGACGGGGAGAAAGTAAAGGAGGACGAGGAAGAGAAACAAGATGATGAGGATGTGGAAAATGAAACCACAAGTACAAGCAGTGAGGAAGATGATACAGGTTCAGAAGAAAGTACAAGCAGTGAAGAAGAGGAAGAAGAAGACAAAGGCAAAATTGGCAGCGATACGGATGAAGACACAGACGATGAATCAAGCGAAAGCACAGATCATGAACACAAAGAGTCCAACACGAAAAAGAACGAAGATCAAGTTTGCATTGTAGACAACAATGGAAATGTTGTAAAGTCATTTGGTGATGCTGGCCAACTGAAGGGTCCCAACTGTTTGACGATTGACAGAGAAGGGCAAATTATTGTTGCTGACCATAAAAACAGCCGCGTGCTGCTATTGAGTCCTGATCTCGAGTTCAGAAGAGAATTGATTTCTAGAAAACAGGGTTTCCGACATCTGCGTAAAGTACAACTGGACGAATCAACCGGTCGACTGTTTGTGGCGACTAACGCACGGAAGACGAGTAAACGAATCGGAGGAAGTGCAGTGTTTTTTCGGCTTAAATAAACAAGGAAATATTTGAGACAAGATCGACTCTGAACATTCCGCAAGTGATTGCAGCATTTTAGGCAACCTTAGGTCTAGTATACTCAAGTTAGCAGATAAACTAAAAAATTATATTTTTCTAGTAAATATTAAGTTTTACAATTTATATCATAAAGCAACAAATGGCTCCAACTCTTGTAATCTCTACCAAATTTCTGCCACCACTTGCATAAGCAATAAACGAGACCCAATGGGAACTCTATAAATGTCCCGTATGGGAATATGTGTTGTATATTGGTTCCATGTTTGCATTCTGGCAGAGATGCGGTAAATGTATAAATCGTGTAGCCTCTATGTGTATAAATAGATTACTGCTGTTTATGCATTCATTTGAAGAATTTATATAATACCCCTTCACATAGGCGGAGACCTGGGCCAAGAATTGGGGGGGACGGAAAGACGCGAGATTTTCAGAAAAATTTCTGACGACCGGCGAAATCTCGGAAAAAAAAGTTATTTTCGCCGCCAAAAAAGTTGATGACCTTTTTTTTTTTAGTCCGGCCAAAATCTCGACGAAAATTTTCTATTTTAGTCCGGCAAAAATCTGGACGAAATTGTCAATTTTCGCCGCCCAAAAAAGTCTTGACGCTCAAACATTGGGGGGGACAAATGCATGGGCCGTCCCCCCCCAACACTTTCATTGGGGGGGACCGTCCCCCCTAGGTCTCCGCCCATGCCCCTTCAAAATCCCCACTCAGAGGCACTCCAAGTCCAACCAAGGTGATACAAAAAAGGTATTAAGGAACCTGTAAAACACTGATGAGTCAACCCTAGGTAACATGTGTAATTTTGTATTTCCAATGAGAGACCATGCTCACAGATACTCTATGTAGAGCCATCAGTATAATAACTTTTTTTAGAGGACATTTAAAATAATGCATTTTTAATTATTAATGCTATTACTAATAGACCTCCCCATGAATACATAAATTTTTGTTTTATTTTTTAAAATTGTCACCAAACCAACACCTTTTTTTCAGAATAGCTGTAACAAAGCACCTTTAACAGAATAACAGTATGTGATACGTAAGTCTAAAAACACAATTGATTTTACTTCATTGACTCAAAGATAGCAAGACTAACTACTAATGAATGAATAAGACCGGACAAAAACTAGAAAATGAAAATAATAATTTTTGTAAAGACTGAAAGGAACACAGAATTCGCACAGAAGTGTCCATGACAAACTTGTCATCAAAGGTAGCAAAGCTTACAGAAGTATGTGTATCCTATGTTATTTTAACCATAATATTAACTGTAGTTATGACTAAAGATTATTTATATAGCAACTATTCAAGAAATATACTTGAAACACTGTGAGTCCCATGCTTATGAATAAGGAATGCATGCTGGCCATTTCCTGTGACACTTAACTTTCAATTAGACAGACTCTAACATGGAAGAATGATGACAATGATAATATTCAATTGTTTGTGGACACGGCTGAAGTCGTCCGCGTATGATTCATTGTTATCAGTAGTAGCACAAGAAATTCGAAGACCATTAATTTTGGGGGATGAAAAAGTATTTCCCTAAAGACTTGCGCATTTTTTACGCAATCAATAACTAAATGCACGAAACATAATAGCTGTTGATTAAAGAAGCAATACAAAGCTGGAATTTGTTCTGTCTGGAAACAGGGTGCCTGCACTTAGAGATGAGGGGTGAGCCCCGCCCCCTGGAAAATTGGCAACTATATTTTGACTACTCTTTGGTATTTAAAAACATTTTGCACTAATGATACGAATGATACAGAAAGTGATAGAGAAATTTACATGTAGAAACCTCTATGAAAAAAATACCCATGTTCTTAATTTCCTGCTTTGCATTTTTCAAGATCGTGTTAGAAAATTTAGCCATGACCATTGTGTTTTGCCCTCATGCAGAAATATCTGCAGGCTACCATGTCTGGAAAGGACACAACTAAAACAAAAGAAGCATATAAAAACTGTTGGGATTCCAACAAATCCAGCTTAAATGCATTTTAATCGGAGTCTTTAAAGTCATCAACATAATAAGCTAGCTACATTAGAGATTTAACTTATATCGTAGTCCAGGTGCTGCCTTGTACCAGAAATTTCCACTCCAGACTTGTCCCTCTGTGTCAGTAAACAGACCTTCGCCTTCCATCCTATGCAAAATCATAAGAGCAGACAGTCTGCACTTTAGACATTTTAAAGTCACCAATACGGTAAAGCTACAACTGCAGAAAAAGAGCATAAAGAGTTAAGAATTTTTTTAATACAATCAATGCCTAATAATCATCCACGATGTGTGCATTGCTATTAAAAGACACTGCAAGAATACACATCTAAATCGTAATCTCCGAACTTCTACAGTGCCACTCGAACGAAAAGCGTTGGCTACCAGCTTATTCGCGAGCAGGGATGTCCAGAGAGTAGTCCAAAGAAGAAACGAGTTCGGTTGCCAGAGGATCTGAGGAGTGGAGCAGCTACTAAAGGGGGGGCGTCGTTTTGTCCGGAATTGGAAGGTGGCGGATCAGATGAGACGGGGGGAGAGTTCTTGAAGAGATGTGAGTGTGTGACTTCAATTCATCCAAGGAATTGAATAACAAAAGCAAAGGAAAGAGATGCTCACGACAATAACATTAATTATTTACAATGGCATTTAACTTAGTTTGTGACATACATAACAAAAAATGTTTAATTACTGCAACATTGACATTTAGATGCTCAGATTAGGAGTAACGGGTAGTTCAAAGTATCATATTACAGCAATGATAGTCACCAACTACAAAATAACATGGTTTAATTACCAGTACTTAAAGAGTGGCCCTGCAATCTGAAATGGGCTTCCTGTGGAAATAATATTATGCCTAATGCATTTCAACCACGTTCTAAGTAGGCCTACTCTACTCTCAAGACTTGTAATATGTTAGCTGGGGTTGAGTCAATAGCACTTCTGAGTAGATCGTCTCAAACGTGTGCTATACAAATCTCTTAAATGAATGAATGAGTGAACGAAATGTATTAGTACATAAGAGTTGGAATCATTGCAATGATTATTGCAAGTAATTGCATCAATGCTAAGCACACATCACTTGAATACATCTTCAAAAGACTAATAAACTAACTTGTTGTCAACAAAACTGCCATCAAAGACAGATCCGTTCGGCCAAGCATAATGTCCAGTTCCATGGAATTTGTTTTCCTTGAAGTTTCCTTCGTATGAAGTTCCACCTGGAAACTGAATCCTCCCAACACCGTGCATTTTATCATCCTTCCACTGTCCCTGGTACGTCGTTCCATCGCTCGATGTGTGAGTTCCTATTCCGTTGCGCTCCAGTACTCCGTCAGCCAACTGGAGGTACTCACCTTCTGCAAAAATAATGATTTCAGCTTACAACAAATTATACCACATGAAAATAAATGCAAAGGAAATGGTAATAATTTGTCTTGTCTTCAGCCGTCCTCGCCGCGAGGGTTGGCCGCATTATTATAGTTAATAATTAGAAACATGTAATTAGTTAACATTTATCACATAAAGATTAATACAAATAAAAAACCTGTTCACTGTTTAAAGTTCTGTCAATTCACAAAAGAATCTTTGTCTTTTGGTTCTACAATCTACACTGTTCTACAGTACACCCTGCAGTCTGTGTATGTTTGTGTGGCAGTCTGATTTTCTCTCATTTGTTTAATTTCAATACCAGTATTATTCAAGTCATCTCTCATTTTAAACCGCAGATATATATATGGTCATTGGCCAGTATCAGAATTGTAGAAAAATAACTGGGGTATCAGACTATGATCCAGGCAGTAATGAATTGGGAAAAAGAAAAAGAAAACCATGCAACCCTAACAAAGACCCTAACAAACCTCCTGTTCTTGCACAGTGTTTATCATTACTGTTCAATCACTTGTGTGGGGCAATAGAAATAAAAATCTAATAATGATGATGATGATGATCATACTAATTAATAATAATTATGGCCATGATTATGATGACACCGAAAAGTCATGACTCAAGACTATGATAATAATAATAATAATATCAATTTTGTGCAGCAACCTTCATATGAAAGAATATTCCAATTTATTTTAGCATTAATTGGTGCTAACCGTCGTCATGGGTATAGTTTGAGATTCAAATTTCTCGCTAAATAAATGTATTATTTCTATTAAGAACTAAAAATGCAGAAGCATACAACCAATCCCAAAAACTAAAACCCCAAAATTGTTTCCTGGCTACACTTCTGCTAACCTTCATTTGCAATACTGAAAAAAGGTGCTACATAAATGACCTGTTAAAAATAAAAGTTGTAAAGATATTCTACTGCTGATCAAAGCTTAAGCTATTTCCCATTCAAATACTTGCCATATTTGTCACCATTAGGAAATATGTAGACACCAGACTTGTACTCTGGACCTACTGATTCCTTGTGCTTTTTTCCTGGATTTAAGTAGAAAAAAAAACAACTTGAATTAAATTGAGCTAGAAACATGCAAATAGAGAAGCACTGAAACGGCACTAACAAATTAAGAAAAATACAAAAAAAGGTAGTAATAGTATTTGCTTATTAACAAAGCATCAACCCGCCATCAACCAAATACAAAATAACGGTAATCAGTATAAACTCTGTGACTTTCAAAGTTTCAAGTGATTGGTGCACAAGTCGGCAAAACTCCGAACGGCAGTCCCAAATTAAAATACATAGTCTATATCGTCAAATGTTGTAATTGTCACACAACAACTTGAGGTACTTTCCGAAAACATCCGACTTGTGGCTAAAGCGCCACTGGAAAGCAGACAAGTAACTTGAGAAAAGACCATGCACGACTTGTTCCACTTTGGTAACACAACTTGCGCTTGTCATGCATCCAAAATGCCTCAATAGTCTGTGTGCGAATGTTCAGATCTAAAAATACCTTCATCCAGCTTTTATTTCTCATGTGTTATTTTCGTCAATACAGCTTCTATTCCTGCTGTAAAAGAACCTTCATCCAGATTCCATTTCTCCAATTTTTTTTCCAGCAATCCCACCTCCATTTCACCTGTACAAACTTTCATCCAGCTTCCATTTCTCAAGCGCTGGACCAGTTGTGTGTAGACCAGTTGTGACACCCTCAAAAGTAAAACTGTGGGCCCGGGTGTTGCAGCACCCTTAGCATCCACATTAATGCGGGCCTGCACACAAAATAGCACGAAAAAACAGCAATTTTAATTTGGGACCGCCGTTCGGAGTTTTGCCTCAAGTCAAAGGATCAATCCAAAAAGTCATGTGTACCTGCTGAGACTGGATTGAAAACGTCGTCAGAAAAAATGGCCAATCAGAATTAAGTCATGCATATGGTGTACGTCGTCGGTGGCTCAGCGGCCGATTGCCGTCCGCCCAAAACCCGAATCTCTCCAAAAGCAGAGGGACTAGATTAAACACTGCCGAACCGACCCTCTCACAACGCCTGATCAGACCACGACGTCGATCTAATTAACCTGATCCTAACCGACCGTCATGACGCCTAACCTGAACTGAACCGACCATCACGACGCCTATACCTGACCGTGAACGCAACGTGGGTCCCCGATACTATAGCTATGCCAATTGGCATTTGGCCGGATTAACTCACTTGCTCCGAAAATTAAAATTTTAATACCAGCTTATAGACCGCAAAGTAAGTATTCAAACGCGCCTATTCCCAATGTTCTAGAACGTTCCTGTGTTTTTATATAAATATTTGAAAATCTACAAAATACCATTGATTTTTGGTCTTTAACACTCGCCTCCGCCATATGTACACACATTCCAATGACGTCACGGGCACTCACGTGTTTATGAACTTTTGTAGCGCAATACCCCTGAAATTTTAGTTCCATTTCAGCCTTAAGATACCTTTATCCAGCTTCCATTTCTCATGCCTTTTTTAATCAACCAGCTTCCATTTCCGCTATATAAATGCCTTTATCCAGCTTTCATTTAAGCGATATAAATGCTTTATCCAGCTTCCATTTCTCATGCTTTTTTTTAATTAATCCAGCTTCCATTTCAGCTATATAATTGCCTTTATCCAGCTTCCATTTCAGCTATATAATGCCTTTATCCAGCTTTCATTTTTCTCAAGCGTTTTCGCCACTCCAGCTTCTATTTCTGCACCCCAAGCCCCAGTCCACCTGCGAATTCGTAGAACATACATTGATACGGGTCCAAGACTTCGACGACCCAATAGGAAAGCGAGTTATAAATAGCGTGACCTGATTTGTAGCTTTCGTACGCAGGTAAGTAAATATAATTATTCTAATACCAAACCAATAATTGTATTTCACAAGGTAGTATTCACATACAGCCTTATGAAATGCAATTGGTTTAGTAATATTATTATATTTCAGAGACGTAAATTTTTGATTAAATTGATACGAACGGAGCGGGATTCGAATTTGAGTAATTATTCATTCTAATAATTATTCAAGTAACGCGAAATAAACAAAACGCACTGCAAATGTTCATTGTAGGCTTAATCGACACTCGACGGCCAGACGAAGTGCAATAGCGTGCGCTGCCTTGGGTCTGAGGGTTCCACGACAATAATTATTGGTCTGCAGACAACTCGTCTAACGACAAGTGGTCCCCTGACATTTCGTCTAACGACAACTGGTCTACAGACGAATCGTATTGATGAAATAGAAGCTGGATTCATGAAAAAATTAAATGGTTTTCTAGCTCAAATGGAAGCTGGATTGGTGATTTTCATTCATGTATTTGAACATGCATCCAGCTTCTAGTTCAGATCTAAAAATATCTTCTATTTCTCGCTCGTTATTTTCTTCAGTCCAGCTTTTACTTCAGAAATAAAGATGCTCTCCTCCAGCTTCCATTACCTAAGCGTTATTTCATCAATCCGGCTTCTATTGCGAATTCGTAGAACATACATTGATACGGGTCCAAGACTTCGACGACCCAATAGGAAAGCGAGTTATAAATAGCGTGACCTGATTTGTAGCTTTCGTACGCAGGTAAGTAAATATAATTATTCTAATACCAAACCAATAATTGTATTTCACAAGGTAGTATTCACATACAGCCTTATGAAATGCAATTGGTTTAGTAATATTATTATATTTCAGAGACGTAAATTTTTGATTAAATTGATACGAACGGAGCGGGATTCGAATTTGAGTAATTATTCATTCTAATAATTATTCAAGTAACGCGAAATAAACAAAACGCACTGCAAATGTTCATTGTAGGCTTAATCGACACTCGACGGCCAGACGAAGTGCAATAGCGTGCGCTGCCTTGGGTTTGAGGGTTCCACGACAATAATTATTGGTCTGCAGACAACTCGTCTAACGACAAGTGGTCCCCTGACATTTCGTCTAACGACAACTGGTCTACAGACGAATCGTATTGATGAAATAGAAGCTGGATTCATGAAAAAATTAAATGGTTTTCTAGCTCAAATGGAAGCTGGATTGGTGATTTTCATTCATGTATTTGAACATGCATCCAGCTTCTAGTTCAGATCTAAAAATATCTTCTATTTCTCGCTCGTTATTTTCTTCAGTCCAGCTTTTACTTCAGAAATAAAGATGCTCTCCTCCAGCTTCCATTACCTAAGCGTTATTTCATCAATCCGGCTTCTATTGCGAATTCGTAGAACATACATTGATACGGGTCCAAGACTTCGACGACCCAATAGGAAAGCGAGTTATAAATAGCGTGACCTGATTTGTAGCTTTCGTACGCAGGTAAGTAAATATAATTATTCTAATACCAAACCAATAATTGTATTTCACAAGGTAGTATTCACATACAGCCTTATGAAATGCAATTGGTTTAGTAATATTATTATATTTCAGAGACGTAAATTTTTGATTAAATTGATACGAACGGAGCGGGATTCGAATTTGAGTAATTATTCATTCTAATAATTATTCAAGTAACGCGAAATAAACAAAACGCACTGCAAATGTTCATTGTAGGCTTAATCGACACTCGACGGCCAGACGAAGTGCAATAGCGTGCGCTGCCTTGGGTCTGAGGGTTCCACGACAATAATTATTGGTCTGCAGACAACTCGTCTAACGACAAGTGGTCCCCTGACATTTCGTCTAACGACAACTGGTCTACAGACGAATCGTATTGATGAAATAGAAGCTGGATTCATGAAAAAATTAAATGGTTTTCTAGCTCAAATGGAAGCTGGATTGGTGATTTTCATTCATGTATTTGAACATGCATCCAGCTTCTAGTTCAGATCTAAAAATATCTTCTATTTCTCGCTCGTTATTTTCTTCAGTCCAGCTTTTACTTCAGAAATAAAGATGCTCTCCTCCAGCTTCCATTACCTAAGCGTTATTTCATCAATCCGGCTTCTATTTCGGATCTAGAAATATACCTTCATCCAGCTTTTACTTCTCATGCGCTATTTTATTCAATCCAGCTTCTATTTCACCTGTAAAAGAACCTTCATCCAGTTTCCATTTCTCTTGCGTTTTTTCACCAATCAAACCTCCATTTCACCTGTAAAAACTTTCATCCAGCTTCCATTCTCTATAGGTGAAATGGAAGCTGGATGAAGTTTCTCCTTAAATGAAACAGAGGCTGGATGGAGGTTAGAGAAATAGAAGCTGGATGAAGGTTCGCTATAAGTGAAATGGAAGCTGGAGGAAGGTACTTTTACAGGTAAAATAGAAACCGGATTAGTGAATTGAACGCATAAGAAATGGAAGCTGGATGATGGACATAATAGGTTAAATCGAAGCTGGATTAACCAAGAACACGCTTAGAAAATACAAGCAGAATAAAGGTGTTTTTATACCTGACAAAGAAGTTGATTGATGAAAATAGTACATTAGAAATGAAAGCATGATGAAGGTATGTTATATCTGAAATAGAACCTGGATTGACGAAAATAATGCATGAGAATTTGAAGCTGGATTAATGAAAAACGCTTGAGTAATGGAAGCTGGATTAAGGCATTTTTATATCTGAAATGGAAGCTGGATTAAGGTATTTTCTATCTGCGTAATGATGAAACTGAGAAGTGGAAGCTGAATTAAGATATTTCATATATGAAGTGGAAACTGGATTAATAAAAAAAGACGCTTGAAAATGGAAGCTGGATGAAGGTTCTTAATAGGTGAAATAGAATCTGGATTGACGAATATAACGCGTGATAAATGGAAATTGGACTGCTGATTTTTCATTCATGTTTTTCAACATGCATCCAGCTTCTATTTCAGCTGGAAAGCCGTTTATCCAGGGTTCTTTTATCAAGCGTCCATCAATCAAGCATTTTTCATCGATCCATATTCTATTTCAGATATAAATACCTTCATCCAGCTTCCATTGAAGATATAAAATATCGCATTCCATTTTATCATTAATCCAGCTTCTATTTCAGATATAAAATTACCTTGATCCAGCTTCCATTTAAGATATAAAAGTGCCTTAATCCAGTTTCATTTCACAAGCGTATTATCATTAGTCCGGCTTCCATTTCTCAAGCGTTATTTTCATCAATCCAACTTCTCTTTTTGCGGCCATAACAATGGCGTAAAAATTCGTATTTTTATTTTACGTTACTTGAATAATAATTAGGACTAATTACTAAAATTTCTAAACGCGCTCCGTTCGTATCCATTTAATCAAAATTTGAGAAACTGAACAATAATATTTCTAAACCAATTGCATTTAATAAGGCTGTTTGTGAATATTACCTTGTGAAATTTATACAATTATTGATTTACTATTAGAATATATCTACTTACTCACATACGAAAGTTACAAATCAGGTCACGCTATTTATAACTCACTTCCCTATTGGGTCGTCAAAGCCTTGGACCCGTATCCATGTATGTTCTACGAATTCGCAGTCCACCTAGTAGAACTTGATTGTTCAGCAGCTGGCGTACATGAATAATTGCGCTACAAAAGTTCATAAACATCAGGAGTGCCCGTGACATCATTGAAATGTGTGCACATATGGCGGAGGCGAGTGTTAAAGACCGAAAAGCAATGGTATTTTGTAGATTTTCAAAAAATTATATAAAATCATAGGAACGTCCTAGAACATTGGGAATAGGCGCGTTTGAATACTTACTTTGTGGTCTATAAGCAGGTATTAAAATTTTAATTTTCGGAGCAAGTGAGTTAATCCGGCCAAATGCCTGCCAATTTTCCTCCGAGTTCTGAAATCATCTCGCTGGAAATGTTGCGTGTGCCGCTGTTGAAGTCAAAACCACATGCATGCCCCTCTAATGATTAAGTTGCATCAAAGCACTATTGGGTGGCACGCACTTCTGCAAGGTCCTTGAACAACGCTATTGAAATAACTAAAACCATAACATAAATACACGCATTAGGTAAACACACAGCCTTCTATTACAATATGGTTTTGGCCTCTTAGTAAACATAATTTCTTATCAACGCTTGGCGTTAGCAAATTTGCTTCTTAAATAATCCATTATCAGCTAATTTTACAAGACCGTTTACTATACCGGGTGACATTCCGCCGAAGTAGGTAGAGCAATTACCACAATAATACAAATTTTATCCACAAAAATTCACTTAAACTAAATTTTACTCAACGCCAACGTTTTAAGCAAAGTGTCGCCATGACTACAGTGCCGCAGCTTCGAAGTTGGTTCTCTAAATTTGTTTTAATAAATCTTTAGCGCTATATTTAGGTGAGTATGTAGTTCAACGTACTCGTCACGATATTATTCTTACACATGGCTACTTGGCTATAGAGTATAGAGTCACTTAGATGTCATTGCATATTTTCAAATATTCTTTCTAAAATTTGATAAACCAATATTTACTTCAAATCAATCGTTTAGAAACAATATATTATATGCTTCGTTTATTCAAGAAAATTAAGTAGACAGACCACAACTTATTAAGATAAATGAAGAAAATATAAGAAATGAAATGGACTAAAATAACCGTGTCTGCAGAAATTCAGGTTGAAATGCGTCAATATGCGTCAATAAGCGCGTTCTTTTAAACGTAACTCACATTTTTCCAATTAGGCTGAGCGAAACGGAATGTCAATGAAAATGAAATCGACCCCGTTTACTATTATAGTAGGCCTAATCGAATTGCACCATTATAAAATTATTATCATCTGGTCACCTGGTGCCGTCAGCTCTTGGAGCTCTGGCGATATTCTTGATGTATCCTTCGAAGTTCGAAAATTATTATACTAGATACTTAATTGCCAACCAACGAATATATTTCTGTTCCTTTTTTACAAAATTAATAGAGTAGGCCTAAGGGATAACGCGCTGGCGTAGAGAGCGAGACGTAGCGAGTTCGAGACCCCGCTGGGCGGATCGACTTACTTTAATATTATTGTAGGCTGCTATTAGCAAAGACCTTATAGTCTACGTTTATAGTCTATGACTGTAATATCTTTGCGATAACGACAATAATTAAAAAAATTATTAACGATTATAGACGACTATAGTCCGGTCAATTAAGTCTTAAACCCGCTCATTTACTATGGCAGGCAAATTTTTGCACGAAAAGTTTCTAAATGGACTAAAGAATATTTGGTAGAAATCCTAACAAAATGCGATATGGGGAAATAATTAAAATTTTGAATTTAGTTTTGAGCAGACGACCAACAGCCATGACTATACGAGTTTGTTTACATTTCAAGGACTGGCGGAAATACGATTTATCTGCTGGAAACACAGTGAAATTACCGATTTAAAAAAATTAAATATCGATTAATATATTTATTATCTGAACAATGTAAATGTCGATCTTGGAGACAAAAATAAATAAAATTTTATGCAAAAACTCTGCAGTGTGTGGTCGATAACTACCCCGCACTTAAGGCCACGCTCATAATGCATAGGCGATGACTAAGCGAAACGCTATACGCGCAGTCATAATTTGCATCACAATAATTAACGATTTAAACATATTTCCCCAAGTTTGAATTCATTCGGATTTTTACTGTAGGTTAAGAAGGTGTTTCCGTACAATATTCTACCATAAAATGTCTGCCATAGTAAATGAGTGGGTTCATGTTGAATTTCCCGTATTTTTGACTGGCCTACTAGTTCCTGTTTTCAGAACGTTGTAGTGTTGAATCTTGAAAAATATTTGCTTCATGGTTTCTTGAAACGATGAAGTGGAGTTGCGCATGCGCCGCAGGAACCCTCAGTTTGTTCCTTTTTTGACGATAAAAGACATTTAATTCCTTTTCATTAGGACTAAAATCTTTCTATTTCTTGCCGCGCCTAATAAAAAATACTTGCGCACCCGCGGGGCTATGGAATACGGCGATCGTCAGTCAAGGTGACGCCGCAATGGCTTGTTTAGCTCGACTGAGGGATGATACGAAGTTCCTAGAGACCACTTTCCCTCGAAGTCACCGTCGATTTCAGATTCTGTCGGCCACTGTAGACGAGGTGTCCTGTCGGTTCATAATCGGAGGGACAGGTGGAAGCGACCGAGCGGGGTCTGAACCCGGGGTCGAAGCCGTCGTCTTTACGGCGAATTTTAGCGTAAGGAATCTGCTGTCTTTGTTGACTGAATGTTAAGAGGTTATTGTCTGTATGGATTTTAAATGGTTCCAAGCTAACAGTGTACGAAAATTTGGCCTTTCGACATTCTTTGTTATGATTACATTTCAGCGTTCATTCATTCATTCGTTGAGAAAATTTAGTAAGCTAAGTGTCCCATCAAAATTTCTGGGCATACCTGGGAACGGCGGTCCCAAATTCTGAAACATGTATTTTCGTCAGAGGAAGATCCAACCACAGTTAAGGCTGCATTTATTCACTTATTTTCTTCATTCTTTACTTATTCACTTACGAGCTTCTCGGGCTTTTTACGTCATTGTTTACGTTGTTTTGACGGCATTTCGTTGGGAAATAAATCAACCTGACGTGTCGTAATAGCGCGGTGTATAGGATGGGCGCGTAGAAACCACGCTTGAGAAATAGGAGCTGGATGAAGACCTTTTACAGGTGAAATGGAGGCTGGATTGATGAAAAACGCAAGTGAAATATAAGCTGGATGAAGGTTCTTCTGCAGGTGAAATAGAAGCTGGATTGATGAAAAAACGCAAGTGAAATAGGAGCTGGATGTAGACCTTTTACAGGTGAAATGGAGGCTGGATTGATGAAAATAACGCATGAGAAATAGAAGTTGGATGAAGGTATTTCTATATCTGAAATAGAAGCTGGATTGATGAAGAAACGCTTAAGAAATGGAGGCTGGATGAAAAACCCACACTTTTTGCCCATCCAATACTCCGCACTATCAATTTATGGAATTTTATAATTTGGGACCGCCGTTCCCAGGTATGCCAATTTCTGCACAGGGGCGGGCACTCGTGACTTCGTGAAATTTTGGTTATTCAATTTCTTTGCATTATTTAAGATTTTTATCTTGATGTCCTTTGTCCTTACTCCTTAGTCATCATTAAAATAATATTTTAGCTGCTAGTCTGACAATTTTCAGTCAGTTTCTAATGAATGCTTGTTGAATCCATTTTGGTTTTGGTAAATGCTGTGTTTGTTAACTTGTGTAATTTTTGTAATGAATGGCTTGCAACTATGCATTATTTGTTTTAAAAAATGCTTGTTTTTGTCTATAGTAATCTTCGTTTAATTTAGGAAAAGAGACAAACCCAAGTGACACACCGCACCCAGTTACATGTCAGAGCACATTAAAAATCAACAATGGCAAAAATATTGTGAACATAACAATGTCATTAATTGGCCGCAAAGAGAATCCTTGGAATAAAATTTCTATTATCTTTAAATGGTAGAACAAAAGGATGCAGTCTAGAGCGTAAGTTGTAGGTGGTTTTGCTAGAGCTGGGAAAGGTGATTCACATTTAACATTACATTACAAAGCAGCCCAACAGCAGCCCAACATCAGCTCTAGCAGCTGACTTTCGTATGTTCAGGAACAACACAGGAAGGTATTCAAGTCATTGCATGTGGTTCAACATTCATTCTATTTTAGTTCTGTCGTCGCTCATGGAGTCATGGTGAATCCCCACCTGGCTGGGGCAGCATAGAGGATCCTCGCGACAGTAGTGGCTCGAGCTACTTCGTGCAGAGCATCAGAGGGCAGTCCATGTGCTCTAAGCATTCTCAGTGCATAGAGTGATCTAGAACATCCCCTCAGCAGTTCAGAAACATGTTCTGTAGCTCAAAGAGTCTATGTCAAGTGTAACTCAATTGGCCAATTACAGACTTTCTAGCCTTTAACAATGACCCCAATCACGTCCTTTGGACTTTGCTCCCTCACCCTTTCGTGGCGGATATAACCTTCATGTTAGACCACATAACTTTTTCTGACCTATTAAAGGCCATCATTACGTCATTTCAATTATTCTTTATAAGCGCATCTTCTAACATTATTTTTTCTTTGCTCTGTGACTGTCTCCGTAATGCCATGAACAATATTGTCTGCAAGTTTAAGTTGCGTAGACCTGTGTCAGCTCAAATAAACGAATTGATTGATTGGTTGATTGATTGATTGATTACAGTAGATACATGTGATGACTTTTTTGTAGGAGTCTTACCCACAGACCGCTCCGATTTGGTTCACAGAGTCGGAAATCAGTCCGATCGCTGCAATTCTAGAGAAACTGTCGGAGACGTCAAAGGGTAACTACAATGTAAGTCCCTTCACTACGTCACAGTAAGGCTGGTGCCAAATTTATTTAGCACATTTTCAAAGGAAACAACTGTGGGGCACTTTACTGTGTCTTAATGAAATTGATAGAATATAATGACCAATATGAGGAATTGAGCCCTGTCTAATAATTCCAGTTCAGAAGAAACTGATGAATGCGTACAAAATTTAAACTTGTTACTGAGACGTTGTTGCTTAGAAATGCCATCTTTCTTCTCCAAGTCCTTTTTTGAGACAATTCCACTGGTAATGTTCTATCTCATGCTTTTAGATCAAATAACTGTTTCATGACTGCAGCTATTTGGAATTGACTCTTGTACAGATACTACAGATACAGATCAATTGTTCTTAACCTGCAGCAGTATTTTGCAAGTTAAAAACTCCTCTGGTTTAATGTGGATTGTTTTGCTAACTGTTGTTATGGTCTAGAGACTGCTTTTGTGAGATACTGTAAAATGCACCATATACCTAAGTGTCTTATTACACACAATCACATACGTGCATTTTTACACATCCAATGAATGCAATGGAGTGAATAAAGAACAGTTTCTGTGATTAATGTCCGATGAATATAAGATTTTTGTTAGTCAGCCTATTGTGTTTCAAGGTATCAGTTGTGATGATTCATACATGTATGTTTGAATTTTGAACACTTATAGCACTTAAGCAGATTTTAGGAAGCTCATGATGGTAATGTAATGAAGCAAGTACCAAAGGATATAATGAAGCAAGTACAAAGGGGTGTAACGAAGCAAGTACCAAGGGATGTAATGAAGTAATTACATTACATTACATCCTGGTAAAAACTGTAATAGAGCTTTTAGGGATTTTATTATTTTTGCAAATTCTACCTTGTCAAAGATAGCTCTGTTCTTGGACTTCTACACACTCAAAGATTACAAAGTGAATGCATGGTGTTTGAGCACTGTCTTTTCTTGATAGTTGTTTATCTACCTTTCTAGTCCTTTTCCTTTTGACACTTGAGTTTTTCTTCGACATGTATGTCATTCTATACAAATATTAGATGAGTCATTTTTAATCTTTCTTTGTGTGAAACATGACCCACACTTTATAAAAAGACTGTGCATTAAACAAGAAGTGCTATGTCTAGGCAGGATGGGCATGTGATACCGGTAATAATAATTGTGCCTCCATGTTATTCTACATGAAACTCGGCTGAGTTTTGGTGTTGTGTATCCTGTAAGCCATGAGTGCAATTGCCTAACTTCAGCTGAAGGATTCTGAATTCCATGTCTTATTATATTTTGTCTAACTATGCTTAACAGTAAATGAACAAGGATCAATCACTAAGTGCGGTTAGGTGCTAGGTAGTTATGTCTTAAGGATTTTGGCTAGGGGCTTGCAATAAATTTGATCCAGGGTCTTGCAATAACTGTACAATATAATTTTTTAATGGCTTTATTACAAAGTCCGTGGAAGTTGCTCAATGAAGCCAGGTAACAGGAATGCTTAATTAAGAACCGTAAACAGACTGGAGAAGGTCAATTTTCAGTTAGGAGCAACCATCTAGGTAGGAGAGCTGCAAACATGAGGATCCAGAGAGTTCCAAATTGAGTGCCAGCTCTTGTGAATGGATGCTGTACCCAGAACCGCAGTCCCTACCCCCGGAGAAGCTCACTGCTGCGATTTTCATTTAAATGTAATCCTCCAGGACCATACAGCTATCCTCTAGGACCACAGAGCTGTTGATATATTTTTTTTTATTAAATTGTTAATATATTGCAATTTGATATAGCGCCCCTTTAATGTTACCTACTCCAGAACGTTCCAAGTCCAACGTCGGTAGATATAGGGGTTAAGAACAGTGAGAAATGAGACAGAGACACCAATACTACAATCAATAGCCTTTTGATGAAGAGTAGTAGGGAGCCCTTTCCAGGTCGCCTGGTGAGCCACGGTGGAGCTTTATGGTGTAAAGTTGAAGCTAGTTTGTTTCGTATAAAAATGAAAAAAATGGATGGAATCTTCCCATGTGTACTGTAATGATGAGAAGATAATATTTATTGTGGAGATTTAAAAAAATTTCTTGACAGATCTGTAAGCAGACTCGACTGTTAATCACCGAACTCTGTCACGAATATCGCCAGCAACTTCCGGATGAAGTGCAGCGCCTCGACGAGTATCTGCTCGGAAAAGTGAGCATTGTTTTACTTTCTATTTACGTCTGACCCGTTAGACGTCATTTGTCAGTTTTCTGTTTTGGTTTCTGTTTCAGGCAAATGAGAAGCTTTTTAGCTGTCTAAGGTTTTGGACTGTTTGTTTTACTGAATATCTGTTCAAATGTTGTTTGGCTTAAGGTCTAGCCAGCTTGAGTTCATGTGAGAAATAAATTTGTTTTAATGTTGAGCCATAATTAACTTTTTGACGCTTGCACTCTGGCAGTGCCCGTTTGAAACCTGGATAAAGGAGGAAGGTGACATTAATTATCACTGTTATCACACAGTGTCATTAAACTAAAACTAAGTACTAACTTTCTGAATGTTGACTGCATCACAGTGGTATTAAACAGCTGTCTAACTATGTTAATATGTTAAAAGGCTGAACTCTCAATGTCATGATTTCTGATTACAGAGATTGCTGAATAGGTTTTGCTGTAATACTGTGACTAGTAGTAAGACCCTGCTGGCCTTGGTTGCGTGTTTTATTTTATAGTGTCAGCAGCTGCAAGTGATTAACAGTTATTGATTGTAAGAGTACAAGCCTATTATTATGACCCAAAAGTCCCAGCCTTTGTTTTAGCACCATGGCGGGATTATTCCAATCCAGGCTGTTTTATGTAATAACCTTTGCCTGATGTGGTGTGAATCTCATTTGTTGTTATAATAACAGGAAATGTTGTCAAGTGTTAACGGGTCTTTGTTTTCTGGAAAGGGATTTGTGCAGTTAAAACTATTTTTGAGACCATTATTTTATGTATGTAAGGCAGGATTTTTTACATTGGACAAGCATGACTTGCATAAAATTAATTATGCTTTGTATATTAACACATTTTGTTGGGTGATTTCGTAATGTGCATATGTCTGTTGCTAAAGGCATTGTAGCAGATTGATGGCCAGTTTAGTTTAAAATCCTTTTATTGGAGCAAGCCTGAGCATCTGCAGTTCCTGTATGATTGGCCCTGTATTTGCATAAATTCAAAACAATGGCAAGTTTTACCTTTAGTTTTTGTAATATATACTAAAATTTGCTATTGCTAAAATTATCATATTATTAGGGTGCTTTGTTTGCTCATTACATGGTAAGCAGAAGATGTCCCTGGTCTTATTTTGTAATTGCTAAGGGCTTTGATCAGCTTATTTTAAGTCAAATCCTAATTATGCAAGTTTGGTGATAACTCTATAGGGAACCCTGGACCAGATGCTTTCAATTGCTTTGCATTACATTATCCAACTCAGTTTGGAATTATCCAGTCATGGTTCTATAAAGAATGTTTGGTGTTCTTGTTCATGAAGATTGGGGCCAAGTTTTATAATCTGTTGCTGTGAATAAACTGGAGGCTCCACTAGTTACATTAGCATTATGAAGCTCTTGAATATATCGCTAGACACTTTTACCGATAATGCTGTCATACAAATGTTTCACTTTAGAATGAGATCATAGGATAAAGCTGAACTGAATGTAAAACACTCATTATGATGCTGTAAAACAGTTTTACTACATCATAATGAGTGCTTTAGGATCATATGGATTTTCGGATTAGAGAGAAGAAGTTTCATATTCATGACTCTTTAAATATCCAATTAAAATACATTTCATTTGATTTTTAATGCATTATTGTTCTCAAGTAGGTAAATCTGAATTTGATGCAAGTGTCTTCCACCGACAACATGTCTAGAGTTAATACACATTAATTAGGCTCAGACTTGCAGTCATTGAATATGAGAAAAAACACATGTACCGTAGATACTTGAATATAACGCGAGTTTTTTAGGTCGAATTTCGAAGCAGAAATTGGGGTAGTCGCGTTATATTCGAGATAAGTTTAAATTTAACTTTTATTACACAAGATATTTTACTTGTTGAAGTCATTTGGTGCTTTTAAACTGATATTGGATGGTCGCAGATCGCTATCGCATACCACTCTATAGTTTGTATACGCGGTAATTTGCATCCCAGTAGCTCCAGTACACTGGTTCCCCACAGTCCTTGCTGTGACATGACCAATAAATGCAACTTTAAATGCGCTGGCGTATGAGTAGCTTTACAGCTTAAAACACGGCTGTCTCCATCGGTTGTTCCAGCAGACATTAATTATTTGTTAGAGACTTGACCTTAAAAATATTTAGTCTTTGGTGCTAGCATTGCATTGGAAGGAATTACATTAATTGTCGCTCACATGCTGTAAGAAAATTGAATTTCATCAAATAAGAACAAACTCTCAACTTCGTTAGATTTTATTTATTTATAATATTACAAACAAAATGTCAAATGTGCGTAGATATATTTTGTAGTATTTGGTTAGGTAGATCGAATTTTGCAACATTTGAACATGGTTTGGTCGTATTTTACATAAGATTTAACAACAACTACTGAAGTTTTACCGTCTAATGATCCTGATAATTTCGGAAATATTAGCCCCCGCGTTATATTCGGGTCTTGCAATTTTTACCAATCTATCTGCCAAAATGTTAAACCTCGCGTTATATTCGGGTGACGTTATACTCGAGTATCTACGGTATGCTTCTTTGATCAGGCAGCTTCATTACCTTTGCAATGCAGTTTTATACAATATACATTTACTACATTACTTTAATACTACAATGCCATTTATTGATTTTAAGAAATACTGTAGTAGCCTACTAGTAGGTGTATTCCACCTTGGACGTACTATTATTTAGTGTTCTTTGATAGCTTTATTATTTACGCTTGTATTACCATCTTCTATATATTGAGTTTATGATTCTAGTTAGTTGTCTTGATGACTCTTCGAGCTTGATTTGATATTGCCTACTTCGATAGTTCAGAAGTTCACTCACCTTTCGACAGAATATATCGATGGTGCTGGACTGGCTCGGGTCCGTACACAGTTGCTTTATGAATGGAGGCTTCACACTCCACGCATTAATCCTGCAAAATGCTTTAGCCATTCAGCCTCCATGTCAGTGCAGTGTTGTATACATTATTCACACCTAAATTTATTACCCTGAGATTTATTTTATCACCAGGTTCTTCTATGGCTTGTTTAAGTTTAGCATAAATTTGTGTTCTCAGTAGTGTAAATGCTGAATTTACGGTGCAGTTTGACATTTTGCAAGATTTAATTTGTTTTCCAAGTTAGTTTGTGGCCCTGTAATAATAAAGCAAAATGAAATGGATCTATGATAAGTCTTTCTATAATGATTCTTCTTCTTCCAGAATGATCAGATGGAGGTCGATAGTTCAGATGAAGACCCAGATGAATTTCATTACGAAATGGAACTCACTGAACAGAGGTGGTATGTTCAGACCTTTAATCAGACAGCTTTCAGTAATTTTCAGTTAAAATGTTTGGTCAATCATTTATCCAGCCAAAATGTCAGTCAGTCATTTAGCCAGCCAAGCATTCGGTCAGCCAGTTAGTCAAGCAGTTTTCAGGTATATTATGGTAATCACTCAAAAGTTAAGTTGGTCGCTCAGTTGGACAGTTTTCCCATTTGACCTGTCAGTGACTTTGAACAGCCGGTTTGACCCCACTTGACCCCAAAGTCCACTTGAAATAAAAGACTTGGAGTCAGAAGGACTTGATCCGACTTGGCAAAAAAGCAATCAATTTCCGACTTCAAGTCGACTTCTGACCTAGTAATGATGAAAGCGTATGGCTAATAATGTAAAAATGTTAATTATAATTTTTTTATAGCAATCATTGATTTCATATTCTAGAGAGTAATGAGACCTCAACACCCATCCTGATGATTAAAATTGTTCAAAGTTTTGCCTGTTTTATGCTGTTTGGACATGTGCTAGAGTAGTTTTGTAATGATTTGAACTATTTAGTATTCGGGTATGACTGCAGTGACTGTGATGGCAGATTATTTTTATTATGAGTTTTTAAACTTGTCATGTGTCAGTGATTTTGCAGATTACAGAACTTTCTAGAATAGAGACATTATAGCAGATTGGCCGTATAGATGTAAAGCAAATTGCAATTTATAGTCAATATACTGTTTACTGATTAGTGTCACTTTGCAAATCACTGATCATGATTGATTGACTTGCTATTTCTGCTGTTTCTTTGCCTTACTTGGTCTCTTGTCATGTCATGGGGAAATGTTTGGGATGGTTTTCATGAGCAATTGACAAAATATTCGCATTAAAAGGAGACCGTGAACATTTTTTATGTTGAGTATGATTCAGCGGCCACTAGAAGGTCATTAATGTGGTAGATGTGCCAACATTTTTATTCGCATTTTGATTCACCATTTTTTTATGAAGCATGCTTGTAAACATGGAATAACAAATTAGATTAATTGATTTACGTGTATTCAGGTCTTAATAAGGCATACGTGCTTACATTCTTATTCAATTCATCATTTTTTAAATGTGCTTTTGACTTTTAAACATATAATATACAAAATTTTTAGACCTATATATATAGATAAATGTGCACATGCAACATGCAGCGTATTAGGAATATTTCAAAGTTGCTGTTGTTTTTGCTGGAAGTGAGCTGCAGGTGAAGGAGGAATCCGATGGTATTGACACAGAGCATCTTATGACTCTTGAGAAACTGAAGCAATCACAGAGACTCGAATTTGAAAGAGTGAGTGACATAAACATTCTTGTTAGATCAATTATTACTTCAATAATTCAATCACAAATTCATCGATGGATTCATTTATCGACATACATGTCATATCATCAGCAACATAATGGAAGTGAAACACAAGTGTTGCAGATACTGGTGAATCATAACTTAAATGTAACAATGGTGCAGGTGTCAGTCGAAAGGTTCTTAGTTCGACCTGCTAAAAATTTGGCTGGCTGAGAATATTCAGAGCATTTACATCTATAGTGCGGCTTTTTAACTGCTTTTTAACTTGCCTATTCTGAGATGTTTTGGGTTGACTTTGATGAAATGCAAACAGTTTTTAGTAATAATTAAATTACAGGGAAATTACCAGTTCAATTTTTTGAGCGTCTTATATATGATAACTGTTGAAATTTATTGTTTGTGGAATTGTGGCAGATATCTCTTCTGAGAATAATTGGAGTAAAGTTCACTAAAATTTTTGCTTCTAGTAATCTGTTAATTTTTATTGGATTTTTTAATCAAGATGTTCAGATCATGAACTATTTTTGTGCTTACACAGAGGAAATAATTATGGTGTACAATGTCTGTACATTCAGTTTATTTCTGTACATAATACAATTAATACATGCTGGTGCTGGTATCCGAATGCAGAAAGCATTTATCGATGGCCAGTTTCTTTCTTGTGAAGGTGCAGTTTAGAATCATGATCTGTTGAATCGTGGTTGATAGCTAAGGTCAGGGAAAGCCGAAGTTATCAATAGATATGTTGTGCATGTTGTATTTCAACAGATTGGTTTAAACCGGTTCTTTGTGTTGCCAGGGTTCCGTCTCTGGGTCGGTTCAAGCAACTGATCGCCTGATGAAGGAACTGCGAGATATCTATCGATCAAGTAGTTTCAAAAATGGTAAAGTAAAACTTTCAATGAACGCTTCTGGTTTGGGTTTGATATTGAGAGATGTGCTGGAGAAGATTGTGCGGTTAGTGGATTTAAACGATGTTTTTGGGAAGTTTGTGCAGTCAGTTGTGAAGATTGTCTTCTATTAGCAAGTGGTTGTTGTGCAGAAATTTATGTAAGAATGTTGCTGGTTTAGTTTACTTTTCAAAGTGTTACCCTGGTGGAAGTGTATGTGATCTCAGTGTATTTTAACTTGGCCATTTTTTTGGTAAGGAGAAGCATTGTTCATGATTTGACCATATGGTGTTCACAGGGTTCATACTGATATGAACTCATTGAACTCGTTTGCTTAATTTGAGTTGTGTACATGTTTCTTGCATCACTAATATACATGTATGATTTTGGAGGCATGGCTAAAATATCTGTGTATCATAGCACTTGCAATATTGTTGTAATCTGACATTTATATAACACCTGACCCAAACCATTTAAATCAATTGATGTCTAATACTTCAAGTGCTTGTGAAACTGTGGATGGAACAAACTGAGGAACTCCTAAGAAAGACGATTATAGCTAGATAAAGCTTCTGGGATGAGCTGTTGTAGTATACATATGTCAACAGTGCTTGTGTACTAACTAACTTTTTTAAAATTTTACATTTTTTGTGAGTGGCTGGTGTATTTTTTGGTTTCTCTGTGTCTGTATGAATGTTGAATATGTGATTGATTCGATTGTCTAGGTATCTATTCAGTGGATCTGGTTAACGACAGCCTCTACGACTGGAACGTCAAGATGTTCAAGTGCGTTCCTATTAACGCCAAATGTATACTATATATTATAAGCATTTATTTGTATTGTGCTCTGTAAGAAAACAAAATGGAAGATGATCAGTGGTCCAATGACACCAGAAAGTTTTGGATTAAAAGATGCACCTCTAATAATGGGGTTCACTTGAAGTGTTTCTATATATGTTAATTTACGATTTCAATTAAAGTAATTTTCATTTCTATGTGTAAAATGCTTACACTTGTATTAGTCGATTTAAGTTTTGGCTCACTCTAAGTTTGCGGTTTGTCACTCTTCAAATCTTTATTATAAAATTGACATCTTGTAAACCATGTAACCTATGCAGTGGCGCGGTGGTGTAGTGGTGGCGTCGTTGCCTTGAAGCCGGAAGGTTCGAGGTTTGAATCCACCTCGCCGCGTAAGGACCTTGGGCAAGTCCTTCACTCACAATTGCTCAGCGCTTCGGCGTGAAACTCCGATGCAGTGTTCGCTCTGCATTCGGGAGCGCCTCTGAGTAGAGAGAGCTTGAAGGGGCGCTATAACAAGTGCACATACAAACAAACATACAAACAAGCTGTTGAACGTATCTGTTTAATACAAACATCTTTCAGTCCAAAAGACTAGAACATTGCCTTACAGTACTTATGCTTGCAGAGGCTGTGTGATAAATAAGGATGTAGAGCTCTAACTAGTGTGTCTCGTTTCTGTTACAATATATGTATCCTATAATGTCAACTTTGCTAAACTACTTTTTGGTATTATGCTACATTTGCTGCCAGGTGTCATCAGCCATTTAGACGCATGCATACAACTATAATACTTTAACAGATCGTATGTTTCAACTTATGCGCAAACTAAATCATGCCTTTACCTTTGAGAGTTCATCATTTGTTCTTGCTGCTTTCTAACATTGGCTAGCAATTGTTTTTCTAGAGTTGATACGGACAGCGCCCTTTACAATGACTTAGCTACCTACAAGAAAGAAGGTTTCGATCACATCCTACTCAACTGTACTTTCAAGGTAATCAGGTTCTTCATCTGTTTGATGTGGTGTAGCTTTATGTGCACGAGACTAGAGTGTGGTGGTGTGAGACACTAGACGTTTTGACAAGAATACTTATTTTTAGGTATAAATGTTTGATAATGTTTGTATTATTAATTGGTCTTTCATGAGAACTGCAGTGATTCCGTGGTTTAGGTGGTTCCTAGCATCTTCGTCTCCAAAGCACAACGGGGTCTTGCCCCAAAATATCTAGCCAATGGAATTCACAGGCCAGTTTCAGCCTCCTCGCATCGTCCACTCCGCTAGATTTGATCTTCTAGTTCCTCCTACTAGAACGGCTATGGCTCAGTCCCGTTCCTTTACATCAATTGGCCCCTCTCTTTGGAATACGCTCTCTCCTTCTACTCGATCTCAACTTCTGACTGGTAATCCCTCCTCCTCATTTTCTTTTCTCAAAACCTATTTCTTCCCTTGTGGCCTTGCGCACTGGGAGCGCCTCTGAACCATTCGCCTTAGTAGAGGCACTTTATAAATGGTTTTATACAATAGCATCTACATTGGCTAAAGTGTTTTAATATATAAGTGACTTTTTGCAGGCAGATGTTGTGTAGTTCTGGAGGATGGTATGGGGAGAAAACTTAGGGGACAAAAACACGCAGGCATTGGATGGAATTGGGAAGAGTCACTTGTTGGTTGTATACCAGGGATGGGATGAGATTGTCTCATTCTCTAATTTAAATAGTACACTTTGAAGAGCTTCATTAGCGCTTGTTATTGTCTGCTTCAGTGCATTTCTGCAAATCTATTCGCATTAGCCGGAAAGTATATTTTTTCCTCAGAAGTTGAATTCATAATTCATCTACACAGAGCGCGATTTAAAAATGTCATCTCCCAGTGTTTTTTGAGTTATTTTTATCTGGGGATCCAATAAGAATATGGTTTTTATTGTGCAGGAGACGTTTCCATTTGAGCCGCCATTTGTTCGAGTCATCCATCCGGTTATATCCGGTGGATACGTTTTGGCTGGTGGTGCCATCTGTATGGAGCTGTTGACGAAACACGGCTGGAGCAGCGCCTACAGCCTCGAATCACTTATTCTCCAGATCGCAGCCACTCTCGTCAAGGGCAAGGCAAGGATACAGTTTGGTGCTGCCAAGGTATGTATTATGCTTGTATTTACGTTCGTGTTTATGTATGTTTGTGTGTGTGTGTGTGTTTGTGTGCATGTATGCATGTATCTACTCTAATGTAATGTGAACAATTGTAAAGCACTTCGCGCAACAGAGCTATTCAGGAGTGCTCTCGGTATGCATGTGCGTATTTGTGTGTGCTTTTTTGTAGATAAATAATTATAATGCTCATTTTGAGGACATTGCACAGACCACCGATTCTCAGCATTTTTTGCTCAATTTCAGTTGATTTGTAAGTGTTGTGAAAGTTGATAATTATTAATTGTATTGTTTTGTATCTATAAATTTGTATAGCACCTCTCAGAGTGCACACCAATCAGAATCACTCCCATTGTGTGCGACCATGAGAGAAAAAAGTGATCTTGAGACAATGAAACGAGGCACTTGACCCACCAGTTAATAAGGAGGAACGTATTGAAGGAGAAAACTGGTCTTAATTGCTGAGGATTTGTATCGTTTTTGTTTTGTGTATTGGGTGAATTGATTGAGCATCATTTTTGCATGTTCATCATGTTTTTGAACCAACAAGTGTTTTATCTCTGCTATTGTCTGGCAACTGAATTTATGTTCATGTTGCAAAAGTTGCGTCTTTACAAAACTTGTGCGTTCTTAACGTGGTCTGAAAACCTTCAGACTGATTCCAGTGCCTCGCTTTGCTGCGTTTAACTCTTACTTGACAGCAGTGTACAATTTTGCCAAGTTGTCTTGTATTTGATCCTTTCTTTCTCATTACTCATTACTTTACACAGCGAACCACTTGTACCTTAGACGGCGTAGACTCATACTTTACCATGCAGAGCAACACACTTTCTCTGCTACTGGTCTGTGGTCTGTAATTGGCTATCTCCACAGCTGTGCCTGATGCCTGTGACATGTTCTATCGCATTCTTAAAACCCCTCTTCAGCCAAGGTTGGGTTGTCTGAGTAGTAACCTTGAATGGGTGCTATAATAAATACTCTTAGTGAATAGAATGAATTACATGTATTTAGAATCTGACTGCTTGGGATTTGATAATTTGTCTTCTTGTAGACTCAGTACAGTCTGGCTAGAGCTCACCAATCCTTCAAGTCGCTTATTATGATACACGAGAAGAATGGTTTGCATACATTTCTTCGATTTATTCTAATGCTGCATTTATATCATGATTTGTATCGACTTATTCATCATTATAGGCAGGGATGCCACTCATAGCTTTTTCCACCTAGATCTAGGTTTTTCGGTCTTGTCTAGGTTTCTAGGTTTTTTTGGTCAGGATCTAGCCTTTTTTTCTCATGGTGGTTTTTTCGACTTTTTACATACAAAATTATTATTTTGTAAGTGAAAACGCACAAAAGACGTGAAAAATTCAAATGTTTTTTTAATTTGAACCAAAAATTCGAAATTTTGGAGCGAAAGACTAAAAAAGTAGGTCATCAGAATTTTTTTCCAGGAAGAAAAAGAGAGCAAATTTTAATAATCGGATGACTAAAAAAAGGTCGTCAGAAATTTCAAGCCGGAAAATTGGAAAAATGCATGTATGTTAGAGGAAAATCGTCAATCTAGCCTTTTCTAGCCTTTTCGACCGAATCTGACCTTTTTTCAAAATCCAGAGTGGCATCCCTGATTATAGGAGCTTTATGAATGCCCGATTACATAAGTACAAACTTGTTCCTTACAATCTCTACGATCAACCAGGCTGGTGATTAGCACCTATGTAAAACTCTGTGTTAGAATCTAATTTTTTTTTTTTATAAAATTGGTGTTATAATTTGAGGATTTATCTTGAAGTAATGATTGTTCTGTTGAGATTCTGCAATGCCTTTCATTCTGTTGGGGCTTTGTCAGTCTCAAGACGATTCAATTCTCCATTCAGGTGTATGTTAGATCCAGTTATTTCTGTAAGGAGTTTTGTAAAAAGTGTGCACTTGCTACATATAGCCTATTAGTACAAGTGGACTCATTTGCCTGCTCCTGAGTTGTGTAGTGTAGTACTTTCACGTCCCCCAAACCTGTTAGCATGTCGTACTTGTTAATGTACCATACAAGATCTTTAGTGTAGCACCAGGTATTGACTTTCAGTAATAATCTGTCTTTAAGGCATGGCTGGTTTAAGATGTCTCAACAATTTGTGCTGTCACACTGTACTGTTTAGTATGGAGAATGTATACTATACATGTAAAGCACTGTGTATGTGAGTATGGTATTGATGCATTGCTAGATTCAGTTTTCTTGTGTTTCTAGGCTGGTTCACTCCTCCGAAAGAAGATGGATAAATGCCTTAGAGGAGAAGTCGAAAGCTAGCGTAGAAAGAGAGAGTGAGAGAGAGGATGGCATGAACTGTTTCTACAACAGTCTGATCTAGGACTGTCTGCTAATTCGTTATATCTTTGTATATTTTTGTGCCAAGAATGTGTACAAAAAACTACGTTTCATTATGTTAAATTCGAAATTTGTGTGACTGGGCTTTGTCCGCGAACAAACAGCCACTGCTGAGCAAAAGGTGCGGGCTGATGCCACTGAGAAAGCGTGGCTTTTGCTCTCACAATTCATCGCTTTTGTGCTGACCTGAATCTGCATCAAAACTTTGCTTCTCATTTGCTGACTGTGTGAATAATATTAAAATAAGGCATGTTCAAAACTGGAATTGTGCGGCTGCATATATGTGGTCTTTTGCTATTATAATTATTATTATTATTATTTCGTCATATGGTTGATTTTGTTTTTTAGACTAGTTGAAACTGAGTATCCCTGTTTCGACCATAAGTGATGTGCAACTTAAACAAATGATCCATGGTTTCTGTGTAGCCATGGCTACAGCATAAAAACCATTGCTCACTAGTAACCACTAGAGGCCTGGTGGCCATTTAGAGCGCTTGGCTTATAGAACAGGTTCAAGCTTCCATTGGACAGCTGTTATATAGTGACTTTGAGCAAGTCCTTTACTCACTTGGTCAGTGTTATCAATTGCTGCTTGGTCAATAGACTGTGACGCGTAGTGTATTCAGAAATGGTAACCACTAGTGTAGTCAATAAAGTGTAAAATTATGTTAGTGTGTAATGGAACCCTGCAGGTGTGTATGAATTGTATGCAAGCGACGACAGATCTGCTGTCTGCGATTTCAACCGAGAATCTTTCCAGCAATGAAGACAATCTTGCCTCCTCTTCATCACTAATGTGTGGCCCTTTTAACGTGTGACATCTTTAACATGTGACCTGCTTTTCACATTTGTTTTCTGGGTTGCTTTCGAAAAGGTATTTCAACACGTTGGTGACATGGTTTTTGAAGAGATGTAACAGAAATTTCTGTGTGTTGTATCATGTTTCAAAACAAATTTGTAGAGTATTTATTTGGTGTTAGTGGGTCAGTCTGGTGACTGACAATTTAATTCAAATTAGCATTTAGTTGCGTTATTTTGGTTGCATGTTTTTCAACTTCTCGGGGTACTTTGGTTTGGTTGCGAGAAGTTAGTTACTGAACATGCTTTACTAATATAAGGATTGTGAGTTTCTACCAATTGTTACTGGGGCTAATCTAGTGATGTTGCCATGGATAGCACTGTAATGTTCACTTATTATTTTCTGGGATTAGATCAGGGACTTTCAACAGGCTCTTGAAAAGGATCCATATAGGTATTGTTTACATTATGTTGGAGTGTTAGGGGTCAAGATATATGATGATGACGACTGCTCATTGCTATGATATCTTGCTAAAACTCTTCTGTCAGAAAGAAATAGGTGCCACCTCCAAAACTCCAATTACAGTATATAATGTAATTGATTTTCCGTAGCATTGTACATTATGCTTCTTCAGACATGATGAAGTTATTCATCATTGAGTAAATTGTGGCTATTTTGTTGGAACTGGCCTGCTGGTGATTCTTTTCTTTTAGTTCACTTTAAATGAGATATAGTCCACCTGTGGCCAGTGTCTGTTTGATAGAAAATTTTGATCTAATCGCACTAACACCATATTCTGTGTGTATAATGGTGGTCTTGCTCGCAGATCATGAGGTTATTGGTTCAACTCCATGTGACGACCTGTGCAAGTTGTTCACGTGCATGTGCCTCTTGCACCAAGCAGTATCAATTGGTTCTTGAGTAAGCTGGGAGTAAATGACTTTTCCTATGATGCGCTGGTTTCCTGTCCAGGACCATGCAGTTCACGCACTGAGGCTCAAGCACCTACAAGAGGAAAAGGATCGTCTTCCCTACATTATTCACGATTTTGGGAGCTGTGCTTTTCTATGTGTTATAATGCAAGTTTGGCTGTTTTTGCGTCATCACTTTAACCATTTTAAGAGTTGTGGCAGGTGATCATCTGCTGACAGTTTGATTTCACTGTTTAATTCCAATGTTATTTTAAAATTATGTTACTGCTTGTTATCATCAGCAATTGGGGTAGAATGAGAAAAAAAACTGATGATGCGCAGGACTTGTGACAGAGGACCTAAAATTAATTTACTTGGCAACTTTGCACCAACAGTTCTTGTACTGTATAATTATAAGGCATGAAATTGGCTTTAGGCCAAAAAAAATAATGTTGTGTTTCCGGTAACAGAGCTCTAAAAAATTGGGTAGGTAGGTCGGAAAATATTTTTATTTTGGTAAAATATTTTTATACAGTGACTGTCCGAAAAATTATACCCACTACTCTTTTTTGCATAAAGGTACACGCTGCAACAAAGTACGTGTTCTAAGCAAGTATAAACTGCCTATTTCCCGACGGTCTGCACCTAAAACTGCCCTAGAAAACAATTCTATTAATTTCATTTTGACATCTTTTCTGGTAAGATAAAGTGGAAAGGGAAGGGGAAGATGAGTGCGAACAGAACATCACTGCTAGGAGTCGTTCCAGATTGGCCGAGCCAGTGACTAGTTACATCTAGAGGTTGCTAGATTTATTTTCCCTAGTCACCGTTAGAGGTGGCTCAAGTGAGAATGATAAGGCTAGAGGTTTCTCAAGACTGGCAGCCAAGAAGTAGTTAGTCAGGAGTGAAACTCTAATGCAGTGTCCTCGCTGTAGTCGGGAGCGCTTCTGAGTAGATAGCTTGAAGAGGCGCTATAGAAATTGAGAGATCAATAAAATCAAATGAAACATTCTATTCACTTGAAAAATGTTCTTTTTGGCCATGCTGGAGTCGGGAGCCCCTCTGAGTAGTTAACTTGAAAAGGTGCTATATAAATACTTGAATGAATGAATGTGAAATTCTTCACCAAAGGGTGCTCGAAATAAAAGGGAACTGCTCAGTGAGCGGAAGAGAGCAGAGTTAGTAGAAGAGAGCACTCTGAGCACAAAAAGGCACAGTAAACACAAGAGCACAGTGAGCAAAAGAGAGCAGAAAGAGGCAGAGAGCCAAGGAGGGCACAGTGATCACAAGAGAGCCTAGTCAGCTTAGGAATAAAGTGAGCAAAAATGGACTGTCTTAGGACGGAAAAACAGCAAGTTAAAGTATAAACTTGCAGCAGGATGTGTATAGCCATCATGTGCTACAGGCTAGATGGCCCTGTACTCAATGCCTGCAACGAGCTACCGTGAAAAACCCTCCTTTCAGATCTATTACTCTCCCCCCCATCCACCCCACAACCGCCTGCTTTGTCAAACTGACCGTGGGAAACTAAATATGATTGCTCTAATTAACAGATCATTATATACCTTGAAAGACGACTGCTTGCGATCGTCGCCTGGCTTAGTGAAGGCTATAATTATGATGTTCCAATTGTACATCTCATATACGGGAGGCAATGTCAGTGTAAAAAAAATTCCACAAAATTTTACGAGTTGCGGCAATAAAAGTGAGTCGGTCGGGTTACTGGAAACACAACATTAGTTTTTTGGCCTAAGATCCAACTCTATACGGAAGGCAATGTCACTGTATTATGTCAATAAAAAAAAATTAAAAATTTTTTTTTAATAAATTATTTTTTTTTAATAAATTTTTTTTTAAATAAAAATATTTTACAAAATTATTTGAGTCGCGGCAATAAAAGAGGGTCGGTCGGGTTACCGGAAACACAACATTATTTTTTTTGGCCTTACTGCTGTTAGGAGAACAAGCAGCCATGGTCATAGCTTTGCAATGAATTACGTTTGTCATTGCATGGAAATCACTTTGAAACTGTGAACCCATGCTTTAGTTTTGACTCTGTTTACAGCGCCATTCTGTCATCTGCTGCATTAAGCAACAGCGGACTAAATGTGTTACTGCGTTTGAAATAGGCCTACCTCTCTGCTTGCCGTTTTCTGTTATGGTGTGCGTTTGACTGATTTTTTGTCTAGACTCCTTCTTTTCTTGCCCATAATTATTCTCCTAGGAAATTTGTGCATAGACATTTTCTGTAGTGGCTGTTATTCAAGCATACTGAATTCTTTGCTCAGTTGGTAGGTTGGGTTTGGGCTGTTATGTAATACAATCATAGGTTTGGTTGGAGTGTTATGTAATACAATCTGCCTACTATGGCTTTTTCATTTAACATGTTTCACCTTCTAATTATATATATTAACCTTTGAGCCATTTATTTCCAGCAACAATGAACCTTGAATGTCAAACAGGAGAATTTAGACTTTGAATCTATTGACAATTTATTGATTAATTTCTAAATCTTTTTTAGTTGATTCATGTAGAAATACTTGGATTAAGTTGTAATCTTGTATTTTGTAAGAAAAAATATAAGAATTCTCACCTAGAAAAATTGGTAATTTATGTTGCTCCAGAAGTTTTCACTCAGATTTATTCTGAACTGATTAGTTATTATATTGAATTTTCACTTAAAAGTAGCTGATTTGTGACTGGTAGTAGCACAAGTTCCATTTCGGTTGATATATTAATGAATAAGTGTTGATCGCTATAATAATTACATTTTGTGTTGTATTCCAGCCCATATAGGTTACATGCTAGCTTGCATTCTGGACAACACAATGCAATCAGTTTCAAAGCTAAACCGTGTATATACGTTGGTGTATACACAGTCTTCTCACAGTTCTGGTATAGTAGTTAGGACTTGTTCAAAATAATAGTCGCCTAGAACACAGTGTTATATTCCGATGTTTCTAGATGACTGCTGGTCGCAGTGGTCTAACGAACAGTGGTTTCATTGGATTTCTGCTTGTTTCCTGTCGTTTGTGTTTTCTGCAATTGTGTTAGTTTATTGTCGTACAAAATTCAATTATTTTGTTTATTGACTACGAGAGTCAGTGTTTCTTCTTAGCAACTAGTTGCCATACACACACGACAGAAGGCTGTAACCATCAGTTGGGTTATCTATCTGTATATTTATGTTCCTTTGCTAGGATTTCATCCCGAAACCATCTGCAGACAGTGGGCTAAAGGCCATGGCAAATAAGTTAGCTACATATGTTGGAGCATACATCCATGCACCTCTGCGACAGTGCATACTGTTCGCCTCCCGATGAGGGCACATACGATGTTTTTGCATGCGTGATAATTCTGTGAATGAGCCCTTGAGGCGGAAGGGGAAGTACAAGCGCAAAAAATAAATCTCTATTTGTGACATCCACATTAGTCTATTTATAACTCTATACCCAGGGCTTAAAGTGTGGCTGGACGGTCATGGACGGCGTCCATGCACTTATTTTAAAATCTGAACACCGTTCAGCCACTTATTGACCAGCAATGACTAGAGAGGTATGGGGCGTCCAGACACTTCTTTTGGAAAGATAAGGGGCGTCCAGACACTTATTTTTCCACACTTTAAGCACTGTCTATACTCATATCATGCAGTCGTTTGATGGCATATGATTACATTCAGGGCCGTATTCTAGGGTATACACTGGTGCGCAGCGTATACTCGCCCCCCCCTTGGAAAAAATGACGGCTTGTACTAACCTCTGAAAACGAGGGTATACAGCGTATATATACTCGCCTCACAAAGACAAAGTGCATGGGTATTTACACACAAAAATTGCGATTTATGAAGAAGAAGAAGAAGAAATCATGAAATTTGAGCGTTTTACTCTATGATGAAAGGTGTTTCGAGCGAAAAATCATCCAAAAACAATCCGATGACTAAAAAAGGTAAAAAGTTTTGATGACTAGAATAAAAGGTTTGCCAGAAATTTTTTCATAAAAAAGTCGATTTTTTGGCGGCTTTTTGTCTGTGCTCCCTCAAAAATTCTGAATACAGCCCTGATTACATTATAACTAAATTCTGTTAAGATCTAAACAGGAAACCGTAACCGCCTTACTATTCCGCCCCTTTGACCCCATGGAACTCGACCCGGACCACCTTTGGACTACACTTGCGGACAATCCTTTTGACGCAACGCTCGTGAATAAGCTGATGCCCTGCGCTTGGCTTCCCAGTAGCGCTTTAGAGTTTGGCGATTACGATTAGCCTACGATTAGGGCCTAGCCTTTTGACGTAGCTACAAATAGACCAACACAGAACAGTGCACAATCGACAATCAAAATAATTATAGTTTATAACTTCCTTCATATGTAAACATTGACAGGGACATAGGCCTAGTATTATATAGGCTAGACCTGCTTAGATTAAAGCAGACTTGCATGAGCTGTGATGCGGGCGTGATTTTTAAAACTCATTTCCATAATGAGACCTAATTTTGAATCCGAATTTACATGGGCTAAAAAGGGATTCGAACCAGGTTTTTTTAGCGTGGAGTTCTAGGCCTACACAAAATGTGCAGTTCTAAATGGATTTGTGCAGTTGTAGAAGCACTTTTGTGCTGTTAAAACTAGCAAAAAAAGGTCATTGTCCTCCAATTGGAGGTAGCCTAATTTACCACGGAGGACGGGAAAGGAAAGGAGTTGTGCAGTTCTAGAAATTCCTTTAAAAGATTCGAACGACTCCAAAACGGTCGTAGAGCTTGCTTAATTCTCAGCTCAATTCAGAACATAATTATGGGGCTACGAGCGCATCATCTAGCTACCATATTTTGTTGTAATTTGTGACGCAACCTGGCGCCGTTGACAGACGATGATCGCGTTTCGATCTTAATTTTACGAACTGATAAGGGATTTAATTCGTTTGAAATGATTAACGAATATTCTAACAGAGGATGGAATAAACAATACCTTGTATTATCTGCTACGGAAAATTAATGAAACAGGACTTTCTACTTGCAATCCATGGGAATCGGAGCGCACGGCGCTCACATCCGCTAACATTGCTCGTGTGTCCGCGTACATTTGCAGTCAAGACAATGACCAGGGCAGGCCCTGCATGCAAATTCAGCGCAAAACAGGCCGTCTTAGAAGCACTGAATAGCGTATTGGAAAAGATTATAGACCTAAAGTTAAAGTAATTTGTCGACGAGAAGTCCCACGAACTCTCCAGCTCTTACGCAAAGAAACGACTGGCAGCGTGCAAGCGTCTGAAGCAGCGCATGGCAGTGCACGGCTGTTGGCAAAATTGAAAGGACACGGTTTTGCGATTAGAATATATTCATGGTAGGGACCCTACAAACACTCAAAATGATCGTGTCTACGCGCGTTTTAGCAAAAAACGATAGAATTTTCTCGGGAAACGGCGTCATAATGCGTCAGTAATGACAAAAAACGGTAGCTAGCGCTGATCCAAGTATATAATTAAAACCTAAACTAGTATCAGTTCGACTTTTTTAGAGTTAATACTAGAGTAAAATACCTTTAATTTGATGCATAAAGTATAAATAAATGTTAAAAATTGGCGAAGTTATACGCCTGCAAAGTCGGGACATTTATGCTGGCCCACCCTGTAGATGCCGTGCCTCTTAATGTAACGTTCTCCCCTTTCTTCGTGTTTCGAACGGTCAGCGGTGGGGAAATCGCGTTCTGATAGGCCTACGGTGGGTTTCAGTTACTGTTTTCATCATTGTTTTACATGAAGTGTTATAATATACCGTGATATTATTTATTATTACATTATTATAATGACTTTATTTTCTACTATAATATAATTATGATACTATCATGTTAAGATGACACCCTAAAATGCTGCCATTGCAATGTGGAAATTCAAAAATTTTCTAATGGGCCACTGAAGAAGTAGGCCTACAGCTATTTTGTTAAGACAACACCTTAAAATGCTGCCATTGCAATGTGGAAATTCAAAAATTTTCTAATGGGCCACTGAAGAAGTAGGCCTACAGCTATTTTGTTAAGACAACACCTTAAAATGCTGCCATTGCAATGTGGAAATTCAAAAAATTTCTAATGGGTCACTGAAAAAGAATAGCTATTTTGTTAAGATGACCAGTTAAAATGCTGCCATTGCAATGTGGAAATTAAATTTTTTTTCTAATGGGTCACTGAAAAAGTACAGGTATTTTGTTAAGACGACACTTAAAATGCTGCCATTGCAATGTGGAAATTCAAAAAGTTTCTAATGGGTCACTGAAAAAGTATAGCTATTTTGTTAAGATGACCCCTTAAAATGCTGCCATTGCAATGTGGAAATTCAAAAAGTTTCTAATGGGTCACTGAAAAAGTACAGCTATTTTGTTAAGATGACCCCTTAAAATGCTGCCATTGCAATGTGGAAAATCAAAAAGTTTCTAATTGGTCACTGAAAAAGTACAGCTATTTTGTTAAGATGACCCCTTAAAATGCTGCCATTGCAATGTGGAAAATCAAAAAGTTTCTGATGGGGAGGGGATGCGCCCCATACCCCTCCCCCTCCCAGTCTCGGTGCTATGCCCATCACAATTGTGTCCCCCCCCCCAGAAACCTCAATTCTCCCCCCCAGAGGAGGGGACTAGATCGATTAAACACTGCGCCTAAACTGGCACATTGCTAAAGCAAATCGTCTGTTACCTTTGTTTCAGCCTGCAATATCATACACTACTATGCGTCCTCCATAAAATATGTTGTCACAGACAAGCAGGCGGCCATTCGGTTCATCAACGAACAACCTTCGTGGACGTAGCAATCCGATTTTCGTAGACCCAGTTTGCTTCTTAGAGATTAAGTCACTCTGATATTTCAAAATCGATGACAGTAACAAGATACGACCGCCGTCTTCGTCAGCTACTAAAAATGAGCCATCTTTGTTAACTGCAACGATGATAGGAAGGAAAACTGCACCGTCCAAGGCCCTATCTGAAGACGACATTAACACTTTTCCCTTGCTGTTTATTATGGCGACACCACCCGGGCATCGATCATAGGTCACCACAAACCGATCGCTGTCCAGTTTAACAGCATGCCAAGGATTTTGTAGGTCTACACTCAATGTTATTTCACGAACCAGTTGTCCATCAGAAGTGATTTCCAGTAACTTACTTTTATCCAGGACGGCTAAGATGATATTCGATTCATCGGTTACAGACAATCGACCCCAATCGTCGCCTCTCCAGACTTTCTTTAAGATATTTCCATTTATATCGACTCTCAAGATTTCCATCGGTTGGCGAAGAGGTTTTTCGTCAATTATATACAGGCAATTGTTTCTAGAGCAGGATACGATATCTCGCGGTTCTTTTAAATCATCAACTGTAAAGATTCGCTGAAACTGAAGGCTAGTTCTGTTGTAAACTTCCACTCCCGAGTTCATCTCAATTATCGCAAAAAATTCATCAGCTAGAACCGCTAATGCATTGATTCCTGCGAAAGTCTTTTCTGCTGAAATACTTTTGATAACCAGAAATAATTTCGGCTCCGTTTTTAAGTCGACGACTTCTGTATTACAAAGAATAGAACATGCAAACTTCGTGTTAGTGAAACAAAACAAAAAACTTTAATTGTAGGCTAAAGTACGTGTAGGCTATGCAGTGTATGCACGTCATTGTCCGTGAATGCATGTATGCAGTTATGTAGCCTATACATAAATAGGCCCACGCATAAAAATGCCTTAAATGTATGAAGACCAGATTATGAATTTATTTAGGCATATATATAATCTTTATGTATGCTAAGTTTGTTTCGTATCGCACCGTTACTTGGGAAAAGCTGCAATCAATAGGCCTATATCAATAGATTTATATCGTTTCTCGCAGAAGACTATTCGGAGAATCGGAGGAACTTACAGCAAGACTTACATTGATCTTCCACAAATCCTATCCTGATTCTTCCTCTTCTCCTCACATCCCTCGTCATTTCAACTCTAAAATCACACACCTTAGCCGTCCATTTATCTGCCCATCTGACTCTTCGGATCTTGACCCGCTGCTTATAGATTTTGTGTTCATTAAGCGCCTGTGAATAAGCTGGTTCCCGCGACTTGGCTTTTGTGGGCGCTGTAGAAGTCTCGAGATTACGATTACGAAGGAACCCGGGCGAAAAGAAAT
The DNA here is from genome assembly GCA_949752735.1 of Lumbricus terrestris. NCBI lineage: Eukaryota > Metazoa > Annelida > Clitellata > Crassiclitellata > Lumbricidae > Lumbricus > Lumbricus terrestris. Next base: position 65,005,702 of record OX457037.1, on the reverse strand, counting down.
GCCTTTAAAAGGTGAGTCACTGATGAGGAAAGCATAGTCTTTGCTTAGCGAGGAACGAAGGTCATTCCAACTAAGTGCATCAATCCACCAGCCCCAGCAAACGCTCGATGTTAGACAGAAGGGATTCTATAATTATCTGGTAACAAATATCGAGACGACCAACGCAGCGCAATGAGTGAGATGAAGATGCAGAAAAAAACGCCATTCGCATAAAGTCTCAGAGGTTTATGGGAATTCAAGCTACTTTGTGGAGACGAGAAACAGGATCTTGTAGCGGAAGCAGTTCCGAAACACGTAGTGATAGGAAGCCACTGCAGGACTTCAAGCATATAATATTATGTAGACAAGTCTGACAAAAGCAAACCGAGGGAGTCGCGCTGAGCCTAGCTGGCGCACAAACAGCCAATTGAATGGGTTGTTCGTGATGCCCACAGGAAACGAGTAGATTGCATTAGTTAGCTTATAGTTTTATATTAGAGTCATGTTCAGTGGCGGCGCCAGGATTTCATGGGTTTTTTGGTGGGAGGGCTGAATTCCCGCGGAGGAAATTTTTCATCTTCAGCCGCCAAAATTTCTGACGTCTTTTTTTAGTCATTTGGTCGAAATCTCGTGCATGTGGTTTCAGTTTTTAGGGGGGGTTTAATCATGGAAATGTTTCATTTTTACATGTAAAAAGGATGGCATTTGGGGGGGGTTTAGCCCCCTAGCTCTCCTAGCACCGCAACTGGGCATGTTTTAGTCAAAATAAGAAATAAAAGAATAATTATATGAAACTCACTTTCGTTCTTTGTGAACTCATCCATGTATATTGTAATATCAGTCGGGACAAGTAGGCCTTGTTCTGACTCAGACGTCACACTGCCGTTGGAAAATTGTTTAAAAATCGTCTCAACTTTCCCAAGTAATATGTCCGATGAATACATACTCTGCAAATTTCTTTGTGCATTTTTTGAATGGCACCAAAACCAGAAAACAATCCCGTTGTACTCCTGATGACAATACGGGGCGATTATAATTTCATCATCTGCCATATCTGACTTCGCGTTTTGAATGCCAGATAGCGGTACCCCATGTCTCAAGTTTAGTTCTTCGATTAACATGTCTGCCTTTTCTTTCAACGCTGCCACGCTCTCTTTGGACGACTTAGCGAATAAGTTAAATGATTGTCGTTCCTTCAACAGCTTTATCGATATTTTAGACTTAATAAGAACTGAAATAAAATCAAAATATTAATCATTTTCTCGACCAAAACAATATGATTATATAAAACCATGATGTTCCTATACCCACTAGGGATGGGCAAATCACACAATAAATTGTAGCGAAAATGCAGGTCTAATTGAATTATAGATTGCCAAATTAATAGACAAATAATTACCGGTACTGAAAATTACAAATTACGAGATTTCAACTACAGTACATCAATTACATATTACTTAAGGGCCTACAAATTATAGAAATAACTCGGGCAGGAATCACAATGCCTTTTCCATGTTACTGTGCATGCTATTGTGTCAGAATATGTCTGTTTAATCTTTATCTGAGAAGCAACAGCAGCTGCTGTTCAAGCATTTGATCTTTTAGGCCTTCCATGTATGACTGCAAACTTAAAGAACCTCTGCATGCTTGTGCAGACGAAGGTATGCCAGCATTAAATTGTATAAATACTAAATAGTTTCTTAAAAGTTGGATAGCTATGAAGCATCGCTAGTTGCCGTCTGCCATCTTCTATATAGGCCTATACTATAAGATTTCTAATTAATTTTGTTTCTCCTAGCTGACTTTTTGGTCACTGAACACTGCACACTTAAAACCATAAAATTAAACGAACGTCAAATCCAATATTACTGACTTTGGATAATCTTCGACAAAACAACACCTTGTGGATTCAGTCATTTACCGTTTCTTACGTAGGTCGTAGGTCCTAATATAGTTTTTTGTTTTTACATAACCTAATGATTTCACTTAGGCCTACTTGAATAAGTAAGCGGAATTTTGACCCAAAGAATCTGTAGGCCTAGCCAACATAGTTATATACAAAGTAATTTGATATTGCAGAAATGCAGAATGAAATTAAAATTACAAATTACATAAAGAGGCCGATATGTATTTGAATTATAAATTAGCTACAATTACTTTGATGAATAGCTTAAAATTGTGGCGAAATTCGCCTGAGCCGCTGCCGCCGTAGCCGCCGCGTTCTTGTTTACGTCGTCACCGGCGTCGATTAGGCCGTCGATTAGGCCGTCGATTAGGCCGTCGTTTAGGCCGTCGATTCGCGCCGTCGTCGGCACGTGCTTAGAGTCCCCTCTCCCCCTCCTTCGCCTCCTAAGTTCCTTGTGACGTCGGCCCCCTCTGACGTCAGCCCCCCTCTAGTGCGCATGCGCAGATCTTGTGTGGATCTTTCGCGGGTCTTGCGCGCCGAGCTCCTAGGTTCCTTGTGACGTCGGCCCCCTGTGACGTCGGCCCCCTCTGACGTCAGCCCCCCTCTAGTGCGCATGCGCAGATCTTGTGTGGATCTTTCGCGGGTCTTGCGCGCCGAGCCCCTAGGTTCCTTGTGACGTCGGCCCCCCTGTGACGTCGGCCCCCTCTGACGTCAGCCCCCCTCTAGTGCGCATGCGCAGATCTTGTGTGGATCCTGCGCGGGTCTTGCGCGCCTAGCCCCCTTCCCTCCTCCGGACCTGTGACGTCGGCCCCCCTGTAGTGCGCATGCGCAAGATTGCGCGCCTTGTCGGTATATATAGGAGCGCGGTCTCCATGCATTAGCTCAGTTGGAAGTTGGAAGCTCGTCAGTCCGTGCAGCTCAGTTCGTTTCCGTCGGTAGCGGAGCGCCGTCCAGCTCAGTTAGAAGTCAGAAGTCAGCGGGAGCTCCGTCCGTTCGAGAAGTCAGTCGTCGTCGTGAGCAGCAGTCGTTGCGGCCGTCGGTCGTCGTCGTCGCAGAAGAGAAGGAGCGGTCGTCGTTGCAGCTGTCAGTCGCTCGAGGGAGCTGTCGTCGCCGTGTATCGGTCGTCGGAGCTCGCCGTCGCCGCCGCCGCAGTACGCCGCTGCCGCTGCCGTGGGGTTCCTGCGTTTGTCGCAGTGGGGCGCTCCCGAAGTCAGTCCTCGCTGTGGGAGTCGCCATTTTGGGATACGACCGTCCGCTGCCAGGGCACGATTGCTGCTGGTATCACGTGTTTGCCTGCCGTGACGTGTAGAGTGGTGACAATACATCGTCTGAAAATACATCGTGTCTTCGGGTCTTCGTACGGTAGTGGGAGCACTGTTAAGCCCTTCGATAGACGACGGAGGCCGGACTTGCGCCCATCTGGAGCGACACGCAAGCCTTGCCACCTGGTGGGAGAGTTCGCCATCCCCTCTCCTGCCAGTCGACGTGTTCGACCGGCCGTTTCCGTTACACTGGTACCAGAAGTGGGGTACGCAGTTGTTCCAGCCGACGAATAGACGAGTCTACCGAAGATGATGGAGGACGACGAGGTCACGTTCCGGCAGCCGAGACTTTTCGAGTTCAGCACGCCTGCTGATGTCTCTCCGCCTGCTGTGGGAAGAACGACGATGGAGAAGCCGCCGAGTCGTGGCCGACTGATCGAGCTCATTTCTGACGATGGTGAGGAGCTGGTGGAGACGAGTCCCCGTGTGAAGACGGAGACAACGGATTCGTCGAAGGAGTTGTTGGAGAACTTCGGAAGTCTACTTCGGAACCGATCAACGCCGATGAAGCCGGGTCGATTTGACGGGACTGGGTCCCTGGAATCCTTTCTCGTGCAGTTCGAGGTATGTGCTCGTCACAATCGATGGACGGACTCGGACAAAGTGGATCATCTACGCTGCGCGCTAGAGAAGGCTGCGACGCAACTTCTCTGGGATTTCGGCGCGCAAGCTGACGTGAGTTACGCCCAACTGGTGGAGCGTCTCCGGCAGAGATATGGGACGGACGGGCAAGCTGAGACGTTCCGTAGCCAGCTGTATTTCCGACGTCAAGGATCCGGAGAAAGTTTGAGCGACTTACTACACGAGATCCGCCGACTCGTTGTATTGGCCTATCCTGTTCCGTCGAACGAGACGACGCAGATTATTGCGAGAGACTCGTTCCTGGAAGCTCTGCGAGACAGGGAGCTTTCGTTGAAAGTCAGGGAGCGTGAGCCGAAGACTCTGGATGAGGCTTATCGGACCGCTCTACGCTTAGAGGCCTACCAGCGAGCCTCGGAGAACGACGATCATCGGAGACCGTCGAACCGTGTCCGTGGAACGCAAGAAGTCGAGCCGACCGACCAGCTCCAGTCGACCCTGGACCGTTTCTTGACGACGCAGCGCGACGACCAGCGTCGTTGGCAGCGAGAGATGGAGCGGAAGATGGACGAGCAGTTTCAGGAACTGCGCAACCAGTCTACGATCGTCGACGATGAAATCGAGACGAGATCAACGCCCTGGGAACCGCCGACCTGGAGATCGCCAGCCGGAGACTACGAGGAGGACCGTGACCTGTTATGGATGCGGTAGAGACGGTCACGTGATCCGAGATTGCCGTCAGCCGCGCCGCTTCCGGAACCGGCCGAATGACGAGGAAACGACGGAAGGAGATGCAGCCGCGCCATCGACATCTGTGGTGGTGAACCACACGACACGTCCGAAGCTTCCCGACCGCGCCAGCAGTAATGCCGTTTACGTTCGTGGAATGATCAACAACCGACCGCAGATGTGCCTCATCGACACCGGATCTGAAGTGAGCCTGGTTCCGTCTTCAGCCGTTGAGGGGTTAGAACTTCGATCTTGTACTCGCTTGTTGATGGCTGCTAATGGCTCTGATATTAATGTCCTGGGTGAGGCCCGGTTGCCCCTTAGATTTTGGGATGGTTTTGAGGTCCATACTGCCTTCTTAGTCTCCGACCAGATTTCCGAACCAATGTTGGGTATGGATTTCCTGAGGGAGCATCGTTGTCGCTTGAGTTTTGGTAACGGGGCTTTGTTTATTGGGCGCAAACGTATCCCCTTAGCTAGAGGGAATGGCTCAATGTGGTGCCGGCGTGTAATGGTCGCCGAGGAAATAGAATTACAGCCCAAATGCCAAAGTGAGGTGCCCGTGAAGACTGTATACGGAGATTTGACCTTGGTGGCTCCCGCGTGGATGACGGAGGCGCACGAGATCCGTCCCGGAGTTCACCTTGCCCGTGTTGTGTTAGGCGATGAGACTAGCGCGCACGAGAGAATAGTAGACTTGAGTGATAGTCCAGTGGAAGATGAGTCGATAGATGTAGGGAAGATTAGTGGGAATAAAGACGTTTCGCCTAGTGAGTTAATGTTAACAGAGGATGTGTCGCCGGAAATCCAGGAACGGATCGGAAGTTTGTTAGAAAAGACGTCGGTGAGCACGCATAAGATTGAGACAGATGCCCATCCGGTGAGACAAAGGTTAAGACGTGACCCGCTGCCGCATAAGATTGTTATTGATAACCAGTTGGACAGTAAGCTTGCTGATGGAATTGTGGAACCAGTAGTTAAACGAGAGCAGTCTCTCGAGGTAGCACATATAGAGGTAACCTGTGGACATTTTAGTGTGTGCCGAACTAGGTGGCAGGTTAGACGCAGGGCCTATTGGTTTGGTTGGTCGGGAACCGTAAAGAGGTTTAGTCAGCGATGCTCTCCCTCTGCCCAATACCACCGAAGTCATCCGCCTTGGCAGGGTCCCTTGAAACCCTTACCCTGTGGGAAGTCTTGGGAACGGTTTAGCATGGATATTCCTGGTCTCCACCCGCGTAGTCGTAGAATTTTGAGGGTGATGGACGGGTTCGCTAAATTTGTAGAAGCCATTCCACTGGCTGATTATAAGGTTAATTCCGTGGCTTGGGTTGAGACAAGTTTTGGCAGGATCTTCTTTTGGGAAAATCATAAGCAGCCATCAGAAAGTGGCATTGCCACTCGTTCGCTTAACGAGCCCACCGCCGTTGATGCTTCGTCGCCTGCGACTGGAAACTACCAGGATGGCCGACCGAAGCGAATGGTCCGTCGTCCGGCTCGTTACGAATAGACGTTTATTGTGAAAAGAGACCTGAACTCTGAGACTCTTTTAGACATTGGACAGTTGTACGCTTGAGCTTAGCGTCGAGTAATTATATGCGTTCATTATGTGTGGCTCGTTGGCCCGTCCTTTGCTTTGATTGATGGTGTGTTCTGATATAACTCGTGCTTTTCGTTTGGTTTAGCCTGTTGGCTATGTTAGACTAAGTGTCTTGTCGTAATGGCCCGTTGGCCGCGTTTTATGAGTAGATCCGTCAGAGACTCTGAACATTTAGAGACGATGGTTATTTTCGTTTTGGACTTTTGCATTGTTCGATTGTTACGACTTGCAAGTCGTTTGAAGGCAGACTTGTTGCCATTGGCCCGTTGGCCGGTTACTGTGTAATGCGGACGGTCTAGTGGGACCCCTTGTTTTTGGGAGGACCCGTGGGCCCTGGCCCTTCGAAATAAGGGACATTTCGAAATCGTGGTGGAAGGAGAGTGTGGCGAAATTCGCCTGAGCCGCTGCCGCCGTAGCCGCCGCGTTCTTGTTTACGTCGTCACCGGCGTCGATTAGGCCGTCGATTAGGCCGTCGATTAGGCCGTCGATTAGGCCGTCGTTTAGGCCGTCGTTTAGGCCGTCGATTCGCGCCGTCGTCGGCACGTGCTTAGAGTCCCCTCTCCCCCTCCTTCGCCTCCTAAGTTCCTTGTGACGTCGGCCCCCTCTGACGTCAGCCCCCCTCTAGTGCGCATGCGCAGATCTTGTGTGGATCTTTCGCGGGTCTTGCGCGCCGAGCTCCTAGGTTCCTTGTGACGTCGGCCCCCTGTGACGTCGGCCCCCTCTGACGTCAGCCCCCCTCTAGTGCGCATGCGCAGATCTTGTGTGGATCTTTCGCGGGTCTTGCGCGCCGAGCCCCTAGGTTCCTTGTGACGTCGGCCCCCCTGTGACGTCGGCCCCCTCTGACGTCAGCCCCCCTCTAGTGCGCATGCGCAGATCTTGTGTGGATCCTGCGCGGGTCTTGCGCGCCTAGCCCCCTTCCCTCCTCCGGACCTGTGACGTCGGCCCCCCTGTAGTGCGCATGCGCAAGATTGCGCGCCTTGTCGGTATATATAGGAGCGCGGTCTCCATGCATTAGCTCAGTTGGAAGTTGGAAGCTCGTCAGTCCGTGCAGCTCAGTTCGTTTCCGTCGGTAGCGGAGCGCCGTCGAGCTCAGTTCGTTTCCGTCGGTAGCGGAGCGCCGTCCAGCTCAGTTAGAAGTCAGAAGTCAGCGGGAGCTCCGTCCGTTCGAGAAGTCAGTCGTCGTCGTGAGCAGCAGTCGTTGCGGCCGTCGGTCGTCGTCGTCGCAGAAGAGAAGGAGCGGTCGTCGTTGCAGCTGTCAGTCGCTCGAGGGAGCTGTCGTCGCCGTGTATCGGTCGTCGGAGCTCGCCGTCGCCGCCGCCGCAGTACGCCGCTGCCGCTGCCGTGGGGTTCCTGCGTTTGTCGCAGTGGGGCGCTCCCGAAGTCAGTCCTCGCTGTGGGAGTCGCCATTTTGGGATACGACCGTCCGCTGCCAGGGCACGATTGCTGCTGGTATCACGTGTTTGCCTGCCGTGACGTGTAGAGTGGTGACAATACATCGTCTGAAAATACATCGTGTCTTCGGGTCTTCGTACGGTAGTGGGAGCACTGTTAAGCCCTTCGATAGACGACGGAGGCCGGACTTGCGCCCATCTGGAGCGACACGCAAGCCTTGCCACCTGGTGGGAGAGTTCGCCATCCCCTCTCCTGCCAGTCGACGTGTTCGACCGGCCGTTTCCGTTACAAAATTACTAATTACCAATTACAAATGTAATTTAAATTACGGAATTATAATTAGGCTAATCAATACTCATATAGACCTATTTATTAGGCCTACTGCCTCTCCCTGACCCTTTGTCTATCTGTGCGATATGATTAAATTATTGTCACGCGTAATAATTCAACAACAAATTAGAAGTTAATATAGAAAACCTTCACCTGTAGCCTACCATTATAATTATTTCCTTTAAATAGCCGGCAATGCCCGGGTCTTGGAACTTAGGTCCAACTAATCTCAATAAGCTTATAATATAGGTCTACCTATTATTGCAAAAGTGGGCAAATGACAAGTTAGGCCTAGACTTATCTTTTTTTTCACTCCAGAAGAGTTAAACCTATATATGGGAACAATAATTAATTAACCAAATTCGAGTCATTCAAAGCAATTGTTGGATCTCAGTAATAGTTATATCGGGTTTTGACTACTGTGTTAGGCCGCTCAGTTTTGTAGTCAGTGGTCTTCTTGTTTCTGGTTCTACAGACTGTTGGTTTTGTTTTCTACAAATATCAAATAATGTTTTCAACGTTTCTGGATAATATTAATATACGTTTTATTGCCAGCAGAGTCTTGCTTTTAGTGAGTTAGCACTTTCAAATCTAACACAATTTCAAAGTGACAAAAAGGCAAAGTGAGAATGCACCTAGGCCTAAATAGAAGTTTCTAGCGCCAAGCTTGTTGCCTATAATTCTAGTAATTTATGTAGGCTATCTGGTCAAAATCCCGTGCACAAAACGGCGCAGATTAAAACCGAGCTCGTTCATAATGTTAACGACCATAAAACTGCGCTTGTGTGCTCGTCAGTTGATGTTTGATATTGCAACTTTCCCTTAAAAGTACCATTCGAAAAATAATAGTACCATGCATATTCACTTTCAAATGATAGACCTATATTCAAAGGAATTTAAAAAAAAAATCAAAATCGAATAACGGATGATCAGATGTGGGTAAAACTTCATTTTAGGTGCGTAAATTATTTCTCCATGTATACGCTTTCTTGATAAAATCGGAACTAGATCGTTGAAAATAATTACCTCGGGAGTAATAAATATTGTTACACATGAAATAGAAGCTGGATCGACGAAAACGTCTTGCTTAAATTGGAGCTGGATGGAGTAAAATGTATTGCCTTAAATTGGAGCTGGATTGAATAAAATATTAAATGGGAGCTGGATTCAAAAAAGCTTCGGAAATGGGGGCGGGAGGGATCAATGTATTTTATATCTTAAATAGAAGCTGGATTAATGTTTGATAGATCTTAAATAGAAGTTGGATGAATGATAAAACGCTTAAGAAATCGAAGCTGGATGAAGGTTTTATATCCATGAATTTGTCTTCCGCTACCGATTCCGTCATGAGGACATGTTTCTTACAGTGTTAATGATAATTTCAGACAACTATCCGGTTTGAAATCGTGAGAAATAATTTACGCACCTAAAATGAAGTTTTACCCAGATGTGTAACGAATGTTACATTTTACGATTTAATTGCGATATTGTATTAATATTAATGGCGATTATACTGGTTAAAATACACAGGGAGGGCCCGCAACGCTAAATCTATATAAATAAAAATGTAAAACGTTATAGTTCGACAAGAAGGAACTGGGAAAATACTTGACCGATTGCTTTCAAAATTTCACCAAAACGTTCCATTCGAACATAAGCGGGTTTGTGTAACGCCTTTTGGGAAAAAGCGCAATCTTTACGACCCAAAAACACAACTTTTAATTCCATGCGATTGACGTCGATGGAGTCCAGCCATTTCGAGTTTGAACCTTCACGCATTCTTCGGGCGCGTTTCAAACGCAAGCATTCTTCAAAACGTGTAGCCGACGGTCTGCTATAGCGCAATTTTATATGTAACTGTCGGTTTTGGCAAAATCGTCCATTTGCGGCCGTTTTCCGCGCGTCTTTCTACAGTGGCTACAGGGGACGGAAGGGGAGGGGAGGAGAGGACGGGGGAGGAAGGCGAGGAGAGGAAGGGGAGGGGGAAAGAGAGGGGAAGGGGAAGGAGAAAGGGGAGGGCACGTAGGAAGGGAGGGTTGGACAGTCTTTTCAGCCACAGCAACGCGTGGCCGGGTACAGCTAGTTTATTAATATAATGTTTTCGCCGTGAAATGCACTCAAGGACCTGTTGACGTTAAACACGCAGTAAGATTTAATAATACGCAGAGATACGCAGCGATACGCAGCAGGACATTTAGACATAGGCCCGTGTGCTACGACAGACCTGCCCGGACAGGCTGACGTAAACAGTAAAATTTGCCGCCTAGTCTGAATTTAAATGAGGCTGTATGATAAAGTGGTCCATGTTAAAACATAGGCTGTCTGGCTGTCTGGACCAAAGCGAGGCTCAATGATAAAGCGGTTCGTATACCTTAACGTTAGTGGGAAAACCCAAGCCTATACCTTAAGCAGGCCTTTGTCTGGAAACGCGGTTTGTGCGCGAAAAGTGGCGTCAACACGTGTCTGAAATTCAGTCTTGTCCTGGCCGCGGAAGAGATAAGTCGCATTTGACAAGAGCTCAGTTGTGTGTAAAATTTATGTAAGAAATTCGGTCTGAATCGTGGAATATTAATTCGAATTGGAGTAAGTTGATATCGGCAACTACGCGAAGGATGGATTATCTCATTTCGGAATACAATTAAAGTCGGATTACCGGAGTTGCGTCTTTGTGCAAACGTGGAATACAAATTGCACCGTCAGCGAATCATTGCGTGGATTACACATACTGGCGTCGTTTCGGTGGATTAAAACCTTGCTTCCCAGCGTCCGTTCCCAAGTTAAGGTATGTGGAAATTAAGGTAAATGGGGAAAAATGGGTATTAATCGCCATTAAGTGAATCTGGGACATTGTGATAATTTTCCAAGTTGTGAACGATTGTCGATTGTTTTAATTGATACTTCGGTAGTGTTTACCTTTACTTTAATTGTGAATAAACTTGTTTAATTAAGAAGTAAATCAGAGTTGTCATTCTGATCATGAGCGTTAGTCGACCTATATCTCCGGCATTTATGGAGCGCCCAAACGAAGACGAGGGTCGAAGGTCACGTGCCTCGGATAGGTCCCGAGTCAGTTCAGTCCTTGAGTTGATGATGGATCGTATGGATGATAACTTCGCGAAGATGGGATCCCTTCAAGGACAGATTATATCACAAGTTGGTGAGGTCCAATCACACGTAGGGGAACTTAGGGGTCGTCTCGATGCACTTGGAGAACAACTCGCTGTAGAGTCCAAAACGAACCCTGACTACAGTAGGTCTGTAGTTACAACTAATACAGTTGTCGCCGCTGTCGCGCCTATACACTCGAGCCATAGCCTGGTACCATGGAATGCGGACACGAGCGGACTCAGACGGAGTCAACGATTAGCCGCGCAGCCTCGCGTTAATTATTATGAATATGATAACAGAGGAAACCGGTCTTATGAGGCCGAACGGATTTTGGACCCAGCGTTGAAAGGTGGCCTAACTCTTGGGATGGACCCTAGGGCTCTACGGCGAGGCGAGTCACCCTTGAGGCCGGAAATACAAGTTGCTTTCGGACGAGAGAAGGGCTTCGCGACAGATGCACTTCAAAAGAACGATCCCTACTCGTGGTGAGCTCGCATGGAGCTTTTTTTGTTATTCTACTTTAGTCACACTGTAGGGCCATAGGCCTAATGTATTCTGTGATCGAATCTTCTTATAGGAGCAGTTAAAACTACATTGAAGTTATTAAAAAAACATGCTACGGGTAGGCCCTAGGCTAGTCTATGACTTGCGCCTGTAATAATTTGCGCCTACGATAATTTTCTTAAACTGATTGTTTGGTATTATTGAGAATTTAATAGAAAAATAGACGCGATTTACTTACTCTCTGCAATTAATTTAATAAAGCAAATTCGTTTTAACAATAATTATTATTACCTCCTCCTTTTGATAAAAGATCAACAACAAAATTCTGTTCAGAATAACGAAGGCATTCCAAAACCTTCAGGCCTTTGTCCTCTGTGAACGTGATCTTTCTCATCCAGTGTAGAATTGTATCGTTTCTGCAGAAGTTGTTTGACTGATTGCTCAGATAATCTCGTTCTTCGTCTGTTATACAATTTTTTTCATGCAGAAGATCAATTAAGCGTCTTGACTTAAGGTTCTCCACCAAAAACTGATGATTGGTCATAATCACTTGATTTTCTGTGCAAAATACATAAGAGCAGAGAGTATGAATGTTACCACTTCCAATTTAAATCTTCACATAGTAATTATTATGAAAGGATTTTAGGCGGCGCAAAAATAACGACCACGAAATTATTGAATAGAATCAAAATAGTGTGACATAGGCCTACAGAGTACACTATTCTGCGACGATTTAGTTCAGTACGTGAGGGTTTGGTGCGACCTTTTTTTACCTACAGGTGCCAAAACGGCGGTGCCAAAAACGGCCTCTCCCGTTTCAGTTCTAGTTATAACTTATAAAACTAATTTATCTGTAGCGAATCAATTTAATCAATACTGAATCATAATGTTTAAAATCTACACAAAGTGGAAGAGAGAACCTAGCTGAAGTTACGCTTCTGGTTGTGAGAACTTTCGGTGACGATTTGTCAGGGTGTGCCTTGTCATCGATCTCACGGGGTTTAACCAGTTTCCTTACGGAAGACCAATTCTATGCCAAAGCATAGGGTGCAACCGGTGGACTAAAGCCTGCCATACGGTGCGCTGCTTATATCGTGGAGTAGTACCGACTACTCCATACGTACTGTGATTCGTTAATTCGTTCATAGTTGTTTCGGATTGTGTTCGTCTGTCTCGACAGTGTTGGCATTGGCCATTCGAAGACGATTTTTGGCGATCCTGGTTCATAGCTGAAGTTACGCTTCTGGTTGTGAGAACTTTCGATGACGATTTGTCAGGGTGTGCCTTGTCATCGATCTCACGGGGTTTAAGCTTCTGGCTGTGGGCGAAGGCTCAGGGAAGGGTACGGTATTCGTGATCTGCCTAGTGGGTGATCGCAGTATCCTGTGACGCCCACTGTACACAGTGGCGTAGCTACCATGTGTGCAATGTGTGCAAAGCACACGGGTCCACGACCTCCAGGGCCCACACAGATTGCTAAATTAATTGTTTATTATCTTCTTCTTTTCTTTCCGGCTGGAATTAATCCCTCGCAGAGGAGGGGTCAGCCACTCGGATCAGTTTTCTCCACAGAACTCTGTTTGCTGTATCTTCCCTTTTGAGGTTGTGAAGTTCGAGGTCCTGTTTGATCGCATCCATCCATCTCTTTTTATGTCGTCCTCGGCTTCGTCGCCCCTCCACCTCCTCCCTCATCACTCTCTTGATGCTGCCATCTTCCAACGCCCTCTCCACGTGACCATACCATCTTAGTCTGGCCTCCCGTACCTTGTTTGTAATACAATTAATTATTTATTATAGGCTATCCTAATTGGTAATTCATATTATTTTGTGATAGATGTGGTTTTTGTGAACACACGCATTAGGCTATTTCGTTACTTTACTGGCTCCTGCCAACCGCCTTGCTGTTGACAGGCAAACCTATACCGAGTTCGAACTCCTTTTAAATTATGTTTTCGGCTCGACTCATGACTGTCACATTGCAAGATGACATTAGTGTACATGTATGTAAACGATAATAAAGAATATATATAGATCCAATAGGCGTATAGTTTTAATCTGAGAACATGAAACGAATAATACCATCATAAGATTTTAATTTCGCTGCTTCGCTTTCCTATGCAGAGGGCATAAGGGCGTGCCTGTGCTATCTAGGATAGCCTATGTGTGATTATGTCCGTCTATATGTCACAATCGTGTGATGTAATTAAACGGTGCGCTGCAGAAACCTAGCTCATACGTCTCACAGGCATGCTCGTGTATTCCGGAAGGCCTACTTTGCTGATTAACGGTATTGGGACCTGACATCTCCCTCAATCAGAGTGAGAATCGCCGGGTGCTTTAATTTTCAATTTCAATTTTTTCCCGAATAGGCCTATACCACACAAACAATCATGGCAGCAAAACAAAGGAATTAGGTAAATTAGTGGTTATCAAGTGGAAACTCAGAAGGGATGGATAATCCCGCTATTATGGCCATCAGTAATCACAGAAGTACAAACCACAAATGTACATAACAGCCAGTTGAATCATTCAAGAAACACAATTAATCAAGGAAGGAATATAATAGAAGCCAACTGTACTAACGCTTAATCAATACTTAACTAAGACTTAAAGTGGTTCAACCCTCTCTAGCCTTTCAGAGGTTCACATGGTCGTCTTCTTTTCACTTTTTCATGACCAAACTCCACGTGGATCATAGTCTGACCCTCAGTTATTTTTCTACAATTCGCAAACTGTTCTCAACTCCTTTCAGCTCTCACCCCAAAATCAGAGAGAGATACCAAAATTGTGCAGGATCAGGGTCATAGGAATCACTTATTTGCCCCAATTTTTGCACTTGTAAGGAATGTTGCTTAACTTAATTTTTGGCAGGCCTACTGTGACAAATTGATGATTGTACCGTTTTTGGTGTGCAAATTGCAAATCATGGACGAGAATTGAAACATGATTGACATTCTTTGCTTAACAAAATGCTAGAAAGAAAACTCTATGATGCAATGACGCTGTTTTAAGTAGGTCCACTAATAATAAGTGGACAATTAAGTATGCAACGTGATAGATTTTAAATTTAAACTGAGAAATCACTGCAGTTATAACACTTTAATTCATCTGTCTCATTCGTGCAGCATTCATGTTTATTCTGTGAATTGTATGCCTATTGCATGTGTAAGGTATAATAGCAAACACGCCATTGATTAGTTTATTTGGATCTTAATTGCTAGAACGCGAAGATATCGGTACTACAAGGCCAAGCAGGGGCCCATGCGAAACCTCTGCACACGGGCCCACAAAAAGCTAGCTACGCCACTGCGTGTATAGTGGATCATAGGCCTACAGGCTTACCTCGTGTAATGGATGTAATATTCATGTTGTCAGCTGTTGCATAGGCGAGTTTATCCTCCAACTCTTTTCTTTCATGTTCTTCAATCTCCAGTTCTTCTTTTAACTTGATTATTAAGTCTCTTTCTAATGATCGTTCCTCCATTGTATTTTTCTGAGTTTCAATCAGATCAAGCTTTTCATCTTCAGTCAGACTTTTCTCATTCTCTTTCAGTCGCTCAAGAAGATCCCTGTTTATTTCTTGTGCTTCATTTAACTGTATTTCGAGTTCATTACCGATCTCCTTCTCTTTAGTTAGCATCTCGCACAATCCCTTCAACTTGTCCTTTTCAGTTCTCAACAAAATCATCTCGCTGTTGCATACCTCGAAGGCTTCTTTAGTTGCTTGAGGTTCATATTCGCTGTTTGCCAAACGGGTTTTAAGTTCTTGCATTTGTTGTTGGAAGAATTTTGTGTCGCATTCTGCTTTCCTCAATCTTTCTTCCATTTTCATGATAACAGATCTGTTCACGAATTTCTCATCGTCTAATCGCCGGCATTTCGCTTTTTCACTCTGGATATCGACCCTCAACTTGTTTATCTTCTCTTCTAATTGAGTTCTATCTTTATTGCTTTGAAATCTTTCGCTAATTAATTCTTGTTCCATTGAATGCAGTTTTGATCGGTAAACCTCATTTAACGATGCAACAGCCGAGAAGTGACTGACATTTTCCCGCAACTGTTCCAACTCCACGTTTGCCTCAACGTTTATAGCGACAGTTTCCTTCTTCATCCGAAAACATTCTTATAAAATTAACAGATACTCATTTGCAATTATTACTCATTACTAAATTGGTTATAGAGTACATGCTATTGACTAGATTGACTGCCGCAGTAATTTGAACCGCTAGCTAAAAAATATATTCTAAATTATGACAATTTTCCAAGCTGTCAACAATGATGGACATAGTCTTATTATCCAGATAAAAGTGTTAAATTCAAGCAAAGCATGACAATCGGCTTGCCCATACCCTGACTGCATTTCTATGGGTATCAGAAGAATTTATATAGACCATACACGAGTCCTGGACAGGAGCAATGGAGCATGCATGAGTCCTATGTAGGATGCACTAGATACTAGATCCGTGCATGCCCCTATCTGGAGCATATAATTATGGATTCGAACTTGGCATTCTGGCCGGGCCGGTTTGTCCATCGTAGGCTACCAGAACACTTTTCTGTTCAACAAAGCGAATTATTTAGTTTAGCCTAGCCCTATATATATATATGTTCTTAAAGTTTAAAGAACCGGTATTACCTTGAAGTAAAATCTGAGAAGACAACTTCAAACTATCTGCTGGCTTGTCCAAATACATCAGAGAAACAGATGTGACTTTGATTGCGAGTTCTGTCGTCATGTGAGGCTCAAGTCCCTTTAACCTTGATTGAAGTGCGACACCCTTAGTCTAAAGATATCAGAAAGACCTACATGTCATAGGTACGTAGATATCACACAGCAACTAAAGACTGGCGTTATGGCATAGCATTAATTGCATTCTTAATATAGGCCTACAATTTACTGCAAACTTATATCCCAAGTCTATATACACATAGCTATATATGCATAATATACAATGTTTTGATAGAGATAGAACATGACAGCGAGTGTGTTAGAGTAATAAAATCGACATAGCATGCATGCCATGGCTACAACAGAGAGTTAAGTAAGAAAGGAGAAGCCTGGCACACTTCTCATTGACACCTAAAATGGACTCATAATAAAGAGAGTGAAGTTGAACTCCATTCTACAATAAGGACAGTCTTATCAATTGGATTGAATCATACCTTGCGACACTGAACTGTTTTCGGTGTATTTTTGAAAACAACGTCCATCGCCTTAGAATCATGTTGAACTGCGGTTGACCGAGTGTCTGGCTTTGGTGGTGGAACCGGTTTCGAAAAGGAACGTGATGGAAAAAGTTTCTGTTTCGGTTTAGGAAGCTTTTTCGGAGGGACAACTGGCTTTGAGGAAGAACGCAAGATATCAGGTCTCTGTTCTGATTCACGAAAAACTTTTGGCAGCAGTTCCTTGAATGTATTCGTTGGTGCTTGAACTGCAGGTGACTCTGTTGGACGGTCAGCAGTTGAATCTGTGAATTCAATCAATTCCAAACTAGTAGGCCTAATTATGTGTAGGAATCAGAACACACCGGTGGGTTATCGCATTTTATGCAACATCGGCTGTTTTTGTGTAATTATTGATTCTTGAGGTATAAAATTAAAAAGAGCAAATTACTGTGATTGTACTTTGATCAAAGATAAAAGCATTTCCGAGAATTTCGTCTATCAACCCAATATTATTATGCACACGCCTAACATTTTGCATACCACATGTACAACATCGATGCTTGAACATGATTTTCCCATATTTCTGCGACACAAGCTTCTTCATTTTGTGCTTGTATTTCGCCAGCGGTTGGAGGCCCATTCGATATTGGTCTTGCATTGTCAGCTGTGGTGCAACCCTTCGTAAGTAGGTCTAAGCTTATTACTGAGGCGATGCATATATAGGCTTATATTTTATACATGCAGTGCACTCACAATTAAAAATTGTTGCTTTGCTGATCGATGTTTCCAACTATGCAAAAAAATGCCATTACTTTTGATAAATTGTCAGAGTATAAACGTGATTGATTTGCTTAGCATATTTTCAAACCAAGCAATAGTCTAATGCAAAGAAGCGCCCGAAAACATTATTTAGGCTACCATCTGTAAATTAGGATTACTTTTAAGCAAAAAGTACACACTTAAGTAACTTAACTGCGAATGGCATCAATTTATGGTGTAGCCTACATACATTTTAAAATGTAGCCAATATTATACTGTAGCAGTGTAGCATCTTAACAATATTTTTTTCGCTTCAGACTGTCGGCTGGCGATTAGGCGGTCAATGGCACGGAGGCTAGACGAGTATTAGAGATTTTGTTTGGGGCAGTAGGCCTAGTAACTGTTGGTGCAGGACGTGTTCTATATGTTCACCAGGACAGCCTCAGAGAGGTGAGTAGAACGGCGGGTTCTTGTCAGTTTCACGACCCCCAAACAAATTATATAGCGTGAGGGTCGGTTAGGGCTCAGGTTAGGCGTCGTGGGGGTCAATTAGGGTTCAGGTTATGCGTCGTGAGGGTCGGTTAGTGCAGTCATTCTTTCTGAAATTGAAGCAGGATTGATGAACAATAATTTTAAATTAAATATAGGTTATATTGATGAAAAATATCTGCTGACGAAATAGAAGCGGGATTTATCAAACAAATTATTGCCTAAACAGAAGCTGGATCGATTAAAACGATTGTCGCCAAGCTAGAAGTTGGATAAATTAAAAATAACAACGCTGCAACGTTACTTCTTGGGGTCGTGAAACTGACAAGTACCGAACGGCGTTATGAAGCAATATTAAATTTATTTGATAGCAATGATTTGAGACGTGACTTGATAAAACACTGGGAGGTCCTCAGGGAGGTAATGAAGGCGTATACGTCTACGTATTTATACGGCGGAAATCGATCCTACATTGTTGCCCAGTGAAGATCCATCAGGAGAGTGAGGCATGGAGCAACTTGGCCAAGGGAGAGACAGACACAACATCATAGCTCTCTCCTCTCAGTTGCTGCCACTACTCGCATCGAATTCTTACTCACCGGCGATTTCAACGTCCATACTGAAGATCCATCTAACTCTCATGCCACTGACTTTCTGAACCTCCTCTCTTCAGTCAATCTCGTCCAACATGTCAACTTCCAGACCCACATCAAGAATCACACCCTCGACCTCGTCATAACTGCCAATACCTCCCTTTTATCTCCCAAGCTATCACACTATTCTCAACATAACTGACCATTACCATATCATGGCTGACCTTGAAATTAAGCCCTTTGCTCGGCCTCCTGCTTCCACTCATTCTTTCCGTCGCGCAGGAAGGTTTGCCATTGACTCCCAGACCTTCATCAAATATATTACCAGTTCTCAACTTGTTCTTAATACTCCTTCTTCCCTTGATGTCCATCTGTCTTGCTACAATTCCACTCTTTCCGACCTCCTTGACATTCACGCACCACTCATCACCAAACCCAGCTCACATGCCATTAACCTCTAGTTCACTTCCTACCTCCAAGCTTTTAAAACCTTCCGTAGGCGACTTCAGCACATCTATCAGTACCAGGGCGCCAATGACTCTCTATCCAGAACAAAAGCCCTCTCAAACCTCAAATCAGTCACAAACAGATACCACAAACTCATCGCTGCTAACAAAACGAAATTTTACTCCTCACTCATTGAATCCAGCTCCTCCAACCTTCGCCATCTCTGGAGAGCTGTCAACTCTCTCCTTCATCGCAAATCTCCCTTTCTACTACTAAGCTACATTCCAGCCCCCTCTATGGCCGATACATTCTGTTCATTCTTCTCTGACAAAATCTCCTCCCTTCGCTTCACATTGCAGTCTCTTCTTGATTCACAATCCTCCAACACTGATACACCTCCATTTCCAAATCCTTCTTCTCCTGTCTCTCAGTCATCGCTTCCAATTCTCGATCCCACCTCTGAAGCTGAAGTGTCACTCCTGTTAAATTCTCTTCCCAACAAACAGTGTGAATTAGATCCCATTCCCACTGCTCTCCTAAAGGACTGCGCCTCAGTCCTCATTCCTATAATCACTAAAATAATCAATCTTTCACTCTCCACTGGCAATTTTCCAATGGTTTTCAAGCAGTCCCTCGTCACTCCTCTTCTGAAAAAGGCAAATCTTGACACGGAAAACCTTCAACTTACCGAACGATCTCCAACCTTTCTTTTCTATCTAAATTAACCGAACGAATTCAATCCCTCCATGCCTAAGTTTTCTTCTGTAACATGAATTTCCTGTCCCCCAACTCCATCGTAATCGTAATCGTAAACTCGAAATTTCTAAATCGCCACTCGAAAGCCAAGCGCGGGGCACCAGCTTATTCACGAGCGATGCGTTGAGTTAGAAGGGTTGTCCGTGAGAGTAGTCCGTGGTGGTCCTGGTCGAGTTACCATAGGATCAGAGGGGCGGAACAGCTACTAAGGCGGGTATCGTCTGGACCGGGAATTGGAGGGTGGAAGATCAGATGACACAGGGTAAGAGTTCGTGAAAAGGAGTGTCTTAAGTTTTGAATGAAAAGCACGAGGCCTGATACATAGATGAGCCTGAGGAAGGTGGTGGTGTGTGATTAGTAATGATGATGGAGGGACTGAGAAGGATCGGAATTCAGGAGGCAGATCATTCCAAAGGCGCGGTGCCGAGTTGGATATGGCTTGGCTGGAGAACTTGAGATGACTTGTGACCGGCGGTCGAGAAAGTGTAAGTCAGGCGGATGATCGGGTAGAACGGGTAGGCTGGATGGTGAACAGTTCGCGAAGATATCTGGGCTGAGAGCATTGTAAAGAGTTGTAGGTTAAGGAGAGAACTTTGAAGTGGATTCGCTCTGGTATTTTCAACCAGTGAAGTGAATTGAGGATAGGGGTGATGTGATGATGTCTGGGTGTTCTGGTGACGGCTCTAGCTAGAGAGTTTTGAATGAGTTGGAGGCGCTTAAGTGGTGAAGAATCAAGGTTTAAGAACAGAGCGTTGCAATAGTCAAGTTTTGAGTGGACGATGGACGTCGCAATGGTAGAAGCAGTTTTGAAATCGAGCATAGGTCGGATGCGACGAAGGTCCCGGATGTGCATGAAGCAGGAACGCGATAGGTTAGAGATGTGGTTAGAGAAGGAGAGATGCGAGTCAAACATTACACCAAGATTGCGAACAGGAGCATCGGAAGTAAAGGTAAGAGATGAAGAGTTAGTCAATAGGTGTATTGAAGGGTCTGGGATTTTCTTGATTTGGTCAGGAAGGCCAAGAATAATGAACTCTGTTTTTGAGGGGTTGAGGCAGAGGAAATTGGAAGACATCCATCGAGAGATTAGATTGACCACATTGAGAAGTTGAGCAATGGAGGTGGAAAAAGAGCCTGGGGAAAAAGATATAAAGAGCTGAGTGTCGTCTGCGTAGAGATGGTGGTCAACAGACGTGGATTATACGAGATGACTTAAAGGAGTGGTGTAGAGAATGAGGAGCAACGGACCCAGGACGGAACCTTGAGGAACGCCTCAAGATAGTGGGAGGGGATGTGAACAGTGACTGGAGGTTTTTACAGAGAAGGATCTAGAAGACAGATAGGACTGAAGCCAGAGTAGAGCAGTGCCAGAGACGCCAAAAGAAGAAGAGAGACGATTAAAAAACAGATTGTGATCGATTGTGCCGAATGCAGCGGAGATGTCGAGGATGCAGAGGCAGGAGACTTGCTGATGACTGACGGCAGAGACCAATTTATTATACAGAGAGACAAGTAGAGTTTCTGTGGAGTGATGTTTAGTGAAACCAGATTGGTAGGGGTTGAGGAGTGAGTTGGAGGAGAGGTAATCGTTTAACCGAGAGATTGAATTGCCTGCCAGCGTAATTACATGTATGAGGTCAATATGGCAATTTGTATTCTAATGAATTTATGGATTTGTATAGCGTCTCGCAGAATGACTATTCGGAAGCACTCACATCACGAAAACGCCTGAGAAAAAGACACTTAGGCTATTGTTGGCCATGTACGAAGTTAATACAATGCATCGAGGACCTTTACTCTAGAGTCTATGCTCTGTGATACGTTTAAGTAAGGGTAGGACGCATCTTTTGAGTTTGAAGTTGATATGCTGCAGTAGGTTATAACAGTTTTAATGGAAATTAACTGAATAGCAAGCAATAATATTCTTAGTTGTGATTTACCTGATGGTTTTCTGAGTTTCTCTGTCAGATGACCTTGACCTAAATCATCTAGCGCGTCTAGGAATGTTTCAAATTCTTTTGGAGATTTCTTGCTGATCAGTCCAAGCAGTAACTCATTCTTTAGGAAAGTGTCGCTCACACCGACGATACGTTCTTTTTCGCGAACTGTCAACACATTTTGTTGATACAGCAGAGTGATTAGACCACTTTCTGTGTCCAGGTTTTCTGATAGCCACATGAAATTCCGGCAAATCAAGTCCTTGTGATTCGATGCGTTCTCTCTATTTGCGTCATCGCATGCTGAAGTAAAATTTGTACAATAGTCTCAACAATACTTCAATGATATCTTTGAAAAAAAACTATCATAGCATCTGAAAAGTGTGGTTTACTTTACTTGAAATAAAGCGGTTGGCATTCATCTGAATTTAAATTATTAAAACACAGTAATTGAAATATATGAAATTGGCCAATATTTCAAACTTACTGTCATCACCAGAAGCCAGCATTTGATAGAGATGCAGTTGATTTGTTGATTTAATGAGTGACAGAAAGCATTCATAGACATCTCTCGGTTTCCTGGCTATGATGCTCAGCAGCTCTTCATTGGCTCGGATTGGAGTTGATTGCAAAGATTGGATGTGCTCTAACTCCCTCAACGATAATTTCTGTTCCTGATACATCGTTGCTATTATGTCTCCCAGACACGACAGGTTGCTAACCAGTTGGTTGTATTTAGATTGAATTCTTTTCCCATGTTCTTCTTTAATAAAATTACAAATTTCACAATTTTATATTTAGATAAAAAAAATTCAAGACTAATAACTTTGTAGGCTAGGTCTAATGTGTGAATTTGTTTTCAGAAGTTAGGCATTGTCTAGTTAGGCATGGTTAATTTTTAATTTCGCAGCCGTAATTCTCAAACTGGGAAGATAATTTTCCAATGGGACATAGGCCTATTTGGAGTTCTATCTCAAAGATATTAAGGAAACCAGAGTAAACTTAGCATTTTAATAAAGCTTGATGCTACTTTATTCATTGCTTTGACTTATTTCGCTTCAAATCCGAATCGAAATCACGGAGGTCATTTGCAACTAATTGAGCTTTGAGTTTTGTGTGAGAAGGCAGAGAAAGACCTTTCAATGCCAGACCATGCTCTGGATGCTTACAGGATCCAGCTGAGATAGGTGTGCACACAACAATTATTCTTGCTACACAATTTAATTTTGCTTTGTATTTCAAAGTCCTGTAGGCTATGCCCTTTTTACATTAAATAATCGGGTTAACACTTCTTTTACAATCACATGTCTTAAGTAAACGTGTAGTTTGGGTTCGTAAATGATTCGCCCATGGTAGCATTGTCATTTTTCAGCAATCCGACTACTATTTTGGAAGAATCCAAACCTTTCATAAAATTCAGCCTCTGTTCAAACAAGAATTCGTTTAATCAATCTAGCTTCTATTTAGACAGCAATTATTTTATAGGCCTATTAATACATCTCCTGTTTTAGAGCAAAATTACTTTTCATCAATCCAGCTTCAATTTAAACAAGACTCTTTTCACAACTCCCACTTCTATTTGAGCATTATTATTTTGTCAATTCGACTCAGGACTATTTCACAAGATATCTTATCGTCAATCCAACGGTCTTGTAGGCATATTCCAGCAATGCTGAAACCCATGCAGTGGTGGATAGTTTACGAGGCTAAACTACACTTTTTGCTCATTTTTATGTTGAGAGTCACGGTTTGCATGAGAGGCTGCCAAACTAATGGAAATAACTATAAAAAATAACTATAAACTTTTATTCAGTTAATTCTGCCAATAAAATCAGTAGTAGGCCTAACACAAAATTACCTTCCTGCTGTGAAAAGTGAATTAATTTTGTTTCTTCTTCAACGAGGTTTCGAGCAAAATACCACAGCTGATCCTTTCGAGATGAATATCTAGCCATTTTGATCTCTCAATTCCTACAATAACAGTTTACAATTCGCCTACGTTTACGATATCTCATATAAAATAATGCTTGCATCCCAACTGTATTGCACACACATTTAGTCAGTGTTTAATTAATTCCTCCCTCGATCCACGATAGAAATTTTTTCCCCCATCGTATCAGCTATTAAGAGTGAGGAAAAGTTGCCTTTGGTATACGTAAGTCGCTGTGTAAAATTGTTTATCATTTGGAAAACATCTTGTGGCTCCCCAACGAGATCATAAATCGTCTGTACTACAATGGCGAAAATTGCAAGGTTCACAGGCAGTTTTTAGCAAATTTTCTGTTTAATCCTTGTTATATTTGCATCAAGTTACAGCTGCAATTATCTGAATCTATTACAATATGCTTCTATGGCATTGTATTGTGTTGTATTTGATTATTTATAAAGTGCCTCTCTCAGCAAGAGTCTTTGAGAAGCTCTCCCATGCAGTGAGTGCAATCCCATGAAAAAGACAAGATTTGAGTTGAGACAAAGATGCGGAAAACTACCAGAGAAAGGTGGATTGAACTGATCGTGGAAGATATCAAGCCAATCAGTGGATCGAAGAAGACATAGCAAAGTGGCAGAGAGGGCGATGTATGAGATAGCAAAGATACCTCAGACCAAGAGCCGACTGCACCTTAAAACCAAAGTAATAGCCTAATTTGTTTTATTTGGCTACGACGTTGTGCATTCTGCTATTCTTTTAATGTATGCAATGAGCGAAGAATGTGAACTAAAATGCGCCGACGTCTTAGTGTCAGCATGAATCAGAGTAACAGTTGTAGGCCTACCGACATTTCTCTCACACCTAGAATGGCTTCACCTCCCTCTGGCCAGAAACCCGAAACGAGGAAATATGGAAATGTATCCAGTCTTTCGCGCACCACATGCAGGAGCTATGTTCAGTGGCGGATTTAGTCCAGGTCTGGAGGGTCTGGTCGCCCCCCGTGTCCCTGTTGGGTAAGAAATGGCGCCCCCTCGGGCCCGGTCCGTACTTATTACTTAAACCTAAAATGTCCTTCGTGGAAACTAAATTATCATACTTTTACCAGTTAATTATAATATTATAATTTTTTAACGACTTTACGCAATCACACCATGAATTTGACACTCTTTACATAATTAGCAGAGGCGGATCCAGGATTTTTGGTTAGGGGGGGCGTAAATAGTACCAATCCAATCCCGTATATATATATATATATATATATATATATAGGCCTATGAAATTAGATCACGCAAAACTATAATGATCCTTTTTATAAGACTATCACGCAGTGTTTAATCTAGTCCCCCTCCTCTGGGGGGGATTGGGGTTTCTGGGGGGGACATTTGAACGTTCGAAGGAGGCTCGTGATGCGCGTAGCACCGAGACTGGGAGGGGGAAGGGTATGGGGAGGGGATGTGCCTCCCGATTTGAAACTTTTTGAATTTCCACATTGCAATGGCAGCATTTTAAGGTGTCGTCTTAACAAAATAGCTGTACTGTTTCAGTGACCCATTAGAAACTTTTTGAATTTCCACATTACAATGACAGCATTTTAAGGTGTCGTCTTAACAAAATAGCTGTACTGTTTCAGTGACCCATTAGAAACTTTTTGAATTTCCACATTACAATGGCAGCATTTTAAGGTGTCGTCTTAACAAAATAGCTGTACTGTTTCAGTGACCCATTAGAAAATTTTTGAATTTCCACATTGCAATGGCAGCATTTTAAGAGGTCATCTTAACAAAATAGCTGTACTGTTTCAGTGACCCATTAGAAACTTTTTGAATTTCCACATTACAATGGCAGCATTTTAAGGTGTCATCTTGACAAAATAGCTGTACTTTTTCAGTGACCCATTAGAAATTTTTTGGATTTCCACATTGCAATGGCAGCATTTTAAGGGGCCATCTTAACAAAATAGCTGTATTGCTTCAGTGACCCATTAGAAACTTTTTGAATTTCCACATTGCAATGGCAGCATTTTAAGGTGACGTCTTGACAAAATAGCTGTACTTTTTCAGTGACTTATTAGAAAATTTTTGAATTTCCACATTGCAATGGCTGCATTTTAAGGTGTCATCTTAACATGATAGTATCATATATTATAGTAGTAAAATAATGTCATTATAATCATATAATAATAAATAATATCACAGTATATTATAACACTTCATGTAAAACAATGATGAAAGCAGTAACTAGAAACCAATATAATGTCGTCAAATTTTTCTGGGGGGGAAATGTCAATCCTGGGGGGGAGCTTTCCCCCCCAGAGACGTCTAGATTAAACACTGACTATCACGTCGGTCCCAAAGATACTGAACGATGTCACTTCTTATTGTAGCTGGACTTATGTTTTTGCAGAGACATAGCTTCATTTGGTCAGAAATTGATGAAAATAGACAATTGCTATCTTCTTTGGGATTTAATGACACTATGTTGTTTTGAAATGGCAAATGTTCTGGTGCAAATGCTGAAATATTGCAATATCATTGATAAATGTATAATAATAATAATTTTCAAACTCGCAATTCTACATGCAGAATGTCTTCGTATTTGTTAAACTTCTTACATTGTTTACTTTTTCCCCGGGCACTCCGGGCCCCCCTCACACCGCCGGGCCCCTGGGAATTTGCCCCTCCACTTTCTGCCCCCAAATAAAAATAACATAGTCGATGCCAATTTTTCATACGATAATTAGCATAGTAATGATAGAAATTGAATACACTAGTATTTATATAACAATAGATTCAATAAGCAAGGGATGCGCCTCATCCATGGACCGCACGCCACTGAGCGTTCAGAGAATGATTATATGAGTAGGCCTAGTTCTATATCCTTGATTTGCTTTTGTCCATAATATCGGCAGCTGAACGCTTTCGGCGGCTATAATCAGCACGACGAACTTCAAAATTATAATGATAATCAACTGCCATCTTTTGAGATTTAGGCCTAAGATAGGCTTATGTCTTATACCAACGGCAGTCGGCTTATTCGCGAATGATAAAACTGCTTGTTTAAGCCGTTTTGACGGCGTACCACTCGACATATTTTTAAATTGACCAATTTCTATTTACGTAAATTTTGTCTGTACATGAACTTTGTGAATGGCGTCACGGCAAAAGTCATTGGTCACGTGGGCAACGTCTGCTAGCAACTCAGGTAAGTTAGATAAGAGAGCTCCGGTAAGAGAGCTCCATTCTGCCGGTCCAGCTACTTCAAACATCCTATTCCCAAATTGCAATTATATTTTTTAGGGGGGGCGTACGCCGGCTCCGCCCCCCTCTAAATCCGCGCCTGATTAGGCCTACTTATTTTTATTTATTACTAGAGTATGGTCCATTGCCGCATTGCGTATATGAAAAACATTAACTTGCCGTTATATTTATATTAAATAAATGATGTTTTATTAAACCGGATATCGTAAACAACCCTGACCTATCGTCTACTTGCTGCTCTTGGCAGTTCCTCGTCATGTGTTGATTTTCTGCAGAGGTTTGGTTGAATATTTTAAATCTTTCAACGATCTAAATTTGACATCTGATTTATAATTGAAAGGTAATCGCTACTCGGAGATTAAGAATTTTTGTAGGAATTTAACTTGGAAATTTGGGATTATGAATGAATAAATCTGAGTAGATCAGACTAATAATTAGTAATAATGAACAATTGCCTAATTACTAATAATCAATTAATCATACTTAATTTATTGTTAATTAAGAATATGTAGCTTAATGAGTAATGACGAATAGACTAGAAGAAAAACAGATGGCAACAGGTACATAATTTATCAATCTATATAGGCCTAACTTGAGAAGATTTGAGAGAAGATTTTGTCTGTCTGTTTGACCGGGATGCATTTCCACAGTTTTTGAGCTTTTCACTCCAAACCTTCACTACTGTGTAGGTCTCAGCAGGAGACACCCCAACGATGAGTTGGCGATTTTCTACCACCATGGGGTAGGGTGGGGGCGAAACCCCCCCAAAATGCACTAAGACTCAGCAATTCATCCGAAACTTTGTAGCCTACCTATAGACAGAGGGCCATCAGAAGTACCCGGTGTAGGGGTTGGCGAATCTCTACCACCATGGGGCCAGAGGAAAATGGGTTTTCGCCCCCCACACACCCTGGTCTCCATGGTGGGCGGGGGGCGACAAGCCATTTTTTTCACTATGAATTTTCATTCCCTTGCCATAGTGTCACAGAACTTTACACAGATTTTTACACGGGCCGCCTCAATGCGGTTCTAGGACGATTGATCACCGGACGGTTCTTCACCGGACGGTTGATCACCGGACGATTGATCACTGCGGACGCTTGATCATCGACTGATTGATCACCGGACGATTGATCACCGGTCTAGTGGTCACTGCAATTTATTAACTGAGGATGAAAGAGAAATGTCGTAATTACCGCTAGTAAAGATAAACATCGTCGGCTTCTGTAAATTCTTGATTATACACACAGCAAATAGAACATCAGAATATAAAGTAGGCATCCAAATAAACGTCTTTTGTTCTTTACGATTAAAGGCCTATCGCAGTCCATCAAAGTGCTACGTCAAATTAGGCCTGATTGGCTTGTCTCATGCTTTACCCAAAACCCTCAGTTCTTGTTGTTGTATAAAAAGGGTTTTGTAGAAAGGATAAACAAATGCTCTTACTTAGCCTACTTGCGTGTAGTTCCAGATTTATCTGATTAGTTGCCATTTTAATAACGCTTGCCGTTTCAGTATATTTTCACATTTCACTTCTTATAATTCCATTACAAATTTAATACATTATGTGGTAGATTGAGTCTGCGTCATATCGTTTTATATAGGCTAAATGTTGATCTTTACCAGCGGTAGGCTAATTACGACATTTCTCTTTCATCCTTAGTTAATAAATTGCAATGACAACTAGACCGGTGATCAACCGCCCGGTGATCAATCGTCCGCGCACCCCCAATGCGACTTGCACTCGACCCATGCTGAAACCCATGCAATAGCGAATAATTTACGACGCTAAAATAGGCCCACACGTTTACCTGGATCAATATCCAATAAATAACATTAATAAATATTTGTTATATAGGCTAATTATAGCCTAAACATAAATTTATGTAACTCTTGAAAGTAGTCAAGTGCACAAGTTTAAAAAGTTTCTGTTTTAGATTCTTGATTCTGTTTGATGTATTCGGCTAAATCGGACGAATATTAATTTACTGTTTTTAACTATGTAAGTACAGGCGCCCTCTTGAAATTCTCCTCGCCCCCCATGCAATAAAACCTAAATCCGGCACGGCAACCAAAGCGCGCAGGACAAAAGCGCGCAGACAAATGCGCGCAGACAAATGCGCGCAGACAAAAGCGCGCAACTAATGTTTTTATGAATGTATATATGTATGTATGTATGTATGTATGTATGTATGTATATATGTATGTATGTATGCATGTGTATGTATGTATGCATAATTGCATAATGCATATGCTTGCATTTATGCATATGCATGTGTGCATATTAGGGGGGTCGCATCTGTAATGGCAAATTTTCAACTTCAGTTTTATTCTTTCTCCAACCCACCATTTGGTGCCACTTGGTAAAAGACTGAAAGAGCCCAAAAATTATCCCGATTGAAAAATATTTAGGACTAGCACAACGTGTTTGAAGTTTTTGATTTTACGAAATATCATCGTCTTTTTGAGTATAAGGACAATTTAGTCACATTTTTTGCCTATGACTAGTTTTGGCAGAAAGACTACATTCTTTTACTCAAGCACAACTGACAAGACTAGTATGCCTAACTTCTACAACGATGAAAATGGTTTATTATATTTTTTATGAACAATTGACCATCACAATAATATTTGACGCGTGAGTCCTTGAGATCGACAGGGGCTTCTATCCCTATACATGGCGGGCGCAGCTTGCGCCCAGTGAAAAATAGGGGGGGATCAGAAGACAGCCAAAATTCACGTCGGTTGGGGGGAAGGTCGGACATGGAGGGCAGCGTTCAATCTAGGCATCACTAAAGGAAGATAGTAAAGGAAGATCCCTCCAGAAAATACTTCCCCTCCATATAAATTTGGACAAAATGGTAGGCCTAATAGTTTTTGGCAAAATGTATACACTTTATACACTTTGAGTTTTTAGTTAGGCTACTATCTGCATTTTTGAATGAACTGCTATAACAGCTATAATATACTATAAAAAATTTCCTATTACATGATTATAATTATGTTTTTCCTATTTTAAAAAATAATACAATCATATTATAATTGAAAAAAAATAATGTTAATACAAATACTATTTTGCACAACTAAATGGCTTCTCTCCAATGTTATCTTTCAAATTTCAGACAGTAAAATTTGGTCCTTGAACACTTAGTAAAGCAACATCATTATTACGTTGGCTTACAATGTAGGACCTACATTGTATTTTATTGTATTGTATTGTGCTCTAAAAATTTATGTAACGCCTCTCGAGTGCACACTGATCAGAGGCGCAAAAACATATGGCTGCCCAATTTTTGGCAGCAATTTCTCCACTGAAACAGTAGAGTAATTTTGCTAAGAGGACAGCTTAAAATGCTGAAATTGCAATGCGGAAATCGCAAAATTTTCTTATGGGGAGGGGCACATTCCCTCCCCATACCAGGTCCCTTCTTGGCGCTACACATGCTTCGGCGATCGTCTGCTGGCTGCTCGTTTGTCCCTCTCCAAACAAACCTTCATTCCCACACTAGAGGAGGGCATGCGCTAGATTACATTATATTGCATACATAGAGGAAGGCCGGTCCAGAAAAGTGGGGAAGAAGATGGATTGCCCCGGTTGCTTAGGGGGGATAGAAGCCCCTGGAAATCGATGACCTTAAACCTATGCTAGTAAGCCAACACATTGCTATGTTCTTTTGATAGGTCTTATTTCTATCTACAGGAATCCTTTGTTACACTAAAGGCTCTTTGTTACATGCTTAACTTTAACACAAATTCTGATATAACACGGCCAAGGATCTCAATAATAGATTAACTAAAGAAAAATACTAATGATATTTTCGTTTATTGTGGCAATCAGAGCAGAATGACACAGAGCATCACAGACAGAATTTATCAAGAGCTGCTGTAAAGAAATGAATTAAAATAAATGTTGAAATTATTGAGGTAATAATTTTCGAAGATCTATGAAATTACTTATTACCACACAGGAATCAAAGAGCAGCTTTTAAACAACTTCTAAAGAGAGCATCATAATTGACTGCCTAGTGAAGCCTACTCACATTGTTGTCTATTTCATAATATAAAATTTGTCCCATTAAAAGTATACTTTTAGAGTTGAAAGAATGAACACAGAGTCAAACATTTGACACAGAAAGTGCTGTCAAGAGTGGACATAAATTACACTGTCTTTATTAGCTATAATTGTAAATTACCTACCTATTATAAATTAGCATGAAAGGCGATGGTGTCAAACACGTCAGCTATGTGCAACTCAAAATCTCTACATCATGCTCAGCCATGGGAGCCCGCAGAAATTTTGTCAGGGGGGGGCGCAAAATTTTTACGATAGTCATGGTCAAATTTTTTATTACTTAGCAGGCGCTTGAAAAAATGCAAAGCTGGAAATTAAGAATACGGGTATACTTTTCAAAGAGGTTTCTTATGCAAATTTCT
The DNA here is from genome assembly GCA_949752735.1 of Lumbricus terrestris. Lineage (NCBI taxonomy): Eukaryota > Metazoa > Annelida > Clitellata > Crassiclitellata > Lumbricidae > Lumbricus > Lumbricus terrestris. Next base: position 64,974,488 of record OX457037.1, on the reverse strand, counting down.
CAGTTTCATTTTGTGTATAATTTTCAATAATGATTAGTTTCCTTAGAATTTTGTTAAAAATCAAAAAGTAGATGTCAAAATTAGTTCCTTAAAGGTGCGCTATATAAGTCCGTAGCAAAGCTCGAGGGTACGCGTACCCTAAAATAGAATACGTTAAAATACGTTCGTACCTTTCAAAAAATAGAATACGCGTATGGTACGTACCATACAGGAAAATTTTATTTATGCATGGTTTACTCAACGACCCATAGCCAACGTATAATCTGACGTCAACTGTAGGCCTATGCGTCATTGAAACCGGTACTTCCGGTAGCGTAGCAGTAAATTTAATTCGATAAATTCTTTGGTTATAATTAATTTAATTCAAATTGTACTGTCTTGGTGAGATGAGAGCTAAGTACACGTCGCTGGTTTGCAAATTGGTGTAGCCTAACTCGAAAGTTGCAGTAGGCTATATAGATATAGCCTACGCATCAGTCAGCGAATCAGCGATGCCCAGAACCTGGGAAGGAATGGACGCACGTGAAAGTTTTGAAAAATGCGAAAAACAATCATTTGATTGAATGCAAATTTTTTGAAAAGCAGTTCTGGGTTGGATCAGGCAATCGCATAAGAACACATCTTTGAAGTGCTGGAGCAGAACTGAGACGACTGACTGACATTAGTGCATTAAGTGCAATGTATGCTGGATAAACATATAGACCTACAATATAGCATTGCAGCAATTTACTATGCCGTATACTGGGTGGTGAGTGTTAATATGTTTGCTTAAATTAAATTGAACATTCTTATAATGAGCAATGACGTGGTTAACGTATTTTATTTATGGTGTACGTACCCTAAAATAGGGTACGTTAAAATACGTACGTACCTTTCAAAAAATAGAATACGTATGGTACGTAGGCCTACTCTCGAGCTTTGGTCCGTAGAATAAACGAATGAATAAATGAACGAAAAATAGGTGTCAGTTTTCAAGGGGCAAGTGCTCCTCTAGCTGCTTCTAAAGCGCCACTCGAAAGCCAATCGCAAGGCATCAGCTTTTTCACATGTGCTGCATCGAGTCAGAAACCTATTCCAAAGTGCAGTCAGAAAGAGGTCCGAATCTGGTGGCCAGATAGCCAGAGTAGCTGTTAATGCGGGTGTCGAACGTTTAGGAGGTGAGGGATAAGTAGTGAAGGGAGGTAGCGGCTGAATCAAGGCGGGGCTACCGCTAATCCCAGGCCACGCCCCCTTAGGCTGCTAGGCTATAGGCCACGCCCCCTTAGGCTGCTAGGCTATAGGCCACGCCCCCTAGGGCTGCTAGGCTATAGGCCACGCCCCCTAGGCTATTATGCTAATGAGCTATTAATTATCAATTATGCTAATCCGATGAGCTATTACATAATCCGCTGGGCTATTACATAATCCGCTGGGCTATTACATAATCCGCTGGGCTATTACATAATCCGCTGGGCTATTAGGCTAATCCGCTGGGCTATAGGCTAATCCGCCCGCCGCACTATAGCACTAAGACACTATTAAGGGGCTATTATGCTAATGAGCTATTAGGATAATCCGCTGGGCTATGGGCTAATCCGCTCGCCGCGCTACAGCCGGGCTATAGGCTAATCCGCCGGGCTATGGGCTAATCCCCCAGGCTATAGGCTAATGCGCTATTATGCTAAGCAATGTCCCAACGACCTGTCAATCAAACGAACAGCATCGGAAAGCTATAGCCAATCAGCGCTAAGCAGATCCCAACGACCTGGCAATCAAACGAGCAATTACCCTACCCATCCGCGGCGGGTCCAACGCGTAATTACCCCCTTTGATCAATAATAACAGCAATTATCGCGCACAGCCGTTGGCTGTTCACATCCGGCGACCGCTCCAACGAGTAATTACCACCATCCATCACAATTGACAGTAATTGCTCTTCACATCCGGCGACCGCTCCAACGAGTAATTACCACCATCCATCACAATTGACAGTAATTGCTCTTCACATCCGGCGACCGCTCCAACGAGTAATTACCACCATCCATCACAATTGACAGTAATTGCTCGTCACATCCGGCGACCGGTCCAACGTGTAATTACCACCATCCATCACAATTGACAGTAATTGCCCTGCACATCCGGTGACCGACCCAACGAGTAATTTCCACCATCCATCACAATTGACAATAATTGCCCTGCACATCCGGCGACCGACCCAACGAGTAATTACCACCATCCATCACAATTGACAGTAATTTCCCTGCACATCCAGTAGGAAACTACATCCAAGTGGCATGCGAGAATATTGGTAGTGCATATAACATAGTTTAAATAAGTATGAAAGAACAAACACAGTAGGTTGATAAATTTTTTTCAACACAAATCTTTTTCGTTAATATACGTCTTTATACTAGAGTTCGATTATTTACAACACACATAATGTCCACCGCAATACGATTGCACATCACCTTTTATTTTACATAATGACAATGTTGGTGATTTTCTGCAGAGTATTGCTACAAATTATTTACAAACGACGAAATATTAACATGTCCGTATGCAAAAGAGGCAGAGGAATTTAGGGGAAATCGCTTATCATCATAAGGGGAAAGTGCCGCTTTGCGCAGTTCGGTGGTGTGTAGTTCGTGCTTCCTACTCTGTATAACGCAGAATTTGGACGATGTAACCTTTTCTTCAAAAATACAATTTCTATAGTCAGCGTGTCGAATACACTTCTTCACGAACGCCTTCTTAATTCCTTTAGCAGTCTTCTTTTCCTTATCGTTAGGAAGTAACAGGCTATACATTTTCGATCGGAGGCCACAGAATTCCAACACGTCATCGCCGTTACATTCATCTTTAAACTTCCCTATAACTTTGGAGTTTGTACGGCTATGCAAAAAGTGCCCACAGGGGTAATCGGACGTATCATATTCATGTAGATTCCGCTGCATGTCAGTATATACATCAGATGTAAAAATATGGTAACAAAGGCTATTTGTGTCAGTGAAAAGGAGTTTGCAAGCATTTCCATAAAGTGGTATTATATGCTGGTAGTGGAATTCATACATTTTTAATTTAGATATGTCCAAAATGCACATTCCAGCATAGAGGGGCTTATTCAGATAGACGTTGGACGTTGTCAATTTCACAACTGTTAAATCTTCGTTGATTATGGTATACGACTCGAAAGTCGGGCGGGCCACGAAACGTTTGGCTCGTTTCGCATTCATGACCAGCTTCACATCAAGATGTTTCCTGTTGTTTTGCATGGTCTTACCATAAATTGAATTGTTCATCAACTTATAAAGATCCTTTTCAAACGAAGATTTAGCAACCTGTCGTTTGGATGTGTTGAAGTCGATGTATTTCTTCAACCACCGACTTTGGCGAAATTCGAGAATTTTGTGAATTTTATCCAATTTCAAGCCCATTTTGATGTAGAATTGGAGATTGCGGTAGTGAACGACGTAACGGGTCTTTGGCAGCAGGTTGGGCACCAATTTTTCGACTCCGGTACCAATTTTAGACGAAATTTTGTGAGAAACGGACTTTGCGTAAGGCGATATCATGTTCGGTCGTATAAGCAGTCTCTCAGGTGCAAGGGGATAGTCGTTGTGGTCGTCGTGGAGATGTGATGGATACTCCAAGTCCACTTCCAACAAATATCCCAAGTCGTCGTCTGTCGATTTAGAGTCCAAGTCGAAATTGTCAATTTCATTGTCGCCTAAGAATCTGAATTTGTCTGTTGGGAGAGGTTCGGACATGGCGTAACCATACAAGTTATTGCAATCCAAGTACATTATGTAGCTGTTTGGAATGCTAGGATCGTATCCTTGAGCGAGATACGGATTATTGGCCTTTGCGTATCGATTGGAAATCATTGACGCCGCCTCTCATGCCTCGCTCTACAAAAAGATAAATGTCCGGATCGGTGATGAGCTCCAAATTCACCTTTGTCATACGTAAACAAGCGTCAAAGCTCAGTCCTGGGCTGCTGTAATAGTGGAGTGCGTCGAGTCCATAAAATTCCAACGACATGCTTCGAAAAGATTCGAATACGTCGGCCAGTAAAATAACGTCAGTCTGCAAGTACAAGTCGTGATAGTCCTGCATAGTCTGCATGTCGAACGTCTGCCAAATTTTCTGTGCGTATTCGTAATCGTCATGCGAAATGTCCTCTTCGGTCAATTTACTGTAAAAGCAGCCTTTGGGTGGCAGAGTCCTTTCGGTCATTCTGTCGGCTGATGTCATGTATTCGTAAGGAAATACCCCCTTACGCAAGAGCAACTTGAACTCGTTCGGAAAAAGCCGACGTAAATGTAAGAATTTAGAGTCATCTTCTTTTGACAGATTCTTCACCAACACATCCAAACTGCAGTTTAGAAATTGTAACGAGTCCAAAAATCTGATGTTGTTCACTTCAAAAGAAAGATATTTTTCCATATTTGTGGCTATTACGTTAATTTCCTGCGTTGCAAACTCCTTTGTCATGTGTTTGAGTATGAGGTGGGAATCATAGCCTTTGAGGTTGTGGAAGACGACAGGAAGAAAATAGTTGGGTGTCTTCTGTTTGCTGGATTTTGTGGGCTTACGAAATTTCATTTTTAGGTTACAAGGCGAGCAGAGTGCAGAAATAAAGTTACCAGTCATGTGACAGTGGTGTCGAACTTTATTGTGAGATGTGAAAGCTGTAGAGCAAGAGGGACAGGAGGGGCAAGAATCAAAGTCTAGCATCTGCTGCTGTGTCAGAGGCTTCATGGGCATGTTCGTAGCAAGTATTTTATTAATTCGGATCTGCTCAGATTTTACATGAGCAAAGAAGTGGCTCATAACGTCAGGTCCCGAGTAGACGCAAGGTTTGTTATCATTCAAGTGTGGAAAGGATGACACAGTCAGACAGCAGAATCCGCTAGGAGTATGTGTGTCCAGAATTTTAGTTGAGTTGTTGCATGCAGCAGATTCATTTGGAGTCAGATAACTTTCAAAGTCCGCGTACAGAACGTACGGCACAGGCATCTCGTGCTGTGTATTTGAGAATTTTAGATTGCAATTTTCAGGTGTCGGATACCGCACGGACTGAAGTCCGTGCTTGCCACATTCGTCCATATGCGCGTGTTTGCCCGCAGCGGTGGTGAAGCAATAGAGGCAGTAGGGACATGGAAAGAGTCTACACCTGCGAGAATTTCTTCCCTTTAGAAGAGCAGAAAGGTTTCGTACTACGATGTAGTGACGCTTCTCGCCATCATCAAGCAAAAGAAGGTTGGCAATATGTTTCCTACCCCTGTGAGCACTTGCGTATAGAGGCGTAAAGGACTTATCATCTGCGTTAAAGTACATGACATTTATGGAATAATCGAGATTCTGGGTCTCAAAGAGCGGAATTTGCTCAACTGTCATTGGAAACTTTATATCCTCGGTATAGAGCTCTTTCACATATGAACTATATTTGTTTGCTCTATTTGCATTATCCTTTTGGAAATGTGAAATTGAAAGCAGGGAATATACAAAGCAAAGATTGTCGTCGTTTTGAATATTCAGGGTTGCATGCTTGTTTGCAATATACTGCGGAGTGGGTATGTAGGTGGAGCCTCCTACAGGATCGTATACTGCGTTGCACAATTTAAAATCAACTACACCGTTCACCACCCACCCGGAGCTTTGTGTTGTAAACGTGTCGACAAGCTTGTCGATTCTTTCGACAGCCTCTTGCAATTGGTCAGATATTTGATTCGGTTGCAGAAGAGTAGATGGAACAGACTTGAAGTAGCCGACTGTTTGCGCTTCTCCATCTGGTGTTGAGCGTTTGAAATCGACATCAACAGCTATGTACCACTTCACCGGCCTAAAAAAAATATTAACCTAGGTCGCTATTTTTGTATGTATAACGTATATCACGAAAATTGTGTAGCACGAATCGGGTAAGTCCCAATATAGCAGATAGAATTTGCTTAAGTTTGCGCAAATTTTCTAAGCTTGCAAATATTGATCGAATACAAGTGAATTGTAGTTGCTCTAACAGAAATTTTCTAAGTAGGCCTACAAGCAAAAATTTCTAGGTCCAGCATTTTAGAGCGAAAATTTTCTAAGTACAAGCAATAGAAGTTGACCAAGTGCAAACGTAAGGGAGTCTAAGTTTGCAAGAATTTGTCTGGGGTGAATCAGAATTTTCCAAGTACAAACAGCATTTGTATGCAGTACAAACTCACCCTTCATCTCTGAATGTGTCCTCCAGCGTGTTGACCAATCGCGTTGCTTCTCCCTGTAGCAGGGCATGAACATCGGTTGTTTGAGTCGTTGGAAAGGATACATCGATGAATGTATTCTGCGTGGAAGTTCGAATGGATGGGTTGAGCTGCTTTTTGATGCATGTCACACAGAGATCCTGTCCAGCTCTGTAGAATCGTGAAGGTCGATGGGTCTTACATTGAATGCATTCTTTCCGCAGAATGCAGGTTTGGCAGAGTCCGTTCGTCAGATTGCTCGCCTTGTAATTTCGACACGATTCGCATCGATCTAACGGATAATACAAATTAAAGTGTGTTTGATTCATATACAAAAAGCCTACAAGCATATAGTGTGGTGTGTAATACACATAGGAAGACATAAAGATTGTGAAAGATGTGCGGAATACACTGTGTGTGTGTGTGTATGTGTTTGGGTAAGATACATAGGAAGATTGTAAAAGCCTACAAGCATAGAGATCCATGCATGTGTGTGTGTAACACACAAGAAGCCAAAACAATTGTAAAAGATTCATAGAGTACAATGTGTCGGTGTGGGTGTGTGTGTGTGTGTATGTGTGTATAACACACAAGAAGGTATAAAGAGTGTAAAAATGTGCATACCTGAAGCTGCTGACGGTCCTGCCGAGGGCTCTGGCGCCGCGGGTGAAGAAGGTTCTGCACTCGGTTCTGGCGCCGCCGAAGGCGGCCCTGTTCGGAATCCTAGCGCGCCCGAAGCCGCGCCTGCACGCTGCCCTGTCGTCGCCGAAGATGGCCCTGCACGAGGCTCTGGCGCCGCCGCCGCTGCCGCCGAAGATGGTCCTGCACGAACCTTTGACATCGTCGAATTCGCGCCTGCCCGGTGCTCACCATCACCAAGATCTGCAAAAGAGAAAATTGCCAAGTACATAAAAGTTTGCATTGGAATAATACACAAGAATTGGTGTTGTTAGAGGGGTTATAGCACTACTTTGTAAATTATACATGACTTGGTATTATCAGACGTATTCCGTTACTACTTTGTAACTGATACAATGTAAAAGGGATATGTAAGTCCTTTATGATGACGAATACAAGCAATTCGATCCATGCTCACTATATGAACACTATGTATGATACTAAAGTGAAGAATTTATGTTAAAAAAATTGACATCGCGAGCAGTTTAGGAGATTGTAATGCAAAGTCAAACTCTTCAAAGTTATAATATTTTAGCGATTGAAGCAAAATTATACAGAATCACTAACTTGAACGCTTGGCATCTCGAATGATATTCGAATCGACCTCTCTGCGTTTCCGCTCTGCAATAGAAATTTAAAATGCTGTAAAATATTTTAGCTGATTTCTTTTACAATATAAATTATTGCAGAATAGGTTGCATACAAATTTAATCAGAATCCATTTTGGCGAAATGTTATTTGACTAGAGCTCGAAAATTCGTAAATATTATCTATTTATTGAAAATGTAAATCAAATTAATGTAATAATGCTTACTCAGCTCTTGCAGTCTTGCCATAATTCTCGCTTCCTCCTTTTGGAGTTCCTCGCTTTCTGCACGAAGTTTAGATTCTAGAGAAATAAAAGAGGAGCATAAGTTTAAAATATCAAACGCCTGCACAAAGAAATTTAAGTTGAGTAGTTTGTACAAGTTAGGAAATCTAAGTCATATGTAGAAATTTAGAATTTCTTGAATATAATTCAAATTGAGAAATTTAGCAATTTCTTAGATATATTAAAATAATTTTCAGTATTATACTCACGAGAACTCATATTGTAGCTGTAGTAAGCGACTGACTCTGCGTAAATGTGTAGAACGAATTGCTGATCTCGGCTGTAGAAGATGAAGAAGTCGTCTGTTGAACACGGAAACTCGTCTGTGTTTAGCCGCTGTCTGAGGCCAGATTTTATAGATCGCTGGAGGGGTGGTGACACCATAAGAGCCGGAAATGGTGAAATAGTATGTCTCTTTGTATCTCTAATTAAAGACACTAGATATTAAAGGTCGCCATTATACATTAAAGGCCGTAATTATGCCTTGGGTCGTTCGTCGGATGTGTAGGACGGTCAACGGATGTGCACGATAATTGCTGTTATTATCGATCAAAGGGCGTAATTACTCGTTGGACTGATAGCCGGATGCGTGGGGTGATTACTGTCAATTGTGATGAGCGGTAGTAATTACTCGTTGGAGCGGTCGCCGGATGTGCAGGGCAATTACTGTCAATTGTGATGGATGGAGGTAATTACTCGTTGGGTCGGTCGCCGGATGTGAAGAGCAATTACTGTCAATTGGGATGGATGGTGGTAATTACTCGTTGGAGCGGTCGCCGGATGTGAAGAGCAATTACTGTCATTGTGATGGATGGTGGTAATTACTCGTTGGAGCGGTCGCCGGATGTGAAGAGCAATTACTGTCAATTGTGATGGATGGTGGTAATTACTCGTTGGAGCGGTCGCCGGATGTGAATAAGCAGATCTTCCTGATGTAATTTCAGTGCACTTTGAGAAATTTTGAAATTTGTGCGTTGGTTTTAAGTTTTTTTGCAGTTGTGATTATTTGCGCCACAGCTGGATTCCACTCAAATAGGCCATACTCGATAAGCCTGCTGTTTGCATGGGGACCGGCAGGAGGGTTGAAAGTCAATGGTCATTGTTACAGTTTTAGAAAGAGCTAGAACATGCAAGGCAGAAAGTTATAAGAGCATGTTTATTTCTATAGAGATATCTAAACATACATTTCTGACTTTTACTGTCTGTATCATTCATATCATCAGGGGCGCCGTTAGGCGTACGCACTGGCGCAAGTGCGTACAGCGCGGAAAGGCAAAAAATAACAAATTGTAAATTAAAGCGTGAAATATTATAAGCGACTAGCTGGGGTACCCGGCGTTGCCCGGGATATTTAGGAATTGATCCGCTCCGGCCACAACCCCACCACACCCCACCCCACCACACTCCGACCTCTACCAGTACGCCACCGTAGAAATTTGGGTTTGACGAAAATTTCCACCCCCACTCCAACCCTCTCGCCCCAATCACCCCTCCACCCCACCTCCCACTCCATCTCCCTCCACTCCACCCCTTCCCTCCACCCCATCTCCAACCCCCACCCCTCGACCCCCCCACCCCACCCCACCACCTCGACCCCTCACCCCCCATCCCACACCTCCCCCTCACCCACCTCTCCACCCACCCCACCCCATTCCCAACCTCCACCCCTCGACCCCCCACCCCACCCCACCACCTCGACCCCTCACCCCCATCCCACACCTCTCCCCTCCCCCATCCCTCCACCCACCCCACCCCCTTCCCCACCCAGCCTCCACTGGTACGCTACCCGTGAAATCCGTACTGGCAGCAGAGTTTAATTAACTTAAACACCTTTAAAACGGTTAAAATCAATGTTTTTATACGTGGCAAGCGAATGAAAATTTATAGTGAAAATTAGTGTTTTCGGCCCCCCCGCACCCTGGCCGCCATGGTGGTAGAGATTTGACAACCACTGATCCGGGTGGTTCTGATGGCCCTCTATCTAGGAAAAAAAGTTCATATAAATAGGCGCATTTTTTTGGAAAAAAATTGGGGGGGTTCGCCCCACCCTGGCCCCCATGGTGGTAGAGAATCGCCAACCCCTCGACTTTGCGTCTCGTGCCGAGACCTACACAGTAGTGAAGGTTTGGAGTGAAAAGCTCAAAAACTGTGAGCGTGCATTCTGGACAAAGTCACATGTCCACATGCATACCCACATAGCCAAGTCCTTTCTTATAGATATAGATGAAATTCTAGTGAATCTACTTTAGTAGTGGACCACGTACACTTCTCACTCACTGCATGCCCATTAAAGATTGTCATAACAGTTCATAACTTCATTTCACGTATTCTTATTTTGTGCAAGTTGTGCGTACAGAAAAAGTGCGTACAGAAGTGGTGCGTACAGAAAAAAGTGCGTAGAGAAAAAAAATCCTGGCGGCGCCGCTGCATATCATTGGTGCATTCATGCAAAGAAATTTTTTAAAAACCCAAAAGTAGTAGTTACAAACATTGGTGCCAATTTTCCAGGGGGGCAAGTGCCCCCTTGCCCCTATGTGCGGGCGCCCATGTGCTCAGCAATGGATCCAGCTGAAATTACAGTGGCCACCAGGACATATCAGACGACCAACTAATCCAAGGGAATAAGTATAGCACCCTCAAGACAACACCCATTGCTACACTGTTGGTGGCAGATGAACACCTTCTTTGAGCAGCATGCCCGAGATTTCACTTTGAGGGAAGTGTATCGTGAAAACTACACCATAGCTCAAACCCATGCAAAGACCAAATGCAACTTGAAGTGTGAGACAGGGTAATAATGCCTCAAGCAATGCCTCATGTTGAAAACATATTAGCCTATATCTGAGAAAAAAATTCGCATCTAAAATGGGTTGCTACTTTTAATATTACACCAGTTCCTTGTACCCAGTAACCCCATGAACAATGACGGTAAAAAAGAAATAATTATTTCTGAGCAATCAGACCTCATTAAGAATATTGGCGAATTTGCAGAATAGATTAATTACATAGAACTTAGATGAAACCATAATTTTTTAAATTTATCCTTATTATATACTATTACAGTTCCCTTACTGTAACAGTCTAAGAGCAATAAGCTATTATTGCCAATCAGGACAACCAGGTAAAACAGGTAGTTTTTGTAAAGACATAAGATATGATAGATGTTATCTGTGATGTGGTGTGTTATACAGGTTTACTTGCCTCTGAGGAATTTCCCTTGAAGTGGCGCTATAAAAATTTATGATTGTGATTACGATAACAGTAGCATCATTATGTTTAAGTGTGGACCAACTACAAGTAGTTGAATTGATTCCTGGTTTGAAGATTCCTGGCTGATTATAACCACATAGCTACTTTTGAGCATTAGAAGACTTGCTATTATAAGGGTAAAACTTTGATGGCGTTGTGCTAGTCCTAAATATTAATATTTTTTCTTACAACATTTTGTGTGATGTTTCTGGGGAGAATGGAACCAAATGGCGCCTTGGAGAACAGTCAATTCAAACTTTCATTTTTAACGACCACACTATTGCATATGTATGTTTGCATATGTATATATGTATGCATATGTATGTATGTAAGTATGTATGTATGTATGTATGTATGTATGCATGTATGTATGTATGTATGTCATTTGTCTGCGCGCATTTGTCTGCGCGCTTTTGTCCTGAGAGCTTTTGTTACTGCGCGCATTTGTCTGCGCGCATTTGTCTGCGCGCTTTTGTCCTGCGCGCTTTTGACCGTGTACCCCTAAATCCGCCACTGGCTATGTTACCAGCATACGACATTGAAATGATGCTGTACGCTACCGAACTATCAACTAAGATTAAGCGATAGGCCTACTCTGTAGCAGTCAACGGTTGGGAATATTATTTTGATAACAATATGCAGCCAAAGTTGAGCAGATCTGGGTAAAATGCCAATGCCACCTGTGTCACATGTTTGAGTTCTGCAGTTCATTCTTGCTTTCCACGACACGCACAGGAGGCTATTATAATCACAGATTCTTACGGCATACATTGGGGAGGTGTACACACCGAGGTGATTCAGTATCAAAGTTAAACCAGGGTGCAAAGATGTTAGAGCATGGCAGGAAGTTGGATGAGCGATGAAAACATGGCATTAATGTAAAAATTAGTGCAGTTAGACACGTGGCCACAGTATAACTGGAGACGTGGCTGAATCTCGAAATTTGTACAAATAAGATACGAGCTAAGGACTCGGTCCATGCAAGCTATTGCATTGGATGGGAGAACAGAGTAGAGCGACGGGCAATTGAGAAGGTTGGATGTGATGAAAGACACAATAGCACAAGTAAAAGAGCACCGATGCGATTCTGACCCAGCTCATATAAATAAGAATTCCAGTCAAGGCGGTGAATGTGGCATAGCTGTTCAAAGGCTACAGACTGTCACGTTCTGGAGATCGAGGCATCACTAACGGATCTGTCGATTGCAGAGTGGGAATTCCGTTTTCTATATAATTATAGAGCAGATAATTATAAATAGTTGCATTGTTCCGTGTGTAACGATGAACTCTGCCACTGTTCGTACTTTGGCAGTGCCAGTCCCAAGCCTGAAGAAAGGAGGAGGCCGACACTATAGTCACCCTTGCTACGACACAGTGTCGGTAATAGGGGTCTGCGGGTATACCCGTACCCGCGGATTTACCCGTACCCGACCCGTACCCGCGGGTCGGGTACGGGTCGGGTACGCTTTTCACGGGTCGGGTCGGGTACGGGTATGGTCATCACGGGTACGGGTATACCCGGTTTTACCCGTGATAATATGGTGTGGAGGCTACAGGTTACGACAGTTTTCACCTTAAAAGATTCTGTGTTTGCATTTCCACAGTTTTAGGCTTTTCATTGCAAACCTTCACTACTGTGTCCATCTGGGCATGGTGGGAGCGATAAACAAAAAATTTACACATTTTGTGTGTAAAATCATTGGCATTTCCACACTTTTTGCGCTTTTCCCACAGTTTTAGGCTTTTCATTGCAAACCTTCACTACTGTGTCCGTCTGGGCATGGTGGGAGCGATAAACCAAAAAATTTACACATTTTGTGTGTAAAATCATTGGCATTTCCACACTTTTTGCGCTTGTCCCACAGTTTTAGGCTTTTCATTGCAAACCTTCACTACTGTGTCCGTCTGGGCATGGTGGGAGCGATAAACCAAAAATTTACACATTTTGTGTGTAAAATCATTGGCATTTCCACACTTTTTGCGCTTGTCCCACAGTTTTAGGCTTTTCATTGCAAACCTTCACTACTGTGTCCGTCTGGGCATGGTGGGAGCGATAAAACAAAAAATTTACACATTTTGTGTGTAAAATCATTGGCATTTCCACACTTTTTGCGCTTGTCCCACAGTTTTAGGCTTTTAATTGCAAACCTTCACTACTGTGTCCGTCTGGGCATGGTGGGAGCGATAAACCAAAAAATTACACATTTTGTGTGTAAAATCATTGGCATTTCCACACTTTTTGCGCTTGTCCCACAGTTTTAGGCTTTTCATTGCAAACCTTCACTACTGTGTCCGTCTGGGCATGGTGGGAGCGATAAACCAAAAATTTACACATTTTGTGTGTAAAATCATTGGCATTTCCACACTTTTTGCGCTTGTCCACAGTTTTTCAACTTTTCACTCGAGACCTTCAGTACTCTGTCGGAGTGGGCATGGGAGCATGGGACGGAGGCAGAGAGGGAGCGTGGGAGGGAAGGACGGATGGAGGGGCGGGAGAGAGAGGGGTGAAGGAGGGAGAGAGGGAGAGAGGCAGGGGAGGAAGAGATGAGGTAGTGATGGGCAAGGAGGGACGGAGGGATGGAGGGATGGAGGGACGGAGGGAGGGAAGAGGTTGAGGGTCGATGGTGGGAGAGGTGCAGGAATGAGGGATGGAGGGAAAGAGGCAGAAGGAGTGAGGAGGGGAGTTAGGGAGAAAGGAAGGAAGGGACGGACGGACGGAAGAACGGACGGAAGGAGGAATGCACGAAGGGAAGGAGGGGTGAGGGAGAGACAAGGGAAGGAGGGAGTGGGAGGGAGGAAGGGAGGGAGGAATTGAGGGAGGGGTCAGAGGCGAGGGAGGGATGGGGTGCAGGAAGAAGGGATGGAAGGAGAGAGGCAGGATGAGTTAAGGAGTGGAGAGAGGGAGGAAGGGAGGGACGGATAAAGGTATGCACGGAGGGAGGGGTGAAAGATGGAGGAAGGGAAGAAGGGAGTGGGAGGGAGGGACAGAGGGAGGGGTGAGGGTGAGATGGGTGAAGGAGAAAGGAGTGGAGGGAGGAAGGGAGAGAGGCTTCTTCCTCCTCCAATTTCTCTACATTTCAATTTCCCTCTCTTCTTCTCACTCATTCTCTGCCTCTGTTTCTCTGTTTCTGTGCCTGCATCTGTCTATGCCTTTGCATCTACTTCTCTGCCTATTCATATTTCCCTCTGCCTTTCCCTCTCCGTCTCCCTCGCCGTCTCTTCCTCTTCCTCTTCTTCCCCATTTCCTTTCCGTCTCACTCTCAAATTCTGCATCTTGTTCTACCTATGTCTTTTCCTCTCTGCCACTGCTATTTTCTCTTTGCCTCTGCCTCTGCTTCTGCCTATTCCTATGCCTCTGCTTCTGTTTTTGCCTCTCTCTCTATCCCCTTCTCCTGCCCGTCTTCATCGTCATCTTAATTTTCCCCTCTCTATAACCATATCCATTACCAGCGGCTACTCCTCCTCCTACTCCTCTCCTATGAACTTGGTCATTTATTAATGGGTGTCGAATCACAGTTGCAAAGTGAATGGCTTGTTCTCTTAGGGCAGTCCTATTGCTGTCCCACAAATGTTTGATCTGTCTGGTCCGGCAAGAGGCAGGTCAGAGGTCGCTGACTTTGATGCTCTGATAAACAGTCCTTGATTCAAGCAGTCCAAGCAGATAGCTTTCGAAGGTTTCCACCCCTTAACCTCTGATATATATATATATATATATATATATATATATATATATATATATATATATATAATTATTAGCCGTGTTAAGTTTGGCTGCAGAGAATCATATCCACCAGGTGGAAAGTATCGACATCTAACGCTGTGACAAGTCATCGGTCTCTTTGACGGTGTGACAGATGATGCAGGTTGGAAAAGTAATACGATGAATGATTATAACAGTAGCTCACTGACGACTATGATCTATGGACACGAGGATACATATAAATATACATTTAGGCTATTTATGTATAGGCCTATACCTATCCATTTACCATTACCTATACACGAATTCGTGGAATAGCCAATAATACTGTTGCTTGCTAGCAGTCTTATTGAGACTTCAACAATTTTTGCTAAAGCCTGCAGTCATCTCAGCATGCGTTGGATGATGGTAACACAACTCTGTGCTTTCTCACATCAAATAATGCTGGATGACAAAACTGCTTCAGATGTAAGTAATAAAGCATACTTCCACTACATCAATAATTGAATTGTTTACGCAAACTGAGCATTGTTTTTCTTAGCAACTTTTTCGTCCTCATTTCTTCTCCCTACTCCTCAGCCTCTTCCTCCTCTTCATGATCGTGTCATCTTTTTCTTCTTCGTCTGCTCCTCCTTCTTCTTCCTCTTTCTCATCTTCACATTCATTTCGATCCTATACCTCTTCTTCGTGGTCTTCCTCTCTTCCACTTCCTTCTTCTTCTTCCTTCTCTTTATTCCTTCTCTCCCTCCCGATGTTCATGTTACTTACTGAATAACAACTGCTACTGCCTCTGCTACTGCTACTGCAACTGCTACTATATCTTATACTTCGCTACTACTGCAACTACTGCTACTATTACTGCTACTACTGCTACTGCTGCTGTTGCTACTACCACTACTACTACCACCACTACTACTACAATTGGGTGCGTTGGTGCAGTGGGTATACATATATGTTCGTCGCCTTGCAGCCGAATGGTTGCAGGTTCGCATCCACCTCAAGTCACCGCGTATAGGGACCTTTGGCAAGTCCTTCGCTCGTAATTGCTCAGCGCTTCGGCGTGAAACTACGCCCTGTAGAGTTGGGAGCGCCTCTGAGTAGTGAGCTTGAAGGAGCGCTATGACATGTGCACGTATAGAAAATACAATTAACACTATTACTGCTGCTACTATTACTAATACTGCTACTACTACTGCTACTACTATATCACTACCTAAACTACTACAGTACTACAACTACTACATCTACTACTACTATTACTGCATCACATCTACTACTACCGCTTCCACTACAACGACTATTACAACTACTACTACTACTACTACTTCTACTATCAACACCATTACTACTACTACCACAACCACTACCACAATTACTCCAACTACTACATCTACTATACTACTACTGCTATAACTAATACTACTACAACGATTACTACTACCATACTACCAACACTACGAAAACTACTATAACTACTACAGCTACTACTACTACTACTACTGCTACTCCTACTATTACTACTACAATGACTATTATAACAACAACTACTACCACCGTTACCATGACTTTTACTACTAAAACTTCTTCCAATGCCATCACCACCACACTACTACAAATTACTACTACAACTACTACAACTGCTACAGCTGCTGCTACTACCAACACCATCATCAGCCATATATATATATATATATATATATATATATATATATATATCTATACTAGCTGGGGTACCCGGCGTTGCCCGGGAAATTTAGGATTCGCCCCGCTCCCGGCCAATTCCTTACTTCCTGACCCTCACTGCAAGCTCCCCAACCGCCCGCTCCCCATCCCACCCCACCCCTACCACTCCACCACACCCCACCCACCTCCACCCTCCCCATCCCAACCACCCAACGCCTCCCACTCCACTCCCATCTTTCCACCCCACCGACCGACCACCCCACCTTCATCCCTCCCCACCCACCCCAACACCCCACCCCAGTCCACCCCCACCCACTCCATCCCACCCCAGGTGTGTGTTGGGTGGGGCGAGGTGAGCTGGTAGCATTCGGTGCAATTGGAACGTTTCAGGTGAATACATGTAGCTGTGAAACGAAATGAATATTGCAAAAAGTTTGGGTTTTCGCCCCACCCTGGCCCCAATGGTGGAGATTCGCCAGCCCCTCCAACGGGTGGTTCTGATGGCCCTCTGTCTAGGTAGAAAGTTTCAGAGCAATAGCTGCGTTTTAGCGACAAAAATTTGGGAGTTTCGCCCCACCCTGGCCCCCATGGTGTTAGAGAATCGGCAACCCCTCGCTGGGGTGTCTCATGCCAAGACCTACACAGTAGTAAAGGTTTGAAGTGAAAAGCTCAAAAACTGTGGAAATGCATCCCTGTCAAACAGACAGACACACAGACAGACACACAGACACACAGACAGACAGACAGAATCTTCTCCTTATTTATATAGATTGCTGCCATTGTATTACATGATGAGTTGTAAATTTATTCGTCTGGAAAGCTATGGCATCAGGAACTTTAGAAGGCGTGCTAATGACGTCGCGGGTACGATACGGGTACGGGTATACCCGCGGGTACGGGTCGGGTCGGGTAGCAATTTTGAGTACGGGTCGGGTACGGGTACGGGTAGCAGTCTTACGTCACGGGTACGGGTCGGGTAGCAAAATTCCTTACCCGCAGAGCCCTAGTCGGTAAACAGTGTGTAATTCCAGCTACCTAATTTCTCAGAAAATGTCGTGCATATAGCCTAATGCAGCCACAGTTTGATACAGCATGTATTAAGAATGCATAGTAGGTCAAGTAGGTCTGTGGGGCGCGGTGGTGTAGTGTGTATGTTCGTTGCCTTGCAGCCGGAGGGTTGCAGGTTCGAATCCGCCTCAAGTCGCCGCGTAAGTACCTTGGACAAGTCCTTCACTCTCAATTGCTCTACGTTTCGGCGTGAAACTCCGATGCAGTGTCCGCTCTGTAGTAGGGAGCGCCTCTGAGTAGTGAGCTTGAAAAGGCGCTATAACAAGTGCACATACAAAAAAACACACGCACGCATACACGCGCACACACGTGTATACTTGCACAGGTAAACTTGAATCACGACAAAGCGCAACTCGCAACTCTTATCAGAATAAAATACGACCTGTTTTGATGTAGTATATCCTACGCGTATAAGTTGACGTTCATGTCAGGCTACGGGTTAACTCTGAAATGACTTTGCTCATGTTGATTGAAGCAAGCACAAACGTTTATCTAGAATTGAAAGATAAACGCTTCCTTACTTTACGAACTTAATACGTCAACAGACTGTCTATGCTGAAGAGCTAACATGGTTTAAATGACTTTGATAATTATGCTGTAGGCCTATAGTACATGTATGTAGGCAACAGGGGCTGACGTTTAACACTCATGTCGGCCTGCTGTGGATCCAATAAATATTACGCCAATCAGTCTCTTAAAGTTAACTCCATACATGATGATGATGATGATGATGATGATGATGATGATGATGATGATGATGATGATGATGATGATGATGATGATGATGATGATGATGATGATGATGATGATGATGATGATGATGATGATGATGATGATGATGATGATGATGATGATGATGATGATGATGATGATGATGATGATGATGATGATGATGATGATGATGATGATGATCATCATCATCATCATCATCATCATCATCATCATAGGCTAAGGCTAATGTCATGCAGCGGCCTGTAAGCTTACAAGTAGCCTACGGTACCATACCTGCCCATTTTGAGTTCACACCGATACTACCCACCAGTGGCCTGCAGTGTCAGTATGAACTGATGAAGGCCACTAGCTAATTCGTGTGTAGGCCTAATCTGAAATTTATAGGCCATTGATATCACTTGAATTTGGCGTGTGGAGAAGTTCTACCACAAGAAAATTTTCAATAAGTAGGCTAACGATGTGACGAGTGTTTACTTGAGACAATCGCTTTAATTTCCTTTGCAGCAGTGGGACTCAAACCTCAAGTTCGCACCTCTACCAGCCTACCACTCTTGGACTTATTTCCAAGCTCACGAACTTTCACTCTGCTTATAAATTGGTCACAATGCTTTCTTTTGGAAGAGCTTTTTAACGAATGTACAGGGTGGACCATAAAAAGTAACCCCACTTTTTGCCCATATCTTGGCCAGAAGGAAGAATTTCGAAATGAAATTTTACAGTCTTAAAGACAATTCATATCTACACATGATGACCAGATTTCATCAAGATTATGTCAAACGCAACAAAAGTTACACCACTTTTTGTGAGGTCACCCACCGTTTTGTGACGATTCAAAAGCGTAACGCAACAAAAAGCGACAAATTTTTTTTATTAAGTCACATCTCATATAACTCTTGTGAAATGAACCTGCTGGTGCTTCAAAACTTGTGTTCAATGTGCCCACCACTCCCGCCAAAACTTCTTTTGAATCTCTTTGCAAAGTTCTTGATGGCCCTGTTGATGCGTTCCAAAGGCAAATCTTCCCATGTTAACTCCAATGCGCCCATCAATAATCTTACCGCTCTTGGTTTTGGTTGCAGATTGTGATATTTCTTCAGCATAGCTCTCCGCAAATGATTATCAATCCATGGGGTTCAAATCCGGAGATTTGGGGCCATTGTCTTTCTCAATGAAACTAGAACAATCGAGTCGATCTCCTTTCATTCACGGCAAATCTCTTAACTCTCAGCTCAACTCTTAATGTTTGCACTCTCGCTGTTTATCAGAGTAAATGTTGCTCAATGTAGGCCTATCTCTAGGATCTTGCTCAATAGGTGTCTGAATACACATTTTTCTGTCATTGACACCTTGGCCATTTTCATTTTTTTTAGAAATTTGAATTGCATTGCTTTCTCTCTTCAGTCTTCTGCCTTTGAGCAGGTTTGTGACATGAACGACCTCGTGATCCCCTCCGACCTCCGGCATCCCGCTCTGTCCTGCGCCTTCTTCTTGGTGCGACCATATGTATCTCCGTTATCGAGATCGCTCAGCATATTTAATCTTCTTCTGCCTCTCGTTGGCTTCCTCTCCATACGTCCCTCTAGCAACGTCACCAACATACCGTATCCTCTGAGTAGGTGGCCCAGCCACCGATGCTTTCTCCTGCTTATTAATAATTGTAGTTAATAACAAAAGTAATAATCTGACAGATTCCGTATTTACCAACTTGATTGTCATCTTGCTAAGTAACTTCATGGTGACGCGCGGCAACGCTGGTACCCTGTTTCTGTTTAAAATAGTAATAATAACGATCATCTGACAATATCAAGGCTATTTGATAACAATTATTTGAGATGAGACTTAATAAAATCGTGTTTTTGTTCCTTTTTGTTGCGTTACGTTTTTGAATCGTCAAAAAACGGTGGGTGGCTTCACTAAAAGTGATATAACTTTTGTTCTGTTTGAAATATTTTGCCACAATTGTAGGCCTACGTAAATATGAATTGCCTTTAAGACTCTAACGTTTCATTTAAATATTCTTACGTTTGGCCAAGATATGGGCTAAAAACCATAAAGGGTTACCTTTTTTATGGCCCAACCTGTATACACAGAGGAATTATCCACTGGAAATAATCCCCTCCGATTTATTCTCCAAATCATAATCATATTGGCCTAGGCCTACATTCAAAGGCAAGAATTCAAAATATAGCATACCAATAAGAAGCGTTCTTCGCATTCGATCGTCAGCCTCCAGGAGAACTCTATCGTGTGACCTTGGTCGAAGGGAGCACCCCGACTGCTTTATTGAATCACATAGCCTACTATTATGTTGCGTTAAAAGATAGAATTGTGCCCTTACAAGTAGGTCTATGCCACGGCTTTTCTATATACCGCTTTAGCAAGCGAGTAGAGTCGGAGCAATATAGGCCTATAGGCTTATCCTGAAGCATTGCTGACCAACTGAGTCATACTGGGCCACTGAGATTAAGTGAAACAGTGTCAACTCACAAAACAGCAATGAACTAACGTCAATGTTTCCTCTGTGACGAATCGATCCTGTTCAATTAAACGTCTAGGCCTATACCCAACTCTAGTAATAGGTATAGTCAACACGAATGCATTTGTACGCGAATCTGATCAATCGATAGCCTATAATTATTCCCTAAAACGTTGCCAACAATATTAAGTCAACCAATGGCTTGCATAAACTGCATGCTGACTGAGCAGCGTAGCGCAAAGCGTAACGTGCGCCTTATAGGCTGACACGTCACTGGAAGCATGACCAACCGTGTGTGTTTAAAAGCTAAACTTCACACAGCGCTCGTGGGCTTGGTGTGTCGTGAATTATTCTCACAGCATACAACCGTCGTTCTTGCATTACACTGACTTGTTCACTTTAGCAGTTTGGCAGCCGTAGTCTGTGAGAATATAATCGTAGGACTTCATTTTGTCTATTTCATTTGATCGCAGTCGGGAGCAGACACAATGTTTGCCTCATAAGCCCACATGCACTCCCTATGTATGCCAACATGACATAGGCTACAGTGGGCCTATAAGACGTAAGCGACCGCACCGATCAAAATTTTACCCAGTGCTGTAACCTTCGAAAATAGAGGGAAAAATTATCATAAAGTAACAGAAATTTTGAGATTCCAAAATTGATGACGCGGAATGGTTGGATGTGCTATCTTAGCTGTTTCAGTTTGCGTATTCAGAGCGTGACAATGTACCAAATAAACAATAAGGTGGACAACGTTCATGGACCAGAAGTCCCAAAGGCCCAAGTTTTTTAAATAAATAATTCCATGTAGGCCTATACGTTTTCCAGTTTTCCGTTGCAATAATTCGACGTTTTGAAGGGCGTTTAGTTTTCGTAGTGTTTAACGACCCTTATCCCATGTTTTATTGTTTTGCCTTGAGCTATTAGAGTGGCCTGGACTATGGATAATTTATAATATTTCACGCTCTTTTTTAAAACTATGACAGTTATGTCAAACAGTTTTATGTAACTCCTATTTGGCTATTTTCATATTTTCATTCGTTAGTCTTGTTAACGAATAAGGATCCAAGCCTAAAGTCTTCAGGTTCTTCTGGCTGGGTTGCTACGCAGTAGTAGGCTAGCCTACGTGTCGCACTCACAAAACCTTTGGATCCTCATCTTCCTATAGACCTATGATCCAAAGAAAATCCAGGAGCAAAAATCTCGTTTAGCCTAAAAGTGATATAACTTTTGTTCTGTTTTAAATATTTTGATGAAATCTGGCCATGATGTGCAAATATAAATTGTCTATATAAGCCTGTAAAAATTCATTTCAAAATTCCTACTTTTGGTCAAGATATTGGCACAAAACCTTAGGGGGTCATTTTTGCCCACCCTGTAGACTAATCTCAGTGACTTAGTGAAGCATTGAAAATTCTTTTTCGAATAGCATTTCGGAAGCAAAAAGTTCAGCAGACAAATTAATTGTGTCAAGCATAATATATAATTATAGCCTAGGTCTATGGTCTAGGCAACTGCTTACGCTTCATTTGGAAAACGATAAAGCGACAGTTAGGCCTATGCTGTTAGTTGTATACGGTAATGTGGATAGACAGCCACAGAATTTTACCCTGCCAGAACTTTTGCCACGCCAGAATTTTTGCCATGCCAGAGAGCGGAGGGACGGATGTGAACAGTACGAAACAATAATATTATGCCCGAACAAATACTGGCAGGGCAAAAGGCAGGGCAACGACCGGGGTAATGTTGTTTTTACCAGGGCATTTGCCCTGCCATGCCCTGGCGTAGCGCCGCCACTGCCTGCAATGCTGCCAGGACTCCTATCCATTTCTTTGTTGTCACCCGTCTTGACTACTGCTGCGCTCTATATGTTGGTCTCCCTGTTGTGCGGTCAGAGTGCTTTGAGCAGGTCCGGCGCACGGTCGCGCGCCTAAGTGGTGTTATCCCCAAATTTTTTTCCATGTCTCTGATTGTACGAGGAATGCCATCGTTCCACCCCCTCCAGTGCTTAAAGTGTGGGGGAAATAAGTGCCTGGACGCCCCTCATCTTTCTAAAAGAAGTGCCCAGACGCCGTTACCTTTTCAGGCTGTGCTGGCCAATAAGTGGCAGGACGGCGTTCATATTTTAAAATAAGTACATGGACGCCGTCCATGACCGTCCAGCCCCACTTTAAGCCCTGAGCGGGTTATATTCCAGGTCTCTGCTTTGATGTGGCTCTCAGGTACCCCTACTGCTGTATCTGTCGCTTTACCATGGATGTGCAAGGAGTCATGCTCTGCGCTCCTCCACACTTGGTGACCTCGGCCATAGAAAATCCCGTCGCATTTGGCAATACATTTTAACAAACGTTATTTCACACATCAGACTAGCCTACTACCATGTGTTGCGAACGAAAACTGTATCTTCCTACGACGAACAGATTATTTTGTTTAACGCAAATATTAGAACACGAATTGCCTAAAACGTGTTTTAAATTTTAATGTAATTAAATAGGCCTATAGGCCGACTTCATTAAGAGGAAACATGCACATTGTACACTGTAGCCTAAAGCTCTTTCAGTTTGAGTGTGACCATGGGTAACAGGTAATTATTTTCGCAGAAGGATCTAAATACAATGGTCACATTTAAATTTATTTTGGAAGAATTTGAATTATGCAAAACCGGAAATTAAGAACATGGGTACCGGTATTTTTAAAGAGGTTTTCAGATGTGAATTCTTTAGTGCTATCTGCGCTTCAATGTGCATAAATTTTGTCAAAAATCAAAAATTAGTTTGAGTAGGCCAAGGTAAATAGGTATAAATTCCAAGGGCATGTAAGCCACCGATGGGTGTGACGCGCTGGATTTCGAGCATTTTTTTTATTGCCCTGGCCAAAGAGCTTTGCAACTTTTGCGGCACTGACCCGAAGACAACGAAATGCACGTAATAGGCCAATTACTGTACAACTGTCTAGAGCTCTCATCGTTAGGCCAAAGTAAAATTTTCTGGCTATCTCAAACCATTCTACCACAAACACGTACATATAAGTTGGCATACACCGACGACGACCCAGTCAGCATGTTCACATAAAGCCTATTATAGGACCCACATTCTCATATGGGGCCCATGTATAGAGTCCACAGGGGTCTCTATTTAAGTCCATGGAAGTGCAAGCATGGTATTTTACGAAGAGACAACGCAATTTGTAGCCTTGGCAAAGTGTTCAACTTTGCTGACACATGTTTACTAACTTTCTCACTGTAGAAATTTCAAGATATAGGCATTATAGACCTTCGTGGCATCCACGATAAATTACAGTGCAGTAGCACGAAATACGACAATGCTCTTCAACAAAGGACAACCTTTGTTCTAGACTTAGAGTGACAACTGTCCATCAGGAAAACCTAAGGTAGGTCCGCGCATACTGTGTTGTCATGGAAACTTAGGATGATAGCGTCCCACGACATTAACTTCCATGACAGCCATGGACGGAGTTTATCAGGGGCTAAGGAGATAAGGTCCCCCAAGAAAACCCAACTTAATTTATTTACCGTGTAAATGGTATCTTTTCTGTAACTTAGCCCCGCCGCCTCCCAAAAAGGCCGCAGACTCAGAAATGTTTTCGGGGAAATGGTTCTGTTCACGCACGCGAAACTTCCGAATGACTAAAAAAGGTCTTCAACTTTTTGGACCGAGAAAATAGAAAATATTTGTCGGCGCCGCTCCTTATGGACCGAGTATCAGCCCTAACAAATTTATCCCCTCCAACAACCGAAACCAAACTACACCCATGGTGACAGCACACAGTAGGCCTCGTCCTATATTATTAGCTCGAAATTATAGATGCTTCATAATAGTACTGGTTGTTTCTGCATGGCCACGTGAATATCTACAGACAGCATTTCTCGAAGTGAAGTTTAACGGGCAGGTACGACGAGCCTATACAGTAACTCATAACTTAAACGAAAAATCCGAGCTTCGGTCCACATTGATAAAGTAAGCTCTGACTGTTTCAACCTGCAATGTCATACACTAATATACGTCCGCCACTCAATTTGTTGTCACAGACAAGCAGGCGCCCATTCAGCTCATCAACGAATAAACTTCGTGGACGTACCAATCCGGGCTTCATAGAAACAGTTTGCTTCTTTGAGATAAATTCTCTTAGATATTTCAAAGTTGGTGTCAGCAACAAGATTCGTCCGCCATCTGCGTCAGCCACTAAAAATGATCCATCTTTGTTAACAGCCATGCTGAGAGGAAGGAAAACTGCCGAGTCCAAGACTTTATGGGAGGACGACATTACTACTTTTCCTTTGCTGTTTACCATGCAGATTCCGCCACCCGGGCATCGATCATAGGTCACCACAAAACGATCTCTGGCCAGTTTAACAGCATGTCGAGGATTTTCTATAGCAAGTGTTATCTCCCGAACCAGTTGTCCATCCGAAGTGATTTCCAGTAACTTACTTTTATCCAAAACGGCTAAGATGAGATTCGATTCATCAGTTACAGACAATCGACCCCAATCGTCGCCTCTCCAGATTTTCTTTAAGATATTTCCATTTATATCCACCCTCAAGATTTCCATTAGTTGGCCTCGAGGTTTTCCATCGATTATATACAAGCAATTGTTTATAGAGCAGGATACAATATCTCGCGGTTTTTCTAAATTATCAACTGGGAACCTCCGTTGAAAATGAAGACTAGTTCTGTTGTAAACCTCTACTTCCGAGTTCATCTTAATTATAGCAAAAATTTCATCAGCTAGGACCGTCAATGCATCGAATCCCACATAAGTCTTTTGTGCTGAAAATCTTCTGATTGCCAGAAATAGTTTCGGTTCCGTTTTAAAGTCGATTATTTCTGTATTAAAAAGAACAGCACACGTAAATTCTAAAACTTTCGTGCAAGTGAAACAAAACAACTAGATTTAATAGTAAAATGTAGGTTTGGTAGGCTATGGCTATGCCTGTGTATTGTGTGTATGTATGTATGTACGCAGCAGTCTATTCATAAATGTTTTTAGGCTACGTATGTATTTATGTATAGCCTATAATATAGGCTATAAGCTTACATTATTTATCTGTAGCCTATGCAGGCCTAGACCTACGAAGGCTATTGTATGTAGCAATAAATTACAGGCCTAGCGTTTCTAACAGAAACTGCTATTGGGAAAAAATTTAAGCAAGGAAACCCCGAAGAAAATGAATGCCTGTAAAAAATGAGACAGAGTTGAGGAAAAAAGTCATTACTTAGTGAGGGAGAAAGCTCATTTCAACCAGACGCACAAAGTGGCGCCAACAATAACAAACGCACGATGCTAGGTCGGAGCTACCGGTAAAAATTGAAGAATATACAGACGACTTAGTAGAGTGCAGTGAGCGAGATGACGATGCGCAAAACGTCTCACAGGTTTATGGGGGCATTCAAGCTGCTTTTTGGAGACGAGAAACAGGATCATGTAGTGAAAGCACGCAGGTATAGGAAGCAGGACTTCAAGCACATACTGTATAGAGAGGGATAACCTAAGTAACTCAGTGATTTAGAGCCCATGCCCCAACCTTTCGCAGCACGGCCTTGGCTCTGTGTTTTTCAACGGCGGAATACTGTTCTCCAGTGTGGGCCCGCTCTATCCACACTAACCTGGTGGACGTGAAGCTGAACGCGTCAATGCTTATCGTCTCGGGCACACTCCGACCCACCCCGATGCCGTTGCTTTTGGTCCTAAGTAATATCCGCCAATTGCACCTCAGATGATTGGAGACAACGGCGAAACAGTTCAGCAAAATCCGCTCTAACGACAGCCACCCGCCACAAGGCGATATCTTACTCCACCCTGCCGAACATCTCCCTTCGAGGCGTCCTATATGGGTGGACAGCAGAGGACATGACAGCTAATTCGGCTTGCAGTTTGGAATGGTCAACAACTGATGTTGCAAACCATTCCTCGTTACCGTGCCATCTGTCTGCCCCCCGCTCACAACCTATCTCGTCGTCTCTGGATGACGCTGAACCGACTCAGAACCGGTCAAAGCTGCTGCTCGGCAAATAAAGTTCGTTGGAAGCATGTGTCGGACCCTCTATGTGACTGTGGAGAGATGCAGACAATGTCTCACGTCGCTAATGGCTGCAGAATAACTGATTTTTCTTGTCCGCTCTGCATGTTGCTGACGAGAATGCTGTGCGCTGGATAAGCGTGAACTACAAACGCTAAATAAAAATAAATAGTGCAAAGCGAGGGATTAGTGCTATGAGTATTATAGCGGAAGCAAACACGACCAATTGATGCGGAAAGACGTGTTTCTGGAGACCCAAGGTCGATAGGATGAGAGTAGACTAGGGGAGAGTTGCTATGAATGGACCACATAGGGCAAACTCAAGTGTCCTGAAGAAATGCTACCAAATTTCTAAAAGGAAACGATGCCATATGATGGACTAATATCTTAAGTATGCTCACAATCGGCAAAGGACAGAGAATATTGATGGATTTATGAGAAATAACTAAACAAAACTGGAGCTCGAAACGGTCCAGTCAAGGCAACCTGTTTCCAAGAATGGACCACATGGTGTCCTTAACTGGACCAGTTGCCCTGAATGGAACACTGTATTTCAAAGACCTTAAAAAGGTAATTCTGCTAGTTAAAAACCACTGGAAACGTTTAGGAACACTTATTGCCTAAAACCAGGCAATTAAACGCGTTTAAAACTGTCAAAATACCACAAAGTAGCAGAAATCAACTTAACCATAATGACAAGCCCGGCCATTGCCAGTTAAGCATTTGTCAGAATCGCTAGTTAAATATTAGATAGCCAATTACTATTAAATAGTTAAGCCTTTAACCAATAGGCCTAGGCCTATACCTACTCAATATTGATTCAGTCCAAAACTTAACACTTAATAGTTATATGAATCACACACAGCATAGAGGATGTGCTGCATAATAGGACTGCATTGAAGCACAATATAACATTGCAAGTGCTGGTGTCCTTAAATGGACCATGCCAAAATATCAGTCCAATTCAGGAAACTTTTGGTGGTCCATTTCAGGCGCAAGGACTACTTCTATTTAAACTGCAATAGTTCAGCAAGAGTGAGTCTTAAAGTAAAACCACTCATTGTTGCTCGAAAATGAAACATTCTTCTAATTAAAAGAAGGATGATTGCATTTTAAAAACTGAACTAAAATGCCTACCCTCGTTGTTAGGGACGGATAAAATTACATCAAAACTACACGAAATGAATTTTCAGCTGCAATTTATTAAATATTCAGCATTCCGCAAAACCGACAACAACGATACGACTAATATTCAATTGCTCAAGAATACAGCAGCTGAAACCGTGATTAAATTGGCATCTAGGGTGTGAAACGGCTGTGGTCCAATCAAGGCAACGGTCCGTTTACGGCAACTCTCCCCTACTGCAGAGATATAGGATAAGGCGGGAACGTTCCTAGCACGTTTAAATTCAAATAAGAAATGAGAGAATACATGAAACTCACTTTCGTTCTTCTTGAAATCATCCATATATATTGTGATATCAGTCGGGACAAGAAGTTTCGACTCAGGCGTCGCATTAACATTGGAAAACTGTTTCAAAATTGTCTCTACTCTTTCAAGTAATTCGTCCGATGAAAAAATACTTTGCAAATTTCTTTGTGCATTCTTTGACTGGCACCAAAACCAGCAAACAATTCCCTTGTCCTCCTCATGACAATAAGGGGCGATTATAATTTCATCATCTGTCGTATCTGATGTCGAGTTTTGACTGTTAGATAGTGACACTCCATTTTGTTGGTTTAGTTCCTCGATTAACATGTCTGCCTTTTCTTTCAACGCTGCCACGCTCTCTTTGGACGACTTAGGGAATAAGTTGAATGATTGTCCTTCCTTCAACAGTTTTGTCGATATCTTAGACTTAATAAGAACTGAAAGAAAATAAAACATATTTAAAAGAATTAGACCTACATTTCATTCACCAAAATAACGTAAGGCCTACGTCTATGGACCTAATTCCATAAGATTATTATAACCACGATCCACGAGATTTTGCATTTGTCATGATGAGTAGGTCTAATTCAACAACGAATTATGCAAAGTTATGTGGGAAGCCTCTGTTACGGGAACTTAGGTCCAATCTTTGTAGTCCTATATATTATAGGCCTATTTTTACTACAAAAAGTGAGCTACCGACGTGGGCCTGTATGCAGTTTTGTTCCGTTTCAGTCAAGAAGAGTTACAATAGGAAAAAACAGGGACACTAAATTCAGGGTCATTCAAAGTAACTTCAAAGAGGTAAAAAGGTAAATTGAAAATAAATGCAAGTTTCAAGTGAGACGCTGGCTACCTATCAAAAATCCCGGTGATTTAAAGCGTCTATGACTTGCGCATTCCATCGCTAAGTTTCGTAGACTGTTTTTAAAAATATTTTTCAGAATATAGTTTAATAGAAATTTAGAAATATTAAGCATCAATTATCTTAGTCTTTTGGTCACTTTATTATGATAAGTTTGTGTTAAGTATAATAATGAGGCACACCTCCTCCTTTTGACAAAAGATCCACAACGAAATTCTGTTCAGATTGACGAAGGCATTCCAAAACCTTCAGACCTTTGTCATCTATGAACGTGATCTTTCTCATCCAGTGTAGTATTGCATCATTTGTGCAGAAGTTGTTTGGCTGATTTCTCAGAAAATCTCGTTCTTCAGCTGTTATACAATTTTTCGTATGCAGAAAATCTATCAAACGACTTGGCCTAAGGTTCTCCACCAGAAACTGATGATTGGTCCTAATCACATGACTTTCTGTGGAAAACACGTAAGAAAACAGAGTATCAACGTTACTACTCCCAATTTATTCGTCACATGATGTTACCAATTACGAATGGATTTCATACAAAGTTAAAAAAACTAATGAACTCGACATTGATAAGAACTATTTTGATTAAGGATCGTGTGATATCTAAAGTGCACTATTCTGAGACGATTTAGCTTGGTACTTTCTGGCGCCGCCGTTTTGGCGTCCCCTTGGCACCGCCGTTTTGGCGTCCCCATGGCACCGCCGTTTAGGCGTCCCCTTGGCACCGCCGTTTAGGCGTCCCCTTGGCACCACCGTTTTGGCGTCCCCATGGCACCGCCGTTTTGGCGTCCCCTTGGCACCGCCGTTTTGGCGTCCCCTTGGCACTGCCGTTTTGGCGTCCCCTTGGCACCGCCGTTTTGGCGTCCCCATGGCACCGCCGTTTTGGCGTCCCCATGGCACCGCCGTTTTGGCGTCTCCGATTTGGCGCTGATCGTTTTGGCGTCCCCATGGCACCGCCGTTTTGGCGTCCCCATGGCACCGCCGTTTTGGCGTCCCCATGGCACCGCCGTTTTGGCGTCTCCGATTTGGCGCTGATCGTTTTGGCGCCGGACGTTAAGGCTTGACGAAACGGAGGACCTCGCGCCAATCATCAATCGCTTTAAGGACTTCAAAATCGTTAACAGACTTGACGTAGTACAAGATGCGCATTGTTTCCTTCTCAGACGTGTAGGCCTAGTCTGTTTTCAAGAGAGGACCTTGAATAGAGAGAACAACTAGGTCTACGTTGAAGCAGCCCATGAAGTATTGCAAGCCCAATTTGGGATGGATAACTCAACAATTTGTAAATGTTAGATGGGTTGTACTCATCCTAGCAGTTAAAAAAATGGCGTGACCTATCATACTTGTTTCGCTTGATCTGGGCCCTGGATGCATCTGAGTAGGGATCTTGAATAAACGTTATATAATTCATTCTGATCGATTGATTGATACGAGGAATTCGTTCGTGGGGACCATCCGATTTTAAAGTGCTGAAAATAGGTCGAAGATAATGTCAGAATTAAGACAATAATTGTTGAGAGTTACAGAGAACGAAACATCATTGAATATACCTTAGAAAGGCTTAGAGGTTCACAGTGAATGACTAAAGTTTCTGATGCAGGCGTACTCGTGAACTAATTGATTGCAAAATGCACGAAAAGGTTGCGCGTTCAATAAAATCCATGATGTAGCCTACAAAGTTTATTTCTGAATGTAGTAAAGCAAAGTTGCAAAGTAGCACGTTTATGGCATAGAACAAAGCAATTTTCCATTAAAAGTAGCATTTTTGTTTCCTGTTTGTGCTACAAGTGTTACTATGACTGTGAAATGCGTCTATGTTTACAGGAAACACAAATTCCTGCGCCAAAACGGCAGCGTCAAAGTCCGGCGCTTAAACGTCCGACGTCGAAATGGTGGCACCAAAACGGCGGTGCCAAAACGTCCTGATCCGCTGTTAGTTCTAGTTAGGCCATACGAGGGATTTACCAATAATGAAACAATTTGATAAATACCGTATCTAAGTGCTCAAAGGCTACACATACTAGAAGAGGAAACCTCAAACCTACCTCGTGTAGCGGATGTCACATTTATGCCTTCAGCTTTACACTTGAGTTGTTCTAGCTGCGCAGTTGCACAGGTAAGCTTATCCTCCAACTCTTTTCTCTGGCGTTTTACAATCTCCAATTCCTCTTCTAACTTCACTATTAAATCACTTTCTAATGATCGTTCTTCCATTTTCCTATTCTGAGTTGCAAAAAGATCACGTTTTTCTTCTTCAGCCATCTGTAGACTTTTCTCATTCTCTTTCAATCGCTCTAAAAGATCCCTGTTATTTTCTTCTGCGAGTTTTAACTGCATTTCGAGCTCATTCCTAATCTCTTTCTCTTTAGTTAGCATCTCGCATACACTCTTTAACTTGTCTTTTTCAGTTCTCAACATAATCCTCACGCTATTGAATTCCTCGAAAGAATCTTTAAATATCTGAAGTTCACATTCTGTAGTAGCCAAACGGGCATCAAGTTCTTTAATTTGTAGTTGGTAGAATTGATCATCGCATTCTGATTGTCTCAATCTTTCTTCCATTTTCATGATAACAGATTTGTTCGAATGTTTATCCTCTTCTAATCGCCTACATTTCACTTTTTCATTGTAGATATCTGTCTTCAGTTTCTCAATATTCTCTTCTAAATGCAAACGATCTTTATTGCTTTGAAATCTTTCGTTAATGATATCTTGTTCCATTGAATGCAGTTGTTTTCTGATAATCTCATTGACCGATGCAACAGCCGAGTATTGACTGACGCTTTCCCGCAACTGTTCCAGCTCCACGTTTGCCTCGACGTTTCTGGCGTATTTTTCTTTCTTCATCCGATAACATTCTCATAAAATTAAAAGATAATTATTTGCAATTATTAGTTATACCTGACTTGTCTATGCTGTTGGTTCATAGAGATTGACTGCCACAGTAATTTGAACCGATAGCCTACATCTTATCAAGATGGCTTTCACATAAAAATGAGTCTGCCATTTATATTTATTCTAGATTAAGACAATTTGTCAAGCTGTCCACAATGATGGACATAATCAAGTTATAAGAATTAACTTGAAGCACCTGCTGTCCAAAGCATGGCTTTCAGTTTGTCCATATAGACACTCCATAGTCCATACTCTGCCTACATTTCTATGGGCATCAGAAGAATCCATATATCGACGATATTCAAGTTCCACACTGGAGAATGCATGTGTACTATTAAGTAAGGTTCGAAGCTTGTATTCTTGTTTATCCACCGTAGCGCTATCACAATGATTTTTTTGTTAAAAAATGAATTTGTTTGTTTATCTATGTTTGAAAGTTTAAAGAACCGATAAAATTATTACCTTGAAGCAAAATCTGAGAAGACATCTTCAAACTATCTGCTGGCTTGTCCAAATACATAAGAGAAACAGATGTGACTTTGATTGCGAGTTCTGTCTTCAGATTAGGCTCAAGTCCTTTTAGCCTTGATTGAAGAGTGGCCCCTTTATTCTAAGAATATCAGATAGACCCTATGTCATAGGTATGCAAATATCACATGCACAGCTGTCTTTATGGCACAGTATTTATTGCACTCTTAATATACATGTAGGCTTACAATAACTGATATACTAATCAAATATAGACCTATGCATAATCATATTATAATTATTATTATTAAATAAATTTGTAACGCGCGCAATGTCACACCGAAATGTGAATCTGAGGCGCGGATAGTCAGTCGCCATATGAAGATGCAATTAAAGTTCCAAATGCTTGAAAGCCAAGGAGAAGTAGTAAGTTTTTAGCCGCTTTTTGAAGGAAGGAAGTGAAATTGAGCTTCGAAGAGAGAGCGGAAGCCGATTCCATTCCCTGGGTGCAGAGGCATGGAATGCACGCAAGCCCATAACTGTTTTGCATCGAGGTTCAGATAAAAGACTTGTGCCCGATGAACGCAAGCAACGAGGAGGAATGTAAGGAGTTAGTAGTGACTGAAGGTAGGAAGGTGCGTTGGTACTGAGAGATTTGAAGGTCAGACATGCCAATTTGAATTTTATCCTGTACTGAACAGGAAGCCAATGCAGTTGTTGGAGTAGGACTGAGGAACTAGTTTGTATTGGGACGCGCAGCACAACACTCGCTAAGGAGTTTTGGATGTGTTGCAACCTGTTGAGCTCAGTGACTGAGAGACCGACAAAAACGGCGTTAGCATAATCAAGGCGGGATGAGACAAGAGAACAGGCAATGGTTTGAGACATATCCATAGTCAGGGCCGACCTGATGTGACGTATTGCCCGAATGTGATAGAAACAAGATTTACAAATGCTAGTTATGTGAGGTCGAAATGTGAGCTTATTGTCTAGGGTTACTCCAAGTGTTTTGACTATATCTGACAGATGAACAGCAGTGCCCGCAAGATCGATATTAGAAAGTGGAGGGAAAGAGCGCAGGCGCTGGCGTGACCCAAACAAAATTGCCTCAGACTTGTCAGGGTTTATGGCCAAACCATTGAAACAAAACCAGGAATACATAGATGAAAGACACTCTTCAAGTTTAAGTTTGCCAGACTGATCAGTGTGTGATAAAGCAATATGGAGTTGGGTATCATCCGCATACTGCTGTAATTGGATTCCAAAGTGATTAGCAATGCGACTGATTGGGGAAGTAAAGACAGTAAATACTAAGGGGCCAAGGACAGATCCCTGTGGAACTCCAGCAGTGCAAACAGTAGGCTCAGACCGAGCGGTCCCAATGGAGTAGCCGGCTTACTCCTACCTCGGAGTTGGAATAACGTTATACCTTGTTTAATTCGCTATATTGTGTTTCGAGAGATATAGAGAGAACATGACATCGAGAGTGTTAGAGAGATAAAATCGAGACAGCGTAGCTACTCCAGATAGTTATGTAGGAAAGGACAATCCAAGTACACTTCTCACTAACATCTAAATAGACTCAATGAGTCTGGGCCGGTATGCACAGGACAAGGCATAAGGTAATCTATGTAGAGTGCCTAAACGCGACTTAACAACTCCCGACTTAGCCATTGGAATTTATCCGTATGCACGAGACAAAAATAGCAAAGAGAATAACTAATCTACACATTCCTTGCACCCGACGATGCATGACGCTTGCTCTTCCCCCAATTCAATAGGTTATAGCTGAGCGCGCATGCGTGAAAGATATTTATATGCGGTCGTTGCCAGCGTGGAGTAAACAGATTCAGACCTAAAGACGGACCACAGGGAAATATCGACGGCTGCCTATTGTTCACGCTGTCCAGCTAACGTCGGCCGTCTATTGTCCACAACGGGAGTAGCCGGCTTACTCCTACCTCGGAGTTGGAATAACATTATACCTAGTTTAATTCGCTAATCTCAAGCCATGCATACGGAAATAACCCAGTATTCCGGAATAGGCCAGATTTAAGCCATATATAAGAGTTATTCTCTTATGTGCATACGAGCCCAGACTCATAATGAAGAGACTAAGAGGGTGAAGTTGAACTCAATTCTACAATAAGGACAGTCTTATCAAATGGATTGAATCATA
This sequence comes from Lumbricus terrestris, assembly GCA_949752735.1. Lineage (NCBI taxonomy): Eukaryota > Metazoa > Annelida > Clitellata > Crassiclitellata > Lumbricidae > Lumbricus > Lumbricus terrestris. Next base: position 64,939,943 of record OX457037.1, on the reverse strand, counting down.
CCCTCCGACATTGAACTGTTTTCGGTGTATTTTTGAAAGCAACGTCCATCGCCTTAGAATCATGTTGAACAACGGTTGACCGAGTGTCCGGCTTTGGTGGTGGAACTGGTTTCGAGGAAGAACGTGATGGAAAAAGTTTCTGTTTCGGTTTAGGAAGCTTTTTCGGAGGGACAACTGGCTTTGAAGAAGAACTCAAGATATCAGGTCTCTGTTCTGATTCACGAAATACTTTTGGCAGCAGTTCCTTGTCTGCATTCGTTGGTGCTTGAACTGCAGTTGACACTGTTGGGCGATCAGCAGTTGAATCTGTGAATTCAACCAATGCCAAACTTGTTAAGTCCACCAGGATAACCTCAAAGAGGTGAGCATAACGGCATTATCGCAGTGTTGCTCAAACGCCGCGAAGAGTCCTATGACAAAATGTCACGCGACAAGATTTTCATGGATTGGCAAGGACAAAATGTCACTGCACAAAATGTCATGGACAAAATGTAATAAATAATTAAAAATATTAACTAAGTGTTTATTTTAATAACTGACAATCTAAAAATAGTCTGAAAAGGGATTGTAACAAATCTTTTTTGATGGCAAAACCTGAAAGAAAGCAAAATCTTTCTACTTAACTACTTAGTACAGCTACAATGCTGAATAAAACTGGTTTAAGTGTAGGCCTAATGTGTTTAAACATTATTGAAACAACGTACAACATTCATATTAAGAACTCCAGCAATGTCGTCTTCGACGGTAAAAACCAGTATTTGGATGTTGAGACATCGATCATTACATAGACTCTTTTATAGCCTGCTTACGACATTTTGTCTGTTTTATTTTGTAAGGTGACATTTTCTCATTATGACATTTTTGTCGCACAACATTTTGCCAAGCCACCTTGGGATGTCCTCGGAGAGATAAAGAAAGCTAAGGCCATATTAATATTGAGGATAATCGATCCCAGCTGCACTGCAAAGATCCATTAGATGAGTGAGGCATGAAGCAGCGTGACCAAGGTGGTTATAGGCACCAGGGCCGTGTTTAAGGTTCTTCGAGTGTCGGTGCAAAGTGTTACAGCAGGGGCAAAGTGCCGTTCGGCAGTCTTACAAGATTAGTCATTTACAAAAATCCGCTGTTCAATAGGCTATAGCCCAGGGGTTCTCAACCGGTGTGTCGCGACACACTGGTGTGTCGCGACTTGACCGGCGGTGTGTCGCGTAAAAGTGGTGTGTCGCTGGTGTGTCGCGAAGAATTGGTGTGTCGCGAATTAATAAAAATGATAATAAATTATCTTCGTTTCTTTTCCAAACTGACACAACGCAGTAGGCCTATGATTACACGAAATAATCCTAAAACATCAGTCTACTAAATTCTCACAGCACACGGCCGTTGTTCGTACATTATACACTGACTTCCTTTACCTAAAGGTAATTTAGAAATTTAGCGGATGACTGCAATGAGAATTTGTTGCTCTCTATTTATCTATCTATTTTACCGCGGTCTGGGGTAGTTATGACGTTTATGTTCAACGGATATGACATAGGGCATATGTAAACACGCTTGCAATCGTACCTGTTAGAAAACTTTTACCCGTTAACCTAGGCTAAGTCAGCAATCGAAATGGAAAAATTTATGGGTAAGAAAACGTAAATTTAACCATCCTCTTCAGATGCTGATATTAAGACGATAAGGTGGATGTTGAACCCATTCCTCAGAGAAAACATAAATGCATAAATGGAGCAGAATTGAACAACAATGAACAGGAAACACTTGTTGGGCTGCAAATGCAATGTGATTCCAGGATGAAGGACATGTGTAAGCAATTATCAAGAACTCAGTTCTGGGCAAAGACGTACAAGGAAGAACATTAGGCCTACAAATCACTTGCAAGCAAAGCTATCAAGGAGCTGGTTTCCTTTCATAGCTCCTACTTATCTGTACAGGGCTTTTCTCAGATGATCATCATAAAGAATAAGAATCGGAACAAACTTGTCGCAGGTGCCCTCTCAGCCTGCTACGAGTTGCACTTACAAAAACTGTGGAACCGCGCGCGCTTTAATATGATCCAAAGAAAAATTAAAGAACAAAGATCCCATTAACTGTTAGTACTACAAGGTCTTAGTAATTAGGTAACTAAATTGACGTCGAGTTGTAGAAACGACTATAGATTGGGATCAGAAGAATAATTTAGAATTTTAGAATCATAAAAATTGGAAAGAAATTCAATATAATTATTTTCATTTATTAACCCTCATGCGACCAACATATTTTGCTCCTTAATATGACCAACTGGGGTCCTGTGGGACCACAATAATTAATAACGCGTTCATTGCTTGATGCGTCAATATTGTCAAAGGTAACATATGTAAAATGCCTAAAAAAGCAATGTCAGTTGTTTCTATGAGTTAGTAATAATAATAATAATAACAATAATCAGGACAATTTATATAGCGCAGTAACACAGTCATCCCGTTACAAGGACGCCTTACAAAGCAGCTAACATGCGGGATAAGCCATAGCGAGGAAGTAGGACTATGTTTTTTGGCATGGATTTAAAAGGGGTATAGGACATTACCCTTCCGGCCCATGACCCCCTGCCATTACCCCCACCATTACCACGTAGGACATTACCCCCGCCATTACCCCCTCTGTTTGCATGTAAGTCCAGTGCATGTATGTAGGTATGTACATAAATACATGCATACATGCAAGCTTTCATACATGCATAAACACACACATACACACAAGTATGCATGTATGTATGTATGTGAGTATGTATATATACACATAAATTCATACAAACACCAAACACCATTTATGTATATATATATACATACTCACATAATATACATTTATACACTGGACCCAAATGTAAACAAACAGAGGCTGGGGTAATGGCAGAGGGTAATGGGCGGGGTAGTATTGTTCGGATCCCCTTGATATCAAAGCTTGCAGGTTTGGACTTTATGTACTGCCTGAAGTTACACCTGTCACGGTAACCTCATCCACTCACAGATTTGTACCAACAAAAAAGCTTTTTCAATTGAACAGAAAACACTTTTCTGATGTCACGGAAAGCAGTAACTTCGTCGTTGTTCAGTCTTTCCGTGATTATATGAAAAGTGTTTTATGCTCAATTGCCTTGTTGTAAAATCTCATGTACCGGTACTTCATGATGCAAGAAATTTTGTCCTGGACATGGTCGTTATTCGTTATTTTCCAACGTCAAATCGTCAATCTATTCCAGAATTATCTGTATTGATTCTTTTCCACTAAATTGTACTGGACCAATTCTCACTGTCATGATATCTTTGCGTAAAGTAGCGTTCGGTTCCATAGGAAAGATCATCATAAAGCTGCGGTCCTGCGGTACCCCACTAGATATTTCATATTTAAAAAATAACCGTAAAAGTTAAACCGGATTTAATTACACGTAAATAGTGAGCGATGTCCATGTGACAAATTCATAAAAGGTTGTTAAAAAATATTGGACAGCAAAAAAGTAACACGAGTCGAAACGGTGCTGGGGTCCCCTGGGACCCCAGTTGGTCACTTGAGGGTTAAAAATGTCAGCAGTTTGATAAATAAGTTTGAGAGCAAATTTGAAATAAATAGACATGTTTAACACTTGTTATATTTTTACGACATTTACTTAGGTGTGTCGCCAAATTTGATAGCAAGTTTAAGTGTGTCGCGGGACGAAAAAGGTTGAGAACCCCTGGGCTAGCCTACCTGGTTTGTCGGCTGTAGCGGATCAGTATCCTAAGCAAGCACGCAACGTCGGTGAACTTAGTGAGATTAATGTTTTCTCACACTTAACTGATATTACAAAAGGTTTAAGTAACACTGAGACTCGCAAAAGACATTTGGCCAATGGCAACAAAACTCTCGACTCAGGGGCATTCGGTGCACCCACCGAATGGACCTGATAGGCACAACATCATGGAGCCGGTGCGGCAGTTTGTAAAATGAATTGAGGACCGTTTCTCTGTGATAGGGGCCAATTTCTAAACAAAGGTATAATTGTGAGGTTGATATGCTGCAGCATAATAGTTTTAATGCAAATTAACTGAATAGTAAGTAATTTATAGTCAGAGTTTACCTCCTGATGGTTTTCTGAGTTTCTCTGACAGATGGCCTTGACCCAAATCATCGAGCGCTTGCAGAAATGTCTCAAATTCGTTTGGAGATTTCTTGCTGAGCAGCCCAAGCAGTAACTCATTCTTTATGAAAGTGTCGCTCACACAGAATATACGTTCTTTTTCGCGCACTGTCAACACATTTTGTTGATACAGCAGAGTGATTAGACCACTCTCGGGTTCCAGATTCTCTGATAGCCACATGAAATTCCGGCAAATCAAGACTTTGTGCTCCGATGCGTCTTCTCTATTTACGTCATCACATGCTAAAGTAAAATTATTCGTATACTGTAGTCTCAACATAGCTTCATATCTATAGACTTATGTTATCTATTACAACAGCTGAAAACTTGCGGTTTTCTTAACATACTTTAAATAAAGCGCATTGTTTACAAATACAGTTGATCTTTAATTTACTAGGCACAGAAACTGATTTAGGCTATATTTATAGGCCTACATATGAACATTTTCGAACATTTCATACTCACCGTCATCACCACACACCAGCATTTGATAGAGATGCAGTTGTTTAGTTGATTTGATCAGTGACAGAAAGCATTCATAAACGTCTCTCGGTTTCCTGGCTATGATGCTTAGCAGCTCTTCATTGGCTCGGATTGGAGTTGATTGTAAAGACTGGATGTGCTCTAACTCTCTCAACGATAATTTCTCTTCCTGATACATCATTGCTATTATGTCTCCCAGGCACGACAGGTTGCTAACCAGTTGGTTGTATTTTGTTTGAATTTTCGTTCCATGTTCTTCTTTAATAAACATACAAAATGACAACCAAATTATAACATTTTTAGACAAAAGCACACCAATTCAAAGCTGTTTTAGATTTGCTATGTGATTTTGTTGTGAAAAGTTAAGCATTGTGCAGAGTGACATGGTTAATTTTAATTTCTCAGCCATCATTCTCAAACTGGGAAGATTATGTTACCGGTGGAACGTATTTGGACTTTTATATCAGAATTAGCTAAACATTTTAATAAAAATTGATGATATTTTATCTTTTATTGTTTTGCTTATCATCTGTGGCGAAATTACCGAGTGTCACTAGAGACTTATTAGCCTACTGTTGAGTCATTTAATTTGTGTAAAAGCACAGAGTTTTCTGTGATATACATCCGAATATCTTCCAATGCTAGACCATGTTCTGGATGCTTATAGGTGAAACAGGTTTGCACATATTATTCTTTTTAGACAATTTAGGCCTATTTTGCCGTCGAATTAATCGGATAACTGTCTAGTTCAGCATAGAATAACACAGTTTATCCTATACTGGTTTCAGTAGTTCAGTGTAATGTTGGTATGATTCTTGTTGCATTTGTTGTAGTTCAATATCCTGTAAGCCATGTCCATTTTTTATTTTAAAAAAATAATCTCATTAACCCTTCTATTACAATCACGTGTTATTTGAAGTAGTTTAGGTTCGTATAGGCCTAATTAGGATTCGCCCATTGTAACATTGCTATTATTTTGTCATCAAACCGACTTCTATTTTGGAAGAACCCTTTTATTCAATTCAGCTTCTGTTTAAGCAAGAATTCTTTCATCAATCCAGCTTCAATAATAGGCAACAATTATTTCACACGAATAGGCTACAACCCTTTTAATAAAAAAACTTTCACAAATTCAGTTTCTAATTAGATCTAAGCAAGAGTCTTTCATCAATTTATTTTAATTAATTCGATTACTATTTCGTAATATCTCTTTCGTCAATCTAATTAGACTAATTTTGTAGGCCTATATCACTTACGCTGAAACCATGCAATGGTGGATAATTTACAACTTTAACCTAAACTACACATTAATCTCCCCATCCTAGGCCTGTGTTGAGATTCACAGTTTGAATGATAGCCTTCCACGACTAATGCAAATAAGTAGGTTTTTATAAAGCTGTTTATTCGGTTAAATTTGCCAATACAAAATTAATCAGTAGCAACACAAAATTACCTTCATGTTGCGCAATACGAATAAATTTTGTTTCTTCTTCAACGAGGTTTCGGGCAACATACCAGAGCTGATCCCTTCGTGATGAATATCTAGCCATATTCACTTCTCAATACCTATAATCACAGTTTAAAACAGCTCTTCTTATTGCAAAGGTGTAGAGTTGTAGACTATAGCTTAACAGCGTTCGGTTCAGATTACGTTATCGCAAATGGCAGAAGGCAAAATATAATTTTAAGATTGCATATTTTCGCTTTACCATAAATCATAGACTTTCAGGCCATTAGTCTACACGCATACAAAACACAGTGATATGCAACCATAATTTTCATTCAAATAATGCAAGCGGCTCAACTATTATATTGCAAGCAATGTAATACAATGCACACATACGCATACCAACACACATTATGGCTCAGCCCCGATCGTCTGCTTCAATTATTGGTTCTTCTCTTTGGAATGGGCTTTCTCCTTCTGTTCGCCCTACAATTCCGACTGGCAGTCTCTCTTTTTCCTTCTATCTTCTCAAAACCTGATTCGCGGGGCCTTGGGCACTGAAAGCGCCTCTGAACGTTTCGCCTTACTAGAGGCGCTTCATAAAATTAATGATTAAATACAATACAATGAATACACTCACCGGTTACAAGACATCTCAAGTTCTCCAACCGAGCCATATCAATCTCAGCACCACGCCTTTGGAATGATCTGCATCCTGAATTCCGATCCTTTTCAGTCCCTCCACCATCATTACTAATCACACACCACAACCTTCCTCAGGCTCCTCTATCCATCACACCGCGGGCTTTTCATTCGAAACTTAAGACACTCCTTTTCACGAACTCTTACCCTGTCTCATCTGATCCTCCACCCTCCAATTCCTGGCCCAGACGATACCCGCCTTAATAGCTGTTCCACCCCTCTGATCCTTTGGTAACTCGACCCGGACAACCACGGACTACTCTCACAGATAACCCTTCTAACGCAACGCATTTGATCCTGATCATATGGCAACTCGACCCGGACCACCGCGGACTACTCTCACGGACAACCCTTCTAACTCAACGCAGCGCTCGTAAATAAGCTGGTGCCCCGCGCTTGGCTTTCGAGTGGCGCTTTAGAAATCTCGAGTTTACGATTACGATTACGATACAATGAATACACTCACAAGCACACAATATATAAATACATAGCCAAAGTGGAATCACAATAATGCTGTAAGGCTCCTATATAGTACATGTAATTGTTGCACATTGAAACTGTTCATCTTCCTGGCACATCTAGAATTACGTTCGAACAGGCTGTATTATGCAATGTGCAGTGCCTCGAAATGAACACTATTAACCCTTAACCCTGTAAGCGTCTCAGGATCTATTCCTCTAATAATAATTCTTCAGGTCTAGGCTACTAACAGACGCGAGACTAGGTCACTAGGCGCTGTAGGACCAATCCGCTAATAAATATCTCATTTAATAGGCTGTGTCCTGACCTGGTTTGCTAGACTTTCGAAGTGCTTGATCGCCAAATCACGCCAACTGTTACAGCCTAAAGGTAGCGAGCTGAACCGCTGAATGAAAACATCATTATAGATCTTGCATGGCGCATCAACATAATTTCGTTGTTTTCTCAATCACGTGACAAGACACGTGATGAACCATTGGTCTACATCGCTGCATGCGCTTGCAATGCTCAAGCGCAGGCTCTCGTCCACTCGACTCCACTGAATGCTGAATGAATAATATTGCTGGAACTGTACAGCGATGTATATAATTTATATTTCACTTATCCCGTAACTGGGTCGTGGCTTGTGAACCAGATTTCTACTAAATATATAGATATGTGTATTTTTGTCATCAGTGCATCACCGGTGTCACGTGATATTCTATCCCAATTAAGCTATCCGGGGGACGGAAACTATCGGGTATAGAGTATCCGGGGGATGAGCCATTCTATCCCAATGATTGAAAAATGCATAATTGAAAAATTTATGCTGTAATCCTAACGAAAAATGTCTCTAATTGTTTTTAGTGTCCTAAAGCAATGTTCAAAGCAAGACGACGTGAATTTATTTAGTGGTTCTAGATGTTCTCAAGTGTTCTAAATGTTCTAAGTGTTCTAAAAGAAAAGCCAACAAAGTCGGCTGGTAGGAATAAACACACCTTTTAGTGGCAGTCTTCAAAACAAAGCAAATGGAAGTTAATTTGCAAAAATTAACTCACGCGGGAGTGACTTTTCAATTTCTCTTCGTCTGAGGAGATACTATTATTAGTGATACTCTTTTCCGTGACACCGGCGCCTTGAATTTTGTGCCAAGGCAATGAGTGGCTGTAAGATAAGTAGGCCGCAAGGAACCGCTGATGCGGCCGTACAGAGGCGCAACCGAGCCGGGTTATTGCGAGCTGAAGCTGTGGGATGTGGGAGAAGATGCTGTTCAGCGATGGAGCGCCATCTGCCTGCTCTGCAAACGAGACCTACACTTATTCATTCATTCATTCATTCATTCATTCATTCATTCATTCATTCAAGAATTTATATAGCAAGAAGACACAGAGAGAGGAGGAGAGGGAGAGGGAGGGCAGAAGGTTTCCTGGCGCAGAATTATTCAAGCCAGAGTGTACATATGTGTACGATTTGTACATTGTACCTTGCCAGTGAAGCATCCTCTGAACTCCAGAAATCGTGGTCTGTAGCTGTATGGCCGTCAGAGGCGTTAGATGTCTGCACATCGTCAAAGGGAACCACTGAGCAGTGAAAAGTAGGCCTACATCGGCATTGACGTATAGGCCTACGGCTAAGTGGGATTTAACAGGCAGACCCCGACATGACCACAGACAGCGTCCTGCTTAAAATATAGACTGTCCAATGAACACAATGTTAAATTGCACCAATAAATACACACACGCACGAAAATATTGGCCTACTACAAACATGCCTGCAGTAGCCAGTAAGGAGCTGACTGCCGGGTCGAGCAACTTACCTGTTTATTACAGAGGCCAACCGGTTGGGTCATTCTGCATGACCGAACCGGCAGCCGCAGTAAAGCAGTGGGAGGGCGGTCGGGGTAGATCCTGTTAACAAGACTACTGAAAACTGTCTAAGCTATTTTAATAGGCTACAGCAAACAAAAGACTTCTTGTAGCAAGAAATCCCCTTAGTTCATATTCAGAGTTTGAAATCTGCAGCAGTAGGCTAGATAGTGTTAATATGCTAACCGGAACTGTGGAGCTCCGATCATTTCCACAGAAATGAATTCGAAGTGAATATTATTCGAAATGACAACAACGATCGACTGAACCAACGAATGAAGAGAATGCACAGAACTGCTTTAATTAACGTTTCGTTACATTTGACAGATTGGGGAATTCCCTTATCTATTTCTCTGTCTCTCTCCCTCTTCCTTTCCACCTTCTTTCTCTCTGTCTGTCTGTCTTTCTCTCCCCTTCCTCTCCCTCTACTCTCTCTCTGTCTTTCTGTCTGCACGTCTCTGACTCTCTCCCTCTCCCTCACCCTATCCCTCTCCCTCTCTCTCCCTTTCCCCTTCCTCCCTCTCTCATTCCCTCTTTCTTTCTCTCTTTCTTTCTCTCCCCTCCCCCTCCCCTCTCCCCTCTCTCTGTCTCTATCTCTGTCTGTGTCTCTCTGTCTCTCTCCATGTATATATTATATAATCTCTCAGATTGCAGACATAATACTTGCATTGTTTCACAGTGCTATTTGAACTCGGCCATTGCTCGTACTCTGGCAATGCCAGTCCCAACCTAGAGAGAGGAAGAGGGTGACACTAGTCATCATTGACTAGACAATAGACATAGTCCACCTGTTTTCTTAGACATGCCGTAATACAAGCAGCCACATTTTAATGAAAAAATTATACTTCAGAGTAAAGTATGGCGGGCAACACACGCACATGCACACAATACGCGTATACTACGTATTTATCTTAAACAAAATTAATAAACTTGAACAACGCCAAATCACAACAGAAAAAAATACTCTTACCCGAATAAAATGCGATCTGTTTAATAATGCAGTGCACGTGACTTGAACGTGTGTTAACAGCTGACGTTTATATCCGGCTCCGCAAGGTGAAATCCGAAATGACGGAAAATTGATGTAAGCGAAACGAGTGAAGACAAAGTTAACGTCTATTGCTTCCGTACTTGACGCACTTGATACGTCAGCTGCCTATGCTGGAGTGCCATGTTTCAGATTGGCATTGATTATGCTGTAGGCCTATTTGGCAACAGGATCTGACGTTTAACACTCGTTGTGCATGCGCTGTGAAAGTGTGGGTCGAGTACAACCCAGTCAGTCTTCTTACAATATTACCTGACCCCGTACATGCATTCATGTGTTCATGTATTAACCTAGTCAACATGCAATCTATAATAATGCTAGGCTAAGAGGTCTGTATAAGTAGAATTCCATTTTGATAAAGGAGAGGGCGACACTAGTCTTCTATGTTATGACGCAGCATCGTTAGACTGCAACTCTAGCAGAGATTATACAGTGGCCTATGAACTGATGAAGACCACCAGCTAATAATAGAATAGGGCTTCGTGATCTGAATGTTGGTCCATTAATATGACTTGTATTTGGCTGAGCCACAAGCCAAATACAAGTACATGTATGTACGGTTAATGGAAAACACACTGGCCCGAAGTCAGCCATCTTAGAGCAGGTCAAGCGCAGCGTCAAGCGACTGCAGACAACCACTGTTGTACGGCACAAACACAAGAAAATCTTTAATAAGTAGGCTATCTATGTCACGAGTGTAAACTTATTTGAGACACGCACAGTAATTTTCATATACTGTAGTTGGACACTAGACATCTGCAGTAATGCTCAGCTTCATCACCCTCGCACCCCTCTGTCAGCCTATCAGCCTACCTCTTCTGACTACAATCGATCGCACTCCAACTCAAGACTCATGTGTCATTCATTCCACCATGCTTATAAACTGGTGGCAATGTTTCCTTTTGACCGGTTTGCAAACGGATGTAGGACACAATCCACCTAAACTAACAATTCCCCAATTTATTCCTTCCGGTCATATTCAGTCACCACAGGTATGGTTATCGTTAATGGAAATCACACTGGCCCGAAGTCAGCCGCCTTATAGCAGGTCAAGCGCAGCGACAAGCAACTGCAGACAATAATTAATATGTCAGTCACAGTTGCGCCAAGATTTTCGAGATGAAACAACATTGATTGAGCATATACGGCGCTGCATTCGTTTTTAGAATGCTTTGTCCAATATGGACACTACTGTGGCACTGTCATGAAAATGACTAGGACACAACTAAGTCTTGGTGGGTGCACTTTTAGACTAATTTTTCAGAATCTTGTGGAAGACAAGCAAACGCTGACCTGAAACACCGACCGAACACCGTTGTTAGTCATTCGCCCAAAATATCCGAAAATATAACAATTTCAATACTTAAAAATCGTTTTTTTTAGTAATTTGCCCGTAAATTGGCTACTTTTATATCTGACGACCTTTTGGGCCTAGGACTTTTGAGGGTGGGGAGAATGCTCCATGTAGCGTTTTCAGGACGGGGAGTGGTAGGCCTACGAAGCCTATATTCATAGAAACAACAGCTCGAGATTTTCTTTGCGATGGGAAAAAATCATTCCTTGAGGGAACTTCCTCTGAAACGTCTAAATTAAACACTGCTTGACTACTGCTGCACTCTCTATGATGCTGTCACTGTTGTACGGTTAGTGCCTGGAGCTAGACCAGAGCAAGGCTTATTAGTCTTATCCCTAAATTTGGTCATGTCTCTGATTAAAATAATGAGGGATGTCCTGCACTGGTTCCCTATCCCACAGTATTTTTCTTACGGATTGTTACCTTGGTGTGGCGGTACCTCTTAGGTATCGCTCCAGCTTATTTGCAGAAGCTCTGTCGCTTTACTTTGTACTTTGGATGTGCAAGGACTCGGGCTCTCCGATCTTCCTCGCATATTGAATCTCTCCGAGCACGTACTGGTTTTAGACAGCATCGTGCTTTCTCTGTTGTTGGCCCTATCGTATGTACTGGGCGCCCAATGGCTTTACACCTTATTTCATGAGTTTGATCCTCTCAATTCTCTTCAGCCGTGGTTGAGTCGGGTGCCCTTCTGGGTAGATACTCGAAGAAGCGTTATATAAATGCCTTAAATGAATGAATGAATGAATTTTATCGTATAAATATAGTCCTAAAACTGTCCTATTCAGCTGTGACTCGGTCTGAAGCTCTGTCAGTTAGAAAACCTTAAAGGGGCGCAATAGAAATCTCCGTAATGAATAATGAATGAATACGTTGGTTATGCCTACTATTAGGACGCTAGCTCGAGCTACTAAAATGGTCTGAACTTGGTATTTCTGGAAGGTTAAGAAAATACGCAGAAATGGAGTCGAGAAGCGATAATAGATGTCCTGACGAGAGAGACTAACATAAATATCAGAATACTCCGGCCCCATAGAAAATCCCGACGCACTGTGGAAAAGCTAAGGCGCTACATAAATGCAAAACTCATAGCGCAGGTTTGTTCACGAGGCTGAGACGTTCATTCATTCAGACATTTATATAGCGCTCCTTCAAGAAGAAAAAGCTACTCAGAGGCGCTCCCGACTCCAGCGCGCCTAAAAATAACAGTTTTAAGCTTAGTAAGGAAGGATTCTGGTAGAGTCCCAGGGTGTAGGCGTAGCTCAAAAGGAAGGCCATTCCAGAGCACTGGGCCAACCACAGAAAAGGCTCGATTTTTCATGGTAGTAGTACGAGCAAAAGGAACTAAGAGGATTAAGAGGAGGAGACGTATCAGTGAGGTTTCTTAAAATACATTGGAAGTCCAAGTCTAGTTGGTCGGAGACCAGAAAGAAAGGAAGCAAAGAATGAACAGATTATTGGCACTATTACATAATGCGTGATGAGCGTACGGTAGTCATACAAGCAACCAGTGTAGGGAACGCTTTATGCCGAGCGCAGGGCAAGAATTCAAATGACCATGCTATTTCTTTATTGAGATATCGCATCTTGTAGTCAATAGTGATGGAGTAAGTGCCAAGAAGCACGAGAAACCTAAAAACGACTGCATTTTGCATACCTATTATTCCACATCACAATTTATGGCTTGCAATGGTAGTCTAAGTAACGGTTCTTTCTGGATGTGGGGCACGGAACGGCATCACACTTGGCACACATGGTACGAATGATGGATATATTGTAAAAACATTATTCCTACAGGGCTCCTTGCCTGAAAGGCAGGTGCCGGTGGCCTGACAAAATGTCGCACGACAAAATGTCGCCGACAAAATGTCGCAGAGACAATATGTCGCAGGACAAAATGTCGCCGACAAAATGTCGCCGACATATTGTCGCCGACATAATGTCGCGAGTAATTCTACTCCCTAAGTGTAGTGCGTGGAATAAATGGCTTCGATCCATCCGAAGTTTGAAGTATAATACCTGTGCGAGGAGGTAGCGGACCAGGATTACAGAAGACGGACCTGAGACAGAGCTTTTAGATAGTACTCCCTATAAGTGCGTGGTAAGAAGAAGGCGTAAGTTAGAGTGAACGAAGGACTTCGCACTATCGTCACCGATTACGAAAACAGAGAACCCATTCAATACTTGGGAGACATTGCAAGAATTCTGACTATCAATGTTGTATGAACAGTTATGATGATCGATTGGCATTATTCATGGACATTAACAGAGACACTGACAGATTCAATATGAAATTAATTCTAGCTGTGGATAAACATCATCTTATCTTATCTTATCTGACCATTTATAAAGCGCTTCTCGCAGCACGAGCCTTTCAGAAGCGCTCCCAGTGCGTTTAACTCCGAGAAAAAAGACAAGTTTTTAGACGAGAGAAAGACGAGGATACACTACCAGAGAGGATGGCAGAGCGAACTGATGGGGGAAGCCCATTCCACAGGGAGGGACCAATGCAGGCGAATGATCTGGATTGAGCCATGGCGGTCCTGACTCGGGGGACAAAGAGGTCAAGCCGATCAGAGGACCTAAGAGGACGCAGTGAAGTGGCAGAAAGGGGGCGGTGTATCTGATCACACAGATACTTCGGAGCAAGACCCATTTGAGACTTAAGGACCAAAATCAGGACTTTAAATTGAATACGGGCCGAGAGTGGAAGCCAGTGAAGTTGTTCAGTCATGAATGTAGAAATGTGGGAGAATCGAGGAAGACGGGCAATGAGCCATGTAGGTCTATTTAGGCTATAGTGTGCTTGCACACTGTGTAGCTTTGTATTTATATTTTTTCCGTTCATCACGTAGGCCTACATTTCCGTATACGTTAACACATTCTTTTAGTATTAACATCAATGTAGCTGTCTAAGTTACTTCATGTAATGAGAGTTAGGCTAGTTTGCACACTTTTATTTTTTTTAAATTTTTTGCGGACTTTCTTCATGGATATTTTTTGTTGAAATGTGTGTCTGTTGACACTACTATTAACAAGTTCATTCGATGATTTTTTTAAATGGTCAATCTGTGCAATAAAAAGTGTTTTACTAATTTACGATTGCGCCATTTTGTCGGCGACATTTTGTCTTGCGACATATTGTCTCTGCGACATTTTGTCCGCGACATTTTGTCGGCGACATTTTGTCGTGCGACATTTTGTCATGGAACCCAGTTGCCCGATGCTGTCCAAGCTCATTTCAGTTAGTGGAGCACTTGTCACTTTCCTCTTCTCCCTTGGACTTTCGACAGTCAAATCATCATAGCTTTTTCTGAGTTTTAGGCCGTGTACTTGGAATATTATCATTATTATGTAATAGACCTTGTTTGCTTCAATCAGCAATGTCAAACGCCATTATACGTCCTCCTTTCGAACTGTTGTCACAGACGAGCAGGCGCCCATTCGGTTCATCAACGAAAATTCTTCGGGGCTTATCCAATCCGTGCTTCCTAGAGATAAATTCTCTCTTATACACCAAATTTGATGCTACTAACATGATTCGCCCGCCACCTTCGTCAACCACCAAAAATGAACCGTCTTTGTTAACCGCCACGTTGATTGGAAACAAAGCTCCAGTTTCCAAGGCATCAGGGACTAGCGACGTTAATAGAGTTTCAGTATTATCTACAAAGCAGATTCCACCCGGACATCGATTATAGGTCACCACAAATAAACCGCTGGTCAGTTTAACCGCATGCCAGGGATTTGATACAGTAAGCATTATCTTCCGAACTAGTTGTCCATCTGGAGTGATTTCCAGCAACTTACTTTTATCCAAAACGGTTAAGATGAGATTCGATTCATCGGTAACAGATAACCGACCCCAATCGTTGCCTTTCCAGACTTTCTTTAAGATATTTCCATTTATATCGACCCTCAAGATTTCCATTGGTTGCCCTCGAGGTTTTCCGTCGATTATATATAAGCAATTGTTTCTAGAGCAGGACACGATATCTCGCGGTTCTTTTAAATCATCGACTGTAAAGCTCCGTTGATATTGAAGACTAGTCCTGATGTAAACTTCCACTTCCGAATTCTCCATACTTATAGCAAATACTTCACATGATAAAACTGCAATTGCATAGATTTGTGAGGAAGATCTTTCTGTTGCCTTTGTTCTTGATATCACAAGTAATTTCGGCTCCATTGTAAAGTCGACGACTTCTACAAAATAAAATTAGAGCACATAGCAACCATGAACAGCTTCAAGATTGTTATTAACTTGCTGCAGCATAATTATAGTCTAATTTTCGGCACTGATAGAGTATATAGGCCTAACGACCTGGTCGTGATCATTGCAGCAGGACATTCACACTCAAAATTAAAAAAACGAGAATCGGTAATCAAACTACTTACTCAGAGAGTTCTGCAGTGCGCATGGACTCGCATCTTCATCTGGAAATGTAGGCGTATGGCCTTTAATAAAGCTTTATACCTATTGTGCCATGTCATTTAGCCGAAAGTTGGCAGCTTATAAATTTAGTAGGCTTACAACATGCAACTGACTATTTCGATCGACTTTAAGGTTATGTGCTTGGAATGTAGGCTATTGCGAATTCAGGAATACGACTTTAGTGGTTGTTAGTAATTATAGGCCCTATCGATTCTCATATTCAATCAACCTATAAATCGATAAAAAATGTTTTATTTTGTAACCATATTCAACAATCAAGGTTTACTCGTCATTGCAACTCATGTTTCTATCCAAAATAGAAAACAAAAGAATACTTGAAGCTCACTTTCATTCCTCTTGAAATCATCCATGTAAATAGTAATACCAGTCGGGACAAGAAGTTCTGACTCAGACGTCGCATTGACATTGGAAAATGTTTTGAAAATCGTCTCTACTTTTTCAAGTAATATGTCCGTTGAATACATAATAGACAAATTCATTCGAGCATTTTTTGATTGGCACCAAAACCAGAAAATTATTCCGTTGCTCTCTTGATGACAATACGGGGTGATTATAATTTCATCATCTGCGCTATCTGGTCTCACGTTTTGATTGCTTGGCAGTGGTATTCCACGTCGCTTGTTTAGTTCTTCGATTAACATGGCTTCCTTTTCGTTCAACGCCTCCACATCCACATTGATTGATTTAGCGAATGGACTAAATAATTTTCGTTCCTTCACCAGCTTTGTCGATATCTTAGACTTAATAAGAACTGCAATAAATATAAATCAAAGAATTGAGCCTTTATCATGATTGTGTCTATATCATTTGCAAGAACACTGCTATAATGTCTAATAATATATTATTTTGAGCTCACGACTCGTGCTGATGACCAAAATTACATATGTGGCTTCATCGCTTAGGCCTATTTTCTTTATCCGATTGCTTGATATTTTTGAGAATATGATAGAATTAAGCATCGATTTACTTAAGAATTTTAAAATAATTTTTGATTAATCTTAAACATTTGTTTTAACCATAATAATTTTTGTTACCTCCTCCTTTTGACAAAAGATCCACAACGAAATTCTGTTGAGATTTACGATGGTATTTCAAAACCTTCAGGCCTTTGTCCTCTGTAAACTTTATGTTTCTCATCCAATGTAGAATTGCATCGTTTCTGCAGAAGTTGTTTTGCTGACTGCTAAGATAATCTCGTTCTTCATCTGTTATACATTTTTTCTCATGCAGAAGATCAATGAAATAACCTGACTCAAGGTTCTCCACCAGAAACTGATAATTGTTCATTATCACATGATTTTCTGTGCAAAATACATAAAAATAGAGAATGAGAGAAAGCGGAAAATATCAAATAGATCTTCCCATGAATAGGAAGGATACCAGGCGAGGTAAAATAATGACCACGAAATTGGTTGGTAAATACATCCATGATTCACTCTTGCGATATGTTGTGCAACGTGCATATAATTCTCTAAGTAGCCTTAGGGCTAGTATAATAAATGTTGCAAACCAATATTCCTGCAATCAAACAACGTTAGCAAGTCCGAATTTTAATGATTAGTAGTTTAGATGAGGGAAACATACCTCGCATAGTGGGTGCCATCATACATATGCCATCAGCCTTGCACTCGAGTTGTTCTAGCTGTGTTGTTGCAAAGGTAAGTTTATCCTCCAACTCTGTTCTCTGATGTTTTGAAATCTCCAATTCTTCTTGTAACCTCATTATTAAATCATTTTCGAAGGCTCGTTCTTCCATTGTACTTTTCTGAGTTTCAATCAGCTCAAGCATTTCCTTTTCAGATACATCTAAACTTTCTTCACTCTTTTTCAGTCGCCCTAGAAGATCCCTGTTATATTCTTCCGTGAGCTTTAACTGTATTTCGAGCTCATTCCTAATCTCTTTCTCTTTAGTTAGCATCTCGGATACTCCCTTCAACTTATCTTTGTCAGTTCTTAACAAAGTCATCTCTCTATTGCATTCCTCGAAAGTCACTTTAAATATCTGAAGTTCATGTTCCCTAGTTGTTATACGGGTATTCAATTCTTGTATTTGTTGTTAGAAGAATTGGTTATTGCAATCTGATTTTCTCAATCTTTCTTCCATCTTCATGATGACAGTTTTGCTTAAAAGCTTCTCTTCTTCTAACCGACTGCATTTTGCATTTTCATTGTGGATATCTGCCTTTAGTTTGTTTATTTTCTCTTCTAATTTAATCCGCTCTTCATTGCTGTGACATCTTTCGATAATCGATTCTTGTTCCATTGTATGCAGTTTTGATCGGTACATCTCATTTAACGATGAAACAGCCGAGTATTGACTGGCGTTTTCTCGCAACTGTTCCAGCTCTACGCTTACCTCGACGTTTCTGGCGACATTTTCTTTCTTCATCCGATGGAAATCTTAACAGACAATCATTTCGAATTGTTAGTCATTATAGGAATGTCGATGCATCCATGGTTTCCTCGGTTGATAGACAGTTCTATATAATTCACAAGACTAATCATGGTAAATTTGAACCCACAAAACTAGGTGAAATACTCTACACATAAAAGAGAGAAGATCGTCAATAGGTTCTACCTGTTACTACAACTGTTTGAAATTATGGACGTCAAAAGGGCATATCCACTTAGGCCTACAAGAGACATAAACTGAAATGAATGCAGCTCACAATAATATTTATTTTGGCATCAGATGGGTCCAAATGAACTTCACATTTATACGATGACACCCAACCGGTTTTTGGGTCCAATGTATACAGTAGACTGTGAGTGGGTATTCTGACAGGTCAGTAATAACAGCTATGATCTACGCAAAAATTATTTATTTATGGTGGTGTGTTGAAAGTTTTACTAAATAAAAGTTGCCTTGTAGCAAGATTTGAGACGACATCCTCAAACTATCGTCTCGTTTATCCATGCACAGTAGGGAAACGGATGTGACTTTGATTGCGAGTTCTGTCTTCAGACGAGGTTCAAGACCCTCTAACCTTGTTTGAAGTGAGGCTCTTTTAGTCTAAGAATATCAGGTACATTACGGGCATATAAATGTCAGCTGACAGCTCAAGCATACATTCTGTGTCTGGGAAAAGGAACTATTTTGTAAATATAAAAATAAATAGGAAATATAGTTGTCCATTTTAAAAATTCAAACACGGTTTTAATTTTGTAATCTTGATATACTTTTCAAATAAGCTACTGGTGAAAATAGAAAAGTTCCAGAAAGAGAGTGAGTGAGAGAGAGAGACAAAGAGAGAAAGATAGAGACAGACAAAGGAGCAGAGACAGGGATACAGACAGAGATATATATATATATATATATATATATATATATATATATATATATATATATGTGTGTGTGTGTGTTTTATATATGCTAATTTAGACACGACAAGCCATTGGATAAATCTTGTTATATACCAAAGTCAATAGATATTTTTAAACCTATGATGTCAATGTCATCAGAAAATGGCATTCATACCCTCCGATTTTGAAATTTGTTCTCTGTATTTTTATCAGCAATACATATCGACTTAACATCAGGTTGAATTGCTATTGACTGTGTGTCTGGCTTCGGTGTTGGAACTGGTTTCCACAATAAACATGATGGAATACGTTTCTGCCCAGGTTGAGGAAGAGTTTTCGGCGGGATAACTGGCTTTGACGAAGAAGGCCTGACATCAGATTTCTGCATCGATTCACGAAGTACTTTTGGTAGCAGCTCCGTGTATATATTCGTTGGTGCTTGAACTGCAGACGACTCTGTTGGGTTAGCAGGTGAATCTGTCAATTCAATAAATTTCAAATTAGGTTTGTTTTGGAACCAGAACTGTAAGCAATTGATCATTGTTTGTACAGGGTGGGCCATAAAAAAGACCCCCCCCTAGGTTTTTTGCCAATATCTTGACCAAAAGTAAGAATTTCGACATGAAATTTTACAGTCTTAAAGACAATTCATATTTACATTTGATGGCCAGATTTCATCAAAATATTTCAAACAAACCAAAAGTTATGCCACTTTTAGGAAGGCCACCCACCGTTTTTTGACGATTCATAAACGTAACGCAACAAAAAGTAGGTTTTTGCCGATATCTTGGCCAAAAGTAAGAATTTCGAAATGAAATTTTACAGGTTAATAGACAATTCATATTTACATATGATGGCCAGATTTCATAAAAATATTTCAAACAGAACAAAAGTTATATCACTTTTAGTGAGGCCACCCTACGTTTTTTGATGATTCAAAAAAGTAAAAAAAATGGTGGGTGGCCTCACTAAAAGTGATATAACTTTTGTTCTGTTTGAAATATTTTTATGAATTCTGGCCATCATATGTAAATATGAATTGTCTATTAACCTGTAAAATTTCATTTCGAAATTCTTACTTTTGGCCAAGATATCGGCAAAAACCTACTTTTTGTTGCGTTACGTTTTTGAATCGTCAAAAAACGGTGGGTGGTCTTCCTAAAAGTGGCATAACTTTTGGTTTGTTTGAAATATTTTGATGAAATCTGGCCATCAAATGTAAATATGAATTGTATTTAAGACTGTAAAATTTCATGTCGAAATTCTTACTTTTGGTCAAGATATTGGCAAAAAACCTAGGGGGGGTCTTTTTTTATGGCCCACCCTGTATATGAGTACAAAAAGAATTTACTTTCAACCGAGATCCCGGATGTAAGCGTTTCCAATCACTTTTCCAGTATATTCGTCTCACCTTGTCACCTTGTGCTTTCAGTTCCTTGAACTCTTGCGACCGTCATGACCAGTTTCTCCATTGCTTTCTTACTGATGTCGCTTCCGCTAGTTCTTCCAGATTCATTCCTGTTGTTTCTTGAACCTCATCTAACCACCTTTCCTCGGCCGCCCTTGTTTTCTCTTTCCTTATCCGCATGCCAACATCATATCTTTTTCCACTCAGCTTGAGCGCATAACATGATAAAAGAAAACCAACTTTCTTCTTAGCACTGTTTGTTGTAACGACTCATAGTTTTCGATACAAATCTCTATGGGAGTCTATGCGCACCCACTCGCTTGTCTTTTTTCCTTCCAAGATATTCTCTGCATCTTCCTCCAAATCCACATCTCACATGCGTAATTTTTTTTACCTTTTTCTTTGTCATTGTCCATGTTTCACAACCATATAATATTCGTCTACTAAGCAAGAATCACTGTTATAAATCCAACTTCTATATAGAAAAAGCTTCATTGATACGGTTTTATTTTCCCCATAAATCCCACTTCTATTTAGGAAAACAAATCGATCGGTCCAGCTTCTGTTAAAACAAAGACTTATTTTCAGCAATCCAGCTTCCAGTTGAAGAACAAAATTACGTTCATTAACCCAGCGTATATTTAAGCAAGAATAATTATTACTTTAATGAATCCAACTTCCACAGAGTTATTTTCATAAATCTTGCAATATTTCCTGTGAACAATACAGCGATCGACGAAAGTCTGTAGACGAATTGTCGCGAACCTTCTTGTCCATGGTGGTGGCTCGTAGGCCTACCCTACAACATCGTAAGGCTGAGAACCGAAGAGCCATGTGTCACAAATGAAATGAAAACATGCCTGACAACAAACTTTGCGGTCGATATGAGAATCGATATTAAAAGAGTCAGAGAGAGCAACCATCATTTTGGTTAATTCAGGTAGGCCCACTGCAGTTTATAATCGCAAAGTG
Source organism: Lumbricus terrestris (assembly GCA_949752735.1). NCBI lineage: Eukaryota > Metazoa > Annelida > Clitellata > Crassiclitellata > Lumbricidae > Lumbricus > Lumbricus terrestris. The sequence goes on along the minus strand of OX457037.1, from coordinate 64,918,293 downwards.
AACCGTCACTCAAGACTTTTAAAGCCTAGCCTACATTCGTTCAAAAACAATAGAACTTGAAGTTGATGCGCTCTAGCGAATAATTTTTGTGCTCGTTAGCTGCTTAGTAAAAAATCATGGCCAAACCTGCTGGTTTTCTAAGTTTCTGTATCAGATAGCCTTGACCCGATTCCTGTAGCGCTTTTAGAAAGTTGTGGAAGTCCCTTACAGATTTCTTGCTGATCAGTCCAAGTAGTAACTCATTCTTTTGGAAAGTATCGCTCGCAGAGAATATACGTTCTCTTTCACGAAGTGTTAGGACATCTAGCTGGTAGAGCAGAGATATTAGACCACTTTCTGTGTCCAGATTCTCTGATAGCCACATGAAATTCCGGCAAATCAAGTCCTTGTGATCCGAGATGTTTTCCTCATTTGCACTACGACATGCTGAAATAGATTTACATGTAATGCAAATTTTTGAACTGTGTACCACATTGATAATTTTATAGGCCTATAGAAAAAGACCATCACCTAGATTCAGCCAATGAAAAGTATGGTTTATGCTACTCTTAACCCGACTCACCTTATCTTCCGACTCCCAACTCTCGAACTAAACGCCACCCACCTTAACAGCAACTCTGCCACCTTTGATACGTTGGAAAGCAAACTATGATCTCCTTCGGACTACTCTTTTGGACAATCCTTCTGACATGGCGCAGCGGTCGTGAATAAGTTGGTATCTCCACTTGGCTTTTGAGCTGCACTCTAGAAATGTGAAGATTAGAATTACGATTACGATACGACGCTTGAAGGAAAGTTTCTGAAAGTCAGCTGATTCGTTAAGTCAAATCAAATTGATTTTTATAAGCTTACTCATTATTACTTGACTATAAACCAAACAAAGCTAGAATCGTCTGTGTAAGCGAGTGTGGCCGCGCGCGCGTTATTAGTTCTCATACATGTTGGGTTAAATAGCAATCTTATATTTTATGCTTACTGTCATCACCAGAAGCCAGCATTTGATAGAGATGCAGTTGATTTGTTGATTTAACGAGTGACAGAAAGCATTCATAGACATCTCTTGGTTTCCTTGCTATGATGCTTAGCAGCTCTTCATTGGCTCGGATTGGAGTTGATTGCAAAGACTGGATGTGCTCTAACTCCCTCAACGATAATTTCTTTTCCTGATACATCGTTGCAATTATATCTCCCAGGCACGACAGGTTGCTAACCAGTTGGTTGTATTTTGTCCGAATTCTCTTTCCATGTTCTTCTATAATGGGTTCACAGAATGACAGCTATCTTTTTAGTGATTATGTTTTGGTAAAAACACATACATACAGAAAATTGTATTTTTACAAATTTAATATGTGCTGTAGTTGAACAAGCTTAAGCTTTATGGAGTGTATTGTATTGTATTGCATACAAGCATTTATAAAGCGTCTCTACTAGGGTTGAACCGTTCAGAGGCGCTCCCAGTTCGCAAGGCCACGAGAGAAGAAATAGGTCTTGAGTAAAGAAATTAAATTATTAAATTTATATTATATTATTAAACTTATATTAGGCCTACAATAATATGGTTATTATGGTTACACTTTTGGGATCTCTCAACCATCATTCTCAAATAATTATGAGATTATTTTACCAACGAGAGAGGTTACTTCTGTGCTTCTAGGCTATTAATAAGGAACTTTGGAGTCCAGGATTATCTAAAGATTTAGCAAATGTCCGTTACTCCATGTTTTTTAGATCCCCTCAGAGCTTGAATTCTGGATAGCCATTCGAAGTTAATGTTGATTGAGGCATTGCATCCTTATCTATCTCTCAGTTTTATGTGATTTTTAGACAAAAACCTATCAATTCCAAACCTTGTTCTGGATGATCATAGTTGCCGAAGGTCTAAGCAAAATAACTATCCTTCACATTAATTTTGTCATTGCGAATGGGTTTGGAAATTCAGCTGCCATGACTTGTTTAGGGTATTATTTGATTGTTTTGGGTATTGCAGGCTGTCTGTTCTGTTAGTAGTTAAAATTTATGTCTTCTGTCATTTGCGCTACCGGTATTGTGAATTGTTTCAATTGCATAATAATTTGTACACTCTAACCGGCTGCGGTCTGTCAACCGGATTGTTCAATAAAGAAAATCATTATTGTAGTAAATCGGCTTATTAATGACTTAGTTTATTTACTTTATTATATTCTTTTTTGGACTTCTCTGGTAGGCATATAACGCTGGTATGAATTCGTTAGTTGCATTGACTCATGCTATTGTATTGGATTAAACTGCTTTCTAATAGTGATTCAGTTTAGAATAGTATAGTTTACTACATTCTACTTTTGACTTGTCTTACATAACTGTGGCACCAAACCAGTTAGTTGCATTTTATTTTATTGTATGCCTATCTGCTGATTATGCGAACATCCAGTTTATACTTCTACTACAATCATAATGCGATCTACTAATAACTACTATTACAGTCACCATGCAATCTACTGTAATCACATCTATTACAGTCACTGTGTAATTATATTACGATAATAGTAGTAGTAGTAGTAGTAGTAGTAGTAGTAGTAGTGGTAGTAGTAGTAGTAGTAGTAGTAGTAGTAGTAGTAGTAGTAGTAGTAGTAGTAGTAGTAGTAGTAGTAGTAGTAATAATAATAATAATAATAATAATAACATTAATATTAATAATAATAATTTCTATGGCGCCATTACACAAGGGCGTCTCACATACTATAGGCTACTAACAGCAGAATTGGCCTTACAAAATAAGTAAGTCTTAGATCCAGATCCGAAGAAATCAACTGAGTTAGCCGCCTGCAGGACAGGAGGAAGTCTGGTGTTCCAGTATCCGGGACCGCAACCCAAAAGCTATTACAATCACATGCCATTGGATGCTGAGAGTCACGGTTTAACAAGCTACTATAACTGATATAAAACCGTAATAGCTTAGTTTAATTCAGGCCAAATTCAATAATTAAGTGACATAATTTACCGTTTTCTTGCGCAAATTGAATGGATTTTGTTTCTTCTTCCGCAAGTTGCAGAGCAAGATACCACAACTGATCCTTTCGCGACGAATAAATGGCCATATTGATTTCTCAGTTTCTACATCACAATTAATAAACAGTTCCTTTTATTTTACCGTTCTCATCAGATCCCGTTATGCATACATACATTATCGTAAATAGCAGAAGGTAACAAACAATAAGACATTGTTTTTCGCCTGGCCATATTATATCATACTTATAATTGTCATGACCTTTCAGATAGACCTATGTAAACATACATAGACCTACAATCCTACATACATACATACATACATGCATACATACATACATACATACATACATACATACATACATACATACATACATACATACATACATACATACATACATACATACATACATACATACATACATACATACATACATACATGCATACATTCATACATACAAACATACATAAATACATACATACATACATACATACATACATACATACATACATACATACATACATACATACATACATACATACATAGATACATACATACATACATACATACATACATACATACATACATACATACATACATACATACATACATACATACAAACAATACATACATACATACATATATACATACATACATACACATACATACATACATACATACATACATACATACATACATACATACATACATACATACATACATACACATACATACAAACATACATACATACATACAAACAATCATACATGCATACATACATACATACATACATACATACATACATACATACATACATACATACATACATACATACATACATACATACATACATACATACATACATACATACATACATACATACATACATACATACATACATACATACATACATGTATACGTACATACATACATACATACATATATACATACATACATACATTCATTGTGCATTCTTTGGTGTGCCATGTTATAATAATATTATATCCGATTTTGCCAAAATGCCGCAGTAAGACATAAATAATATATGCAGCATATAAGTATATACGCGCGCGCGCGCCCACACGCATACACACACACAAGCCCTTATTCACACTCACATTCACACGCATATGCCTACTCAATCGGAAACATAAGTACATGTAAATTGGATGAAAAGACCTTTCCCACTGAAGCATCTCAGGAACAAGTCAAAATTGAGTTCTAGAAGTCTGTAAGACGTTAACGCAGTGGCATAATAGGAACACGGTGAACGTTTAGAACTGCGTCCGACTCATAAATAATTGCCTGTTACGTAGGCCTAGAGCAGATGAGAGACATTAACTTTACTCGTTCCTTGTTTCATAGACTGTGTTCTAAATGTAAGCCTAGCCAACGGTATTGGCCTACCATAAGCATAGAGCTATTTGACACATCCAGGATCTCACTGACACATAACAGTATATTTTGCATTGTGAGACTGAGCCTGCACAGTTCCGTCTCAGCTTTCCCATCATCCATTGTAAACTTGTCCAAATCGCATGGCAATCAACATCTTAAATTATTTTTAACTGCACAATATGCCTTTACAGCTGCACAACAGTGTACAAATTCATTTATAGCTGCCATTTTGTGTGTGGAATGGCGCACTGAAAATGCTCTGCTGTAAGAACACTAGGGTATATAATTGTGGGAGTTAGTTCCACTAAACGCCCTCCTCGTATGTAGGCTACTTATTATATATTTCGGCCGGTGTATTGACCTACTAAGGGTTAGGCTAAGACTAATGTATGTACAGCCTTTGTCCGTTAATTAAGTGGTTGGCGTCATTAAACGGTACAGGCCATTTACACATTCAAATACTAGGCTAGGCCTACAGTAACTGTAGGCTGATTAGCCTGTCGACTTGGTTTTCTCTTAGCAAGCAAGCATCTCTACACACGCATCTTCTGCTGCCCGTTGAATATCGCCAGCTCTTGGCGGCCTCAACATCCTTCCCACATTTATAGTCACGGCTGTTGCAGTAAATGTAAAATGTAAATGTAATCGGATTTATATATATATATATATATATATATATATATATATATATATATATATCGGCAGTCTTATGGCCTCGACCCTGAGGGTGAGATCCTTCACCACCGCTCGCCCGTTTGAATGGACGCCACGCCATTTAGGACTAGGGGACCTAGGTCTAAATGGCGTGGCGGACCGCACTGGCCCGAGATTTTGAATCTCTGAAATAGTCGCCATCGGGAATCGAACCGCGGTCCGCACGCTCTCTTCCACAGACGCGCGGCCGCCAGCTCTCTTACCGATGTAGCTAACGTGGGCTAACAAGTAGTCGCGGGTAGTTCTTTGCGCGAGCATACAAAGTGTACTCACCTCACAAATTTTGGTGTTTAGTATAATGACTTGCAGACAACTGTAGCGTGTAGGCCTACTCGTCTCTAATTTTGCCACTGCAGCCAGCCCTACTTTCAATGAGCACGTGCTTAGTTCAGGGCTATTAATAATTATACATTCTACTGTCCGTGGGTGAAGCTGCTTCATTTGCACGGTGCGTAAGTTTGATTTCAAATTCTTAATTCAACACTTTAATTTTCGACTGCCCAATCAATCAATTTTCATGCACCGGTACTCAAAACATCAGGTCTGCAGAACGCAGAGTGTTACATTTGGCTAATTATTAGGCCTACGAAGGGGTTTATATGCGTGTTCAGATTATTGTGCCGTTAATCCTAACTGATGATGATGAGTTCTCTGCCCAAAGGCAGGTTCATTGGCTCTAAAGCCACCCTCGGATGAGGTGAGTGAGGACTGAGGAGGTTCCCGTTGCCTTCGTCACATACAATATTATGGGTGAACCACTTGTCCAAGGTCGCTGAGGTAGATTCGAACCTGCGACCCTTCGGCTGCAAATCACAGAACATACCTCTAGGCGGGGCCCTACACCACCGCGTTCCAACTAAACTAGGGTTGGTGAATATGCGATTTTGGCGTGATACTATCATTGAGTAATTATATCACAGTAAGTTTTTGTATGAGACTTTACAGGCGAATTTTTGATTATCTTTGTCCGTACGAGAGAAGCTAAGAGCCCGAAAGCAGATCGCAAGATCACAGGAAGGGCGAATCGGATTGGAATAACTGTTCATCGCTGCGGTACAGCGCTAAACCGGCGTTCATCAGATTCCAGCGCCATCTATATATGCTGCACAGTGGCGTAGCAATAGGGCGTGCAACCTGTGCAGTGCACGAGGGCCCCCGGTTGTCAGGGGCCCCCCGGGGTCAGAGACAATTTTTTACTTTAAGGACATTCAGAATGTATTCAAACCTACATCCGCAGCGTAGGCCTACACACCCAGTAATTTTTTGGGTTTCAACCGGAATGTCCATGATTAGGCTACCTTATTACAAATATCTTTACTCTTTGCAGTCTTTGGCCGGAAGTAGTTGTACTGACGTATAGGCCTAAACATAGGCTAATTGTGTCATGGTTTACGCAGACGCGTTTAAAATTTATTAACTTTGTAGCAAAATGTGAAATTTATAAAAGATAACTGCGTAGCCTATTTACTTGAAAATTGGGTACTATAATTTTAATTCACCTTTTTTTTCGATTTAATTTCGCCAACTTCTAGTTTGTCCAGAACCATTTTAATCGATCCAGCTTCTGCTTAGACAAGAGTTTGTTCGATAAATCCCGTTTCTATTTTGTCAGTATATCTTTTTCATCAGTTTTACATTGAAAATTATTCTTCATCAATCCAGCAGAATGACTGCACTAACCCTAAAACTAACCCTAACCGACCCTCACGACGCCTAACCTGAGCCCTAACCGACCCTCACGCGCTAAATCCCGCTTCTACTTCGTGAGGAAATATTTTTCATCGAATTTCTATTTCTGTGGGTCGTACACGAAACCTACATCGACACGCGGAAAATAAAAAAAAGGTGAATTAAAATTATAGTACCGAAAATTGTATATTTTTTAAACTCTCGTACGGCACTCTTTCTGTCCCCCCCAAGTTATGCCTAAGTCTTATTTAAGTGGCGCTGCTAAGCAACAAGCACGAGAAGAACGGGTAAAAAAGACCGTCAAAATGCAAAACAATTCCCGCATTTATAAAATTATATGATGCCTGCTGAGAGCGAGCTTGCACCGATGACTACATCAGACATGGGGGCAGAATAGAATTCCGGTTTTATCAGTGCAGAGATGGTGGTTGACATGGATATTGACACTGAGTCGAGTAGGCCTTGAACTTCAGTGGCTACGGTAGCAGTTACATCACCAATGGATTCAGGCTTCACACCTCAAAAGTGGTGGATATTTTTGCACAAGAGAAGGCGCGCAAACGAGCATTTTAGCATTTCGGATTTAGACCCCCGTAGTAGGTTAGACGTAGACTTGATTGAGTCATTTCACACTTGCCAAATTCGTTACATTTATCCGCTCTTTTAATCAACAAACCCAGCAGCTTGGAGAATTTAAGTAGGGCCTGTGGGTGATTGATGATTAATGCTTCAGGAGATGAAGCAACTTTTGTGATTACTTTTGTATGGTATTCTAGACTTCTAGTTCAATTTTTCTCTGCTGATGTGGAGAAGAATATGCTTCAATAGATAAATTTGTCAAAATAATAAAAATGTGGCTAGTTTATTATCATTTAACTTTGGTGTTAAATATGCAAATTTCGTAAATGATCCAGGCGTTTTGCACAGCTTTGTTGTTTTAAATCGATTGTGGTTTCAAGCATTTAAGGGCCCACCACCTATGTTCTGCACAGGGGTCCCCAAAGACCTTGCTACGCCACTGATGCTGCACTTGAGGTCCCATGCATTAATTGCTCAATCCGTTCCCGCTCCTCAGCTCTGGTGTAACCCCAGCAGACCGGGAAAGCCTACATGTAAATTAGGTGCGCGTTGGTGGTCATTCGTGTCACTACTTGCAAAGCATTAGCCCTTTTGGATCCAAGCACGCAACGGGCCTACATCGATGATGAACGCGTAGCAAGGACATTCCCCACGTGATCGAGTGGTCATCCATTGATTCGATTTTACTGTTACGTATAGGACACGCATCGATTTTATTTTGGATGCCTCAGGAATCATGGGTGGAACAATAATTTTATTGTCTCGAGGACTTGAAATCATATTTCGGATCTTAGTTGTATTGAGACGCAAGCTGTTCTTTCGAGCCCAATCGAATATACCTCGAATTCCTCGGTAACGGTGTTCGGGCCGAATGATAATATCTCATATTCCCGAATCACCTCAACATAAATTATATTACGTGTCATCGGAAAACTTCGCTAATGAGTTCAATTTAGGGTGTAGATCGGTGGCACCAACCACGTATACTATAATAGGAGACCGGTCCAAAGTACAGTAACTGACCTCTGGACGATGCTGGCTGTAATGCAAGCAGCCTCATAGGCATCTCTATCGAACCTATTCACATGCTCGATTTCTGAGGTAGCCTGTTGTAGGCAGCGTCTGCTGGTTCTTCCATGCCAGCACGCTTTGTGGCGAGCGATTGTTTTTCCAATCAATGGGAAAGATAATTTTATTTCCTGGGCGGTAGCATTACATATCTTACCATGACTTTGAGCTTGAGTTATATTAGTAGCTTTGACTTTGTCATCCGGTTATTTCTTCTGCTTTCCTTCAGCAGCTGAGTCACATGCACATCTTTCCATTTGCCAAGCAAATGTTTCAAAAGATTTGTCAGGTTTTCCCTATTAATTTGCCACACGCATGTCTTCAGAGTCGTTGCCAGTAACAGTGCAACACAACATCGACGCTTGTCTATTGCCGCTTCATCAACACAATATTTCTACAAACCACTTTCTACTTTTCGACCGCCACTGAGTTTAACCATTTTTCTTGTACTCGTTGATTGTTTGACGGTTAGCAGCAACGTTAGTAAGCCGCAACATGACCACAGGGAAAGGAATCAGACGTTAAATGAGTACGTTTTCCTTATAGAGAATTGACTGTAAACTGGAATGGGATTATCCTACAATTATAGTGCCTCGTCGTATAGCCTAATTAATAACTGTGAAGTATGCATTTAGTCGAATGTAGAAGCAAGAAATAAAGGTCAACCAATTTGGAGGCTTCCTCACGTGATAGTGCAATATGCAGACCTATCTATGCGTGCTTAATATGCCTGCAGGTCTTAGGTGGGGCTTTGCAGAAGACTGTTATTTGTTACTGTGTCATACAAACGCAAAACAAGTTTCCAATTACAATCATGAGTTCACTGGTTGAGAGACAATCACCTGGTCACCTGGTGCCGTCAGCTCTTGGAGCTCTGGCGACAGTCATGATGTATCCTCTCCGTTGTCTCCTGTTTATTGTCGCCTCTCTTAGCTCTTCCAAGCTCATTCCAGACTTTTCCTGTACTTCATCCATCCACCTCTTCCTTGTTCTTCCGCGTCTTCTCCTTCCTTCACCGCATGCCGTCATCATCTCCTTTTCCAAACCGTTTGATCTCATCACGTGGCCGAAGTAGCTGAATTTCCGCCTGGTTGCTGTTTGTTGCAGTGTCTCCTCCCTCTCTATTCCGAGCTCCTCACGCACCGACTCGTTAGTTCTCCTTTCCATCCATGAGATCTTTAGCATCTTCCTCCAAATCCACATCTCGCACGCGTTGATTTTCTTTTCCATATCCTGAGTCTTCGTCCATGTCTCGCATCCATAAAGGACCACTGGAAAGATCAATGCTCTCACCAATCTTTTCTTTGTTTCCCTGCTCACATATTTATCCTTCCAAATCCTTCCCAGACCGTTCATTGCCGTTTTCCCCATTTTTACCCTTCGCCTTATTTCCATGTCACTTCTTCCCTCCTTCTCTATCATAGAGACAATAGGAATTGAAATCCCAACTACAGAGGTGACCTCATCCTAAAGTCACCCATTTCATGCATATCACTCGAGCGATAGATCTAATTCATATTATCACACTATGTATATTTTATTCCTTAACAACTCTTATCCGGGTAGTCTAAATAGTAGGCCTGCTCGCAACGTTGTCAACGTCTAGACTCTAGACCTTTGTGTGTTCTTGTAAACGGCGAGACCCAGCACGATAGTTGTACATCCTACAATATTGAAGCGTCATCAGTTGGTTCGCATGAAATACAAAACAATCCATAATTAGCTTGAAGCCTTTGATCTTCAATAATAATCTATAAGCTCATGGGCGCCCGCACATAGGGGCAAGGGGGCACTTGCCCCCCCCTGGAAAATTGAAACCTATGTTTTTTAACTACTACTTTTGGGTTTTTAACAAATTTCTTTGCATTAATGCACCAATGATACGAATGATACAGACAATTAAAGTCAGAAATCCACATTTAGAGATCTCTATAGAAATAAACATGCTTTTATAACTTTCTGCCTTGCATGGTCAAGCTCTTTCTAAAAACTCTTACAATGACCATTGGCTTTCAACCTTCCTGTGGGCACCCATGCAAACAGCAGGCCTATCGATTATGGCCTACTTAAGTGGAATCCAGCTGTAATGCAATTAATCACAACTGCAAAAAATTAAATACTAACGCAAAAATTTGAACATTTCTCAAAGTACACTGAAATTTCATCAGGGAGATCTGCTTATTCACCAGCATTGTAATTATATAAACCAAGTCCGTTATAAGCCAGGCTCCATTTTGTCCATTTAGCAAGCTGCCAGGACAGAATCCAGGGAGGTCAAACTGGAAATAAACTTGGCTCTGGTTATCACGCCTCAGGATTTACACCCAAAACTGACAAAGAGATCTGTTAAAAAGAATTGATACCCACACTCATCTGATCATCAGATCCTCCACCTTCCTAAACGACACCCGCATTAACAGTTACTCTGGCCCTCTGGCTACCAGACTGGGATCTCTTTCTGTCTACTCTTGGGAATAGGCTTCTGACTCGATGCAGAACATGTGAAACTGCTGGTGCCCTGCGATTGGCTTTCGAGTGGCGCTTTAGAAGCAGCTTAAGGAGCACTTGCCCTTTGCAGCCGGACACCTTTTTCGTTCATTTAGTCATTCGTTCATTCTATGGAATTATATAGCGCACCTTTAGGAAACTACTTTTTAACATAGATCTGCTATTTGATTTGTAAGAAATTCCTAAGGAAACTATTCGTCTTAAAAATTATGCACAAAATGAAAATGAGAAATTTGCATAAGAAAACTCTTTGAAAAATACCCGTAGGCCTATTCCTAATTTCCATGCATGCTGGAGCATTGCATTTTCAAGCACTTGCCACTACAAAATTTAATCATGACTATCGTAAAAATTTTGCCCCCCTGCGAAAATTTCTGCGGGCGCCCATGTATAAGCTTACTATAAATCTGAGATCAGTATGTATGTCTGTCTGTCCCAAGAAAGACCCAGAAACTAATTCATTTCGCAACACGAAACAATTTTGTTAGCTTCTCATGCAAATTTGTAGGTCAGCGCGACCATTTTCAGCTTTCAATACACTTCAGAACTCGAGTTATACGGACAATAATTAAGTTTCGATATGGATACTTGCGCGAAATTCAGACGCCATTAACCACACCTATTCTTAGCTATTAACGGTAGCTGCAACGATTGTAAGCTACATTATTAATACTTGCCGATATTTAATCTCTTTTGACGACGTCATTAATTCTAAAACCGTTGACGTGTCACGTGGTCAATGGCGATAATAACATAGCAAACCGATGGTATCGTTCTACAATGACTCGGTAGCAAGTACCTTTTTTTAAAAATTCGATGAAAAATATTTCCTCACGAAATAGAACCGGGATTTTGCGCGTGAGGGTCGGTTAGGGCTCAGGTTAGGCGTCGTGAGGGTCGGTTAGGGTTAGTTTTAGGGTTAGTGCAGTCATTCTGCTGAAATTGAAGCTGGATTGATGAACACTAATTTTCAATGCAAAATGGATGAAAAATATTTGCTGACGAAATAGAAGCGGGATTTATCGAACAAATTCTTGCCTAAAGAGAAGCTGGATCGATTAAAAGGATTCTCGGAAAACTAGAAGTTGGATTTATTAAAGATAACAACGCTGCAACGTTATCTACCGAGTCATTATAGAACTATTACCGAGTCATTATAGAACGCTACCAGCATGCACGCTCAAGATAGGCTCATATCAAGTAAGCGTCTTCGGTTTTCGGGTTTTTCATTTTAATTTTCTTCCAAAGACGTCATCCGAGAACCTTTATTTGAATCATGATAAATGACCATTCAAAACCGTTAAAATCGAGGTCAAGCATTACGATAAAGGCTATTTTATGTTTCGGTACCATGCCATTCAAGCCAAGATCCAAACCCATTAAAATCGAGGTCAGGCTTAATCGCAATAAAAATAATAATAACCAATCAGAAGTCGCCACGGGCAGTTTATAGGTCAGGTTTTGATCAGCAGCTTTTGACCTAATTAGGTTACACTAAGAAGAACGACCTGGCATATTTTGCAACCAATCATAGGTAGTCATTTCAGTTTCATTGAAAGATTGGTAAACAAAAACAGCGGCCAATTCGTAAAAATAACCAAACCGAATATTTAACAGTTGTAGGCTACGCAATATTTACCGCAAAATGCCAAAGAAACGGTTTTTAATTCTACAATAATCGAATCCAAACGACGGGAAGCTTCACGTCTAAACGAATCGGAAGTTGCGGTTGAACAGGAAAAACATGGAAAATATCGACATGTATTTTAAATTCCAAGTACTTGCTCTTAAGAGCTGTAATATGCCGAGCAAATTTCTGTCCAGGGTAACGGCCTCTGTTGTCAAAGACCCTGGTCAAATCGGATCCATGCGGTGATGAGTAGGCCTAATTTCCCGAGCAACGCTGGTAGGCTACCTCAGAGGGACAGAGGCGAACAATGAAAATTTCCCGGGTAACCCCGAGTAACATAGCTAGTAATATTCATAGTCTTAAGACACTGTTCAAAGACATATAAGCATGTATCGTTCAATCCAATTGTGGCTCCATATCTGTAGTAAGTGGTCTACGAATAAAGAGAAAAGACTACGCTGGTCTATTAAGAAAAGCTTATTTGTTATAACCTGCAATGTCAAACACCAAAATGCATCCACCGTTCGCTAAGTTGTCACATGCAAGCAGACGACCATTCAATTCATCAAGAAAAATTCTTCGTGGACGATTCAATCCGTGCTTCTTAGACATAAATTCTCTCTGATATTCCAAAGTGGATGTCAGTTGTAAGATTTGACCGCCGTCTTCGTTGACCAGCAAAAACGATCCGTCTCTGTTGACCACCACGTTGATCGGAAGGAACATTGAAAGAGAATGCAAACCTTTATCGGTAAGCGATATCAATATCTTTCCATGGCAGTCAACTATGCAGATTCCGCCCTTCTGAAACCAGTTGTAACTAACCACAAAGCGATCACCGGACAATTTAACCGCATGCCAAGGTTTGGATACATCAAGTGCTGTCTCCTGAACCAACAGCCCATCTGGAGTGATTTCCAGTAATTTATCTTTATCTCTGACCGCCAGGATGATATTCGATTTATCTGTTACAGACAATCGACCCCAATCGTTGCCTCTCCAGACTTTCTTTACGATATTTCCAATTATATCGACCCTCAAGATTTCCATTTTTTTGCCACGAGGTTTTCCGTCGTATATATACAGGCAATTGTTTCTAAAACAGGATACGATATCTCGCGGTTCCTCTAATTTCTTAACGATAAAACGTCTCGCAAAATGAAGACTAGTTCTGTTGTAAACTTCCACTTCCGAGTTCTGTTCTGTTACAACAAAAATCTCATCGGCTAAAACCGCCAATGCGTAGATTTTTGTTTTATTCTTTTGTGCTGCTTTTGTCCGGATTGTCTGAAGTAATTTCGAATCAGCTTTAAAGTCGACGACTTCTTCATAAAAATAACAGAATTCGTTACTGCGGTAAATCTTTGTATGAGTAAACAAAATACAGTTGAATTTCGGTAAGACAAGGTACAAGGATTCAATGTATGCAAATATTTCGTTATGCAAAGTTACACAACAAATAAATGGAACGCCATATTATAAAAGCATAAGTGTAGACTAACAGCATTAAGACAATGGGCTATAATACATGTACATGCAGGGCGAGGGCGGATACATAAATTTTAAAAGGGGGGCGAAAATTTTCGGTCTTGGGTTGGAACAGGGGGAAATTTGGTCTTGGTCGCCGAAAAATCGGATGACCTTTTTTGGTCATCAGTCATCCTGGTCGGAGTAATGGTCCTCTTTAGTATCCTGTCTTAATGGCTTGTTGAAACCAAATGGGGCACGTCCCATGCACTTTCTAAATGGGGGGCCATGGCCGAATTGGCCCCCTGGATCCGCCCCTGATGCAGGGCCTTCGTAGTTATTCTCTGTTCGTTTAGAATAAGTATAGCCCATTTTCAAAAAGTCATTATGTAATAATATTATTGGTAAGCTATATGTATCGTATCGTAGCAATAGATTATAGGCTGTCTGACCCCTTGCAACCTATCTCGCGCCTCTGGACGACGCTGAATCGATTCAGAATCGGAAAATCAAATTCGATAGAGGCGTTGTTTTTGTCAATCCAGCTTCCATTTCACCTATAAAGAACCTTTATCCAGCTTCCATTTCACCTATAGAGAACCTTATACGTTTTTATGGCCAACGGCAACGTTTCACTATAGAGAACCATCCAGCTTCCATTAAACCTACAGAGAACCTTCATCCAGCTTCCATTTCACATATGGAGAATCTTACAAGTTTTTAATGGCCAACACGGCAACGTCACATGACTTAGTAATAGGCTTCACGGAAGAATTACACAATTCATTGAGAAATGTTGTACATTTACATAAATCTTCAACGTTTGAGCCGGAAAATCAAATTCGATAAAGGCGTTATTTTTGTCAATCCAGCTTCCATTTCACCTATAGAGGACATTCATCCAGCTTCCATTTCACCTATAGACAACCTTCATCCAGCTTCCATTTCACCTATAGAGAACCTTTTAGGTTTTTTATGGCTAACACGGCAACGTCACATGACTTAGTAATAAGCTTCACAGAAGAATTACACAATTCATTGAGAAATGTTGTACATTTACATAGATTTTTAACCTTTGCGCCCTAAATAGTCTGGATGTAGGTTTTCTGTGAACATTTCTTATTATTTATTAGTTATTTACTGCAGGTCAAATGTCTGAGGTCGTTTGCTGGTGCTTTGTCAACTACTTCTCATTAGGCCTACTGTC
This sequence comes from Lumbricus terrestris, assembly GCA_949752735.1. Lineage (NCBI taxonomy): Eukaryota > Metazoa > Annelida > Clitellata > Crassiclitellata > Lumbricidae > Lumbricus > Lumbricus terrestris. Next base: position 64,903,050 of record OX457037.1, on the reverse strand, counting down.
TTTCATACAAATCTCGATTGAACGTCAGGGCTCAGAATTATAATAATGAAGAAAATGGCAATCTATTAGTGACACAGAACTTCTACTTCTGAATTGAAAAACTGCCTTCTAGCTACCTCAAGGTCCGAACAAAAGTATAGGTGACATGGAAGCTGGATTGACGAAAACAACGCTAGAGAAATGGAAGCTGGATGAAGGTTCTCTATATGTGAAATGGAAGCTGCATTGACGAAAACAACGCTAGAGACATGGAAGTTGGATGAAGGTTCTCTATATGTGAAATGGAAGCTGGATTGAGGAAAACAACGCTAGAGAAATGGAAGCTGGATGAAGGTTCTCTATAGGTGATATGGAAGCAGGATTGACGAAAACAACGCTAGAGAAATGGAAACTGGATATACGGAATTCATTAGCAATTCAGAGGGGAAATGTGAATCTAGATGGGTAAACTTAAACCGATTATAGATTACCCTCAGGGGTAATCTCAAACCGGTTTCAGAATACCGGAGGTAACCTGAAACGGGGGTAATTTGAAGCCTTAACACCGGTGCCAAAAATTAAGTCGCCAAAGGGCGGTGGCAAAACGTCCCGCTCCGCTGTTAGTTCTAATTACACGTGGGATTTATCAATAATGAAACAATGCGTCAATATCAAATCATAGAACGCTTAAAGTCTACACATACTAGAAGAAGGAATCCTCAAACCTACCTCGTGTAACGGATGTAACATTTATGCCTTCAGCTTTACACTTGAGTTGTTCTAGCTGCGCAGTTGCACAGGTAAGCTTATCCTCCAACTCTTTTCTCTGGCGTTTTACAATCTCCAAATCCTCTTCTAACTTCGCTATTAAATCACTTTCTAACGATCGTTCTTCCATTTTCCTATTCTGAGTTGCAAAAAGATCAAGCTTTTCTTCTTCAGCCATCTGCAGACTTTTTTCATTCTCTTTCAATCGCTCTAAAAGATTCCTATTATTTTCTTCTGCGAGTTTTAACTGCATTTCGAGCTCATTCCTAATATCTTTCTCTTTAGTTAGCATCTCGCATACACTCTTTAACTTGTGTTTTTCAGTTCTCAACAAAATCATCTCGCTGCTGCATCCCTCGAAAGAATTTTTAAACATCTGAAGTTCACATTCTCTAGTAGCCAAACTGGCATCAAGTTCTTGAACTCGTTGCTGGTAGAATTGGTTATCGCATTCTGCTTTTCTCAATCTTTCTTCCATTTTCATGATGACAGATTTGTTCAAATGTTTCTCCTCGTCTAATCGTCTGCATTTCGCTTTTTCATTGTAGATATCTGCCTTCAGTTTCCCAATATTGTCTTCGAAGTGCATTCGATCTTCATTTCTTTTAAATCTTTCGCTAATTAAATCTTGTTCCATTGAATGAAGTTGTGTTCGGTAAACCTCATTTAACGATGTAACAGCCGAGTATTGTCTAACGTCTTCTCGCAACTGTTGAAGCTCTACGTTTGCCTCAACGTTTCTGGCGACAGTTTCTTTCTTCATCCGATAACATTCTTAATAAACAGAAAATCATGTGCTATTTTTAGCCATTAATGAATAGTCATATTTTTGACTGTCGCAGTATTTTGAACAGATAGCCTACATTAAGTCATAGCCTACATTAAGTCAAGATGACTTTCACATAAAAATGAGTCCGCCATTATATCCTAGATTAAGGCAATTTGCATGCTGTCCACAATGATGGGCATAACCAGTTAAAAGAATTAACTTGAAGCACCTGCCGTCCAAATTATGACTTTCAGTTTGTCCATAGACGCTCCATACCCTGCCTACATTTTTATGGGCATCAGAAGAATCCACATATGGTCGATATTCGAGTTCCACAGTGGAGTATGCATGTGTCCTATATGGGTTCGAAACTGGCATTCTGGCAGGTTTGTCCATCGTAGGGCTCCCACATGGTTTTTTGTTGTTAAAAAATGAAATCTTTAGTTTAGCTTATGTTTTCAATTTGAGGAACCGATAAAATTATTACCTTGAAGCAAAATCCGAGAAGACATCTTCAAACAATCTGCTGGCTTGTCCAAATACATAAGAGAAACAGATGTGACTTTGATTGCGAGTTCTGTCTTCAAATGAGACTCAAGTCCTTTTAGCCTTGATTGAAGTGTGACCCCTTTGGTCTAAAAATATCAGATAGACCTACATGTCATTGGTATTCAGATATCACACAACAACTAAATGCTGTCGTTATGGCAATATTTAGGCTTACAATCTTGCTGCCAACTTATATCATATGCCTATTATAATGTACACAAGTATTACACACAATTATCATACGTAATACATAATGTTTCGAGACCATGACAGCGAGTGTGTTAGTTTCGATTAAATCGAGACTGCGTGGCTACTATACAGAGAGGTAAGTAAGAAAGGAAACCTATAAAGACACTTCTCACTAACACCTAAAATAGACTCATGATGTGTATGTATGTGCACTGGTTAAGGCGCCCCTTCAATCTCTCTACTCAGAGGCGCTCCCGACTACAGAGCGGACACTGCATCGGAGTTTCACGCCGAAGCGCTGAGAAATTGTTAATGAAGGACCTGCCAAGGGTCCTTACGCGGCGATTTGAGGTGGATTCGAACTTGCAACCCTTCAGCTGCAAGGCGACGAACATACCTACTACATCACCGCGCCCCACAGTGATGCTGAACTCCATTCTACAGTAAGGACAGTCTCTTATCAAATGAATTGAATCATACCCTCCGACATTGAACTGTTTTCGGTGTATTTTGGGAAACAGCATCAATCGACTTAGAATCATGTTGAACTGCGGTTGACCGAGTGTCCGGCTTTGGTGGTGGAACTGGTTTCGAGGAAGAACGTAATGGAATAAGTTTCTGTTTCGGTTTAGGAAGCTTTTTCGGCGGGATAACTGGCTTCGAAGAAGAATGCAAGATATCAGGTCTCTGTTCTGATTCACGAAAAACTTTTGGCGTCAACTCCTTGTCTGTATTCGTTGGTGTTTGAACTGCAGATGACTCTGTTGGGCGGTCAGCAGTTGAATCTGTGAATTCAACCAATGCCAAACTTGTTAAGTGCTGGAAAGGACAAGCTTCAAGAACATACCGGCGGGTTCTCGCATTTAAGCCTACACATCATCGACTGTATTTGTAATATTATTCTTGAAGTATAAAACAACAAATTAGCCAACTTTAATTAAATTACGGTCAAAGACATGGGCAGATCCAGTGAAGGCGTATCAGAAGATACGGCAGGAGAGTGAGACATGACGTCAAAGTGGTAACAGCACAACAACATTGAGCTCGTAACCGGAATTGCGTGTGCCATAAGGAAACATAGGCATGGAAGGATTGAAGTGCCTGGCAGCAAGTACGGTCGATACGACAGTTTGTTTAGTATTTTGTAGATTTATATAGCTACTCTAAACGAAACAATTAACAATAAGAGGAGGCGTATTCGGCACGACCACTGAGGGGAGGGGAAGGGAAAGCAATTTATTGTTGACTAGGCACGATCGATTATAAAATTAGGCTAAATAAGGACCGTTACTCCTAGGCTATGTGATAGGTGCCTACGTCTAAACAAAGGTAGGAAACAGTTGTTTTGAAGTTGATATGCTGCAGCATAATAATTAACTGAATAGCAAGCAATTCTTAGTCAGAGTTTACCTGATGGTTTTCTGAGTTTCTCTGTCAGGTGACTTTGACCAATATCATCTAGCGCGTCTAGGAATGTCTCAAATTCCGTAGGAGACTTCTTGCTGAGCAATCCAAGCAGTAACTCATTCTTTAGGAAAATGTCGCTTACACAGAATATACGTTCTTTTTCGCGCACTGTCAATACATTTTGTTGATACAGCAGAGAAATTAGACCACTTTCTGTGTCCAGATTCTCTGATAGCCACATGAAATTCCGGCAAATCAAGTCCTTGTGATCCGAGGCGTTTTCTCTATTTACGCCATCACATGCTGAAGTAGAAATTATTCGTATATTATAGTCTCAACAATGCTCCATATCATATAGGCTTAGGTTAATTATCTAGAAAAAATAAAACTAGTACATCAGCTGAAAACTTGCGGTTTTCTTAACATAAGCTACTTTCAATACAGCGTAGGTTATTGTTTATAAAAATAATAGAGCTGATTTTTAATTTACTAAACACAGCAACTGATTTATATTTATAGGCCTATAATTATATGAACATTTTCGAACATTTCATATTTACCGTCATTATCAGACACCAGCATTTGATAGAGATGCAGTTGGTTCGTTGATTTAGTCAGTGACAGAAAGCATTCATAGACATCTCTCGGTTTCCTTGCTATGATGCTTATCAGTTCCTCATTGGCTCGGATTGGAGTTGATTGCAGAGACTGTATATACTCTAACTCCTTCAACGATAATTTCTCTTCCTGATACATCATTGCTATTATGTCTCCCAGGCATGACAGGTTGCCAACCAGTTGGTTGTATTTTGTTTGAATTTTCGTTCCATGTTCTTCTTTGATAAACATACAAAATGACAACGAAATAATAACATCAAGGTTATTTTAGATTTGTTATGTGATTTTGCTGTAAAAAGTCAAGCATTGTGCAGATTCACATGGTTCATTTTAATTTCTCAGCTCTCATTCTCAAACTGGGAAGATTATGTTACCGGTGGAACGTATTTGGACTTCTATTAAAAAAGACACCCGAATTAGCTAAACATTAAAAACAATTGATGATCCACCAGGAGACTTTTATTTTATTTTGTTTATTGTTTTATTTATCATATGGGGCGAAGTTACCGAGTGTCATGGGAGACTAATTAGTCTACTATTGAGTAATTTAATTTGTGTATAATCACAGAGTTTTCTGTGATATACATCCAAAGATCTTCCAATGCCAGACCATGTTCTGGATGCTTATAATAGGTGAGACAGGTTTGCACACATTATCCTTGCTCGACAATTTAGGCCTATTTTTGCTACTCATCTTTCACAACTAATTTTAGACATTAGGCAATAATTATTTGCGCTGACTTGTTTTATTGCGTCGAATTAATCAGGTAACTGTCTAGTTCAATATAGAGAAGCACAGTTTATCATATACTGGTTTTCAGTAGTTCAGCATAATTTTGGTATGTTTCTTGTTGCAATTGTTGCTTCAATAATAAGCAACAATTATTTCACATGAATACAATTTCCGTTTAATTAAAAATGCTTTTATAAATTCAGCTTCTGCGCAAGATTCTTTCATCAATTTTATTATAGCCTAATTAATTCGACTACTATTTTGCAATATATATTTGGTTTATCTAATTAATTTCGTAGGTCTATTTCATTAACGCTGAGGCCATGCAATGCCGGATAATTTTCAATGTTAAACTACACGATAGACTTCCCTTCTTAGGCCTGTGCTGAGGTTAACTGTTTGAATGATAGGCTACCAAGACTTATGCAAATAATCAGGTTTTATAAAGCTCTATTCGGCTAAATTTGCCAATAAAATCAGCCGTAAGCCCGTAATACACGCTTACCATTCTGTTGCGCAGTATGAATGAATTTTGTTTCTTCTTCAACGAGGTTTCGGGCAAAATACCAGAGCTGATCCTTTCGAGATGAATATCTAGCCATAGTAACTTGTCAGTTTCTGTAATCACAGTTAAAAACAGTTCTTATTGCAAAGGTGTAAGCTTAATAACGTTCGGTTCAGTTTGCATTATCGCAAATGGTAGAAGACAAGATAGAAGTTGACTCATGTCATGTAGGCCTAGACCACTAGGACCTACATGCACGCATACCCACACACACACACACACACACACACACACACACACACACACACACACACACACACACACACACACACACACACACACACACACACACACACACACACACACACACACACACACACACACACACACACACACTATGGCTCAGTCCCAATCGTTTGCCTCAATATTATTGGTCCTTCTCTTTGGCATGAGCTTTTCCTTCTGTTCGCTCTACACTTTTGTTTGGCAACCTGTCTTCGGCCTTGTCTCTTCTCAAAATCTGCTTATTCTCGCGGTCCCTTGCGCCCTGAGAGAGCCTCTGAACGTTTCGCCCTACTAGAAGCGCTTTTTAAATGAATATTTATACAATAAATACAATACACTCACATAGGCGACATGCACAAACACACAATATATAGGCCTAAATATAGGCTATAGCACAGTATAAAAACAAACAGACTACAGTACGTCAACTTGCTTTCCTGCCTGTTGACTAGTTTTTCTGGTCAGCGTCATTTTGACAGAGCTACTTCACACTTAAGTTAACGCAGTGAAATGATCGTCTTTACAACGTTGCTAGGCAGCATATGCATTGTGACGTCGTAAACGCCTCTCTACAAAATGGCGGACTACTCTAAAATTGGTCACATATTCTGACTGCGGCAGAGGTTAGGAGTCGACGTAACTGTTTGTTACTATACCGTGGCTATAGGCCAAAATTGAATCACAATAATGCTGAAAGGCTCATAGTAAGTAAGCTTATTGTACATCGAAACCTGTTCCTCAAAAATCTAGATTTAAGTTCGAACAGGTTGCATTATGCATTAACCCTGTAAGCGCCTCAGGATTTATTCCTCTAATTCCTCATTACGCCTACGCTACCCGGGAACAGACTTGAGACAAGGCCTGTAGGGCCAATCCGTTACGCTTGCTACATGTTTAACGACACTGCCATATCAAAGCTGATTAGTGTCGCCCCCTCCTTTATCCAGGCTTGGACTGGCACTTGCAGAGAACAACCAGTGGCGGAATTCGCCAATCCGTTAATATAAATGTTTCATTTTATAGGCTGTCCTTACCTGGGTTGCTAGACCTCGAAGTGCTTGATCGCCAAATCACGCCAACAAGTAGCCTAGCGGTAGCGAACTGAACAGCTAAATGAAAACATCATTATAATAGATCTTTGCTAGATACATTAACATAATTTCGTTGTTTTCTCAATCACGTGACAAGACACGTGATGAGCCATTGACATAAAAAATTTAGATCAATATCGTCGACGTCGGGAAAAGAGCGCCCCGACCTACATCGCTGCATGCACTTGCAATGGTCAAATGCAGGCTCTCGTCTACTGATTGCTGCGTGAATTGCTGGAACTGTAGATCTACAACGATGTATATAATTTATATTTCACTTCATTCTGCAACCGGGTCGCGGCTTGTGAACCAGATTTCTATTAAACGAATATATATATATAATATATATTACTCAGATTTCAGACATATTATAATAATTATAATTGCATTGTTCCCAGTGTAATTTTGAAGTCCGCCATTGCTCTTACTTTGGCATGCAGTCCCAAACCTAAAGACAGGAAGAGGGCGACACAAGTCATCCTTAATTAGACATAGTCCACCTGATTTCTTAGACACGCCGTACAATATTATTCGTACAAGCAGCCACATTTTGATGCAAACATGTATCCTTTAGAGTAAAATATAGGCTACAGCGAGCAACACACGCGCGCACACACAATACGTGTCTATACTAAGTATAGGCTTAAACAGATGAACTTGAACAACGACAAAGCACAACAGTTACTGTAGCCTACTCTTACCCGAATTAAACGCGATATGTTTTAAAATGCAGTGCACGTGACTTGACCTGTTAACAGTAAAACTGTTAATGTTTATATGCGGCATCGGGTGAATTCCGAAATGACTGAAAATTGATGGAAGCAAACGGGTGAAGACAAACGTCTATCGCTTCCTTACTTGACGCACTTGATCCGTCAGTTGCTGTCTAATGTCTATGCTGAACAGATATGCTCCAGAGTATCGTATCGTATCGTATCTGACCATTTGTAAAGCGCTTCTTGCAGCAAGAGCCTTTCAGAAGCGCTCCCAGTGCGTGCAACTCCGAGAGAAAAGGCAGGTCTTTAGAGTACTTTGACATGCTGCAGGGCTACATGTATAGGCACCAGGATCTGGCGTTTAACACTCATTGCGCACTGTGGGTCCTGTACTACCCAAGTCAGTCCCCTCAAATTTGACCCAATACACTTATTCATAATTTCTTATATTCATTCATGCATTAATGTATTCACTTATTAAAGGGCGCATGTAAAGAGTGGTAAATTATATTGTCTTGTCTTGTCCAGGGCATTTTTTAGCGTGCAATTGCACACAACATGTGCAGTTCTAAATGGATTTGTGCAGTTGTAGAAGCAGTTCTGTGCAGTTAAAAATAGTTGAAAACAGTTCATTGTCCTTCGATTGGAAGTAATTTACCATGGAGGATGGGAACGAAAGGAAGCAGTTGTGCAGTTCTAAAAATTCCTTAAAATCAGCCATGGTCTTGTCTTGTCGTCAACCATCCTCGATCCGAGGGTTGGTCGGATCATGGACGAGCTTCCTCCATCTCTTCCTGTCCCTTGTGTCCCCCAGAGTCTACCCGAGAGTTGTTCCCATCCATGTTCCGATGTTGACAAGCCAGCCCATCCTCGGCCTCCCTCGTGTTCTTGCTCCCGGTACATTTCCCTGTATGATATCTTTTTCCAAACAATCTCCAGTTTTTCTCCTAAGGTGGCCAAAGTATGTGAGTTTCCTTCTTTTAATTGAATCAAGAAGACTTCTGTCCACTCCCATTGTCTCCAACACCCATTTGTTCGTTTTTCTTTCCATTCATGACACTCTCAAGATTTGTCTTAGGCCTTTCATCTCAAAAGCCTCTATCCTTTCCTCCTCTCTCTTCTTGATAGTCCAGCTCTCGCAACCATAATATGGTCCATATAACATATTATGTGGCCACTGGCCAAACAAGGGACCTCATGAGTCGTATCTTTGTAGTGAGTTTATCATTGATTGTCTGGCACTCTATAAGGGCGCTTGCTATCTTTTTTATATTAATTAACTGAAATAGGGGTAGGGGTCGATAAAGAGAAGCGTGGGCATTTGCCGTTTGGAAAAGAATTTGACGAATGAAACTTACTGAGCTGACAAACAAACCCTTAGACGTAGACATGGACTACATTCAACCACCATAGACTGTAACGTACACATGACTGTGACAGTCAAGATTCCGGGTTGAAGCTTTGGGTGGCAGTGCTTCGCCGCATAGCCTAATAATGCCCTAATTAATTGTGAAGCCTGCACTTAGTCGAATGTAGGAGCAAGAAATAAAGGCCAAAGGTCAACCAGTTTGGAGGTATCCTCACGTGATAGTTCAATATGCATACCTGCTTGCTTAATATGCATGCAGGTCTTAGGTGTAGCTTTGCAGAAGGCTGTTATTTGTTACTGTGCCCTACAAACGCAATACAAGTTTCCAAGTACAATCATGAGTTCACTGTTTGAGAGACTATAAGAATAATATTGAAATCCCAGCTACCTAGGGTCACCCATTCCTTGCATATTACCCGAGTGATAGACCAAATAATTATCATATTGTAGTTCTATATAATATTATATTCTACTCCTTAACATCTCTTAACCAGGTAAATAGTAGGCCTGCTCGCAACGTTGTCTACGTCTAGGCCTCTATTTTATTGGATCCGCACACAGGAATTGTAGGCCTATGTTCTTGGAAACGGCGAATCCCAGCACGATACTTGTCCATCTTACAATAATGAAGCGTCATAAGTTGTTTGGCATGAAATTATAAGTTGAAGTAATTAATTTTGAATCTTTAATATCCATATTTGAAAGACATAAGATACGGTACTGAAGACATTCGAACACAGCATTCAATCAAATATTGGTTCGATGTCTATAGCAAGTGGTCGTTAGACACTATAAAAGAAAAACCACAAGTTTTGATCTACATTGTATTATTATATGATTAGGCTAGGTCTTATTTTATTTTAACATGAAATATCAAACGCCAATATGCATCCACCGTTGGCTAAGTTGTCACATGCAAGCAGACGACCATTCGCTTCATCAACAAATATTCTTCTTGGATGTCTCAATCCGTGTTTCTTAGACATCAATTCTCTCTGATATTCCAAAGTGGATGTCAGTAGAAAGATTTTACCGTCGTCCTCGTTGACCAGCAAAAACGATCCATCTTTGTTGACTGCCACGTTGATCGGAAGAAATATTGAAAGAGAGAGCAGGGCTTTATCTGTAAGTGACATCAATACCTTTCCATTGCAGTCTACTATGCAGATTCCTCCTTTCTTAGACCAGTTGTAGCTAACCACAAAACGATCTCTGGACAATTTGACCGCATGCCAAGGTTTGGATACATCAAGTGCTATCTCCCGAACCAGTTGTCCATCTGGAGTGATTTCCAGTACTTTATCTTTATCTCTGACCGTCAGGAGGAGATTCGATTCATCGGTTACAGATAAACGACCCCAATCGTCGCCTCTCCAGACTTTCTTTAAGATATTTCCATTTATATCGATCCTCAAAATTTCCATCGGTTGCCCTCGAGGTTTTTCGTCGATTATATACAGGCAATTGTTTCTATAGCAGGATACGATATCTCGCGGTTCTTCTAAATCATCGACCTTAAAGCATCGCTGAAACTGAAGACCAGTTCTGTTGTAAACTTCCACTTCCGAATTCTTTTCATTTACAACAAAAACCTCATCGGTTAAAACCGCCATTGCGTAGACTTTAGCGTTAGTCGTTCGTGCTGCCTTTGTTCTGACTGTCAGAAGTAATTTAGGATCAGTTGTATAGACGATGACTTCTACACAAAAAATAACACTCGTTATTACTCCGGCAAACCTTCGTGAAAGTAAACAAAATAAAGTCCAATTTCGGCACGACAAATGGTCATTTACGCATGGAATTATAAGGCCTATCGTTATTTAGATGTATATAATAAAATTAAAGTAAGCCCATGCAATATAACAAAAATAATAAAAATAGGCCTATAAATAGAAATAAAGATCAACAATATAACGAGTATGTATATTTGTTGGGTTATGTAGTTAGGCCAAGATATCACATTTATGTATAGGCAAATTTTGTGTGTATCAAACTGTAACTGGGTCTATATGTGTATTAAACTGAATTTAACCATTTAAATAAATATAATTGTAGAGGAGAATATCGATAATTATGTCACTGTAGCCTACATGTATGAATGTAAATGTAGGTTATAGATCTAGTAGGGTGGAGTGAAAAACACGAAAATTAGAAATCCGAAATTTAATAGCAACCAAAAGTTGTCTAATGGTATGGGGTCAAGAATTATCGAAAAGGCTTTGAAAAATATTAATCTCTTCCGCTACCCCTAGAGGGCCAAAGTTTCAAGAAATTGCATTGTTTAGAGAAAATTGCAGGTTTTCTCATGAAATAGGCTATATGATGTTTTTTCAAAATATTTGACCATCAAGCAATATAGGCCTACCGTTGGAAAGAGCTTTTAAAATGGAGTAAAATTATATTTTAATTTTAGGAATAGTCATATATTTGTAGAATATATGAACTTTTACGATATCCCACGTTCGCGACATGCCTGAAAACCATAAAACAAAACAATTTTTTATCCTTTGAGATATTTCAATGTGTAATAATTATGTCATTCGATTCGGTTTAGAGCCTTTCTAACGGTGCATTGAAATCTATAAGAGCATTCCAGGAAGAATTTCTAATGCATATAAAACCCTAAAAAAATAGGAAAACTCCAGGAAAATATCCTGATAAATTGCAAGACATTGAACAAAAGTGTAAAGAAAACTTGTTGACATTACAGCCTGCAAATGCAGGACCCTGAAACAAGGGATCAACTGAAACCTTGTACTTTGGCCTGTTTCACAAAGCTCGATAGTCAACAATGATAATATGTTTAAGAAAATTAATTGCGATAATAATTTATTATAAGCTTACTTCACTGAAAATATCATTCGGCAAGTACTTACTTAAGTTATCAGTTAAGAGTTGTTTTTCCTGTTGATTTAGCTGCATTGTACTCTATTTTGTCGATTGCATATTAATAATAAAAAAAAAATTATCTCCCTAATGATCTCTGCATTCCTGCAATTGAATGTGCTGTCATGTGCTATTACGTTTTTTTTAAATTTTACATGATTAATGTGTGGCACTATTAGCGGAATTGTCCATCCTTCTGGGTCTCCATTTCTTAACCATTATGTTAGAGCATTATGCTAACTGCCATAATTTTAGTATGCTTGTTTTGGTTCAAGAAAAACAAATATTTTTCAAATATACAATCTAGAGATATTTCTTAAAGATTTAGTCTTCCAACTCTCAATAACATTTTTAGTGTTAAAAAATGAAACAATAGCCTAACACCAATTGATGCAATAGTTGTACCATAGGCACCATTTTAATACTGCAACAGATTATTTCAGTGATCGGCCCAGTTATCAGGAATGGGCTCCCACAGGAGCTACGTCTACTTCCTGGGGTTATTACTGAAACATTTAAAACAATTAAACTCAAAACTTCCCTTTTTGTCGTGCTAGAGTCGGGAGCGCTTCTGAGTAGTCCCTTGAAGAGGCGCTATATAAATTCTTGAATGAATGAATGAATTCGAACAGGGCCTAAGGCCTATTACCCCATATATTATTATTCTTTTATGCTTTGAAATATGATGTTATCGACATTGCCATTGGCACTCTAAGTATTTTCAAATCTGCTGTTTTTGGTAAGTAGCAAAAGAATGTGTTCTATTTCAATTGTTTCTCTATGAGCTATTGAATTGAGTGAGTGTACGAACTAAGGCAAAGCCGATCCAGACTTAGAGCAGCTGACAAAAATACTGTCTAATGGCCAGATATTCTGAACGGCCAATAAACAATGCTAAATGTTAATTTTTGAATCTTTTAAGGTGAACGTTTCTCACATTGACAAAAAGACTGCACATAAATAAAAGGAATATTAAAAATGAAGTTTTCTATTGTCGTTTGACACCTAAAATCTGACGTGAGTTAGATGTATTTTCCGGTCTAAAAATTCCTATTTTTCTCGAAAAGATTCATCACTGATCATAAATGTCTATGATGAACAGCAATTGCAGCTTCTGCGGCACCTGAATCAATTGTTTTGAGATCGTATTGTATTGTATAAAAACATGTATAAAGCGCCTCTACTATTATAGGTGAACCGTTCAGAGACGCTCCCAGTGCGCAAGGCCACGAGAGAAGACATAGGTTTTGAGAAGAGAAAATGAGATCAGTCCAGAACTGCAGACCATTTAAAGGTGCATCCGCAGCAAACAATGCTAAGAGCCTTTGACATAAAATGATGCATTGAGCATGCAAATACGACTCTATAAATTATTGTCGTATGGACCTCCGCTTCCAACGCCTATGCCAACGAGTCATATCACTTTGTCATCGTTTCTTAAAAATAGTTTCCCCATGTTCACTAAACAATCTGAATAAAACACACCCAGTTAGGGCGAAAATTTGAAGAGTTGGTATTCAACACCCTTTCTTTATATCCCACAGCAAAGTTTTCATTGTACACCGCAACGACCCATTTCATGAAATTATTAATACAAAAATACTCGAAACTCACTCTTGTTCTTTGTGAAATCATTCTCGAATATGGTGATGCTCGTGGGGACTACTTTCACGGATGAGTCGCTGTCTTGTGAAAATTCATTAAAAATCGGTTTTAGTTTTCCAACTAGAATGCCTGATACATACATGCTCTGTAAAATTCTCTGTGAATCTCTTGACCGGCACCAAAACCAGAAAACAATTCCATTGTTTTCCTGATGGCAGTAAGGAACGATTATGATGTCGTCGTCTGCGGGTTCGAATGTCGAAAATAGACTACTCGTAATTGATGTCGCCCTTCGACTTATAGAAATTGACAGCGATGGTGCCTGGTTTAGGTTTTCGACTAATACGGCTTCCTTTTCTCTTAATGATTCGACGTTCTCGCTGGGCGATTTAGGGGATAATCTGGACTGAAATGACTTTCGGAGCCTCACCAGATTTGTTGATATCTTAGACTTTATAAGAACTGAAAGTGAGTACAAGAAAAATCAGGAAATTTTTAAAATATGCCTCTTTTTCTGTCTATCGAAACAACTAACAAACCAGTACCTGTTATACCGTAACTTACTCTGCAACAACTGGGACGTAATGTTCCAGGTGATAGTCCTTGTTAGGTAGCAATACAAAATATATTTATATTAGGTAACTTCAAATTAACAAATGTTACACAAATAACAATAATTATCTGAAAAGCGCATCGATGCACATTGCACAAGGAAGAAATAGCTTACATAATTATACACAAGCCCATTTATATCTCTGGAATAGGCCTAATTGGTGCATCCAACTTCTACTCGTACTAAAAATTTATCCGGCCTCACTAATTACTGCAGTCACAAAGCATTATTACCATGATTTTTTACGCTAATTCGACCTCTCCCTTAAATCAAATATGCTCATCCAATTTAGAATGTTACTGCAATAATCCTTGCATTAATACCATCCATATACGGTGACTTCAAGTTTTACACTGACATAATATCTACCAAGCGCCGTAGAGCTACATGTAAGTATGGACTAAGTATGGGCATTTGTGCAAATACGACCGGTAGAATTCTATCTTTTATGTATACCAGTAGTACTAGATAAGTGCTGATATGAGGCCAATCGACATCAAACGACGTCATAGGTCAGAGGTCAAGGTCAAAGGGCAAGGTGTTGATGTAATTAGGGTTAGGGTTAGGGCTAGGCTATGGATAGAGCTATGTTAGGCTAACGTGGGTTAGGATTATGGTCAGGGTTAGAGTCCTTGACCTCGACCATGTCCAATTTACCTTGATCTGATTATGTAAAACCCATTATAGGCCTCATATCAGCACTTTGCCTACTACTCATGTTCCAATCTGTGTGCTAGCGGAAGAGCAGTGGGATAGTCAGAAATAATTTGGGGTTTCCATTTATCATCGTTCCAATGGACATGGGGCAAAATCAACACAATATACAATTGCCACAGAAGCAGACTCATAGTTTTAAAAATGTCATATATTAGGCCTTGTTCATTTCCTATTAGACCTACTTGATTGCTTGATATTTGATATAAGAAAATGTAAAACAGAAACATACTAATGTTAATAAAAATAAAGACAAAAGCAGGATTAACAATAATGTTTAGGGCCAACCTCCTCCTTTTTGTAAAAGGTCAACAACGAAATTCTGCCCAGCTTCCCGAAGGCATTCCAAGACCTTGAAGCCATTGTCCTGGTCGAACCTAACTGATCTCATCCAATGTAGAAGTTCATCGTTTCTATAAAAGTTGCCAGGCTGATTGCTCAGGTGATGTCGTTCTTCATTCGTGATACAATTTTTCTCATACAAGACATTGATTAAACGATCCGAGTCAATGTTATCCACCATGAACTGATAGTTACTTCTAATCGCATGACTTTCTGTGCAAAATAAACAAGAAGTAAACAAACGCAATCCTACATCGGTATCATAGATTAAATCTTTTGAAATACAGAAAGCATTAATTTTATGCGATGGAAAAGGCGCGAAAATATTTTTTTATAAATAAACCACACCATGCACGGTTCAGTTTTTATAGGCAAATCAATGGTATATACACGGTGGGCCATAAAAAGTGTCATCCCATGGTTTTGCAAATATCTTGGCCCGAAGTACGAATTTTGGAAATGAAATTTTACAGGCTTAAAGATAATTCATATTTGCACACGATGGACATATTTAAAACAGAACAAGAGCTAGGCCTATAATTATATCATTTTTAGTGAGACCACGCACTGTTGTTTGACGACTCAAAAACGTAACGCACCAAAAAGCAACAAAAACCTGATCTATTAAATCTCATCTCAAATTACTATTATCGAAAATCCTTGATATTGCCAGATAATCATGATTATTGTTATTTTAAAAAGAAACAGGGTGCCAGCGTAGCTGCACCTCACTGTGAAGTCACTTAGTAAGATGACGATCAAGTTGGTAAATACAGAATCTGTCAGATTTATGATTTTGATATTAAAGCAATGAAATTCAAATATCTTAAAAAATGAAAATGGCCGAGGTGTCAATGACTGACAAAATGTGTATTCAGACATTTAACGAGCAAGATCCTGGAGATAAAAAGCTTTCATCACCTCTTACTCTAATAAACAGTGAGAGTGCAGAAAATACGAGTTAAGCTCAGATTTAAGAGATTTGCCGTGAATGATCGGCTCAATGTCGATTGTTCTGATTTCATTGAGAAAGCCAATGGTCCCAAATTTCAGGATTTGAGCTAGATGGATTGAAAATCAATTTCGGAGAACTATCATATGCTGGAGAAATACTACAATCTGCAACCAAACCCAAGAGCGATAAGAGAATATATCGTCGCATTGAAGTTGATATGGAAAGATTTTGATAGCAGAATATAATTCCGAGAAAAGAAATGAAACAGACAAAATGTCCACAACATGGCGAGAGGACGCTTAACTAATCACATGACCAACATAGGGGGAATCGTCCAATAAATAATGGGAGTCTGCAGCACAATAGTTTAACACCAGCTTGACAATAACAATTGAGAAATTTAACCGAAAGACAATGCACAAGGTAAAAAGAGTGAAAAATCTCCACCTTGAGAAATGGAGGTCATATTTATCCCTTCGGGTTTACGATTTAGTTGTAGCCGTGAAGTTGTCCATCTGAGTCTTTCCTCTAACTCTTTTCTCTTGTGTTTTTCAAACTTCAGTTTTTTGCTCAGGAAATTCGGAGATTGTTCTCTCCCAATTGAATTTCTTACCAACGTGCATTCTTCTGTTTTAGCAGAATCAAATTCGTCTTCTTTTGCACTCTCTAAACTATTCTCCTTTTTCAGTAGCCCCAGAAGAGTCTTGTTAGCCTCTTTTTCCTCACGTCTCTCTATTTCGACATTTTTCTTAATATCGTTTTCCTTGTTCTGTAGTCCAGTCACGCATTCTTCTCTGAAATTGTCTCTTTCGGTTCCAAACAAAACCATCTGGCTATTACGTACCTCGAAGGTTTCTTTATACGTTTGAAGTTCGTATTCGCAAGTTGATAAACGGGCATTTAGATCTTGCGTCTTTTGTAGTAAGATTTCTTTATCGCATTCTGCTCTCCTCAATCTTTCTTTCATTTTCATGATAACAGTTTTGTTCGCACGTTTCTCCTCGTCTAATCGTATGCATTTCACTTTTTCATTGTGGAAATTGGTCTTCAATATGTTTATCTTCTCTTTTAACTGAATCCGATCTTCATTGCTTTGACATCTTTCGCTAATTAGAGTTTGTTCCATTGAATGCAGTTTTGATCGGTTGACCTCATTTAACGATTCGACGCCCGAGCATTTGCTGACGCTTTTTCGCAACTGTTCGAGCTCCACGTTTGCCTCAACGTTTCTGGCGACAGTTTCTTTCTTCATCCTATGACATTCTGAACAGAAAATCAAATCATTAGCAGAACGTTTACAGGGTGGTGTCCGGACAATTCGGACCCGGAAAATTCGGAGTGCATAATTATAAAAATTATAACTGCTAAGAGGCACTCACGGCGATCAAACTTTGATCAAACCTTTATTTAGGCTATTTAGGCCTATTTTTTCTTGAATGACAACAATCGTGTGAAATAAAAGCATCAGAAGCATCAAAGGCCTACGTCGGTTAAAATGCAGTCTGGCTTTACCGTAATCATATGCACCAAACAAACATTCTCTGATCTTCGAGACCCTAGATTGAAAAACCGAAATTAAGAAACTGAAATTATTAGTTAAATGTCCTAAATTATCAACTTAGAGGCAGCTCATTAAAAGCAAATGGAGTTTTCTTACCAATAGCTAGGCCTATTCTTTTATGCATGTTAGCCAGGTTTCAGATTATTAGTTAAAACATTTTTATAATTCACTGCGACTTAAGTACGTAGGCCTAGCTTGGAGAACGTCTTGAGTTAAGTAATTTGTGACTCTTTATGCCTGTCAGCCTGGTTTCACATTATTAATTTTGTAACTTTCAATAAAAAATATAATCAATCGCCTGATTGTCTTAGATGATTTGGCAATAGTGATAGGACTCCTGCTTTAAGCTAGATTGACACCGCACCTACATGTAGGCTATAACAGATTTCCAAACCAACACTCCCAATATGCGACCAGATTAACACTAATTCATTTATGAGGACAGATTATGTCGCCTCATATAAAATATTATGAGAACAGATAAGAATTGGAACCATTTTGTACTTAAATATCGTCAGAAATATAAAAGATCCAAAAGGTCAACGCGAGAATCCTATACATGTAACTTCCAACATAAGTACAAAGTTAGTGGAACAGAAACAGACAAATGGGCGAAAGACATAGGAACAAACAGACATTCACGCAGACTGATAGACAGTGGGGTGCTGAGTTGATTTACATGTAGTATTAGTATTAACTTTCATGTCCAATAGCCTATCCGGTTAATCTACATGAAGGCTATGTATTTGAGTGATGGAGACGGGAATGAAAATCTGAGTCCAATCACTAATTTTGACTTTTATTAATTGCCCGCTCTGAATTGTCCGGTCCGAATTGTCCGACCCGAATTGTCCTGTTCCGAACTGTCCGCTCCAAATTGTCCGCTCCAAATTGTCTCCTCCAAATTGTCTGGGTCCGAATAGTCCTCGCCAAAATTTACTCCGAATTGTCCGCTCCGAATTGTCCGGTTCCGAATTTTCCTCTTCGAATTGTCCAGCTCCGAATTGTCCCGGAACTTTATAGGGTCTACAGGCCCTACACTATACACATAATCACTGTTTGGTAGATCTCTGCCTCCTTATGATCGTAACTCCCCTAGCGAGACTATCTTTTGCTCTAAACTGAAAACTTTCCTTTTTGAGTGTATACCTATAGATAGTTTTAATGGCCACCGAACTTCAATGTGCACTTCTGAGCTTTGTAAGGAGGGCATTATCAAATTTCAGTTGTATTGTATTGTATTGGTACCATTAACCGCCAATGGTCCGCCATTGTTATTTTATCTCATCTAGGCCTAATCTGTCCTACTTATCTTCGTTCACACGCTCTATCAATAGCAAATTGGAAACAAACTGACATGCTGATTGCTGAATATAATGTCTCTTTAGCGTATGAAAGGAACACTGTGAGACACAAAAGAGACTATTGTCCAACACGTAGCAAGAACTTTGTCTATGGGCATCTTATTCTTCTTCCGCAGGCTGTTGCTCATCGGAGTAAATTAATATTGTTGAAACTAAATCTCATGAAAATCGATAATACCTTGAAATAGTATATGGTAGCACATCATCAAGCAATCGTCTGGTTTGTCCAAATGAAATAAGCCAACAGAAGCGACTTTGATGGCGATTTCTGTTTGCGGTTGACACTCAAGTAAACGTGCTCTGAACCTTACATCTTTAATCTAAGAATGACAGAGAGATCAAATCTATAGATCTTCAGGTTAAAACGGAAACAATTTTCTATCGCAGAGGCATAATATTTAATTTGCGGTCTATAAATGCGTCTTTCCGTTCAGAGAGATAAAACAAGAAGAAATATATCCCATGACACATAAAAGATATGTATACTTTTTGTATAGAGCCAATTCTTGCTAAGTATTCTTCTGGAGATAGGCCTAATTGACATGCACTTAGAGTGATGTGTATCTACTGATGGCCTCTATAAAAAAACCGCTGTATTTCCAAGTGGTTACGGGTACTTTATAGCCTACCTTCCGATATTGACCTTTTTTCTCTATATTTTTGGCAACGGCGTGTATCGACTCAGAATTATGTTGAACTGCGGTTGATCGAGCGTCTTGCATTCGTGGCTGAACTGGTTTCGAGAAAGAACGTGATGGAATAAGTTTATGTCCCGGTTTAGCAAGCGTGTTCGTTGGGATACGTGTAACTGGCCTTGAGGAAGAAGGCAATATATCAGCTACCTTCCGCGATTCATGGATTTCTTTTGGTAGCCGCTCCTTGTGTATACTCGCTGGTGTTTGAACTGCAGGTCGTGTAGACACACTAGGCGATTCTGTGAATTCAACAACTTGCAAAATAAATCAAGAAGACTAAGGCTCATTACTCTATGCTGGAGTTATAACGCAACGGTGCAAAAATGCAGCTAATGTCTACCGATAAAATGCATCTAATGTCTAAGCTTAGGCTACCGATTTTATTGTGTAAATTCTGTTGTATTTGAATTAATTATTCTTTTTAAATGTAAAACGGAAATTATACCGAAATTGTTGATCCAAACAAATGGAAAATGGTGTAATTTCTGTAAAACATTTATACCGCACCATTACCGTCTCATGGATGCTTCGTGAACATAACTGCGACAATGAAGCTTTGGTGGTCGATAAAACAGTTTGCAGGTCAGGTACGGAAGTTCATAATTGCAATAGGGACCGTCAAGCTATAGGCTGTGTGATTCGTCTATGTAATGGTAGGATAAACCATTGAACCAGAAGTTGATGCACTGCTTTAGTTATAACGCACGATAACTGCAAAGCAATAGTCATTGTCGCAGGCCTACCTGCTGGTTTTCTAAGTTTCTGTGTCAGGTGTCCTTGACCCGAATCTTCTACCGCTTTTAAAAATTTCTCAAATTCTTCTGCAGATTTCTTGCTGAGCAGTCCAAGCAGTAACTCATTCGTTTGGAAAGTGTCGTTCACACAGAATATACGTTCTCTTTCACGAAGTGTTAGCACATTTAGTTGGTAGAGCAGAGAAATTAGACCACTTTTTGTGTCAAGATTCTCTGATAGCCATATGAAATTCCGGCGAATCAAGTCTTTGTGATCCGAGGCGTTTTCTCTATTTGCTTTGTCACATGCTGGAATAAATTAAATATAGGTTATAGGCCTAACTATTCTATGCTGCAAGCTTACCTCAAATAGCTTTCGAAAAAGACCACTATTTATATCATGCCTCTAAAAAGTTTTGTTTTCCTTACTCACTTCGCAAATAAAGTGTCAAAACTCGCATTAAATTTAATTGTAGGTCTACTTCTATTAAATGGCTAGTTATTCAAGAAACCAAACACGGCCACTCCGATGAGTTCGTGCTATGTAACTGGTTTTTTTTATGTAAAAGAGGCGAAGTTATTCGCTAACATTTCTAACTTACTGTCGTCACCAGACACCAGCATTTGATATAGATGCAGTTGATTCGTTGATTTAATCAGTGACAGAAAGCATTCATAGACATCTCTTGGTTTCCTGGCTATGATGCTCAGCAGCTTTTCATTGGCTCGGATTGGAGTTGATAGCAATGACTGGACATGCTCTAACTCTTTCAACGTTAGTTTCTCTTTCTGATACATCATTGCTATTATGTCTCCCAGGCACGACAGGCTGCTAACCAGTTGGTTGTATTTTGTTTGAATTATCTGGCCATGTCTTTCTATAACGAATGCAAAATATTACAATGAGAACCATAGTCCTTAACAAAAAGCGCTTTAGTTCCACCGATGTAGGCCTAATATAGATTTAATTTGTCTCTATTTGCTTCTCTTAAATTGCTTTTGGGTTATACATGCATTGATTATTAATATTATTATAATTAATATTATTATTATTAGTACTAATTATTATTATTATTATTATTATTATTATTATTATTATGCGACGATTCTGGAACCAGATCTTCACAAAGGCAAGAGAAGCAGATGGCGTTTCATCGTTGGACTGCTACAGAGATTCTCTGGAAAAGGTAGCTTGTCTCGAGTCTGTCTTGTGTCGCCTCGGTCAGCCTCCGTCCCAAGTCTAGCAGATTGCCAAATTAAATAACTAATAATTTTAAATAATGTGACAATAATATATTATTATTATTACTATTATTATTATTATTATTATTATTATTATTATTATTATTATTATTATTATTATTATTATTATTATTATTAAATAGATTTGCAACGCGCGCAGGGTCACACCGAAATGTGAATCTGAGGCGTGGATAGTCAAGCACCAGAAGAAGATGCAAATTGAGATCCATGCGCTTGAAAGCCAAGGAGAAGTAACAGGTAGTGAGTTTTGAGCTGCCTTTTGAAGGAAGTGAAAATGAGCTTCGAAGAGAGAGCGGAAGCCTATTCCATTCCCTGGATGCAGAAGCATGGAATGCACTCGAGCCCATAACTGTTTTGCATCGAAGTTCAGCTAAATGACTTGTACCCGATGAACGCAAGCAACGAGGAGGAATGTAAGGAGTTTGTAGTGTCTGAAGGTAGGACGATGTGATGGTGCTGAGGGATTTGCAGGTCAGACATGCCAATTTGAATTTTGAAGCCAGTGCAGTTGATGGAGTAGGGCTGACAGTGCCGGTGCTAGGGTACCTGAGGCCCCCCCAAAAACCTCGAGGCCCCCTAAACCTTAAGCTGTCATTTTAAAATTTCTCACACTTTAAGTGCTGTAAGACATGGTTTAATACTTCAATAAACGTTCTCTCCCAATTGTTTCAATTTTTTAATTTCCACACTGTAGGCTACATGTATTTTTAAGCTGTCAGCATAAAAAATTGCTCTTTTTCCAATGCTGTTCTTTAGTGTCACCTTCCAATTGTTGAAACTTTTGGAATGTGTACAATGTATCTGTTGCATTTGAAGCTGCCATCCTAACAAAATTGTTCATAATTTCAGTGCCCATGAGGCATGTTTTAAGATTTCAATAAATTTCCCTCTTCGTTGTTTAATATTTGATTTGCACACTGTACCCTAATCGTCGCATTTTAAGCTGCCATCTTAACAGAATTGATCATTTTTGAAAGACAATGGAAAAAACTGAAGAAATTTATGATACTTATGAAATATTTCTGAAATATCGGGAGAATATAAGGAATCCATCCCAATCACAAATTGTGGGGTCCGTGCCCCTGTCCCCTCTAAGCCTCAGCCCTTGGTTGAAGGACAATTGCTGTATTGGTTTGCGTAATATTATTTTGTATGTTTTGTGTAGATATAATTCGGTGCGTAGTTTCAGGAATGAACAGTCATGAAAAGTATAATTAATTGCCAGCTAAATTTGGAGCCTTCTTACAAACTTGAGACCATACTCGTCCAAATGACATTTGGATCCTACACAGGATTTATTTGGGCGAAGGGCCTCATGCAGGTTCTATTTTGAGGCTTCACTCCTTTAGTGTTTAGAATAGAAGTTATAAACGTTGTGTTTGAGAATGTAGACTCAAATGGCCTGAATTAGTTTAAACGGCTAGCCTATTCTTACACCCAAATCAGTATGATATTTGCATTTAGGTCTGCTATATGGCAGTGTTGAGGGCTTGAGGCATGTACCAGACCGGATCGGGGGCCCAAGTGAATGCGGAATTTTAACAAATATACAGCCACAAAATAGGCATAATGATCAGCTAAATTTGGAGGCCCCTTGCAAACTTGAGGCCCCCAACCGGGGGCGCGAGGGGTGCTAGCGCCGGTGTAACAATATAAAGCCTTATCCCCGATACGAAATCTCCCCCCCAACAGAGTCTCCCGTGGCTGAAACTCTGTTTTGTAAGAACTTTTCTTATGCAAAAGATTATATATTTTCTTGTTAAATGTTTTAGCGACGTAAACCAACGACTTAACCTGGTCATCGATAAATTGTATGCGACTGTATCCCAATTCACGCAGAATGGAGATGACTTTATTAATTTTCGACGACGAAGGAAATATTCTCTCCTCGGAGATTTTATTTTAAAATAATTATACTCTCCGGGGGTGAGGTGAATTTATCCTGAAACAGATCCGTCGGGGAAAATCTGTTTCGAAATAAAGTCTCCGGGGAGGTTTTTAGGTTACGGACTCTGTCACTCGACCATGGGCGGAGTTAGGTTTCAGTTCTTGAGGGGGGGGGACTAAAAATAACTTGGGCTTTGGGGCCGAGATTAGAACGAGCGGCGCCGACAATATTTTCATCGGCCAAATTTCTTAAAACATTTTTTTAAAATCTCGTGAAAATATACCATTTTCTCGGCCCAAAAATACTGATGACCTTTTTTAGTCTTTCGATTACTGAAATCTCGCGAAAAATGTTTGGGGGGGGCTTAGCCCCTCCTGTCTCCTGATAAACTCCGTCCATGCACGCGACACCGGCAATCACTATTAACGGCTTGACCCTTATTTTTCTGTTATGTTTGATAATTTATTCTCTATTCAAATTAGATTACCTTCCTGTTGTGAAATCTGA
This sequence comes from Lumbricus terrestris, assembly GCA_949752735.1. Classification (NCBI taxonomy): domain Eukaryota; kingdom Metazoa; phylum Annelida; class Clitellata; order Crassiclitellata; family Lumbricidae; genus Lumbricus; species Lumbricus terrestris. The sequence goes on along the minus strand of OX457037.1, from coordinate 64,878,945 downwards.
ATTAATTTGGCTTCCTCTTCAGCAAGCTGTAGAGCAAAATACCACAGCTGGTCCTTTCGTGATGAACATCCAGCCATTTTGACTCCTCAGTTTCTGTTTCCTGTATCATAGTCCAAAAACATAGCTTTCTTTATTTAAGTTTGCGTTAGGCTAATGGCAAAAATTTACAACTGAATCCAGTGAATTACCATTTTCTCCACTCAGATGTTGAGAAATTGGCATGCATAGTGCATACATGCTATTACATAGTAGGGTGTCACTGAAAATTGAAGTTTGAATTTTGCAATGCCCCACCCCCTGAATTTGCTACCTTGGTTACTGATAGCAAGGAGACAAATGCTGGTGTAAATCAGAAAGTATTTACTGCTAGCTCAACGTGGTTAAAGTTTTTAGCATTGGACAATATTAATTTCCATGTTGTTTCAATGGGTAAGATACATTACTATAAAGGGTATTCATTCTTACTGAGTTAGTGATGAGCAATTGAGCACAGCACAGCACTACTGGTGAGCAACAGTAGACTCTTTAGTAACTAGAAATGTCTTGCGGAGCCTCTCAGCAACTTATAACAGAAACGGCTTCTGTGTTTCATGGTGATCGAATGAATCAGCGGCGTTGTTGGCCACCTTCAGACTATCCGCTCATATTTGAGCACTTGCAAACTCAGAAATGCTCTCTCAAGTGCTAGGGTGAAGGTCTTAAGAACTAGGAAATCCTGTGATATTCCAATTGCCACAAAAAATTGCTAAAATATGTTGTGACACAAAAGCCACATCGCTGCATTGGTTGCAACAGTGCCAAGGAGTTTGTCCATGTGTTTCTTTACTCAGGGTTACATAGCATACACCAGCGGTTCCCAACCCGTGGCCCGCGGGCCAAAAGTGGCCCGCCAGACCTCAGAAAATGGCCCTCATCTCTCAAAGAATTATCAAAAGTATATGAAAAATTAACAATTTGGGCAGGATAGAACACATTATTACTTTCTATTACAAATTATTTTATTTTAACGTCGATAAATTACATCAAGCATTATATTTTGGACCAATAATATTCTAACAATTTTATACGCATTTAGTTAATACAATTTTAACCTTGTGGCCCCCTATAATGTCCTTCAACTAAGAAAGAGTGGCCCTCGTGTCCTCCAACTTAGAAAAAGTGGCCCTTAAGTCAAAAAAGGTTGGGAACCACTGGCATACACATATACATACATGCATGCATAATGCATGTATACACGTACATACATACATACATACAAACATACATACATACATACATACATACATACATACATACATACATACATACATACATACATACATACATACATACATACATACATACATACATACATACATACATACATGCATGCATGCATGCATGCATGATGCATACACGCTTACACGCATACATGCATACATGCATGCATACATACGGATTACGGATACATACACATTCATAATAATATTCAAACAATTATATGTGAATATATACCGTACCACGGGGAAGACCAAGGAGGCGTTGGATGGACGATGTCTGTGACTGGACCGGATTACCACCTGTGGACTGTGTCAGACGGGCGCAGGACAGAGAGGAATGGAGGAAGCTGCTGTCGTTGTCTCTGGTCTCCGACCCTCAGAAATGAGGATGGACAGCATCATCATCATATACCGTACATGCATTGTCCCGCATGCTATAATTGCTATCACATATCATGGAGTAGCTGCAGACCTATATAACAGATGTATAATACCCATGCAGCCACATTTTAATATATATAATTAATTATTATATGACCCAAACTTCAGTCTCGACAACACAAAGCTTTACCATAATTTGCTTACAAATGCAGTGACGTGAATAGAACATTGTACGGCTGAGCGTGAATTCCGCAACAATCACGTGGAACAGAGGCGTGATAAGTAGCCTAGTCTTTTCCGGTGAATAAAGTTTCTGTGCTTTTCTCCAGGCTTATAAATCCCTCATTCATGGAAATAACTAAAGAGCTGTATACTTAAAAGCTAAACTCAAGTTTTTTTACTGCTTTACTTTGCTCCATTTGGTTTATTCCATACATCGATTAAATTTTGTCCAATGCTTTTGATATGTTTCACCTGCACGATCTGACTTAAAAGGTTTATCATTGATATTGTTCTTTGGTCCACTGTTAGACCTATGCCTGTCAGTCAACTTCAATGTCAACACTGTGTTTATTGTATTTAGTAAGTGTGCGAGTTATTTGGTAAGATAAGCCTAATAGATTAGAATCTCAGTGGGTCGTTTCGGCACAGGCCTAATGCTGTGTATTAGTTCAGATAAACAGACCACAGAGATTTAACTCCTGACAGATGGTGGCCACCTGTCAGTACGAATTGATATATAGGTCACGAGCACAATTGAATGCACTGAGTAAGTCCACTGATATCAGCTGAGTTTGAAGAGCAAAAACTCTTCAATGATGTTTACGATCTTCTGATGCGTATGTTCACTTGAGATATGCTTTGATCTGCCCGTTTTCGTTCGCAGTTCCCGATGTCACGCCTGCGCCAATAGGATTTAGGCCTACTTTGCATTGTCCACATCTCTCTTAGCCTATACCGTTCCTATGCTTTACACAAGGGCTATGAATCACTCATTCACGGACATAAATAAGGCGCTACTCAAAAGTTAAACTCAGGGCACCAGCTTGTTCACGAGCGCTGCGTCGTGTCAGTGGGCTGTCCAGATATACAACTAGATAGATATAGATAGGCTTACTGCAATATTAGGCCTAACCATCGAGTAATGAAGAATTAAAGAAATTTGACCCAATTTTGATCATTAGATGCAACAAACGCAACATAATAAATACCAAACGACGTGCTTAAAACATTCCGACTTCCAATGCATGGAAATAACTAAAGAGCCTGCGCGATACGCTATGTTGGGTCTAAACTCTAAAGATGTCCAGACGCTGTGTTCTCTTTCAACTGCGAATTACTAATGGCCAGTAGGCCTATGGACAGTAGTTTTATTTATTTATTTATTTATTTATTTCTCCATTCCTATAGTGTCATTCAAGCTCTTTACTCAGAGGCGCTCCCGAGTCCCGACTACAGCGCGGGCACTGCATCGGAGTTTCACACAGAAGCGCAGGAGCAATTGCGAGCGAAGGACTTGCGGCGGCTTGAGGTGGATTCGAGCCTGGAATCCTCTGGTTCCAAGGCACCGACGCCACCACTACACCGCCGCGTCCCACAATAGTGAGTCAGTTACGTCGAATGACATTACATGTACCTGGGTTAGCAAGGTAAATAATAGGGCCTACACTGGAAACCCTAAATGGCATGGCATCCAAATAAACGATAAATGCAACTGGAAATGTACCAGTTTAAAGGTTTCAAATTACCCACTCCTAAACATTACCCCCCGGTTACTTGAAACCGGTTTCAGATTACCCCCCGGAAACTAGATTTGCATCAATCATCGCATTTATTGCACTAAAACACTCAGAAAAATCATCCCGCTTCTTCTTTTGGTCTGAAGAATATCATCCGTCATCCCACTTCGTGTTTTGTTATCAATATTTTGATCCGAAAAAAAATTATAGCCTCGAAGCAATTTTCTCTATTGTAACTGCAGCGGCGATTAGTAGGCTATTTTAGTTACAGATGAAAATATTGATAACAAACCACGAAGTGGGATGACGGATGAAAACCGTCAGACCAAAACAAGAAGCGGGATGATTTTTCCGATTTTTTAGTGCAATAAATGCGATGATTGATGCAATTTACAGTTTGCATGGAGGTAATGTTTAGGAGGGGGTAATCTGAAACCTTTACACCGGTACACGTTTGTCTATAGCGCTCGTACATGTGTATGACCTCTGCCATGTTAATTTTTCATTGAATTCATCCAGCGATAGGCCTATACTTCGTCAGCGCTGCCCTTTTAGTGGAAACCACGCCAGTTTAGATTTCCGTGCAGCGCACGGATCGCAGTGAGTGGTCAAAGTTATCACCGGTCAATTTTTTTTAAGAATTAGCAGGGTCGAGCCTATTGCTCAGTCAATCAATCAACCAATCGTTTGATTGTAGCCAGTCGTATGTACAAGAACAAGATAATATTTATGACAACTTAGTTTATGTGGCTACAAAAGGAAGGGCCCAGAAAGTATTGAAGATCCCGCTACTTAGGGACACCCTATATCAAATTAAATAAAACATTATAATTATGTAGGTCTGCATTATAATCACGTAAGTCCCCGATGGATCACTATGTAGGGCAGCTCATGGCTTAACTAAAATAAAAAGGTTCTCATTGACCAACACTGAGTAAGAATATCGTGCGACGGACGCACACAATGAGAAAACAATGTATGGGAGGGTGGGGCAAGAGTGACACCTTTTTGTATGAAATGCAATAGAAATTGTACAAGTAAAGATATGAAGATGCATTTTGGATATACTTGAAGAGAATAATGTTAGTAACAAAACCATCCAATTACATGCACTTAATCCAGTTACAAAACTCTACTACGATGCACAATAGTTTTTGTTCTGGCGTGTCACTCTTACCCACCCTATGGAGGCAAGAGTGACATCCAGAATTTGGGGCAAAAGTGACCTCTGTTACTCTTGCCACAGTAATGTTAACAAATGTGATCATAGTGTTCAAATAAAAGCTAAAGGATTCAGCACAAATTGTTCCTGTTCCCTCTATAGGCCTAAATGTTCTGAATGAGCCAATTAAATTTCTCCATATTGTTTGCAACTAGGCCTAATGATAACAGAAATCGCATATAAATGCCTTCTTTCCACGTTCAATAGGCGCACATGCTTCATGACACCATTGCTGGCATTGCTTACACTTAACCCAATCTTCCTGAATATTATTATCATCGCACAGTTTCTTGCAGTAAATGCATGCATAAGTTGGCATAACTTCAAAATTCTTACACCCAACTTTCTTAGATAAATCAAAATCTGACCCACTCCCCTTTCGACCCCTCTTGTTATTTTTACGGGTTGTAACAAGGGCTTTATTTGCTTTAGGCCCATTGACCACCTTAGCCAGCAACTCATTTTTGTAAGGACTTGATGTCAGGACACATGAAACCTGGGCTTTTCTTTTTCTACGTAGAACCATAGGCTGCACACTAGTGTCTGCAGCTGCAACATGTGGATATGGAGAAATATTCAGAACAGAGTATCTTTTAGGACTAGGCCTACTAATTTCACTGAAAGTGGACATGTTAGTCGCGTTATCAGAAGTGGAACTGTCTACCGGTTTTTCTGGAGCGATCGAGTTCGACGCGTGAGGAGCGACACTGTGTTGATCTTTGTCAGTGACTTCCAGTTCTTCGGGAGCGATCGAGTTCGACGCGTCAGGAGCTACACTGTGTTGATCTTTGTCAGTGACTTTCAGTTCCTCGGGAGCGATCGAGTTCGACGCGTCAGGAGCGACACTGTGTTGATCTTTGTCAGTGTCTTCCTGTTCCTCGGGAGCGATCGAGTTCGACGCGTCAGGAGCGACACTGTGTTGATCTTTGTCAGTGTTTGGCGCATCATCCAGGCCTTCCGGTTCTGCGTGCGGATACCAGATCGGTTTTCTTATCGATATGCTCTTGGTGACACAGCAAGTTTCACCATGTAGGACGGTACGACTAGGCAGAAAGTTAGGTCTTCTTGGCAATGAGCCTGACGCCTTACTTCGGGCACGCTTAGCCTTCGGATGAGTGGTCGTACTCGCTGGAGGAGTCTGGCGATCGACCGACACGGTAGTCGCTCGAGTGACAGATGTAGGTTTACTTGGAGAATTATTGATTTCATGTGGCCGCTCTGTGACTAGCGATGCTGCAAAGTCTTCTTCTTTGAAGATATCCGGGTTAAAGGGAAATATTCCGGTCTTTTCAAAGCCATGTATACCCTTTTCAGGAGTAGTAGCTTTGAGATATGCTGGGCGAAAAATATCAACAATGTCATAATCAGACACCCGTTTGCCTGGATTACTGAGCATCCAGTGGTCAATCTCTCGATTGTAAAAAGTTTTTAATGGACCAAAGAAGGTCACATCAAGAGGTTGTAGTCTATGGCTCGTGAGAGGAGGAAGTGTGATCATTGTTATATTATTGGCTCGTGCCAGGTCGATTATCTCGATTGTCTTGTGACTTTGATGACCGTCAAGCAGGAGCAGGATTTTCTGTGTTGGCAACGGCTTTACGTGTTTGATAAAATGTTCCATGTACTTGATAAATATTTCATTAGTCATCCATCCCTTTGGGGATGGATAACCAATCGCTCCAGGTGGACAGCCCTTCATCAATCTATCGTTCATATTCTTACGTCGAAATAGAAGCATGGGTGGGACATGCACCCCACTTGCACTCATTGCGCAAACGATTGTCGTAGTCATTCCTTTCTCTGCGCTTTTCCAACTTGTTTCAATTCACGCTTCGCAATAATTTCCCCAGGTTTTTGCACCGTTGTTATGCCAGACTCGTCCACATTGAATATTTGATGTGCACTATAATCTTCTTTCTCAAACTCCTCCCTGAGCAACTCATAAAATTTGTTTACTTGCACACGGTTGAAACCAGTCATGCGGGACATACTTGTTGCCTCGGGACTACGTAAACTGAGTTCAGTATGGCGTCTCAGGAATGAAAAGGCCCACTCTTTCCCTGCCATTTGCATAGTTTTCGAAAATGGATGCGGAATATTGTTCTTTTCGGCAAGTTGGAATGCAAGTCGTCGGAGATCTACAACTGACAACCCGTAGCATCGTCTCTGCATTTCTAGAGCATAATCGACCAATTCCCGATCAAATGCACTGTCAAACACTGGCTTGAAGCGCCCGAGACTAGTTGGTTGATGCTCAACATTCTTCAAACGTTTTATCAGCGTCGGCCTTGGTATGCCGTATTGTTTGCTTGCTTTCCTTTTAGAAAGTTGACCACTGGTTATAGCATTCAACGCTTCTTGCATCCCTTCCTGTGTGTACGATGCTCTATTCGTCTTTCTTACGTATATTCTTCCCATGATTATCTGTGTCCTAGGAAACAGAACATGAAACTGGAACTTAGGCTTATGCCTACCATGAAGTTACGCTGCAATCTTATTGAGCATTTAAATGTCAGCTACATGAATAGGCAGGAAATAATAATAGTCCATAGCATACTTAGGCCTATCTGAATAGGCCTACAGGTGGGAAATAAAATGCCAGAAATAAATCAATACCGTGAAGTTAGATTGTATTCATGTAACGTGAGGTAAGAGTAACATGGGCTGTTACTCTTAACCACCTCGTTCGAGGTAAGAGTAACAGGTCTGTCACTCTTGCCCCACTTTCGTGGGGTAAGCATAACCGTCTGTCACTCTTGCCCAATGATAGACATGTTTCTCTTGCCCCATTTACAGTGGTACCGCAAGAACGACAACGACAACCAATCCCAATATCGCTCACACACGTTCGTGGTGTTTTTGGGTTCCCATATAATTACCCTTTATGATAAATTACGCATCCTGTTTGTTACCCGTACATTTCTGCAATGATCAACGATTTTCTGTGCATGTGCCAAAAACTGAGATATGGGTTAAAACAGAAAACTTACGCTTGATGTAAAAATCTGACGATTTTTTCACATTTTGTAAGTTGGAAACAACTATCACAAAAGAAAGAACATGTAACAAACCCAAAGACACCAAAAATTCAACACTGCTGTTTCTTTATGCGGGGTGATACTCTTGCCTGACCTGTCACTCTTGCAACACTCCCCCCTACACAGAAATTTTTTCCTTTGCATGTCAAAGTCAAAATTTAAAAAATCCCTTAAATTGGAACATCAACAAACAGAAATTAAGGGATTATAATGAAAAGAAACCGGAAACGATAGGAGTCTTGAACTGTATGCGAACCACGTCAATCATCGTCGAAATGACGGCGTCGTTAAATAAATAAATATTATCAACCATTCTGAGAACCAGCTCATACAATATCTAGGCCTATATAATACAAGATACCCGTTGCATTGCATTACAACATATGCAGTGGTCACGATCTGCAATGAGATAAGATTGGAATGGATGTCTCTTTTTTTATAACTAAAAGGTATGCGTTTTAACCGTGATCAGATCCATAGTCATTGTGTTTCTTATAAAGGAAAAAATAAGTTTCAGAGTAGGGGAGAATGCCCAGGTTTGGGACAAGTCCTGCATTGGGACAGTGGTGGTATTGAAATCGTGGCTATAATATTATCGCGTGTGGTGCCACCAAGGGAACGTATTTAATGTGGCGAGTGATCATGCGTCTTATCCTGCAATAAATAAAACGTTTTTGCAGAGATACTGGAAATTTAAATTATCGGGATAAAAATTTAGATTTTTACTGAGTCTCAACCACTGCATTAACATTTCTAGTGCCAATTTAGCTTAAACTATCAGTAAATTGTTTAGACCCGTAGTATATTGGTGAAATTTGGGGATCATTCATTGAGTACATTTTTTATTATCTCAAAAGTAATGACCTGCATTGGGACTATCCCAATGTAGGAAATATATCCTAGGAAATTAAACTTAAATGATCTTACTGTACAGGGTGCGCCAAAAAAGACCCCCTAGGGTTTTTGTCAATATCTTGACCAAAAAGTAAGAATTTTGAAATGAGATTTTACGGGCTTATAGACAATTCATATCTACACATGATGGCCAGATTTCATCAAAATATTTAAAACAGAACAATAGTTATACCACGCTTATGGAGGCCACCCACTGTTTTTTGACGATTCAAAAACAGGGCACCAGTATAGCCGCAGGTCACTGCGAAGTCACTTAGCAAGATGACAATCAAGTTGGTAAATAAGGAATCTGTCAGATTCATACTTTTGCTATTAAGGCAATGAAATTCAAATTTCTAAAAAACATGAAAATGGCCAAGGTGTCAATGACAAAATGTTTATTCAGACACCTCTTGAGCAAGATCCTGGAGATATAAGGCTATGAGCAACGTTTACTCTGATAAACAGTGAGAGCGCAAAAATTACGAGTTAAGCTGAGATTTAAGAGATTTGCCGTAAATGAACGGAGATCGCTCAATGTCGATTGTTCTGGTCTTATTGAGAATGCCAAATGGCCCCAAATCTCCGGATTTTAACACGATGGATTGATAATCAATTGCGGAGAGCTATACTGGAGAAATATCACAATCTGCAGCCAACACCAAGAGCAGTAAGAGAATTGATGGGCGCATTGGAGTCGATATGGGAAGATTTGCCTTTGCGTCAACAGGGCCATCAAGAACTATGCAAAGAGACTCAAAAGAAGCTTTGGCACTGGTGGTGGGCATATTGGACACAAGTTGTGAATCACTATCAAGTTTCTTTTCCAAACAGTTATTTGAGACAAGACTTAATAAAATCACGTTTTTGTTATTTTTTGCCACGTTATGTTTTTGAATCGTCAAAAAACGGTGGGTGCCCTCACTAAAAGTGATATAACTTTTGTTCTGTTTGACATATTTTGATTAAATCTTGTCATCATGTGTAAATATGAATTGTCTATAAGCCTGTAAAATTTCATTTCGAAATTCCTACTTTTGGCCAAGATATTGGCAAAAACCTAGGGGTCTTTCTTTTTGGCGCACCCTGTATATTGTGTGAAACAGAATGCTATCAGGATGGGTAGAGATATGTTACGTTGAACTCACTTGAAATTGATCCTTAGGCTATTTTCTATTAGGATTACATGGGTCAATGGAAGCTTGTTCGCATTGATAAAATTTTTGATAATATTATTGTTTAATCGAGTCACTCATTTAGATATTGACAACTGGAATATGACCTATTTACTCTATTAGATATGATAAGGACCAGGTCTGTTTGTCCCAATGCAGGCCGCTGTGGCCTGAATTGGCACACTTTTTTCACAAAGGAAAATTCTAAATTTTGTGGTTTTATTCTTGTAATAATATTGCAATAAAATTATTTCGGTACATGAAAAGCTGCTGTTTCTACAACAACAAATAATAATTATAATGTAGGCCTATTACAACTAACACAGAATTATTGTGTTCTTGATAAATGCAGTTCTTAGAATGATAGCAGCCCATCATGCACACCATGAAAAGACACAATAGCTTTGAATGCCAACATAAAGTGGACCTACTCTAGACTGCAGGTAAAATAAAGGCGCCTCATAAACGATTGTCTCAACACGGGTAGCCTAAGTATGTATTCGCAAATGGTATTCTATCACATTGGAATACTATAATATCGGAGGCAATTTGTCCTACAGTAATTCAACAATTCAAGAAAACTCCCAGTTTTGCCTTTGTGGTCTCTCCGGAGGTACAGTTTAGATGAATGGTTGCAAGACGGCGTAAAAAACCCAAGTGTATGTAGGAGGCGTGTTCGATAAACGATACTCTCCCAAAGTTCTAATCTGTCAATCACCATAAGTGGGGCGCGGTGGCGTAATGGTGGCGTCGTTGCCTTGAAACCGGAAGGTTCGAATAATCCACCTCAAGTCGCCGCGTAGGGACCTTGAGCAAGTCCTTCACTCGCAATTGCTCAGCGTTTCGGCGTGAAACTCCGATGCAGTGTCCTCGCTGTAGTCGGGAGCGCCTCTGAGTAGAGAGCTGGAAGGGGCGCTATAGAAATGGATAAGTAAATAAAATTTTTAAATAAGTAGCAGTGGCAAAATGAGTAGTTTGAGAGACGGATATCTGGCATGGCTGCCGCACAGTTAAATTCGACTACTATATAAAAACTTGTATCCTAATCAATAATCGTCCGTCTTTGCTAAGACTTGTAGTCATACTGCGTGCTTATCAATTTGAATTAATAGGCAGGAATATTATCATTATCATGTACTGCTGAAATAGACCCTGTTTGTTTCAATCAGCAATATCAAACACCATTATACGTCCTCCGTTCGACTTGTTGTCACAGACGAGCAGGCGCCCATTCGGTTCATCAACGAAAATCCTTCGTGGTCTGAACAATCCGTGTTTCCTAGAGATAAATTCTCTCTGAAATTCCAAAGTCGATGTCAGTAACAGGATTCGTCCGCCACTTTCGTCAACCACCAAAAATGAACCATCTTTGTTAACCGCAACGTTGATCGGAAGGAAAGCTCCAGTTTCCATGGCTTCAATGACTTGCGATGTCAATACGGTTTCAATGTTATCTACCAGGCAGATTCCACCACCCGGACATCGATCATAGGTCACCACAAATAGACCGCTGGTCAGTTTAACCGCATGCCAGGGCTTTGATACAGTAAGCATCATCTCCCGAACCAGTTGTCCATCTGGAGTGATTTCCAGTAACTTACTTTTATCCAAAACGGTTAAGATGAGATTCGATTCATCAGTTACAGACAGTCGACCCCAATCGTCGCCTGTCCAGACTTTCTTTAAGATATTTCCATTTATGTCGACCCTCAAGAGTTCCATTGGTTGTCCTCTAGGGTTTCCATCGATTATATACAGGCAATTGTTTGTGGAGCAGGACACGATATCCCGCGGTTCTTCTAAATTATCGACTGCAAAACTCCGTTGAAACTGAAGGTTAGTCCTGTTGTAAACTTTCACTTCCGAGTTTATTTTCGTTATAGCAAATATTTCATCAGCTAAAACTGCTATTGCATAGATTTGTGCGTAGGCTCTTTCTGCTGTCTTTGCTCTAATTGTCACAAGTAATCTCGGATCCTTTTTGAAGTCGACGACTTCTACGAAATAAAATGAGAACACACAGTAATCTGCAATTATTCGTTTAGGTGAAACTTTAGGACGAACTTTATTAGCAAAATATACGTGTAGCCTATTATAATTATGTACACATGATTGTAGGCTTACGTATGCATGCGTGCATATACATATTTCATATTTACCTATTTTACTGTGCATGCATAGGGCCTACCTATCTGTACGTAGGCTATGCATATGTGTGCACAATGCACAAGCTTATGCATGAATGAATTCATGCTCGTTTTATTTTATGTATGTATAGTTGCATAGCCGACGCGTGCACTGTAGGTCCTATGAAGACATCTACATTTAGAACAATTGCCCAAAGGTCAATGGACATCAACGAATTTAATAGGTCTGTATATAATTATCAATGTGCGCATGCATATTTATGATTAAGAGAATGTACGTAATTCTATGTGTATGTCTAAAATTGTATTATGTATGTCCTTCATTCGTGTTCATAATTCATGTGTGTGTTGAAATCGATCTAAAACGATGTCAAGCTGATGACTTCCTGGGCTTAAGCACTGCGTTCGATGCTATTGAGTATTGACCATGGCATATTGTTTACTCCATGATGCACCTCTTGTAGAATTAACGGACAACCGTTGCTCTATCTCTAGCTGGGACAAGTCAGTAGCATACCTTGTCTGACAGTGTTAATCTAATTCAATTGCTTCTAGAGCGCCATTGCCATAATTGATATAGCGCTAATAGATGCATGGTAAAGCTTCATGAAATATTTTAGGAAAAGTTTATATGTGCTACCTCGTTAGACCTAATTCATGTCTTCTTACGAATATTATAGGCCTACCATAAACGGTTTGCAAGATTGTTATTAACTTGTTAAAGCATCTATATCTAGTCCATAAATAACGAACTCGTCTTGAATAGTAGGCCTACACTAGATCCTATAGGCAATTTGCATTCAAAATTAGAGGAAATCCCTAATGAAACTATTCAGAACGTGAGGCATAGACAAAAATTAGACATGCATCTGTGTTGGGAAATGCATTAAATTTACTGCATAATGAGCTTTTTCATATGGCCAAACGTAGTTCGTTTATAAATTTGTATACATCATGCATAGGAGTATTTCGATCGACTTTAATTAAGGTTGTAGGCCCATGTCTTGTACCCTAATTGCGATATCAAGTAGAGTAAACGTCTTAGTGGTATTCGGGTTAGAGTAGACCTACGCCAATATCGAATTTCGTAATTTTTATTGTCATGTTTCAAATTAAATATGAAATTGAAGACTGCACGAAACTCACTTTCGTTCTTCGAGAAGTCATCCATGTACATTGTAATACCAGTCGGGACAAGTAGTTCCGACTCAGACGCCACACCAACATTGGAAAACTGTTTGAAAAGCGACTCTATTTTTCCAAGTAAGAAATCCGTTGAGTACATACTATGCAACGTCTTTTGTGCATTGTTTGACTGGCACCAAAACCATAAAACAATTCCATTGTCCTCCTGATGACAATAAGGGGCAATTATTATGTCATCATCTGCCGTATCTGGTGCCGTGTTTTGACTGCTAGACAGGGGCACTCCATGTCGTTGGTTTAGTTCTTCGATTACCATGGCTTCCTTTTCATTCAACGCCTCCACATTCACACTGATAGGTTTAACGAATAGGGTTAAACTAAATGGTTGTCGTTCCTTCGCCAGCTTTGTGGATATCTTGGACTTAACAAGAACTGTAATAAATATAAATAAAAGAATTATTGCGCCTTTATCATACGTCTAGACCAATCAGTTTGACAAGACAATAACTATCAATGCTCCCATCTTTATGAAAACACGACCACTGCTGATGGGACTGATGGTCAAAATTGCACATTATACTGCATGTGACAAAACGTCTTAAAACATAATGTAAAAAAGAAGGCCAAACAGAAACTCAAACAGAACGTCAAGTTCAAAAGCGTGTGCATTGTTAAATTGAAAGTGTTTACCTGTGGATAAAACCGCTAATTTTCTTCATCCGATTGCTTGATTTTTTTAAAAGAATAAAATGAATAATCGATTAACCGATAAATTTTAATTAATTAAATACAGTAAATTTGTTTTAACAATAATTATTTATTACCTCCTCCAGTTGACAAAAGATCAACAACGAAATTCTGTTCAGATTGACGAAGGCATTCCAAAACCTTCAGACCTTTGTCCTCTGTGAACTTTATGTTTCTCATCCAGTGTAGAATTGCATCGTTTCTGCAGAAATTGCCTGGCTGAGTGCTAAGATAATCTCGTTCTTCATCTGTTATACAATTTTTCTCATGCAGAAGATCAATTAAACGACTTGACTTAAGGTTCTCTACCAGGAATTGATGATTGTTTATAATCACATGGTTTTCTGTGCAAAGTACATAAGAAAATGGAGACTGAGAGAAAAAAGAATATTTCGAATAGTTAATTTCCCAATAATTAGGTAGGATATCATTCGATGTAAAATAGTGACCAAGAAATTATCTGATAATGATATAGGCCTACATCCATAACTCAGTCTTAAGCGATATTGTTGTGCATAGGTCTACCATTATCCAAGTTACAAGCTAGATCTATAATACATCTAGTTACATACTGATATTCCTCCAACCAAACAATGTTAACAAGTCTAAATTGCAATGCTTAAAGTCTACACAATGTGATAGTAGAATAGGGAACCTACCCCGCGTAATGGATGTAGTATTTATGCCATCAGTCTTGGACTCGAGTTGTTCTAGCTGTGTTGTTGCATAGGTTAGTTTATCCTCCAACTCTTTTCTCTGATGTTTTGAAATCTCCAGTTCTTCTTGCAACTTCATTATTAAATCACTGTCTAAGGCCTGCACTTCAATTGGGCTGTCCTGAGTCTCAATAAGATCAAGTTTTTCTTCTTCAGCCATATCCAAACTTTCTTCATTCTTTTTCAGTCGTCCTAGAAGATCCCTGTTATTTTCTTCTGCGAGCTTTAATTGGATTTCGACCTCATTCTTAATCTTTTTCTCCTTAGAGAGCATATCGGATACTCCATTTAACTTGTCTTTCTCACTTCTCAACAAAACCATCTCTCTATTGCATTCCTCGAAAGAATCTTTGAACATTTGAAATTCGCTATCTCTAGTAGCCAAACAGGCATTAAGTTCTTTAATTTGTTGTTGGAAGAATTGGTTGTCGCAATCGGATTTCCTCAATCTTTCTTCCATTTTCATGATGACAGATTTTTTCAAAAGGTTTTCCTCGTCTAATCGCTTGCATTTTGCTTTTTCATTGTGGATATTGGTCCTCAATTTGTTTATCTTCTCTTCTAATTGAATTCTATCTTCATTGCTTTGAAATCTTTCGCTAATTAAATCTTGTTCCATTGAATGCAGTTTTGATCGGTAAACCTCATTTAACGACGCAACAGCCGAATTTTGATTGACATTTTCCCGCAACTGTTCCAACTCCACGTTTGCCTCAACGTTTATGGCGACAGTTTCTTTCTTCATTCGATGGAAATCTTAACAAACAATCATTTACAATTGTTAATCATTATAAGAATGTCGATGCATGTAGGGTTTCTTCGTTTCTTCGTTTGATAGATAGACTGAATGCATTGTAACTCGAACCCACTTAGTAAGGTAAATTATCCTACACATAAAAGAGACAAGAGCTTCAGTTGGGTCTAACTGTTAGACTATTAATATAAAAGAAGTTTGCAATCATGGACGACGCAGCTGCATATCCACTTACAAGAGGCATAATATTGAAACAAATGCTGCCCACAGTAAAAGTGCTTTATTTGTTCTCAGTCATTCTATACCTTGCCAGTATTTCGTTTGGCATGGGTTCAGATGAACTTTATAATTATACGACACCAAGCTGGTTTTTGGATTCCATATACAGTAGATTGCAAGTGGGCAGCCGGTCAGTCTGTCTGTCCCATAGCGTGTGTGCTCCACACAATAAATAAATTATTTATGGTGGTGTGTTGAAAGTTTTACTAAATCAACGTTACCTTTTAGCAAGATTTGAGACGACATCTTCAAACTATCGCCTCGTTTGTCCATGCTAAGCAGGGAAACGGATGCGACTTTGATTGCGAGTTCTGTCTTCAGATGAGGTTCAAGTCCTTCTAACCTTGTTTGAAGTGTGTCACTTCTAGCCTAAGGATATCAGATACATTACGGGTCTGTAAATATCAGCTGACGGCTCAAGATTACATTCTGTGTCTGAGAAAAAGGAACTATTTTGTAAATATAAAAATAAATAGCAAATATTCGTCAATTTTTAAAGTTCAAACACAGTTTTAATTTTGCAATCCTGATATACCATACCTATCTAACAGGCTACTGGTGAAAATAGAAAAGTTCCAAAAAGAGAGACAGACAGACAGAGAGACAGAGAGAGGGACAGAGAAAGACAGAGAGACAGACAGACACACAGACAGATACAAAAACATATACATGTATAGATGATAATTTAGAAACGACAAGCCATAGGATAAATCATGTTATATTCCAAAGTCAGGAGATATTTTTAAACCTTTGATGTCAATGTCATAAAAAATGGCATTCATACCCTTCGATTTTGAAATTTGTTCTCTGTATTTTTATCAACAATGCGTATTAACTTATCATCAGGTTCAATTGCGATTAACTGTGTGTCTGGCTGCGGTGATGGAACTGGTTTCGACAAAGGACGTGACGGGAGAAGTTTCTGCCCAGGTTTAGGAAGAGGTTTCGGTGGGATCACTGGCTTTGAGGAAGAAGGCAAGACTTCAGATTTCTGCACCGATTCACGAAGTACTTTTGGTAGCAGCTCCGTGTATGTATTCGTTGGTGTTTGAACTGTAGGTGACTCTGTTGGGTCAGCAGTTGAATCTGTGAAATCAATAAATTGCAAATTAATTTTGTATTGGAACCTTGCAGAGCGCCACGGTAAGCAATTATTATTGATTGATCATTGTTTGCATTTGAGTATACAAAGAATTTACTTCAAACCGTGATTTCGGATGCAAGCGTTTCAACTCAACTAGGGGCCTATCCATCCGTTAGCCTATCTTCGTCTCCTAAGCAAGAATCACAGTTATAAATCCAACTTCTGTTTAATCGAAAAGGTTCCATTGATATGGTTTTTATATTCCCCATAAATCCCACTTCTATTTAGGAAAACAAAATCGATCGGTCCAGCTTCTGTTAAAACAAATACTTATTTTCAGCGTATCAACTATTGAAGTCGATTTCTCACTTGCTGCCTGGCAAAGCCCAACAAGGCTGGGAGACATGCAGTTTCTGGTCGATGGGGGTGGCTCGTAGGCTACAACATCATGGAGCTGAGAACCGAAGAGCCATGTGTCACAAGGAAACATGTAGGGCATAAAAGGAAAACATGCCAGACAACACGTGCGGTCGATATCAGAATCGATATTAAAAGAGCCAGATAGAGCAACCATCATTTGTCAAATACGAGTCTCTGGTTGATTCAGGTGCTGCAGTTTATAATCGCAATGCGAACCGTCTCTCAAGCCTACATTCGCTCAAAAACAATATAACTTGAAGTTGATGCGCTTTAGAGTAATAGCCTAATTGTAATGCTCATTAGCTGCTTAGAAAAAAAATCGTAGTCAAACCTGCTGGTTTTCTAAGTTTCCGTGTCAGATGGCCTTGACCCAATTCTTCTAGCGCCTTCAGGAATTTCTCAAATTCTGTTGGAGATTTCTTGCTGAGTAATCCAAGTAGTAACTCATTCTTTTGGAAAGTATCGTTCGCAGAGAATATACGTTCTCTCTCACGAAGTGTTAGGACATCTAGCTGGTAGAGCAGAGATATTAGACCACTTTCTGTGTCCAGATTCTCGGAGAGCCAAATGAAATTCCGGCAAATCATGTCCTTGTGATCCGAGATGTTTTCCTTATTTGCACAATGACATGCTGGAATAGATTTAATACAAATTTTTAACTGTGTCCCACATTGATATAGGCTATCATATAGGCCTATAGAGAAAGACCATCACCTAGATTCAGCCAATGATAAGTATGGTTTAGGCTACTATTACCCTTACTCACTTTATCTTCCGTCTCCAAACTCTCGAACTAAACGCCACCCACCTTAACAGCAACTCTGCCACCTTTGATACTCTGGAAAGCAAACTATGACATCCTTCGGATTACTCTTTTGGACAACCCTTCTGACATGGCACAGCGTTCGTCAATAAGCTGGCGCCTGCACTTGGCTTTTGAATTGCGCTCTAGAAATATGGAGATTACGATTACGATACGACGCTTGAAGGAAAGTTTCTGAAAGTCAGCTGATTTCTTAAGTCTTATCAAATTGATTTTATAAGCTTACTGATTACCTGACTATACTATAAACCAAACAAAGCTAGAATCGTCTGTTTAGGCGAGTGCTCCGCGCGCGCGTTAGGAGTTATCATAGGCCTACATGCTGGGTTAAATAATTATCATAGGCCTATAGGCTATTTTATGCTTACTGTCATCACCAGACACCAGTATTTTATATAGATGCAGTTGTTTAGTTGATTTGATCAGTGACAGAAAGCATTCATAGACATCTCTTGGTTTCCTGGCTATGATGCTTAGCAGCTCTTCATTGGCTCGGATTGGAGTTGATTGCAAAGACTGGATGTTCTCAAACTCCCTCAACGATAATTTCTCTTCCTGATACATCGTTGCTATTATGTCTCCCAGACACGACAGATTGCTAACCAGTTGGTTGTATTTTGTCTGAATTCTCTTTCCATGTTCTTCTGTAATGGGTTCACAGAATGACAAATATTTTTTCAGTGATTATGTTTTGGTAAAAACACATAGGCCCTATAGGGCAGGCCTACATTCAGTAAATTGTATTTTTTGTTTAATATGTGCTGCAGTTGATCAAGATTAAGCTTTGTGGAGTTTTATATGGTTATTAACTTATTATGGTTACACCATCATTCTCAAATTATGAGATTATCTTACCAACGGGAGAGGCTACTTCAGTGCTTCCAAGGTTTTATTAGGACACTTTTGGATCCAGGATTATCTAAAGATTTAGCAAATGTTCGTTACTCCATGTTTTTTAGATCCTTCAGAGGCTGAATTCCAGATACCCATTCGAAACTAATGTTTGTTGAGCCATTGCATCCCTATTTATCACTCAGTTTTCTGTGATTTTAGACAAAAAGCTATCAATGCCAAACCTTGTTCTGGATGATCATAGTTGCAGGAGGTTTAATCAAAATAACTATCCTTCACATTAATTTTGTCATTGCGAATGGCTTTACAAAATCAGCTGCCATGCGTCGCATTACCATGACTTTTTAGAGTATTATTTGATTGCTTTGTGTATTGCAGGCTGTCTCTTCTGTTAGTAGTTAACATTTATGTCTACTGTCATTTGCGCTCTTGTGAATTGTTTCAATTCCATAACTGCACACTCTAACCGGTTGCGGTCTGTCAACCGGATTGTTCAATAAAGAATATTATTTTTGTAATAAATCAACTTGAAATAACTTAGTGTATTTACTTTATTATATTCTTTTTTGGACTTCTCTTATATACCGCTGGTATGAATTCATTAGTTGCATTGTCTTATGCTATATTGAATTGAATTAATCCGCTTTCTAATAATAACAATTCAGTTTAGAATAGCATAGTTTGCTACATTCTAATTTTGACTTGTCTGGCATAACTGTGGCACCAAACCAGTTAGTTGCATTTTATTTTATTGTAGGCCTATCTACTGTTTATACGAACATCCAGTTGACACTTCTATTACAATCGCAATGCAATCTATTAAATTGGAGACCGGACAAAATGGTATGGATGAAATGAAAGCTGGATTAGTGAATTTGAACACACCATTTTGTCCCTACCATTTTTTCCGTACCATTTTGTCCGCTACCATTTTGTCCTAGAACCATTAGATTAACTACTATTACAGTCGCCATGCAATATACTGTAATCACATCTATTGCGCTCACTGTGCAATCTGTTACAATAATAATAATAGTGATAATAATAATAATAATAATATTAATAATAATAATAATAATAATAATAATAATATTATTAATATTAATAATAATAATAATAATAATAATAATAATAATAATAATAATAATAATAAAAATAATAATAATAATAATATTATATCATATGTACCTCGGGGCAAAAAAAAAAAAAAAAAAAATAATAATAATAATAATAATAATAATAATAATAACAACAACAACAACAATAGGAATGACAATTTCTATGGCGCCGTAACACAGAGGCGTCTCACATACTACTAACAGGAGGATGGGGCTTTCAAAATAAGTTAGTCTTGAGTCCAGATCTGAAGGAGTCAAATGAGTCAACCCCCCGCAGGACAGAAGAAAGTCTGTTCCAGCATCAGGGGCTGCAACCTAAAAGCTATTACAATCACATGCCATCCAATGTTGAGAGTCACAGTTTATCTACTAAAACTGATAAAAATAGTAATCGTTTAGTTTATATCACAAAAAATCTAATAATTGAGCGAGTATTGACATAATTTACCGTTTTCTTGCGCAAACTGACTGGATTTAGTTTCTTCTTCCGCAAGTTGCAGAGCAAGATACCACAACTGATTCTTTCGCGATGAATATTTGCCCATATTGAATTCTCAGTTTCTACATTACAGTTAAAAAACAGTTCTTTTCAATACAGAGTTCTCATCAGAATCAGTCGAGTTTCCATTATCGTAAATAGTAGAAGGTAACAATAGAAATTTACGATTGTCCGTTTCGCCTTGCCATAATTAGGCCTATGTCATAATTGTAATTATCATGACCTTTCAGATAGGCATATTTACAAAATTTAATAAGGATGTAACCGATGTATGTTTGCCTAAGTAAACATACATACATGCATACGTACGTACGTGCGTGCTTGCGTGCGTGAATACATACATAGGCCTACATACATAGATCTACATACATACATACATACATACATACATGCATACATACATACATACATACATACATACATACATACATACAGACAGACATACATGCATACATACATACATATATACATGCATACATGCACACATGCACGGTGCACGCAAACATAAACTACATGTAATCTACATTGTGCATTCTGTAGAAATACTATAAGTTATAAAAAATCATGTATTAGGCCTACACAGTGTAACATAAATAATATATGCAGCATATAATAATGCATGGGCGCCCATACGCACATAAGCACACACAAACTCTTACTCGCACACACATTCACACGCATGCACAATTGCACAATCATCAATAAGAGTAAATTGGAATGAAAAGACCTTTCTCACTGAAGCATCTCAGGAACAAGTTAGACTTGAGTTCTAACAGTTACTGTAGGCCTGACTCTAACACAATTGTCATACTAGGAACACGCTGAACGTTTAGGTATAGCCTACACCCGACTCTTAAATACATGTAGGGCCTAATTGCTTGTTACATAGAGCAGACGCGAAGCAAGTAACTTAATGTTCTCGTTAAGTTCCTTGTTGCATAGATTGTATTCTGACAGTAAGCCTACGCCAACGGTATTTGCCTATTAGGATCTTAGAGCTAGTTGGCACATCCTGGATCTGTCTGACACATAATGAGCATATTTTGCACAGTGAGACTGAACCTGCCCAGTCCCCTCCCGTCTCTGCCTTCCCATCCTCCATGGAAAACCAGTCCAAATCACATGACAGTGAGCACCTTAAGCTGCTTTTAACTGCACTAAATGCTTTTACAGTTGCACAAATTTATTTATAACTCCCGTTTTTGTGTAGAACTGCACACTGAAAAACCCTGATGTAAGAACCCTAGGCTAGAATGACAGTTAGTTCTACTAATAATTATGCCCTCCTCGCATGTAGCCTACTTATGTATATATTATTAACCGGCCGGTGCATTGACCTAGCCTACTTAGGGCTAAGCTATGCCTAATAATTATATGCAGCCTCTGTCCGTTAATTTATCGGCTGGCGTCAGTACGAAACGGTACAGGCCAATTGCACATTCAAATGTAGGCTAGACCTACTGTAGGCTGATCAGCCAGTCAACGGGACTCTCTCTTACCAAACATCTCTACCCACGCATCTTCTGCCGCCCGTTGAACAATGAACACCGCCAGCTAAAACGCGTCGGCCTCAACATCCTCCCCACACTTATAATCATGGCTGTTGCAGTAGTCGCGGGTTGGTCTATACGCGAGCATACAATGTTTAGGCGTGTACTCACCTCGAAAATATTAGTGCATAGTAGCCTATACGTGGAAATGAGCTGCAGACAGGCCTAGGCAACTGTAACGTGCACTCACCTCTAATTTTGCCACTGCAGCCAGCCCTACTTACAATGAGCATGTGCTTAATTCAGGGCTATTAATTATTGAAGTAATACTGCCTGTGGGTGAAGCTGCTTCCTTTGCACGGTGTGCTAGCTTAATTTCAAGTTCTTAATTCAACACTTTAAGTTTCTATAGTGCCCAATCAGTCTATTTTCACGTACTCAAAACATCAGATTGGCAGAACGCAGCGTGTTACATTTGGCTAATTAATTATAATTATTAGGACTATACAAAGGGTTTATACGATAATAATATGCCATTAATCCTAACTGATGATGATGAGTCTGTTCTCTGCCAAAAGGCAGATTCATTTGATGTAAAGCCACCCGTGGATGAGATGAGTGAGGTGGTTTCCCGTTGCCTTTCTCACAGACAATATTATGAGTAAGCCACTTGTCCAAGGTCGCTAAACAATGGCCTGAGGTAGATTCGAACCTGTTACCCTTCGACTACATATCACACCCCCGCGTCCCAACTAAACTAGGTTTGGTGAATATGCGATTTTGTCGTGATGTTGTCATTGGATAATTATTGTGTCACAATATGTTTTTGTATGAGACTCCAGAGGTGAATTTTCGATTATCTGGGTCCGTGGGAAAGAAGCCATGAGCCTGAAGACAGATTGCGTGATCACAGAAAGGGTGAACCTGGTGGAATAGATAGAGTGCATGCTGTTCAGTGTTCATCGATGCGTAGACTACAGCGCTAAATGGGCGTTCAATAGATTTCAACGCCATCTCTGCTGTACATGTACTTGGGATTGAGTTTGCAGCGCCTGTAGGCCTTTCCATTATCTGCTCAATCCGTTCCGGTTCCTCAGCTTTGGTGTAGCCATAGGCGCAACCACGTCCAAAAAGTTGGGGGACCAAATGAAAATTCTTATATAATATAATGCATTTGGAAAGACAGAAGCATTCACACCAGACACGAAAATAGGCCTACTAAAAGAAAGTCAAGACTCAAGAGTCACAATAATTGTCACCAAAGATCAGTTTCCGTGATTCACACAAGCAGCAGTTTCACGTGCAATCTCTGTGAGACGCCAACACTGTCGGGGTAAGATGTAGGCTTACATGCAGGATTAAAACGCTCTTGATTCAGCCTTCATTCGATCTTAATATACCAATCTATATTGAAATGGCTATTAGCAGCAGTCGGTGGCAAAAGTTGGGAGGGACCGTCCCAAGTCTCTCGTTGAAAGTTGGGGGACCGTTCGTCGAAAGTTGGGAGGGAACCGTTCGTCAAAAGTTGGGGGGACCGTCCCAAGCCTCTCAAAAGTTGGTTGTCCCATAGGGTGGTTGCGCATATGGGTGTAACCCCCACCAGGCTGGGAAGGCATAGATTAGGTGCGCTACGGTGTTCATTCGTTTCACTTCTTGTAGAGCATTAGCCCTTGGGATCGAAGCACGCCCATGGTCTACATTGACGATGAACGCGTTGCAAAGACATTCTCTACATGAGTGGTCATCCATTGATCCGATATTCCTGTTATGCATAGGACACACATAGCCTAGATTTTATCCTGGATGCCTCAGAAATCATGGGTGGAACAATTGTCTCGAAGACAATCATCTTTCGGATCTTCGTTGTATGGAGACGCAAGCAGTTCTTTCGAACCCGATCGAATATAGCCTACCTTTGAATTTCTCTATCACGATAATATCTCATAATCTCGAATCACCTCAACATAAATTATATTATGTGTCATCGGCAAAATTCACTAATGACTCAATGAGTTCAATTTAGGATGTACATAAAAAGCCCTGTATTAGCCCTTGGACGACGCTAGCTGCAATGTAGGCAGCCCCATAGGCAGTTCCATCGAATCTAGTCACATAGGGCCTACAGTACTCTCTGTTTCTGATGTAGCACATTAGTCAGTTGTATACAGGCAGCGTCTGCTGGTACTTCCATGCCAGCACAATTTAAGGCGAGCGATTGTTTTTCAGATAAATGGAGAGATAATTTTATTTTGTTTCTGATGTAGAAGATTGCTTTTACAGTTGCATAAATTCATTTAAAACTGCATCTTTTTTGGAGAACTGCACGATAAAAAGCCCAGGGCGGTAGGCCTAGGCTACTATTACATAAATGGTCAGATACAATACATATCTTACCATGACTTTGATCTTAGATTAGTAGCTTTAACTCTGTCATCAGGTTATTTCTTTTGCTTTGCAGCTTTTCCTTCAGCAGCTGATTCGCATGCACATCCTTCCATATGCTAATCATTTAAAAGATTTTTACGCATTTTACCCATTAATGTGCCATAGCCTACTCATGTTTCTCAGCGTAATTTCTCAGCTTCATTTCGAGAAACATTGCAAATTCAACATAGACTCTAAGTCTACTTCCGCATCATCAACAAAATATTCCCACACAATACTTTCTACTTTTCGCTTTAACATTTTTCTTGACATTGTCGATTTTTTAACGGTTAGCAGTAACCTTAATAAGCGGCAACACGAGAGAGAAAGAAATCAGAAGTTAAATGAGTATAAGAAATTTACTGTAAACTAGAGTGGGATTAACCTGCAATTAAAAAGGAAAGTGAAGATAAACACATATTTCACTCCAAAGTTAACGCTTTGTGAGTATTTAGTAATACAGTTGTCAGCTATTCTTTTTCAGTTCATATAACAGCGACAGTTATTCAGCATTTTTAAGTTTCAGTTTTAGTTGCAGTTAACTGCCAAACAGCGTGGCAACGAAGAGACCCTGTATAAAGGGCGCAGTGGTAAATTATCTTAATTCACTGAGAATTGGCGGGGTCGTGGATACGCAGTCAATAAAGCGAAATGTGGGAATTTTGTAGTTTGGAAAAGAAGTTGACAAATAAAACTTACTGAGCTCTACAAACAAACACTCGCATGTAGACACAGCCTATATGAAACCACCACAGACTGTAACGTGCATATGATTGTGACAGCCAAGATTCCGGGTTAAAGCCTTGGGAGGTACTGGGTAGTGCTTCGTCGTATGGCCTAATTAATTGTGAAGCCTGCATTAGTCGAATGTAGGAACCAGAAACAAAGGACAACCAGTTTGGAGGTACCCTCATGTGATAGTTCAATATGCAGACCTTGCTTAATATGCCTGCCGGCATTAGGTGTAGCTCTGCAGAAGACTGTTATTCGCTCCTGCGTCATACAAACGCAAAAACATGTTTCAAGTCAGTATAATCATGAGTTCACTGTTTGAGATACAATAGGAATTTAAATCTGAGCTACAAAGGTGACCTCACCCTAGGGTCACCCATTCCTTGCATATTATCCGAGTGATAGACCAAATGGTTATCATAAGCTTATTCAATCAATCAATCAATCAATCAATCAATCAATTTTTTTATTGAGCCAAGAAGCAAACAAGATAGCATCACATCAAAGTCAACACGAAAAACTCTTGGTTCCAAAAGGGAACCCAGAAGGGACTGCAGTGTCCCGCTAGTTAGGGCCACCTATGTTCATATTTTGATACTAGGTGTTTACAGGTTCATTACAACAAGCGTGACGTCTACAGAAATTTATATTTCATATCAGGCTTACATCATTATAAATCTAAAAATTTAACTAAGAGAACTAAACGTTCCAATTTTTAACATCACGATACTACATAATATGCGGATCTAAATATGATGATGTTATCTAAATATGATGATGTTAAGCATCGAATCTTAATTTTTAAAAATCAATACCAAACTACACATAAAGTGAGAAAACCCTTAACTATGAAACATCAAACCTTAACTAATTAGAAACAAAGCACTAAGTAAGGGAAAACAGAAGGAGGTAGGCCTATGAACCCGACTAACAGTTCTGGTCAATCAGCCATAAACGTAAATGATGCTTAAATAATTTAAGATTTGGGGTACTACAAAGGTTCTGAGACATTCTTCTCCATTCATCAGGGACCTGCACACTTAATCGAGAATTTTCTAGAGTTTGTTCGGGCACGCTCAGTTCTACATGTATACGGGGCTGAATTTCTTGTGTTGTAGGAGTGTACAGGGCGCGCCAAAAAAGACCCCCTAGGTTTTTTGCCAATGTCTTGGCCAAAAGTAAGGATTTTGAAACGATATTTTACAGTCTTACAGACAATTCATATTTACACATGATGGCCAGATTTCATCAAAATAATTATTTCAAACAGAGCAAAAGTTATACCACCGTTTTTTGACGATTCAAAAACGTAGCGCAACAAAAAGTAGCAAAAACATGATTTTACAGGGCTGTTTTTAAGGAATTTTTAGAACTGCACAACCACTTCTTTTCTTTCCCATCCTCCTCAGTAAATTACTCCCAAACGGAGGAGAATGACCCCTTTTTGCCAGTTTTAACTGTACAGAAGTGCTTCTACAACTGCAGAAATCCGTTTAGAACTGCACATTTTTCTGTACAACTGCACGTTTAAAAAAACCTGTGATTTTTATTAAGTCTCATCTCAAATAATTGTTATCAAGTAGCTCTGACATAGCCAGATGATTAATGCTACTATTTTAAACAGAAACAGGGTACCAGTCTAGCCGCAGGTCACTGTGAAGTCACTTAGCAAGATGACAATCACGTTGGTAAATAAGGAAACTGTCAGATTCGTAATTTTGCTATTAAGGCAATGAAATTCAAATGAAAAATGAAAATGGCCAAGGTGTCAATGACAGACAAAATGTTTATTCAGACACCTCTTGAGCAAGATCCTGGTGATACAAGACTATGAGCAAGGTTTACTCTGACAAAATAGTGAGCGCTCAAAAAATTGCGAGTTAAGCTGAGATTTAATAGATTTGCCGTAAATCATAGATGTAAAAAACGATGGAAACGGAATAAAAAACGGTAAAAAACGTCGTTTTTTTCGAAAAAATAAAAAACGAAAAAAAAACCATAAAAAACGGAAACGGTAAATAATTTGACTTTGCTACATCTAAAACCGCATTTTAACCTTGAAAACATTGATTAGGAACCTACTACTTGCAGGCTATCTCTTAAATGATGATGTTAAACGATGAAATAATGACTTTAGTTAGCTGAATCCTTGATAGTTGGCCGAAAACATAATTAAGGAATATCAGAAAAAATTAAAATTGAGGAAAATAATAACACAAAGTAAATGAATAAATAAAGTTAAAGAAAAAAGAAAAAACGATAAAAACGATGGGAAAAATAAAAAAACGAAAAAAACGACGTTTTTTGGGAGAGAATAAAAAACGAAAAAAACGTTTTTTACAACTATGCCGTAAATGGACGAAGCTCGGCTCAATGTCGATTGTTCTGGTTTTATTAAGAATGCCAATGGACCCAAATCTCCGGATTTGAACCCGATGGATTGATAATCAATTGCGGAGAGCTATGAAATATCACAATCTTCAGCCAAAACCAAGAGCAGTAAGAGAATTGTTGCGTGCATTGGAGTTGATGTGCGAAGATTTGCTTTTGGAATGCGTCAACAGGTTCATCAAGAATTTGGCTAAATATAGGCCTACTCAAAAGAAGTGCTGTCATTGGTGGCGAACACATTGAACACAAGTTGTGAATCACTATCAAGTTAATTTCCAAACAATTATTTGAGATATGACTTGATAAAATCACGTTCTTTTTTACTTTTTTGCGTTACGTCTTTGAATCGTTCAAAACCGGTGGGTGGCCTCACTAAAAGTCAATATAACTTTTGTTCTGTTTGAAATATTTTAATGAAATCTGGCCATTATGTGTAAATAAATATGAATTGTCTATAAGCCTGTAAAGTTTCATTTGGAGA
Organism: Lumbricus terrestris; assembly: GCA_949752735.1. Taxonomy (NCBI): domain Eukaryota; kingdom Metazoa; phylum Annelida; class Clitellata; order Crassiclitellata; family Lumbricidae; genus Lumbricus; species Lumbricus terrestris. The sequence continues at coordinate 64,851,134 of OX457037.1, read as the reverse complement.
TTCTTACTTTTGGCCAAGATATTAGCAAAAGACCTAGGTTCTTTGCGCACCCTGTATGTCTGAGTCTAGGGTAAAGAGATTGGCATGGTAGATAGGCAATGTGTTGCAAGAAAATCGATGCATGAATTAACACATTCGCAATTTGTTTAATTTGTAAAACTTTTAGAATCCCGAGCTGTGTGAATAACATTTCTGAGTGTGAGTTGTAAGGAGAACCAGCTATTAATCTGACAATTCTTTTCTGCAATATAATAATTCTGTGAAGTCGATAGTTGTAGTTAGATGTATAACATGTTACAATAGGAAAGTAAGTAAGTAAGCATGTACTTTATTGAACCGCCTGCAAACGCACTGCGGGAACAATGGACAAGAACAGAATAATTAATGCAAGTACAATCAAGACAAATAGAAATAATTATGCAATTCAATAAACACATTATACAACTACACAATAGACATGTTGTGAACTATACAGGAGAGTACTTAGGCTAGGACATGTACGAGTATATCATATAGTACAAGGTGAGCAGAATGTTTCTAGGCAGTAAGTAAGATATTCTGGTTAGTATTCCTATGCTTTAGCCAGTTTTAAAATAATGTGTTCTATGTGTACTGCACATTCCAGGTTAAATGTTGGTCCACGTAGACTCCAAGGAATATTGCAGATTTGACTTGTTTAAATATCGATAAATGGACTCTTATCCTCAGTTGTGGAGTTGGTTTCCTATCAGAGCAAAAGAGAATGTATACTTTGGTTTTTGTCAAGTTAAGAGATAGTTTGCTTGCCTTGAACCAATCAGACACTAGTACAAGTTCTTCATTAAGGATTCGTATTAGTTCTTCGTAGGATTTGTGTTTGAGACGAAGATTTTGGAGTCGTCAGCAAATAGCACAAAGTGCAGAATAGAGGATATAATATTGGAAGGTCGTTGCTGTAGGCCTATATCAAGAATAGAAGAGGACGTAATATTGAGCCTTGGGGTACTCCAAATTTAATTAATTTCCAGCTTGAAGTTGTGCCATTGCATTTGACTTGTTGTACGTGCGGTTTATATTTATTATTCCTTAACAACTCTTAACCAGGTAAATAGCATGTTCCTGGAAACGGCGAATCCCAGCACGATAATTGTCCATCCTGCAATAATGAAGCGTCATTAGTTGGTTCGCATGAAATTCAAAACAATCCATCTTTTTACCTTCAATAACAGTTACTGATAGTCTTAAGACGTTGATGATATTCAAACATAATAATATTATATCGTTCAACCAAAATGTGGCTGCATATCTGTAGCAGGTGGTCTAAGAATTAAAACAAACGATTTTGTCTATTAAATCTTTGCCCCAAAAAAGGCTTATTTGTCTCACACTGGAAATATCAAACACCAATATGCATCCGCCGTTCGCTAAGTTGTCACAGACGAGCAGACGACCATTCAATCCATCAACGAATATTCTTCTTGGATGTCTCAATCCGTGTTTCTTAGACATAAACTCTCTCTTGTATTCCAAAGTAGATGTCAGTATAAAGATTTGACCGCCGTCTTCGTTGACCAACAAAAACGATCCATCTCTGTTTACTTTCACGTTGATCGGAAGGAATATTGAAAGAGAGTGCAAGGCTTTATCGGTAGGCGATATCAACAGCTTTCCATTGCAATCTACTATGCAGATTCCGCCTTTCTCAGACCAGTTGTAGCAGACCACAAAACGGTCACCGGACAGTTTAACTGCATGCCAAGGTTTGGATACTTCAAGTGCTATCTCCCGAACCAATTGCCCATCTGGAGCGATTTCCAGTAATTTATCTTTATCTCTGACCGCCAGGATGATATTCGATTTATCGGTTACAGACAATCGACCCCAATCGTTACCTCTCCAGACTTTATTTAAGATATTTCCATTTATATCGATCCTAAAGATTTCCATGGGTTGGCCTAGAGGTTTACCGTCGATTATATACAGGCAATCGTCTCTAGAGCACGACACGATATCTCGCGGTTCTTCTAACTTCTTAACGATAAAGCTTCTTTCAAAATGAAGAATAGTTCTGTTGTAAACTTCCACTTCCGAATTCTCTTCTGTTACGACAAAAATCTCATTGGCTAAAACCGCCAATGCGTAGACATTTGCGTTATACCTTTCTGCTGCTTTTGTTCTGACTGTCAGAAGTAATTTCGATTCAGTTTTAAAGTCGACGACTTCTACACAAAAACAAAAAAATTTGTTACTACGATAAATCTATGTTTGAGTAAACAAATAGGCCTAGTCAAATTTCAGAAGCACAAGGTACATATAAAAATTATACAAATCAACGTAAGCACTACATACAATTATATTCTTTATACAAAAGTTAGACCTACAGGCCCTACACAGCATAATAAAAGTAGGGCCTTATATAACATAAAAATAGGCCATATTAGCCTATATAGTAAAAATAGAAATGTGGACTAACAGCGTTAAGACAATGGGCTACAATATATGTAGGCCTTCGTTCACCGCTCGTTTAGATGACGTAGGCTATAGTCCATTTTCAAAAAAGTCATTATAATAGAGTCTACATTTGATTACTTAGAATGAACTCAATATTGCCTTATTCCGTAATTGTACAATCGTGTGCTATTTTAAAGGCAGTTTGCTATAAACTAAAGAGTAATTAATAATATGATGTCCTATTGTTTATGTAACATCTGATATGAATATCTCATGAAACTTTAGATTAGAAGTACAGAAATATACTAATACTCAAAACTCACTTTTGTTCTTTGTGAAATCATTCACGAATATGGTTATACTAGTGGGGACGAGTATTTCTTTCACAGATGAGAGTCTGTCTTGGGAATTTAGTTTGAAGATAGGGATTAGTTTTTCAATTAGGATATTTGACGAATACATGCTCTGTAAATTTCTTTGTGCAGTTATTGACTGGCACCAAAACCAGATAACAATTCCATTGTCTTCCTGATGAGAGAAGGGAACGATTATGATGTCATCATCTGCGGTTTCAGATGTCGCGCTTTGATTTACAGAAAATGATTGCGATGGTTCCTGATTTAATTTTTCAATTATTGCTGCTTCCTTTCTTTCCAACGACTTCATTCCGGACGATTTAGCGAATAAACCAAATGTTTGTCTTTCCTTCACCAGATTTGTTGATATCTTAGACTTAATAAGAACTGAAAGCGTATAAAACAAATATCAATCAAGTTATCAAAATTGCCTTTGTCAACACGTCTACAGAGTGCGCCAAAAAAGACCCCCTAGGTTTTTTGCCAATAGTTTAACTAAAAGTAAGAATTTCCAAACGAAATTTTACAGGCTTATAGACAATTCATATTTACACATTATGGCCAGATTTCATCAATATATTTCAAACCGAACAAAAGTTACATCATTTTTAGTGAAGTCACCCACCGCTTTTTGACGATTCAAAAACGAAGCGCAACCAAAATTAGAGTTTTTGCCAATATCCTGACCAAAAGTAAGACTATCGAAATGAAATTTTACATGCTAAAAGAAAATTCATATCTGCACAGGGTGGCCAAATTTCATCAAAATATTTCAAACAGAACAAAAGTTATACCACTTTTAGTGAGGCCACCCACCTTTTTTGACGATTCAGAAACGAAACACAACAATAAGTAACAAAAACACGATTTTATCAAGTCTCATCTCAAATAACTGTTGTCAAATGAACTTGGTAGTGCTTCACAACTTGTGTTCAATGTTCCCACCACCAGTGCAAAAAACTTCTTTTGAGTCTCTTTGCAAAGTTCTTGATGGACCTGTTGATTAATCTGACAGATTCCTTATTTACCAATTTGATTGTCATCTTGCTAAGTGACTTCTCAGTGACGCACAGCTACGCTGGTACCCTGTTTCTTTTTTAGATAGTAATAATAATGATCATCTGGCATTATCGAGGCTATTTGATACCAATTATTTGAGATGAGAAAATAATTTGTGTTTTTGTTACTTTTTTTTGTTGCGTTTCCTTTTTGAATCGTCAAAAAACCGTGGGTGACCTCCCTACAAGTGGTATAGCTTTTGTTCTGTCTGAAATATTTTCATGGAATCTGACCATCATGTGCAGATATGAATTGTCTTTAAGCCTGTAAAATTTCATTTCGATATTCTTACTTTTGGCTAAGATATTGGCCAGAATAATTAGATTGGTTTTTTGTTAATTTTTGTTGCGTCGCGTTTTTTAAATCGTCAAAAAAGGTGGGTGGCCTCACTAAAAGTGGTGTAACGTTTGTTGTGTTTGAAATATTTTGATGAAATCTGGCTATATAAATGTGTAAATAGCCTATGAATTGTTTATAATCCTGTAAAATTTCATTTGGAAATTCTTACTTTTGGTCACGATATTGGCAAAAAACCTAGGGGGGTCTTTTTGGCGCACCCTGTATATATACAACTATCAGAACAATGCATATTTTAACTGTACAACCACTTGGACATATGAACCAGGCGATACTCCTTTCTAGATGAAAATTATTTGATTATTTAGCTTCTAATTCGAAATACTCAACGAACGATACATTTTCTGGAAATGCACACTATAAAAATAGAAGTGGTGTGTGTTCACAAGTTACACATAAGTCCACTAATATTTCTGGAACTGATGGATACTCTAGGTGTATTATACTGTCCTATTTCTGTCTTTACGGTAGCTGTGGAGAGATTATACAACGGAGTGCAGGCTCCATAGAGTCGGAGTTCACAGCTTAATATTGTAGCCTATAAAAGAAGTGTGTGGATTCGCTGAACATTTACCGTTTCAAACTCCAATTTTTTCTAATGCTTATTTACTTGAGAAATTTGCATTTCATGATATTTCTAATGGTTAAACCGTTGTCTACGTTGGTGAATTAATGCCGTCTTTTCAATTTCATTGCAGATTAGGCTAGGCAGTATCACAGTGTTCACGATGACTCTTTTTATACATACTTCTATTTCAGAAAAAATTATTATTATAGGATCTGTCTATTAAAACAATGAATTGTTGCTTAAGCTTCAAATTTTAATTAAGAAAATAACGGGAAACTCACTCATCTCATCCCCAGGTGACTCTAAAGCCAGTGGACCTGCCATATCATCATCATCGCCATCGTTATCGTCATCATCATCATCATCATCATCATCATCATCATCATCATCATCATCATCATATTCGTCGTCGTCATCATCATCATCATCATCATCATCGTCGTCGTCAGCATCATCATCATCATCATCATCATCATCATCATCATCATCGTCGTCGTCGTCGTCGTCGTCGCTGTCGTCGTCGTCAACAACATCATCAACTAGCATCTAGCATCGTTCAGTTCCTCTGCATGATTGTTTGATAATTTTGTACAGGGTTCAGATATGACCCGACGGTCATGGATGGCATCCAGTCACTTTTTCAAATCTGAACGCTGTCATGCCACTAAGTAGCCTAGGTCAGCACAACCAGGCATCCAGGCACTCATTTTTTACACTTCAAGTACGGATTTCGTAACTATAACTGAATGCAAAACATAAGCATACGAAATGTAAGAAAAATAAAGACAAGAGTTGAGTATTATAGACATCAGACAATGGTAATTACCTCCTCCTTTTTGTAAAAGGTCAGCAACGAAATTCTGCTTAGCTTCACGAAGGCATTCCAAGACCTTCAACCATTTGTCTTGCTCGAACGTAATCGCTTTCATCCAATACAGAAGTTCATCGTTCCTGTAGAAGTTGCCAGGCTGATTGCTCAGGTGATGTCGTTCTTCAGTCGTGATACAATTTTTCTCATGCAGAACATTGATTAGACGATCCGAATCAATGTTCTCCAACAGGAACTGATAGTTGCTCTTAATCACATGACTTTCTGTGCAAAATAGCAATAAGTAGGCTATGAAGTCTATCTAGTTATCTAGGCCTACTAGTAGCAACTCAATTAAATCTCCTGAAATGTTGAAGGGCAGTAATAATAATAATAATAATGACGACAATTTCTATGGCGCCGTAACACAGCACATGCCGTTACAAGGGCGCCTCTACAAACACAAACACAATCTGTCAGATGTACGCCTTGGAAAAAAGATATGCCTTGAGTCGAGTTTTGAAAGTTTCAACTGAGTTGGCCGAACGAACAGAGGTAGGCAGATTGTTCCAGCAGCGGAGACCAGCAGTTGAAAAAGCACGCTCCCCGAAGCATGTCCTTGTCCTCCGCACATACAGATCTCCTTTCACACTTGATCTCAGCGCAAGTCCAGCACCTGACGAAGCCGTCTGCATGCAATATGATTTGAGGTAGTCCGGTGCAAGGCCATGTAGTGACTTGTAGACCAGCAATGAGAGTTTGTATTCAATGCGGTACGGTACCGGAAGCCAATGCAGCACGTCACGCAGTAATGGCGTCACATGATCGTCATACCATTTTTAAATTAACCACGCAATGCAAGGTTCAATTATCTAAAGACAGTCAATGTTAAGCCTACAAGAAAAAATTTCTTTGAAATGTCAACATTACCCTATCGTTTACCTTGCCAGTAATAAAACGGAGCATATTTCATTAAGACTACATGGCAATATTAAATCCTTTCTCACGGAATAAAGAAATGCCCACCTTGAGTAACTGATCTGATAAGCAAGCCTTCTGGCTTACCATTGACCTGTTCTAGCCGCGCCGTTGCCATTCTGAGTTTGTCATCCAACTTTTCTCTAATATGTTTTTCAATCTCCAGTTCTTCTTTTAACTTGATTATTAAGTCACTTTCTAATGATCGTTCTTCCATTGTGCTTTTCTGAATTTCAATCAGGTCAAGCTTTTCCTTTTCAGCCAGCTGTAGACTTTTCTCAATCTTTTTCAGTCGCTCTAGAAGATCCTTGTTATTTTCTTCTGCATGATTTAACTGCATTTCGAGCTCATTCCGTATTCCTTTCTCTTTAGCTAACATCTCGGTTACTCCCTTCAACTTGTCTCTTTCTATTCTCAACAAAATCATTTCGCTATTGCACACCTCTAAGGCATCTTTAGTCGCTTTACGTTCATATTCGCTGGTTGGCAAACGGGTTTTAAGTTCTTGCATTTGTTGTTGGAAGAATTGTTTATCGTATTCTGCTTTTCTCAATTTTTCCTCCATTTTCATGATGGCACTTTTGTTCAAGAGTTTTTTTTCGTCGAATCGCCTACATTTCGCTTTTTCATTGTAGATATCTGCTTTCAGTTTCTCTATCGTCTCTTCTAAGTGCATTCGATCCTTATTGCTTTGGCATCTTTCGCTAATTAAATCTTGTTCCATTGAATGCAGTTTTGATCGGTACATCTCATTTAAAGACGCAACAGCCGGGTATTGATTGACGTTTTCCCTCAACTTTTCCAGCTCCACGTTTGTCTCGACGACAGTCTCTTTCTTTATCCTATGACATTCTATCAAGAAAATCAATTCATAAAACTAGAATGTTATGTTTAAATAGGGCCTGCCCTTATTCTCTAGCTGCTATCATTGACCGCCATTGTTGTTTGAATTCTCCTTGGTCTAATTTGTCCTACTTATTTTCATGAATACCTTCTATATAATAAATTGAAAAACAAATTGACATGCTGACTATAATTCATTCATTCATTATTAGAATTTATATAGCGCCCCTTCTAGAAACTACTCAGAGGCGCTCCCAGCCCAGCCACGACAAAAGAAAAAAGATTCAAGGGATTTAAGAAATAGAGATTGACTGGTCAAGTGGAGGAGATGGAGGTTAGGAGGGAGGTCATTCCAGATTGACGGCCCACAACCGAGAAGACTCGGCGCTGTCTGTTAGCTAAGCGAGCCCGTGGAACAAGCAGTAAGTTGTCCATTCGCAGCAGAGCGAAGGGCCCGACGCGCTTCAATGTCAGAGACTGGGCGACAAAGAACGCGCAGGTAAGATGGAGCACAACCAAGGATATATACAGCGAGAAACAAGGGCAGCAATTCGATAATGGATGCGTTGGGCTATTGGCAACCAGTGCAGCACATCACGCTTGTAGGCAGAGACAGAGGAGAATTTAGTAATTCGTCCAATGAGCCGGGCAGCAGAGCGCAGAACCCGATCTAACCGCCCCAGAATCCCAAGGGCAAGGCCAACAAAATATTGAGCATGTCTCCTTATAGTATACTAGCTGGGGTACCCGGCGTTGCCCTGGAAATTTAGGATTCGATCCGCTCCGGCCACAACCCCACCACACAACACACCACGACACTCCGACCTCTATCAGTACGCCACCGAAGAAATTTGGGTTTGACGAAAATTTCCATCCCCATCCCACCCCCACCCCCACCCCCTCCAACCCAACCCCTCCCACTCCCACTACCACCACTCCACCCCACCCCAACCTCCCACTCCATCCTCCTCCACCCCACCACCACCCCCACCCCCTCCACCCCAACCCCACTCCCCTACTCCACCCCACCCCAACCCACACACCCCACCCCTCGACCCCCTACGCCACCCCGCAACACCCCTCACCTCCATACCACTTCTTCACCTCCACCCCACTTTAGACACCTCTAAAACGTTTAAAATCGCTGCTTTTATACGTGGCAAGCAAATGAAAATTTATAGCGAAAATTACCTTAAACACCTCTTAAACGGTTAAAATCAATGGCAAGCGAATGAAAATTTATAGCGAAAATTAGTGTTTTCGGCCCCCCCCGCACCCTGGCCCACATGGTGGTAGAGATTTGACAACCACTGATCCGGGTGGTTCTGATGGCCCTCTATCTAGGAAAAAAATTCATATCAATAGCCGCATTTTTTGGAAAAATATTTGGGGGGTTTCGCCCCCACCCTGGCCCCCATGGTGGCAGAGAATCGCCAACCCCTCGACTTTGCGTTTCGTGCCGAGACCTACACAGTAGTGAAGGTTTGGAGTGAAAAGCTCAAAAACTGTGAGCGTGCATTCTGGACAAAGTCACATACCCACATAGCCAAGTCCTTTCTTATAGATATAGAATTATAGATGAAAGGAACCCGATGAGGCACATACTGGCAATCACCTAACGAGAGCTTTGTCCAAAGACATCTTGTTCTTCGTCTTTAGGCTATTGCTAATCGGAGTAAATTATTCTTGTATAGACTAAATCTTTAGCAAATCGAATATTACCTTGAAATAGTATATGGTAGCACATCATCAAACAATCTTCTGGTTTGTCCAAATGAAATTTGCGAACAGAAGCGACTTTGATAGCGATTTCTGTTTGCGGTTGACACTCAAGTTTTGCTAGCCTTGCTTTGAATCTGACTCCTTGAATCTAAGAATGGAAGAGATATTAGGCCTACATTGTAGGACAGCTATACCACAGTATATAGTTGTAGTTCCGCATGTGCAAAACGATAAACAAACGACTATAATAATTGTCCATCGCATAATGTTTAAATAACGATCTCTATCACCTCTGTCTTTTTCGTTCTCATAGAGAGATAGAGAAAACGAAAGATTTATAACATAGAAGATGTAAGTATAAAGTCAATTCTCTGGAGTTAATTGGCATCCAATAGAGTGATCTGAATCTATTAGGCTTACATAAAACCACCTTTGACGTCCAAGTGGCTGATTCATACCCTTCGATGTTGAACTTTTTTCTCTGTGTTTTTGGCAACAGCGTGTATCGACTTAGAGTCATGTTGAAGTGCGGTTGACCGAGTGTCTGGCTTTGATGGTGGAACCGGTTTCGAGAAAGGACGTGATGGAATAAGTTTCTGTCTCGGTTTAGGAAACATTTTCGGCAGAATAACTGGCTTCGAGGAAGAAGGCAAGACATCAATTTTCTGTTTCGATCCATGCATGTTTTTGGGAAGCAGCTCCTTGCATGTACTCCTTGGTGTTTTAACTGAATGTGGTAGGCCCATCGATGCTCTATGTGAATCTGTGAACGCAATAATTTCCAAACTAAGTCAAAAAATTAATAGACCTATTAGCATAGGTGTACGAGGCGGGGTCCAGGGGCAAATGCCCCCCCAAATTTCGGGCAAGTCTGTTTTTTGGGCAAGCAGACCGGAAAATGACTTTTAGAAAAAGGTCGACAACTTTTTTGGGGGAAAAGTAGTATTTTCCACGAGATTTCAGGTTTTATTTTTCGGAGAGAAGTTAAATCTTTGAATCTTTGCTCCCCCACTGCTGAAATCTCCCGTACGTCTATGCCTATTATAGCTATTACTAATATTAAAGCGACACGTTTCTCGAACATTAGAATAACGTTTGCAGCCGAACATTGCATGAAAACGTTCCCAAAACGTTTCAAAAAAGTCTGAAGGTTTTGTACACTAAAAATAATCTTAATATTGACAGGGATCCTACAAACGAACTATTTTAGATTCAACTGGTTTAAGACGCAGTTGACATTGTCTGAAGCGATCCTTCTTTGTGGAAAATAGACTTATATTAAAGCGAAGAGCGAAACGTTACTGGAATGTTAGAATAATGTTCGCAGCCGAACGTTGTATGAAAACGTTCCCAAACGTTTCAAAAACGTCTGAAGATTTTATGCACTAAAAATTGTCTTAATATTGACAGGGACCCTATGAACGAACGATTTTAGATTCAACTGGTATAAGACGCAGCTGATATTGTCTAAAACTATCCCTCTTTATGGAAAAAAGACTAATACTATATCAAAATGTTTCTGGAACATTGGAATAACGTTTGCAGCCGAACGTTGCATGCACAGTTGCACACGTTCTAAAAACGTTACGAACACGGCTCAAAGTTTAATATGCTATGAATTGCCTTAAGTGTAGCCTATTCCGTAGACGAAGTATTTTGAATTCAACTGGTTTCAGACGCAGGTGTTAAAGGCTGAAACGATCCCTCTTTATGGAAAATAGACTAATGTTCTGATAAAACGTTTTTGTAACCCTAGAATAACGTTTGCAGCCGAACGTTGTACACAAACGTTCAGATCACGTTGTAAAAACGTCCTTGATTTGAAATATCGACAGAATTGAAGGGGATCCTATATCGAATTATTGTAGAATCCACTGGTAGGCTACACGACGCGGTTTTATGCGTTGAAACAATATTATTCTTTTCCATAGAGAATAGACTAAAATAGCCTATGGGTTATACGTTTCTGAAACATTAAAATAACGTCATAGCGTAACGTTATAAACTAACGTTCTTACAACGTTTTTGAAACGTAATAATATTTTGTTATTAAATAAATGGTCTTTATTTTTGAGGAGATTTTATCAACGTGCTATCCGTTGTAATCTGTTTCGACGCCTTTTATAGGTTTACGGAAGTTGTCAATAATTGAATAATTAACGTTTGAACAAAATATCACTCAAGCTAAATTATTTAGCTTGAGTGATATTTTGTTCAAACGTTGCTGAAACGTTACCGAAACGTTTGCTACACCGTTTTAAAATAAATTGATTTTATGTCAATAGGTCGTTTGCTTAAACGTATCTGCATTTATCTAAAATAAAACGCGGTCAATTTGGGTGCAAATAAATCCTGTGTAAAGTCAAGTAAATTTTTGTGCAAACGTTGTCTCAACGATAGGGAAACCTTTGCAACATAGACTAATCGTTTTTCTAGTAACGTCTCTACAACGTTATCGGGACGTTTATAATGTAACGTAAACCATTATTCAACGTTCCCAACTAAAATTAAACGTTGTAAAAACATTTGCGTGCTGCCTGAAGTTATGCTGCAACGGTAAGCCTTAGGCCTATACCAGTAACTTTCACTTTTATTGTGTAAATTCGGTTGCATTTTAATTAGACCCTAATTCTTTTTGAGATTATTTCATAAACGGAACTAATACCAAAATACTTGATCTACACTTGGAAAGAGTTGTGAGTTGTAATTTCTTCAAAGCATTGATACTGCTCCATCACAGGTTCGTGAATAGTGAATACCATGCTCCGTGAGCATAATATTATATATGCAACGTGCATGCAACATTGAAGTTTCGGCGGTCGATAAAACAGTTTGTAGGTAGGGCCTAAGGCATCTTGGGACCGTCATTATGTTTTGTGATTCGTCTTTACAACGGTATACGATAAACCATTGCACTAGAAGCTGAAGCACTGAAGCATAATAATAGTTTTGAAACACAATAACTGCACAATACGCAAATCATTATCGTAGGCCTACCTGCTAGTTTTCTAAGTTTCTCTGACAGATGACCTTGACCTGATTCTTCTAGGGCTTCTAGAAATGTCTCAAATTCTTTAGGAGACTTCTTGCTGAGCAATCCAAGCAGTAACTCATTCTTCTGGAAAAAGCCGCTCACACAGAATATGCTTTCTTTCTGGCGAACTGTTAACACGTTTTGTTGACACAGCAGAGAGATTAGACCACTTTCTGTGTCCAGGTTCTCTGACAGCCACATGAAATTCCGGCAAATCAAGTCCTTGTGATAAGAGTCTGTATTTGTATCACGTGCTGGAATGGATCAAAATATTATAATTAGCTCAAACTTTGCCTCGAATAAATTTCGACAAAAAAACCAATGGCCTATTATTTTAGATTCTGCTTCTAAAAAGTGTACTTTACTTTAGGCCTACTCACTTCAAAAATGAAGTGTTAAATGTTCACGTTCAGTTAGTTTACACATGTTATTGACTAGACAATAACGAGTAGACTCGCAAGAAACAGCTAAACCTATGTGTTAATGCTATGTGTCTATTTTTGGAGATTTTTTATGTAATGGACTGACTGGTTAAATTATTGGCTAGCGCTTCATAGGCCTACATGTACTTACCGTCGTTGCCCGACACCAGCATTTGATATAAATGCAGTTGGTTTGTTGATTTAACAAGTGACAGAAAGCATTCATAGACATCTCTCGGTTTCCTGGCTATGATGCTTAGCAGCTCTTCATTGGCTCGGATTGGAGTTGATTGCAAAGACTGAATGTGCTCTAACTCCCTCAACGATAATTTTTCTTCCTGATACATCGTTGCTATTATGTCTCCCAGGCAAGACAGATTATTAACCAGTTGGTTGTATTTTGCTTGAATTCTCTGACCATGTCCTTCTATAATGAATTAAAAACATTGCAATGACAACCACATTGCTGTAGTTCAGCCAATGCATTTTAGATTTAATTTGACTCAGTTTGTTTATCATAAATATTTTTATTGCGTACACATGGCAAATTATGTTGCCCATAATTACACCGTGATTCAAAAAAAACTAAGCCAAACTGTTTTTCATATATCTCTAATGCCTGATAACATAATTTTTATCACGCTGAAATTTTCCAAATATTTAGAGAATTGGACCAAGAATATAGTTCCAAAATTTCATGAGATAAAGTTGAACGGATACAAAGATGTGAATATTTCAACTTCATATGCCGAAATTTCAGTTTACAAGCAATTTTCTGTCAGATTCAATAAAATGTTTTCTTATATCTCTAATGCCTCATTCAAAAATTTTCCAGATATGTAGAGCAGCGTTTCCCAAACTGGGTTCCGCGGGGCGAGCCCAAGGGTTCCGCGAGAAGTTGAGAAAAAAGATTTTTTGTGTGAGAAATATTAGGCTACTACAATACAACATTTCAAACAGCTTTTGAAAATGCACCGGAAGTTTGAAACTAGCGTCAATCGTCTTTTGTGTTTTGTCCTCAACCCGACCTTTCAGTGATTATTAACAATCCAATAATTGGCCTAGTAGCCTAATGTACATGTAGTTTGTATAAGCGTAGACATCTCTGCTGAACGTAACACAGGTCAGAGCTTTAGGCCTTAGTCTGAGCAGAGACGCAGTCATCTTTGTTATCGTTATCTCGACGAAACTAGTCTGAGCACCGTAAAACGCAAGTTTAAAAAGAATCGCCAAGTCTGCATGATCGTGTAGCAGTAGCAGCAAATAGTGATTTTAATTTGTTTGTGTGAAAATTTGCCCAAATTGAGCGACTTCTACGTACGCAAGCTAGTGTTCTATACCCTCTTTTATTTAATTTAGAAACGTGAAACGTTTTCCAAACTCACACGATTTTTAATGGTTCTCGAGGAAACCATCGTTCAGAAATTGCAAATCATTTTCAAGACCTGAAAGCGAACTTAGTTAAATGCTTCCTTTTCATGAATTGCGATAGGCCTAATAGGATACGAAACCTCTCAATGAAGGTGAAAAGCAGCCAATTCTTCTAATGGAGACTACGAACGTCTAATTGATCTATCACAAATGAAGCCGAATTCCAATAAACCTTCTTCACATTCTAACCTCATGTAGGGCATAGATCTACTCTCAGTAGGATCCACAAATCGTGGCTTTTAAAATAGTTCAATTTAATCTTTCATGATATTGTAAGAAAAGTAAACTTTCTATAATTTAGTGTATTTAGGTATTTAGTGATTTAGGCTTATAAATTATTAGTAGCCTTTGCTCCCGTGCGTTCCGCATGGTTCAATGCGTTTAGTTGAGATTGGGATTCCGCCAGAAAATATTAGGACGCGAAGGGTTCCGTGGCCCAAAAAGTTTGGGAAACGCTGATGTAGAGAATTGAACTAACAATATGACTCCAACAGTATGGTTTGATTATTGAATTAAAATAAGATGCTCAAAATGTCCTCCTCTTGCTTGCAACGTTGCACGCAAGTCTGGAGGCGCTGGCGCCATTAGGCAGCAGCATGCATCGTCGATTATCCTCTGGGTCAGGTCATCCCACACATCCAACAAGCGTTGCTTCAGATCGTTTATATCATGGATTGTTGTCTTGTAGACTCGGTCTTGCATCACGTTCCACACTTTATAGTCGACAGGATTCAAATCTGGGCTGTTCGGAGGCCATAATGTGGGAGAAACGAAGTCTGGCGCCTCTCTTGTCAGTATTTCGATGGTTTCCTTGGCTCTGTGAGCTGGCGCTGTTCTGTTGAAAAAGAAACAGCCTTTTGGGGCTAGATTTCTGATTACATGTAGAAGATATTGTGATAGCAGAACGTCGCGATAATAGGCTCCATTAATTTTTACTCTAGGATCACTGAAGACCGCAATTGGAAACTATCAAGCGTCGAAACCGCAAAGAACGCCATAACAGACTCGCTGAAAACAGAAATTTCGGAAGATCAAGTTGAAAAATTCATATCTTTCAATCCGTTCAAAAATATTACATGATATTTTGGAATCCTATTCTTGAATATCAATTCTCTAAATATTTGGAAAATTTTAGTATGATTAATCATCAGGCATTAGAGATATAAGATAAACAATATGACTTACATTTATTGAATCTAGCAGAAAATTGCTTGTAAGCTGAAATTTCGTCATATGAAGTTTAAAGATTCATATCTTTGTATCCGTTCAACTTTATCTCATGAAATTTTGGAATCATATTCTTGGTCCAATTATCGAAATATTTGGAAAATTTTAGCGTGATATTTGATCATGCATTAGAGATATATGAAAAACAATTTGGCTTAGTTTTTTTTGACTCACGGTGTATATGCATATGTAGACCTATATAGGCAACATAATTTGACCATGTATATTGTATAAGCAACAAAAATATTTATGAGAAACAAACTGAGACAAAATAATATAAATGCATATATTACATATATGATTATAGGCTTATTGATTGTATTTAAGGATTTATAATGCACCTTTTGCAGAATATGTATTCATAGGTCCTCATAGTGGGAAACAAGAAGAAACAGGAGTGAGGTTGCCAATACATCAGCATTTCTCACATCCGCGCTATCTCAAGCCTCTGATGTTAAAGAGTTATCGTCAGAATAGATCTACAATTACGTATTAAACAGCAAACACGGCCCGAACTAGAAAAGTCACTGGAAACAAAACTCAATCGCAAAACGACGCAAAAACACAGAGTCCAGTCAACGGATTCTGGTCTATAGTCGATAGCTGGTCTTAATTCAAAGTTCCCCGGTCAGGCTGCATGAAGAGTGCAGTTAGTGTGCTACTAAATATGTCTATGTATTAGGGTCAGGGGCGGATCCAGAGGCCAATCCGGCCATGGCTCCCCCCATTTAAGAAGTGCATGGGACGTGGCCCCATTAGGTTTCAACAAGCCATTAACTTAATGCAGCGGGAGAGAATAGCAGGATACTAGAGAGGCCATTACTCCGACAGGATGACTGATGACTAAAAAAGGTCATAAGATTTTTCGGCGACCAAGACGAAATTTTTCCCCTGTCCCAAGACCAAAAATGAAGACCCCCTTTCGAAAATTTCTGTGTCCGTCCTTGATTTTGGTAGAGGTGCAAAATGCTCCCTCTGTGAAATGTAGTGTTCAACTGTTATAAACATCTTCATAGGTCTACCACAAAAACGTTTGTTTATTAAGATGAATGTTTTCTATTTTCACGAAGATCACTATCTTATGGTAATCAATATAAACAGGCTACCGAAAATACTGAAAGCAGCAGAGAATTTGTTCTTAATTTTCAGCGATGTCTGCTGAATTAGCCTATTAAAATAAGATTACCTTCCTGCTGTGCAGTCTGAATTAATTTTGTTTCTTCTTCAGCAAGCTGTAGAGCAAAATACCACAGCTGGTCCTTTCGTGATGAATATCCAGCCATCTTAATTTCTCAGTTTCGGTGTCTTGTATCACAGTTTAAAAGCAGAGTTTTGATTGCCCGACTCGTCATTAGCCGGAATTCATATTGCTCAATGCTGTACCAGGCAAATGGACTTGCAACCCAGCATGTAGTTATGATAACAAATACGCCCATGAAGATAATAATTTTGAAGACAATGTTTATGATGATGATGATGATGATGGTGATGATGAGGATGGTGATGATGACGATGATAATGATGATGGCGATGATGATGACGATGACGATGATGATGATGATGATGATGACGACGACGACGACTATGACGATGATGACGATGGTGATGATGATGATGACGATGATGATGCTGCTGATGATAACAGTAGTAGCTGTTTTTGTGTCAGCAGTAGTAGTAGTCGCAGTGGTTGTAGTAACAGCAGCAGCAGTCGTAGTGGTAGCAGCAGCAGTAGTAGCAACAGTATAGTAGCAGCAGTAACAACCGCGAGAGAACATTTATTCGTACTCATAGCCCTTCAAACGTATGTGTCCGAAGCGGATGTTGATCACGATGCAGATGACAAAGATGCATTCACATATAAATAGTGTAGCGGACCTGCCTGGGCGCTAATTTTTTGTAAAATTGCTCCTCTACGTTTCCTTGTATGTTGTCTGTGTTCCCTTGATGTTCCCTTATGTTCCCCCGATGTTCCGTTATGTTCCTTATGTTCCCTATGTTCTGTCATGTTCCCTGTGTTCCCTTGATGTTCCCTTATGTTCCTTGATGTTCTGTTATGTTCCTGATGTTCCTGATGTTTCCTTATGTTCCCTATGTTCTGTCATGTTCCCTGTGTTCCCTTGATGTTCCCTTATGTTCCTTGATGTTCTGTTATGTTCCTGATGTTCCTGATGTTTCCTTATGTTCCCTCGTGTTCCCTATGTTCTGTTATGTTCCCTTGTGTTCCTCGATGTTCTGTATGTTCCTTGATGCTCCCTTATGTTCCCCCGATGTTCCGTTATGTTCCTTATGTTCCGTATGTTCCCTTTGTTCCCTATGTTCTTTTGATGTTCCCTCGTGTTCCTTATGTTCCCTATGTTCTGTCATGTTCCCTGTGTTCCCTTGATGTTCCCTTATGTTCCTCGATGTTCTGTATGTTCCCTTTGTTCCTTATGTTCTTTTGATGTTCCCTCGTGCTCCTTATGTTCCCTATGTTCTGTCATGTTTCCTGTGTTCCCTTGATGTTCCCTTATGTTCCTTGATGTTCTGTTATGTTCCTGATGTTCCCTATGTTCCTTATGTTCCTTATGTTCCCTCATGTTCCCTATGTTCTGTCATGTTCCCTTGTGTTCCTCGATGTTCTGTATGTTCCTTGATGTTCCCTTGTGTTCCGTATGTTCCGTATGTTCCCTATGTTCCCTCATGTTCCTGATGTTCCCTCGTGTTCCCTTATGTTCCTTATGTTCCCTATGTGTTCCTTATGTTCCTTATGTTCCCTTTATGTTCCTTCGATGTTCCCTATGTTCCTTATGTTCCCTTGTGTTCTCTGATGTTCTGTCATGTTCTTTATGTTCCCTCGATGTTCCCTTTATGTTCTTCATGTTCCCGTGTGTTCCCGCGTGTTCCCTCTGTTCCCTCCGAGCCTGGTCGGCTATAAAAGGAGCCGGCAGTCAACAGTCGACGGTCAGTGGGGTGCAGTCGACAGAGAGAGTAAAGTGCAGTCGGTCGGTTAGTCAACAGTCGACAGTGCAGTCAGTCAGTGCCGGAGTCAGTAAGTGCCGGAGTCAGTAAGTGAAGCAACGGTCAGTCAAGCGTCAGTCGTCACGTCTGTCAGTCGAACGTCGGCCAGTCAGTGAGTCGCAAGAACAGTCACGTCGCAAGAACAGTCACGTCGCAGGCCAGTCAGTACAGCCAGTCGACACGTTGGTCGCCGGTCGGTCATACATCGGCGGCTCAGTCAGCGGACTCCCTCGATCACCGTCGGTCAGCGGACTCAGACACCGTCCGCTCAGTCACTCGGCGAACTGTGGTTAGTCAGTTATCGTGAAGAACATTGTCGTCGCTCCGACTTGCGGAACTGTATTGCGAAGGACACTTCAGTTGACGTTTGGTTGCGGTATGAAGTAAATTCGATAAGCGGACATTGTGTGCTGAAAACAGTGAAAGAACTTGCAGAACTGTATTGCGGCGGACCCTTTGACACTCGGTTGCGGTTCGAAGTAAGGTGTTTCAGACTGCGGAATTCGACAAGTGAAAGTTACGGTCCGAACAGTGAAACATTGCGTTTGAACTTACCTGAAGGATTATTTCAGTTTACTTCGTAATAAAGTTGTTCATCTTCTTCAAGTCTCCTAATGGACTATTAGGAGCCGTACCCTGCCTTACCACTAGAGAGAGAGAACGGTCCGGGGGCAACGTCATCCTGGTGTCAAGTTCGAACCCCGGGTCCGCCACAAATGGTACCAGAAGTGGGGTACATTTGTTTCTGTTCTTCGTTGGACTTTCGTCGGAATTGAATTCTGAACTCTGTGGACGATTCAATTTGTTTTTCTGAACTCTGCCGTTCCGTTGGATCTTGATTTTCGATTCTGCAAGAATGGATGCTGCAGCTTCTTTCGCACGGTCAGACGCTGCTGCTTTACGGACGACTTCGACACCCGCCGCCAGACGAGAAACGAACGCTTTGGACGATTCTGAGGTGGATTCCAGTCGATTTCTCGAGTTGGTTGACTTCGATTTCCAGGACCTACCGAAGAAGGATCGGAAAACAGTGCAGCTGTCGGAAACCACCGCTGCGGACTCGAAACGCGTGGACGATCAGAGTCATCCGTGCGGATCAAGAAAGACACCAATGAAAGCCGGAAAATTCGACGGAACCGGGTCTCTGGAGTCTTTTCTCGCCCAGTTTGAAGTATGCTCCAGATACAATCGTTGGTCGGACAGTGACAAAGCGGACTTCTTGCGTTGTTCGTTGGAGAAATCTGCCGTTCAACTCTTATGGGATTTTGGCGCGCAAGAAGATGTCACCTACGAACAACTGGTGGAACGGTTGCGTCAAAGGTATGGTGCCGATGGACAGGCTGAAACGTTTCGGACTCAATTGTATTATCGTCGCCAGAGACAGGACGAGAATCTAAGTGACCTTTTGCACGATATCCGACGATTGGTTGTCCTAGCCTACCCGGTTCCATCTAACGCCACCACGGAGATAGTAGCGCGAGACGCATTCCTGGAAGCGATTCGTGATCGGGAACTATCTCTGAAAGTTCGAGAAAAAGAGCCGCGTACAATAGACGAGGCTTACCGGATGGCTCTTCGATTGAGCGCGTATCAGAACATGGGCGATGTCGATGACCGACGTCGAACGCAGAATCGTGTCAGAGGAATGCAAGGAGGAGACGCGGGCGAACAACTCCAGGCACAACTCAACAGCTTTCTGGTGGCTCAAAGGAAGTGGCAACAGGAACTGGAGGAGAAGATGCTTCGGCGTATGGAAGAGCTTCGAGAACCGCCCCGTGCTGCGGTTCCACAGCGAAACTTCGACGTCCAGCGGAATTCCGATGTCGACATCACCTGCTACAACTGCGGTCATACCGGCCACATTGCCCGTCGCTGCCGTCAGCCTCGTCGTTTTACCGGTCGCCCAAGAGAATCACGCACAGCGGAAACTGCCGATCTGGAACCGGAAGAATCAGTTGCCAACAACCACACAGCCCATGAGCAGCCGAGAGTCTTCTCAAACAACGCCATATACGTCCAAGCAACCATCAACGGGCGACTCCGGACGTGTCTTATCGATACAGGCTCGGAGGTAAGTATAGTGCCTTTTGATCACGTAGAGGAGCTAGAATTGCAACCCAGTACCCGCACCCTCCGTGCCGCAAATGGGTCTGATATAAGAGTCCTGGGTCAGGTGACGCTACCCCTTAAATTTTGGAGAGGTTTTTCCATATCTAGTAACTTTTTGGTGTCTGACCAAATTTGTGAGGTAATGTTGGGTATGGATTGGTTACGCGCAAACCGATGCCGCATTGGGTTTGGTGTAGGTGCTGTTTTTATTGGGAGGAAACGCATTCCATTGGTCAAAGGAAATGGGTCGACCTGGTGTCGAAGAATTGTAGTTGCTGAGGAAATAGAAATAGCGCCTCGTTCACAATGCGATGTTCCATCTAAGACATTGTATGGAAATTTAGCTGTCACCTCTTCTGCATGGATGACCGAGTCATCGGAGATTTTGCCGGGAGTACATGTAGCTCGAGTTTTGTTAGCAGATAAGACTAGCGAAGCGCCGGTAAGAATAGTAAACTTGGGAGAAAATGTCATTCGGTTACACCAGGATCAGTTAATTGGAGGATTACATCCTGTTCTGGTGGCTGAGGAAAACCAAGAAAGTGTAAATGCAAAGGTAGGGCTTGAAGACAACCCTGTAATGGACAGTTTGATTCGAGATCTTCCTGAGGAGGTGCCCTCTGAGGCGAGAGATTATTTAAGGGGACTATTGGCCAGTTACCAGGACGTATTTTCGATGACAGAGACAGATCTGGGACGGACGACCTTGTGTGAACATAAGACAGATACCGGAGAGACTCGACCAGTGAGACAACCTCTGAGGAGACAGCCTATGCACTATAGGGAAGCTATTGACCGGCAACTGAACCAAATGTTAGAGACTGGTGTGATAGAACCTGCTTTTAGCGAATGGGCGGCGAATGTAGTACTGGCCAAAAAGAAGGACGGTACTTTGCGCTTTTGCATTGATTATCGCCGACTGAATGAGCATACCAAGAAAGATTCCTATCCTTTGCCACGTACTGATGAGTGTTTAGATGCTTTAACGGGCTCGGAGTGGTTCAGCACTCTCGATTTGAGGAGTGGGTACCATCAAGTAGGCATGGATCCGAGAGATGCTGATAAAACGGCGTTCGTTACTCGAAGGGGGATCTTTCGTTGGAAGGTGATGCCGTTCGGCCTGTGTAATGCTCCAGCTACCTTCCAGCGTCTGATGGATATTGTTTTGTCAGGTCTAAACTTTGAGGTCTGTCTCGTTTATTTGGATGACGTGATTGTTTTCGGACAGTCTTGGAGGCAGCATCTTGAACGCCTTGAGTTGGTCTTTAAGCGCCTGCGGATAGCTCGGTTGAAACTCAAGCCCAGCAAATGCCATTTGCTGCGAAGGACGGTGGGATTCTTGGGTCACATTGTTTCCAGCGCCGGTATAGCTGTAGATCCAGCAAAAGTCCAGGAGGTAGCATCCTGGCCTGTGCCTTCGCGCTTGAGGGAAGTACGGGCCTTCCTCGGCCTTTGTGCGTATTATCGAAAGTTCATAGTTGGATTTTCGAAGGTCGCGGCGCCGCTTTTTGCTTTGACTAAGAAAGACAGGTCCTTCGTGTGGTCCGATGAATGTCAGGTGGCGTTTGACAAGTTAAAGGTGGCCCTGACTACGGCTCCAGTACTTAGTCTCCCAGTGGAAGGCGCCACGTATGTACTGGATTGCGATGCATCAGACCTTGGGATAGGAGCAGTGTTGTCACAAAAGATTCATGGCGAGGAGAAGGTTATCGCCTATGGAAGTCGACTGCTTTCTACAGCAGAGAAAAAGTATTGCATTACACGTAAGGAGCTTCTAGCGGTGGTCTACTTTGTCAAGATTTTTCGTCAATATCTTTTAGGGGGACACTTCATACTACGAACCGACCATGCCGCGCTTACTTGGCTGCAAAGAACGCCGGAACCAATAGGGCAACAGGGTCGTTGGCTTGAAAGACTAGCGGAGTATGATTTTGAGGTTCTCCACCGTCCCGGACGTCAGCATGGAAACGCAGACGCGCTCTCGCGTAAACTCTGCAATAAGTGTGGAGCGTCTAATTTCTTGATAGAGACTGCCCAAGTAAGAGAAGTCATCGATCGTCCGACAGATGAGGAAATTACTGGTATGGAAGATATTGTACAGGCACAACGAAGCGACTCTGAATTGAGCTTAGTCCGTACTTGGTTGGAGGAAGGAGCTGAAGTCCCCAGCCTTGTCGAAATCTTACACGAGTCCGAGGCGGTTAAGATCTACTGGCGTCAGAGGGATGTCCTTTATCTACGAGACGGAGTGGCTTATCGCCGAACGCCAGATAATGTAGAGCAGCTATTGGTGCCCAAAGCGTTGCGAGGTGAATTTTTGAAAGTGGCACATACTGGCGTAACGGGTGGCCATTTGGGAGCCCGACGTACGAAGCTACAGGTGAGAAGGAGAGCTTACTGGGTTGGATGGTCAAATTATGTGAAGAGATATTGTAAGGAATGTTCCGAGTGCTGTCGATATTGGAGAGGACAACCACCGAAGCAGGGACCATTGCAGCCTATTCCATGCGGTGAACCATGGGAGAGATTAAGTCTCGACTTGACCGGACCGCATCCCAGAAGTAGGAAAGGGCACATCTACATTCTGACCATCATGGATAACTTTTCTAAATACGTGGAAGCCGTTCCGTTAGCAAACCAAGAAGCCGCAACTGTGGCTAAAGCCCTGGTGGAGACAGTTATCTTGCGGTTTGGGGCACCTTTGCAGATCTTAACGGATCAAGGACGTAATTTTGACGGAAATCTCTTTCGAGAAGTCTGCAGGTTGCTAGAAATAGATAAAGTGCGTACGTCGAGTTATCATCCCCAGAGCAATGGACTAATAGAGCGTTTTCACCGAACGTTAAACGCGATGCTTGGGAAAGTGGTCAGTACGCATCAGCGAGATTGGGATGAGGTCCTTCCCTATGTGGTCTCTGCTTATCGGTCCTCTTGTCATGATGTTACAGGATTTTCACCGAACTACCTTGTCTTTGGGAAGGAAACGCGAGCACCATTGGACTTGGTTTATGGACGACCCAGTGAGACTTGTGTGGAAGGAATAACTTACTCGGCTTATGTTACTGCGTTGTCAGAACGAATGGAGGATGCGTATGCCCTGGTGCGACAGCACCTCAAGAGAGCAGCCGAAAGACGCAAACATGGATATGATTTGCGAGTAAAGCCAGCTGAATTCGCTGTGGGCGATTGGGTGCTGTACTACACCCCGAGACGCTTCAAGGGGCGTTCTCCCAAATGGACTAAGAATTTCACTGGACCGTTTATGATTCAGAAGTCTTGTGGACCTATAAATTTTGTCTTGCAGCGATCGGCGAAGGCTAAACCCTTCGTGGCACATATTGATAAGCTGCGACCTTATTACGGCAAGACGAAAGGCGAATGGGAACAGCCAAGTACAGTCCCTGTTGAGGTGGAGATAGTGGAACCTCCCTGTGCTATTGAGAGGCCGCGCAGGGAAGTAAAGCGGCCCGCTCGGTTTAGGTAGACAGCTAGAGTTATTGAGAAGCCGTAGAATTGTTAATGTACTTGGACAGCGATTGCAGTCTATTGTTTTTAGATTAGAAGGGTGGTAGGTAAGAGGTGTCTTCTATGGTTGCTTTTACGGTCGAATAGACTTGCAAAGTGAGTTGAACGGCAAGGCTCAGCTAGCGAATGCTTAAGCTGTTATTTCTGTGCACTCTAGCGTAGACGCTCTGAGCGCTCTTGTTCTTATAGCTATGTAGCCCTTTGAGTTGTTGTAGCCTAATGTAGCGGCTTCTTGGGAAACTTTGGAATCTGCATAGTTAGTATAGCCGCTTTGCTTTTATTGCTCATGGACAGCGAACGCTGCCTATGATGATTTGCATTTACGGGTAGCATTAGCTTATTGGACGGCTTTTAGCTTCTTGGGTGGCTTTCCAGCTTTAGTGCACATAGATTGAGACTTTTGTTTTCACCTGCGAGATAGTCCATGGTTGTTTTAGGGCACGTATAAGTACTATGAGGCCAGAGTGTTTGAGTAGCATGTAGAGTAAGATAGTTAAGATTTTGCCCAAATGGGGAGTTTATAAAATTTATTAATCCTTGTGGGAGGTATTTTTGTCTTTACGGTGGACTTACGAGCCTCTGGGGTAGTATAGTTAAGGGTTTGCCCCAATGGTGAGTTTATGTAATTAATTGACCTTGGACGAGGTTTTGCCTTGGTTTTAATTATTTTATTGTTCCCAAAGAGGGCTTTGGGCATTTTTGGTGGCCATGGAGGGGTGTAGCGGACCTGCCTGGGCGCTAATTTTTTGTAAAATTGCTCCTCTACGTTTCCTTGTATGTTGTCTGTGTTCCCTTGATGTTCCCTTATGTTCCCCCGATGTTCCGTTATGTTCCTTATGTTCCCTATGTTCTGTCATGTTCCCTGTGTTCCCTTGATGTTCCCTTATGTTCCTTGATGTTCTGTTATGTTCCTGATGTTCCTGATGTTTCCTTATGTTCCCTATGTTCTGTCATGTTCCCTGTGTTCCCTTGATGTTCCCTTATGTTCCTTGATGTTCTGTTATGTTCCTGATGTTCCTGATGTTTCCTTATGTTCCCTCGTGTTCCCTATGTTCTGTTATGTTCCCTTGTGTTCCTCGATGTTCTGTATGTTCCTTGATGTTCCCTTATGTTCCCCCGATGTTCCGTTATGTTCCTTATGTTCCGTATGTTCCCTTTGTTCCCTATGTTCTTTTGATGTTCCCTCGTGTTCCTTATGTTCCCTATGTTCTGTCATGTTCCCTGTGTTCCCTTGATGTTCCCTTATGTTCCTCGATGTTCTGTATGTTCCCTTTGTTCCCTATGTTCTTTTGATGTTCCCTCGTGCTCCTTATGTTCCCTATGTTCTGTCATGTTCCCTGTGTTCCCTTGATGTTCCCTTATGTTCCTTGATGTTCTGTTATGTTCCTGATGTTCCCTATGTTCCTTATGTTCCTTATGTTCCCTCATGTTCCCTATGTTCTGTCATGTTCCCTTGTGTTCCTCGATGTTCTGTATGTTCCTTGATGTTCCCTTGTGTTCCGTATGTTCCGTATGTTCCCTATGTTCCCTCATGTTCCTGATGTTCCCTCGTGTTCCCTTATGTTCCTTATGTTCCCTATGTGTTCCTTATGTTCCTTATGTTCCCTTTATGTTCCTTCGATGTTCCCTATGTTCCTTATGTTCCCTTGTGTTCTCTGATGTTCTGTCATGTTCTTTATGTTCCCTCGATGTTCCCTTTATGTTCTTCATGTTCCCGTGTGTTCCCGCGTGTTCCCTCTGTTCCCTCCGAGCCTGGTCGGCTATAAAAGGAGCCGGCAGTCAACAGTCGACGGTCAGTGGGGTGCAGTCGACAGAGAGAGTAAAGTGCAGTCGGTCGGTCAGTCAACAGTCGACAGTGCAGTCAGTCAGTGCCGGAGTCAGTAAGTGAAGCAACGGTCAGTCAAGCGTCAGTCGTCACGTCTGTCAGTCGAACGTCGGCCAGTCAGTGAGTCGCAAGAACAGTCACGTCGCAAGAACAGTCACGTCGCAGGCCAGTCAGTACAGCCAGTCGACACGTTGGTCGCCGGTCGGTCATACATCGGCGGCTCAGTCAGCGGACTCCCTCGATCACCGTCGGTCAGCGGACTCAGACACCGTCCGCTCAGTCACTCGGCGAACTGTGGTTAGTCAGTTATCGTGAAGAACATTGTCGTCGCTCCGACTTGCGGAACTGTATTGCGAAGGACACTTCAGTTGACGTTTGGTTGCGGTATGAAGTAAATTCGATAAGCGGACATTGTGTGCTGAAAACAGTGAAAGAACTTGCAGAACTGTATTGCGGCGGACCCTTTGACACTCGGTTGCGGTTCGAAGTAAGGTGTTTCAGACTGCGGAATTCGACAAGTGAAAGTTACGGTCCGAACAGTGAAACATTGCGTTTGAACTTACCTGAAGGATTATTTCAGTTTACTTCGTAATAAAGTTGTTCATCTTCTTCAAGTCTCCTAATGGACTATTAGGAGCCGTACCCTGCCTTACCACTAGAGAGAGAGAACGGTCCGGGGGCAACGTCATCCTGGTGTCAAGTTCGAACCCCCGGGTCCGCCACAATAGTATGTGTATAACTGTATATTAAGTTCATATCTGTTTGTGGGCTATGCTAGTCTATCATCATATGCCAGTTACACAGAGTGTATATTCTGACAGTGCAAGACTCACTATAAAAATGTATGTAGCCATAATATTTTACGATGGTGCAGGTAAAACCGGGTTAAACCATACCCGTGATGATCATTCCAGTACCATATCCGACCCCGTGAATTGCGTACCCGACTCGTCCCGTACCCGATCCGCGGGAACCAGTAAACTCGAGGGTAGAGGTTTACCCGCAGACCATCAACTCCAGACATAAGCACACAGAGGAGGCGAAGGTCATTCAAAGCACATGGGCATATTAGTTTGACCATGATGGGTCGGTGTATGGGCCAATATGGCGGGGTGTGATGGGGTCGTGGGAGGAAATCGACATTACCCGGGCAACGACGGCTACCCGAGAGGAGTGGGACAGAAAGGGACTGGGTGGGGTGGATGGTGGCGGGTGGGGAAGAGAAGGGTATGGCAAAAATGAGTTGCTTACGGAGTTACGGGCGGGATAGAGTTGAAACGAAATGGGTGGCACGATGGAAGCCGGATTGATGGATGGCGTGGGGAGGGACGACAACGCGAACTTTGCCCGGTACGCTGTGTAGGGACGAAAAGCAAATTTTCCTGGGCAACGCCGGGTCTCATAGCTAGTATCCATATGTCTTATGCATTGCTCTGTGTCATATTATTGCCGTTCAATATCATACTGTAGGCCTACGCCAATATAATAGATGAATAATAATTATGCAGTCACATTTTAATATATTATGTGGTCCAAATTCATTCTCGACAACGCAAAGTTTTACCATATTTTTGAAAAGAAGCTTTTTACAAATGCATTAACTTGATTCAAACATTGCTTAGGCCTAGGCCTAGGTCTCTATCCGGCTGAGCGTGAACTTCATAACAATCACGTGAAACAGACGCAATAACGTTCCTGTGCTTTTCTTCACGCTTATGATTCACTCAATCATGGATATAACTAAGGAATCACTTAAAAGCTAAACTGAAACTTTACCCTCGCTTTAGTCTATTTCATACAGCTCCTAGGCCTAAATTTTGACCAGTGTTTTGATATGTTTAACTGGCACGTCTGACTGACGTTTATCATTGATTTTGTACTTTGGAACTGTGTTGGGCGTATGCCTGTCAGTCAACTTCAGGTTAACTTCGTGTACCATATTGTATTCATGAAGTGTGTGATTTATTTGTTAAGATAAACCCAATCTCAGCGGGCTCTATCGACACAGGTCAGTATTAGTGTACACTGCGTACCGATGAAATGTGGACCCCAATAAAAAGTTACATAATTCGGTCAAAACATAATGCGCATTTGCAGGGCCTCGGACAGGATTTGGAGGCCCAGGGCCACAACTAATTTCAAGGCCTTTTTCAAATATCTTTATTTAACTCAGCAGAGAGGTTCACATCATTCTTCGCATCTTCAAAGCCACGAATTTATCGATAATGCTCTGATAATTTAGAGTTCTATATCGATATCAGAATTAACATAGGCCTAGCCAATCCATTAAGACGCTGTTGACCCATCGTGGAACGGAGGTAGTTCTTTGTTCTTTTCTGGTTACTAAATGATCTCTCAGAATCTGCAGCAGATATAGGTAGATCAATTACTTTATCTTTTAACTTTCGCCATCCAGTTTGCATGCCACAACCGTTTGTAAAATGATTGCTTGAGTTTCTTGAAAGCCAACATGATGCACAGAAAACTGCTTTAATTGAGTGACTCCAGTATATCCAATCTCGTTTGCATGTTTCGCCATTAAAAAGTTTCTTTTGCAGCAGACGATATGGAAATATGTAATTTTGCTGATTATTTGGCACGTCAGTTGGAAACTGGTGAGTTTCATTCAAAAATCTACGTCGAAATTCTGGATCGCTATGAGATCCTGCTCCAATGTCTACACGTCTCATAATATTTGAATGATTTAAAAGAAAATTATTTGAATTATCTGATTCTTTGTCAATTGTTAAATGCTGTAGGCTACAATTACATTTTCCTGGTTCAAAACTCCATTCTCTGTCACGCCTGTTGCAGTCGTCAAAGTCTCTTGGATGGTAGGCTACTTTCTGTTTGTGATGAATTTATTTCTCGAATATCTTCAGTCTGGCTGGGTCTATTACTATTTTCAGGATGTGCAAAGAAATTTGATTTTTTTTGGCTTGCTGAAGCAGCTTCCTTTTGTCGTGCCAATTTCTTTCGTTTCTCATGTCCACCTTCGAATGACCTCTTCATCTTTCTATAGATATTAAATTAAAATAATATTTATATATAATATAATAGACTAATAATCATTGGGAATATTTTACTATTTTTTCAATAAAATTGACAATGTGGACAATTTTGTCAAATTGACTGATATTACTTGTGTAGTGTACCGTGTAGGCCACACAATTAACAGCGGATCGGATAAGAACAATATATTCATATTAAAACATATTTTAAGTAATTAGGTTTCAATGTTTGACTTACGGCTTCCGAACAACGAATTATGATAGAGTTTAGAATTTTACTCTTGCTGAGTGTAGACATTGACAACTTTTCA
This sequence comes from Lumbricus terrestris, assembly GCA_949752735.1. Taxonomy (NCBI): domain Eukaryota; kingdom Metazoa; phylum Annelida; class Clitellata; order Crassiclitellata; family Lumbricidae; genus Lumbricus; species Lumbricus terrestris. The sequence goes on along the minus strand of OX457037.1, from coordinate 64,822,121 downwards.
ATTTTAGAACTAAATTAACTAATAAAAGATTTACGAATTTTTTACAGTTTGCAATGATTTAACTTCAACGATTTCGTCACGAAATAATTAGAATTTGTACAATGCTACATTTCAATGAATACATCCTTAATTATGAAAATCCTCATTTCAATAATTAACTCCGTATACTTTCGAAATTCCGAGGCCCTTTATCAAGTGAGGCCTGGGGCCAAATGGCCCCAGTGGCCCCCTGTCGGAGGCCCTGCGCATTTGTCTGAAAATTTCAGAACAACCACAGTAGCTACATTACCACAAAATCCTAACGCCGATTAGAAATGTTCGTGAGTTTGTCAAGTTTATGAGCGTTTGAGATGCAGCGCCGAAAAATGGAAATTTTCAACATGAAAAAGTTGAAAGGAATTGAGTTCAGCTACAGCTCGTGTTCAAAATGTCCCCTCTGTTCCTGGACACACGACCGTAGATGTAGACGCCACTGTGTGATGTTCCGGTCGATGATCACGTGGTCAAACAGCTGCCACTCTTCAATCGGACGCGTCCTACCTACTACACTTGGCCTACATCGTCTATGGTCTTGTGTCAGTGAACAAGGAGAAAAAAATCCTGTCCTGTTCTGAAAAAATAAGGCGCTACATCAATGTCAAACTCATGGCATAGGGATCGCAAGGTTGTGCCGTATCAGAGAGGTTTCTTAAAATATATATCGGATGTCCAAGTCCAGTTGGTCGGATACCAGAAAGGACAAAGGAACGTACAGATTGTTTTCTGCATAATGCGTGGCCAGGACAGCCATACAAGCAACCAGCGTAGGGAACTCTTTATTCCGAGCAAAGGGCAAGAATTCTATGTACCATGGATAATAACGCTGGCATGGCATTTTATATTGCGATATCGCATCTTGTAGAGAAGACTGAGCGTTTTCAACATCGTTGAGACAGAAGGTTAATTTTCCCATTGAAGAAGTTTAGGGACAGAGGTATAATAGAATATAGACTGCACCCAGCAATCCAACATATAGACTAGCTTCAGGAAGCCGAGGTGTGTAAGAAAAGAAATAATCGACGAAGAAAACAATAAACAATTATTGTGTTCTTTGGTAAATGCGGTTCTTAGTATGATAGCCGATGCATGTAGGCCTAAGCTTATAAGAAAAGAAGAATAGATGAAGAGAACAATCGTGTTCTTTGTTTAAATCGATTCTTAGATTGATAAAAGCCCATGATGCACACCATAGGCGCAACTATACCCTCTGGGACCAGTGGTGTAGTCCTAAAAAATGAAGTGGGGGACGCCTGGAAAATTGAAGTAGAAACTGTAGCAAAAAGTGCAATCTTGCAAGAATTTTGCAAAAAGTGGGGGGACGGCGTCCCCCCGCGTCCCCGCCCCACTACACCACTGTCTGGGACCCACGGGACGCGTCCCTCCCAACTTTTCTGAGAGACTTGGGACGGTCTCCCCAACTTCCGACGATAGACTAGGGTCTCTTCCAACAAGTCTCTTCCAACTTTTGCCACCGACTACTGCTAATTATAGACGTTTCAACATAGATTGGCATATTAAGAAGTAAGAATGAAGCTTCTCAGCGTTATGGCTGAGTCAAGAGCGTCTTAATCCTGCATGTACGCCTACATCTTACCGCGACAGTGTTGACGCCTCACAGATTGCACGTGACCCCTTTTGTAGTCATTCGTCCAAAATAGCCATTTAACATAGATTGGCTATTAAGAAGTAAGAATGTAGCTTCTCAGCGTCATGGCTGAGTCAGGAGCGTCCTAGTCCTGCATGTAGGCCTAGGCCTACATCTTACCGCGATAGTGTTGACGCCTGACAGATTGCATGTGACGTCTTTTTGTAGTTATTCGTCCAAAATTTTCGAAAACTTCTGCCAATTTCACTAAATATTTCGTCATTCGTTTAGATTTTTTATTTTTTATGCGTTCATGTGTTAAACATGCGAACCGGCTGAGACCCAGCAACAGCAGGTCACAAAAATCAATGCCGGGTCGCATCCCCAGGCAGACCCGGCTTACTTTCAGCCCAGGCTTTGCATCCCCAGAGCTGTACCATTTTATTTGTATGCAATGTCAAATGTCAATTACTATGGCTCATTAAGTGATTGATTGACTGATTTAGACTTAGACTTTCACCTGCAGATCGAGGTGGTTTAGGTACTTCTAATTCGATATCATCGCTACAAAATTTCAGGTAAACTAGAGCCGAAAATGCACTCGATTTGGCATCCAGGCTCAAAATTGCGTCGGTTTTGGGGCTCCGCCGCACACCCCGTTGGGGGAGCTTACGGCGCTCCCCCGTACCTTCTAATCGGTATAGGGGCTTATAGCCTTCGGCAATCGCCGCTTCGCGCTCGTTATTAATTACTCTTACTCGGAATTTCCACAAGGTCCCCCACTTTTAGGACGTGGTTGCGCATATGATGCGCACCATGACATGAAAAGCCAAACACCAACACTGAATGCCAACACGAAGTGAGCCTTCTCTAAACTATGCTGAATAGTAAAGACGTCTCTTATGATTGTCTAAACACGGTCAAGTATATTTTCGCAAATGGGATTCTCTCACATTGGCATGCTATATATCGGAGGCAAGTAGTAATTCAGAAATTAAAAAGAACCTAATGGTTACAACTTACAACACATGGCGTGAGAAACAAGAACCAAGTGCATGTGGGAAGCGTGTGCGATACTCGATACTTTCCCAAACTTCGAACCTTTCAATCACTATAATAGGTGGCAGTGGCAAAATGAATAGTCTGAGAGATGGATACCCGGCAGCTTATAAGCATTCTCTAACCGATTTCGTATCATAGGCGCCGTATCATTCGTCGGTTCCAAATTAATGAATATTCACGAGTGCGACGTAGGCACTTTTGGCCCTAGCGAAGCGTACAGGCAATGTTTCAATCACAGGCAATGATGTACAAGAGTGGCCATCCCTTTCTGAAGTGTCAACATGTGCGTGTCGGAAGGCTATAACGATTTTCGACGAATTATTCCGATATAAAATAAAAAGTTCCTCGTTTGGCAATTTCACTTTCTCACAAATTACTTCATACATGGACGAACGTTTTCCGCAGGTAATATCTCACTTTAACCTAAATTTCTACCATCCGAGACCTAGGTGTCGTTGGCGTAGGGTAACATTTTGGCGTCGTGAGGATCGGATAGCATTGGTTTAAGGGTTAGTGTCGTCATTACATTCTTACTATTTGGGGTCGTGAGGGTCGGTTAGGGTTAGTCTTAGGGTTAGTTTCGTCATTAGATTCCTGTTTGGCGTCGTCACGGATGGTTAGGGTTAGTGCAGCTCGTGAATGAATATTCACGAGCTGCACTCCTACTTTTCCGGAAGGAAAAGAAGAAGGAGTGCAGCTCGTGAATATTCATTACTTTAAAACTGGCCAATGTAAACGGCGCTTGCTGTAATCGGTTAGAGAATGGTAATATGCTACCCGGCATGGCCGCCACACAGTCAAATTCGACTTAGCCTATGCAAAAACCGTCGGTGCTTAGGTCTATCTGTTTGAATTAAGTGCTGATTTTACACCGACAGGGCAAAAAATTATATGGAGCAATCACTTTCTAATATTTTTGTACATGTTCCTCCAAAGAATATTTTAAAGTATTTGAAAGAAATAAAACTGTACAACAAAGTGCAGGCCTAATGCTAGAAGATTTTTAGTATAAAATAAATTTAATGACGAAGACTCAATAATCATGTTAAGGCACGAAATAGCTGTGCTGAAGTGCCGTTAAACCCAATCAACCAATCAATCGTTTGAATCATTGAAAAATAATGTGATCATTACTGCGTAGGTCTACTGCTGAAATAGACCCTGTTTGTTTCAATCAGCAATGTCAAACGCCATTATACGTCCTCCCTTCGAACTGTTGTCACAGACGAGCAGGCGCCCATTCGGCTCATCAACGAAAATTCTTCGGGGCCTGAACAATCCATGCTTCATAGAAATAAATTCTCTCTGAAATTCCAAAGTCAATGTCAGTAACAGGATTCGACCACCACCTTCGTCAACCACCAAAAGGGAACCGTCTTTGTTAACCGCAACGTTGATCGGAAGGAAAGCTCCAGTTTCCATGGATTCAATGACTTGCGACGTCAATACAGTTTCAATGTTATCTACCAGGCAGATTCCACCACCCGGACATCGACCATAGGTCACCACAAAAAGACCGCTGGTCAGCTTAACCGCATGCCACGGATTTCTTACAGCAAGTGTTATCTCCCGAACCAGTTGTCCATCCGGAGTGATTTCCAGTAACTTACTTTCATCCAAAACGGTTAAGATGAGATTCGATTCATCGGTTACAGACAGTCGACCCCAATCGTTGCCTTTCCAGACTTTCTTTAAGATATTTCCATTTATATCCACCCTCAAGATTTCCATAAGTTGGCCTCGAGGTTTTCCATCGATTATATACAGACAATTGTTTCTAGAGCACGACACGGTATCTCGCGGTTCTTCTAAATTATCAACTGTAAAGTTCCGTTGAAACTGAAGACTAGTTCTGTTGTAAACCTCTATTTCCGGGTTCTTTCTAGTTACAGCAAATATTTCATAAGCTAAAACTGCTATTGCATAGATTTCTGAGTACGTTCTTTCTGCTGCTTTTGTTTTAATTGTCACAAGTAATTTGGGATCTGTCTCAAAGTCGACGACTTCTACGAAATAAAACGAGAACACACAATAATTAGCAAGTCCTGTAATATATCCTGGAATATAACGATCTGGGCGTGATAATTACAGTAGGACCTATGTCATTTACATTCCAAATAGGAGGGAATCGCTAATCAAATTATTCAGAACGTGATGCATACATGTTACAGTAGACCATCTGTGTTGGGAAAGGAATAATTCAATTTACAGCACAATGTGGACAAATGTGTAGCTAGATTAGAAATTTGTATCAACATGCATAACGAGTATTTCGATCGACTTTAGGGTTGTAGGGACAATGTAGGCCTATTTCTTGTTCCCTAGTTGCGAAATCAAATAGACGGCTTTAGTGGTGATTAGGTTAGAGTACTTATGCTAATATCGAATCTCAAATTGACATGTTTAAAATTAAATATTTAATTAAAGAATGCACGGACTCACTTTCGTTCTTTGAGAAGTCGTCCATGTACATTGTAATACCAGTCGGGACAAGTAGTTCCGACTCAGACGCCACACCAACATTGCAAAACTGTTTGAAAAGCGTCTCTATTTCTCGAAGTAGGCCTACGAAGTCCATTGAGTACTTAGCACGCAACCTCTTTCGTGCATTTTTTGACTGGCACCAAAACCATAAAACAATTCCATTGTCCTCCTTATGACAGTAAGGGGCGATAATAATTTCATCGTCTTCCAGATTTGATTTCAAGTTTTGACTGATAGGTAGTGGCACCCCGTGTCGTTGGTTTAGTTCTTCGATTACCATGGCTTCTTTTTCATTCAACGCCTCCACATTCACACTGACAGATTTAGCGAATAAACTAAATGATTGTCGTTCCTTCGCCAGCTTTGTCGATATCTTAGACTTAACAAGAACTGTAATAAATAAAAATAGAAGAATTACTGGGTCTTGTCTTGATCATAGGTATATTTAGTTTGACAAGACCATAACTACAATGCCCCCATCTTTATTAAATCACGGCCCGTGTTGATGGTCCTGATGGCCAAAATGCACATGCGAAGTCATGTGATATAACTTCTAAAACCTTAAAGTAAGAAAGAAGGAAAAACAGAAAGTCAAACAGAACAACAAGTTCAAAAGCATGGGCATTTTAAATTTAAAGTGCTTACCTGTGGTACCATCGATAATTTTTTTCATTCGATTAGGCTATTTTTCTTAGAATATAAGAGAATTTGAGTCATCGATTAACCGAGAAATTTTACTTAATTTGATGCAGCAAATCCTTTTTAACAATAATTATTATTATTACCTCCTCCTTTTGACAAAAGATCAGCAACGAAATTCTGTTCAGATTTACAAATGCATTCCAAAACCTTCTGGCCTTTGTCCTCTGTGAACTTTATATTTCTCATCCAGTGTAGAATTGTATCGTTTCTGCAGAAATTGCCTGGCTGATTGCTCAGAAAATCTCGTTCTTCATCTGTTATACAATTTTTCTCATGCAGAAGGTCTATCAAACGACTTGACTTAAGATTCTCCACCAGGAACTGATGATTGTTTATAATCACATGGTTTTCTGTGCAAAATACATAAGAAAATAAAGAAACGAGAGAAAACAGAATATTTCAAATAGTTAATTTTCCATAATTAGGTAGAAATATCTCTAAGTAACCTTTAGGACTATTACAATAAACGGTGCTATCCAATATTCCTCCAATCAAACAATGTTAACAAGTTTGTATTCTAAAGTCTACACAATGTCGTAGTCCGTGAGGGAACCTACCTCTCGCAATAGATGTAGTATTTATGCCATCAGCCTTGGATTCGAGTTGTTCTAGCTGTGTTGTTGCATAGGTGAGTTTATCCTCCAACTCTTTTCTCTGATGTTCTGAAATCTTCAATTCTTCTTGCAACTTCATTATTAAATCACTGTCTAGGGTTCGTTCCTCAATTGTGCTTTTCCGAGTTTCAATAAGATCACGCTTTTCTTGTTCAACCATATCCAAACTTTCTTCATTCTTTTTCATGCGCCACAGAAGATCCCTGTTATTTTCATCTGCAAGCTTTAACTGCATTTCGAGCTCATTCCTAATCTCTTTCTCTTTAGCTAGCATCTCGGATACATTCTTTAACTTGTCTTTGTCAGTTCTCAACAAAATCATCTCGCTATTGCATTCATCGAAAGAATCTTTAAATATTTGATGTTCATGTTCCCTACTTGTTATGCGGGTATTCAGTTCTTGTATTTGTTCTTGGAAGAATTGTTTATCGCATTCTGATTTGCTCAATCTTTCTTCCATTTTCATGATGACACTTTTGCTCAAAAGTTTCTCTTCTTCTAATCGACTGCATTTCGCTTTTTCATTGCGGATATCTGCCTTCAGTTTGTTTATGTTCCCTTCTAAATGCTTCCGATCTTCATTTCTTTGAAATCTTTCGCTAATTAAATCTTGTTCAATTGAATGAAGTTGTGCTCGGTAAACCTCATTTAACGATGCAACAGCCGAGTATTGACTGACGTTTTCTCGCAATTGTTCCAGCTCTATGTTTGCCTCAACGTTTATGGCGCAAGTCTCTTTCTTCATTCGATGGAAATCTTAACAGACAATCATTTAGAATTGCTAATAATTACAAGAATGTCGATGTTTCTTCTGTTGATAGTTAGAACTATATAATTCACTCGAATATTATTGTAAATTGAACCCACACAACTGGATGAAATACTCTACACATAAAGAGAGAAGAACTTCAATAGGTTCTACCTGTTACTAACAAAACAGTTTGCAATTATGGACGTCAGATTGGTATATCCACTAACAAGAGACATATTACATTGAAACACCAGCTGCCTACAAGAAAAGTGCTCAGTCATTATATCCCTGATAGAGCTTCTATCGGCATTAGATGGGTCCAAATGGTCTTTATATTTGTACGACGCCTAACCGGTTTTGGGTCCAATGTATACGGTAGATTGCAATGAGCAGTCTGACAGGTCAGTCTATCTGCCCCATAACGCTTGTACTCCACACAATAAATTATTTATTTAAGGCGGTGTGTTGAGAGTTTTACAAAGTTACCTTGAAGCAAGATTTGAGACGACATCCTCAAACTATCGTCTCGTTTATCCATGCACAGCAGGGAAACGGATGTGACTTTGATTGCGAGTTCTGTCTTCAGATGAGGTTCGAGTCCTTCTAACCTTGTTTGAAGTGTGTCTCTGTTAGCCTAAGAATATCATATAAGCTTATATTACGGCTCTATGAATATCAGCTGATAGCTTAATGGGTCTTCGAAAAAAGGAACCATTTTGCAATTATAAAAATTAATATTAAATATTCGTCCACTTAAAACAATTAAAACACAGTCGTAATCATGATATCCAATTCTGATCTAATACAGGACTACAGATGAACATATAAAAGTCGAGAGAGTGAGAGAGAGTGAGAGAGGGAGGGAGAAGGGATAGAGAGAGAGAGAAGAGAATCCAGTGAGTGAAAGAGATTAAATTAAGATATTTTTGCTGCTGAAGATACAATGTTGTTAATTTAGAAAGAACAAGCCATAGGATGTATCTCATTTAATACCAGAGTTAATAGATATAATAGCAATAAATCGATCTCCACAAAAACCTGTAATGTTTGCGAGATTGATTTATACCTTCCGATTTTGAACTTTTTTCTCTGTATTTTTGTCAACAATGTGTATCGACTTAGAATCATGTTGAACTGCGGTTGACCGAGTGTCCGGCTTTGGTGGTGGAACTGGTTTTGAGAAAGAACGTGATGGAATAAGTTTCTGTCTCGGTTTTGGAAGCGTTTTCGGCGGGATAACTTGCTTTGATGAAGAAGGCAAGAGATCATCTTTCTGCATTGATTCATGATGTACTATAATTGATAGCAGCTCCTTGCATTTGCTCATTGTGTCTTGAATTGCAGATGATTCTGTTGGGTTAGCAGGTGAATCTGTCAATTCAATAAATTTCAAATTAGTTCTTTATTGGAACCAGAATGCCAAAGTAAGCAATTAATTCATTGATCGTTGTTTGGATTTGTAGTATAAAAAGAATTTATAATTCAAAATATGATCACGGATGCAAGTATTTCCAATCATTTATCCGGTGTCTCGACAATTCGTCAACAAACTTTGAGCAGAACGAAATTTGACCAACTATGACGCTTTGTCTACGGAATTTCACCTACGGAATTTCGTCTACTAAGCAATCAATCCAACTTGCATTTAATCAAAAAGTCTCACATATACGGCTTTTATGTCCCCATCAGTCACACTCCTCTTTAGGAAAAAACTTCATCGGTTCCGACTCTATTAAAACAAAGATCTATTTTCAATTAAAAAAACAGCTTCTCTTTGCAGAACAGAATTATGTTCTTCCGTCCAGCGTTAATTTAAGCAAGAATTTCTTTCATCAATCCAACTTCCTTCAAGAGAACAATTATTTTTTTAATAAATCTTGCAGTAGCCTATTTCCTTGTGACACGTGGCCCTTCTGTTCTCAGAAAGCAAAACACGCCTGACAACAAGCGCGGTCGATATGAGAATCAAAATTAAAAGAGCCAGATAGAGCAACTCTTAATTTTGTCTAATCTGAATCTCTGGTTAAGTCAGGTGCTGCAGTTTATAATTGTAATGTGAACCGTCACTAAAGGCTTTTATATTCGTCCAAAAACAATTGAACCTGAAATTGATGCGATGTAGCGTAATAATTTTAGAGCTCATTGGCAGTATAGGCTACTGTATAGGCCCTAATAGTAAAAAATCATAGTCATACCTGCTGGTTTTCTAAGTTTCTGTGTCAGATAGCCTTGGCCCGATTCTTGTAGCGCTTTTAGAAAGTTGTCGAAGTCTCTTACAGATTTCTTGCTGAGCAGTCCAAGTAGTAACTCATTCTTTTGGAAAGTATCGTTCACAGAGAAAATACGTTCTTTTTCACGAAGTGTTAGCACATTTAGCTGGTAGAGCAGAGAAATAAGACCACTTTCCGTGTCCATGTTATCTGATAACCACATGAAATTCCTGCAAATCAAATCCTTGTGATCCGAAACGTTTTCCATATTTGCAATATGACATGCTGAAATAGATTTAGTGCAAATATTGAACTATAGGTCTATCCAACATTCAGAAAGGCCTCCAAGAAATGATGGACAGACTGAACAAAATATCCAACGAATATGGAATGAGAATAAATATAAAGAAGACAAAATTACTGAAGATAAGTAAAGGAGATGAAACGAAAATCAACATTCAAATAGAAGGAAAACAAATAGAACAAGTGAATGAATTCTGTTATTTGGGGAGCATGATAACGACAGATGCAAAATGTCACAGAGAAACCAGAAGAAGGATTACAATGGGATAAGAGGCTTTGACGAAGAGGAGAGAACTACTGAGAAGAAAAATGAACAGAAATTTGAAGATGCGGATGATTAGAGTCATTGGTGTGGAGTGTTGTGGTGTATGGTTCAGAAACCTGGATCAGGAGGAAAGAGGATATAAAAAGATTGGAGGCACTTGAAATGTGGACGTGGAGAAGAATGGAAAAGGCAAACTGGACAGAACATAAAACAAACGAAGAAATGCTGAGAAAAATATGATTGGACAAGAAAGAACACTGATAAGAGCGATAAAAGAAAGGCAAAGAGCATGGATTAAACAGTGAACACACGCTAAGAGGAGATTCCTTGCTAAGGATAGGTCTAGTGATTGAGGGAAATGGAGGGGAAAAGAAAAAGAGGAAGACCGAGACAGATGATTATGAACTGGATGATGGAGGACAGCTTCCAAAAGCTAAAAGTACCGCATAACATACTGGGAAAGATTATCTAAAGTTTGTTATTCGCCCACGTGAAGTCCAAGTTACAGCTCTCCAACTCTGACGCAAAGAAACGGCTGGCGTCAGAAGCAGCGCATGGCAGTGCATGGCTGTTGATAAAATTGAAAGCACACGGTTTAGCGATAAGATATTCATGGTAGAGTCTCCTACAAACACGCAGAATGATCGTGTCTATGCGAGTGTTAGCAAAAAACGATATGTGAATATCCTGGGGAAATGGCACCATATTACGTCAGCAATGACAATACAAATTATAATTTATGGTACCGGTAGCTAGCGCTGCTCCGAGAATATAATTAAAAAATATACTAGTACCAATTGGCGGAGTAATATGCATGCAAAGTTGGCTCATTTATACTGGACCACCCTGTATATTGACCAATTGACTATAATACTATGGATCAAATCAATCTAGTTTTATGACACTGTATATTCGTCGCTGCAAGTATGTATGCGCACGCGTTAGGAATTCTGATACATTTTGGGCTAAACAATTATCTTGAGACATCACAAAATTATCTTAATTATCTTATATTTCAAACTTACCGTCATCACCAGACACCAGCATTTGATAGAGATGCATTTGGTTCGTTGATTTAACGAGTGAAAGGAAGCATTCGTAGACATCTCTTGGTTTCCTGGCTATGATGCTTAGCAGCTCTTCATTGGCTCGGATTGGAGTTGATTGCAAAGACTGGATGTGCTCTAACTCCTTCAGCGATATTTTTTGTTCCTGATACATCGTTGCTATTATGTCTCCCAGGCATGACAGGTTGCTAACCAGTTGGTTGTATTTTGATTGAATTCTCTTTCCATGTTCTTCTGTAATGGGTTCACAGAATGACAAGTAATTTTATAGTGATTAGGTTTTGATAAAAACACCTGCTTTCAAGTTGTATTTGTGATCTGTTGTGTGCTGTAGCTGACCAAACTTAGGTATTGTGGAGTTTTATATGCATGGTTATATGGTAAACGTTTGTGATGTCTCAACCATCAGCCTCAAACTATGAAAATTTTTCACCTAAGAGACACTTGTCTTTGGTGCTTCTACACTAAGAAGCACATGAATCGACAATTATGTTCGTTACTCATTGTTTTTTTAGATCTCCTCAGAGCTTGAATTCTAGATAGCCAATTGAAACTAATGGTTGTTGAGCCATTGAATTCGTATCTATCTCTCAGTTTTCTGTTATTTTCAGAAAAAATATGTCATTGCCAAACCTTGTTCTGGATTATCTTAGTTGCTGGAGGTTTGTGCAAAATAACTGTCCTTCACATTTATCAGGGAGAACGCCTCTGAAAAATCAGCTGCCATGCGTCGCATTTCCTTGACTAAGTTGACTTGTCTTGGTCCATTGCTTGATTACTTTGTTATTCAGTTTAAAATAACATAGTGTATTCACTTTATTCTAGTCTTTATTATACTTCTCTGGTACAACAATGGTGACTTATGCTATTGTATTGAATTAGACCGTTTTCTAATAATTATTCAGCTTAGACTAGCATACTTTATACTTTATTCTAATGCTGATTTGTCTGTCATTACTTTGGTGCCAAAGCAGTAAGTTGCATATTATTTACCAGTAGGATTGTCTACCTTTTGTGTAAACATCCAATTGACTCTTCTATTATACAATCGCAATGCCGTCCATTAAATCACTTCTTTTACTGTCAAAATGCAATCTCTTACAATCACCTCTACTACAGTCGCAATGCAGTTTGATAGAATAACTTCTATTGCAGTACCTTTGCAATATATTAAAATCAATAGCAATAAATATTACAAAAATGAAGATTTCTATAGCGCCGTAACCCAGCCATGCCGTTACTAGGGCGGCTCACATAGGCTAATATAGATGGACCTTACAAAATAATAGTCTTTGGTACAGATTTGAAGGAGTGACTCAGCCACTCACAGGGCAGGATGAGGCATGTTTCAACTTCTGGGCCAGTATCGAGGGATCCTTAAAGATTTCCGGGGAGATGAAATATATCGGAATGTCCGGGTGGATAGACCGTTCTATCCAAATTGTTGAAAAATATGCATAATTTTTAAATTTATACTGCAATCTAAATTTAATGTGACTCTAATTTATTGTTATAAGTGCATTAAGTAATGTTAAAAACAAGGAAACTAAAACATTTTGACTCCAAATGTTCTTAAGTGTTGCAAATGTTCTAAGTGTTCTAGAAGCAAAGCAAGCAAATTATCTCATAGAGATAAGCATACCTGTTAGTGTCACTTTCGTTCAAAGCAAAGCAAATGGAACTTAATTTGCAAAAGCAAACACAGGCGAATGTGCCTTTTTCAACTTCTCTTCATCTGTTGGGATACAATAATTAGGGGATAGGCCTACTTTATTTCGTGACACCGGACACTGAGAAACCGCGGTCAACGAAGTGGGTTCTCATCCGGCGTAGACCCTACGCGAAGATCGATTTTGTCGAGCGATCAAATTCGCAACTCTAAAGCTATTACAATCACATGCCATCCGATGTTGAGAGTCATGGTTTAACAGGTTAATAATACCGATAAAAATCGTTATCGTTCAGTTTATTTCACAGCTAAATCTAATAATTGAGTGCGTATTTACATAATTTACCGTTTTCTTGCGCAAACTGAACGGATTTTGTTTCTTCTTCCGCAAGTTGCAGAGCAAGATACCACAACTGATCCTTTCGCGACGAATATTTGCCCATATTGATTTCTCAGTTTCTGCATCACAGTTAAAAAAACAGTTCTTTTCAATGCAAAGTTCTCATCAGAATCAGTCGAATTTCCATTATCGTAAATAGCAGAAGGCAACAATATAAAATTACGATTGCGTGTTTGCATCTTACTATATAGGCCTATCATGTTCTTTTAGATTTTCACAAAAAAGTATGTATATTAGCCTATATCTACATACATATGCCCAATACATAAAACATACATGCAAACATGCATGAATGCATGCATACAAAATACATAGGCCTACATACCGTACGTACATACATACATACATACATACATACATACATACATACATACATACATACATACATACATACATACATACATACTTACATACATACATACATACATACATACATACATACATACATACATACATACATACATACATACATACATACATACATACATGCATGCATGCATGCATGCATGCATGTATGTATGCATTCATCCATATATATGCATAATACATACATAAATACAATCATAACATACATAAATAAGTACATACATACATACTAGGGTGTCCCAATTTGAGGTTATTGTTGAAAATTCTAAGTTTCTCCAGCCACAAAGTATCATTGGTGGAAAATAACTTTATGGAAAAAATTTCAAATTTTTTCAAGGACATTTAGAGGTCCCCCCACAGGGTTATAAGATATCATAAAAATACATTGTGGTCTGCCGCTATCATTATCAATATCACTCATGCGTAATTTCATGAACCTTGGTTTTTTTGCAGCCCAACACCATTTTCATTATGAATACGTGCACCACACATATATATGTATATGCTATATACACCCACACACACACAATCATACATATATATAATATTACATATATATATATAATTTCATGCAGAGCTGTTGTTTCGTAGGTTTGCATGTATGGAGCAGCCATTTCGTTAAGTGTGCAAAACGAAATTTCAGATTGTTTGATATATCCTTTTCACTACAGTCTGTTACATAGGCCCTAATGCAAATGTGGGTTAACGGTTACATATTTTATATATTACAATATTGGTTAATTTTATTGTCATGGAAAGCCACAGTAAAACTAAAGCACTGTCAAAGTTGATTAATTAACCATCTATATGAGAACTTGTGCTATCTTTGAGGTGATGCCTTCCAGCGACTTTTATACATGTCTTTGACCATCTACAAGGCTGCAGATATTCTGTGTTTTCAAGATGTTTGATGAAACTGGTTCAAATTAAACAAACGTCAGTTTCTGCAGCAATAAATCCCAAAAGATAATTATTGTAATGATGTAATCTGAGGGCTTTAAAACTTGCTTTTTGGATCAGGCTCACAGAGCATCACCCTATGGAGGATTTCCATGAATTCTTTACATTTGCTGAGTTGATGGTGGGATGGATGTACATGTACCAGACATAACTGGTATTTGCAAGTTTGATGCTCTTCAGATAGAGTACGTTGTATGGCAAAGGCCGTTATATTACTCAATGAAAATGGAGTTGCTGTCCTATGGAAACGAGACTGTCATCTGTTTAACAGATACAGACATTCATATGTAATTAAAACACTGTAACCGTTTTTGTTGTATCAGTGTAAGCCTACATCCTAACCTGGCGCACTGTCAGACCTCAGCTGATGCTCCATTTAATTGCATCATGTTAGTTAGAAGATTACAAGCATAATTATGATTATCCTGCATGGTCTCAGTATTACTGCACTTAAAGTAATGCAATGCCATTCTTGATACTTCAGTCCAGAGCACACAACTCTTGAATTGTTTTCCGATCTCTTAACACCACACGAGGAAGCAACTCTCATACTACACATGACCCCGAAATTGGATCTCACTTGGTCAAGTTTCTTCCACAACTTTACCAGAGCTATAAAATTATATCTCTCAAAGCTTTTTCCAGACTACCGGCATTGACGACAGCTTTCTAGAGAGTCCTGCTGCTTGACCATCTGGAAAATCGTTCAATTAAGCCATTGTAATCGTGAACAACTTGGCATGTGTCAATGGTTGTGCCTGATACAGACATTTAATGCCATAAAAAATGAAAGTCATAAACAGTTCCAATTGCAGGCTGTTGAAAAACATCGAAAGCACTTCCCAAATTGCAACCATGACTCACTTGAGTTACTTGTTCCGATGTAGTGAACTACTGATTGGACCAAACATGTGACTATCTCACATTTGGTACTGTGTACCAATATGCCATCTCAAAGTATACTATTTTTTGAATAACTGCTCGAATTATTATAGTAGTCAATAATGGTTAAATAATATTTCAAATTCTAATAATATATGAAAGTCTGTGCATATATAAATTTTGGTCAAATTTCAGTCAATTAACTGCAAAACCAGTCTGAACAGAATACAGCATAACATTTTTTGACCAATTACATTGTATGGCATATCATATTTTGTGCAAAAGCATTTAAAATATATGTGGTGTGAATGACGTTGCCTCATATATTGAAATATTTGCACACGAATATCATAGTACGCTATATATAAAATTTGGAGCTCCTGGGGGGACCTCTAAAAATTATTGTAAAAATTCGAAAAAATTACACAAATATTATCATCTCCATAGGAAACTTTTTGACTGGAGAAACCTAAGAATTTCAAGAAAAAGTTTTTTTGGGACACCCTAATACATACATACATAAATACATACACACATGCATACATACATACATACATACATACATACATACATACATACATACATGCATACATACATACATACATACATACATACATACATACATACATACATACATACATACATACATACATACATACATACATACATACATACATGCATACATAGTAATATTACATACATATAAATATACACGCATACACACATGAACGCATACACACATGAGCACATTATGCATTCTTTGGTGTGCCATGTAAAATATCCGAATTTGTAGACATGCTGCAGTATAAACAATCATATATTATGCCTACATAGTGCAATATAATTATTATATGCATCAACACACACAAACTCTTACTCGCACACATTCACACGCATTATACACAAGCAGAAACATAAGTGAATTTGAATGAAAAGACCTTTCTCACTGGATCATCTCAGCAACAAGGTAGAATTGAGTTTCAACCGTATGCAAGACTTTAACGCAGTGGCAAAAATAGGAACACGGCGAACGTTTAGAAGTACACCCGACTCCTAAATAATAATGCTTGTCACATAGAGCTGAGGGAAAGCAAGTACGGTAACTTGACTCGAAAATAGGTGCATACTTGACCTACAACTGTGCTAAGGGTCTGGCTAAGCCTAATGAATATGAACTTTGCTCGTTAATTTATCGGCTGGCGTCAGTACGAAACGGTAGAGGCCAATTACACATTCAAATGTAGGCCAGACCTACTGTAGGCTGATCAACGGGACTTTCTTTAGCAAACAGCTCTACCCACGCATCTTCTGCTGCCCGTTGAACACCGCCAGCTAAGACTTGTCGGCCTCAACATACTCCCAGCACCTACAATCATTGCTGTTGCAGTTGTCGAAGATAGGCCTAGGCCTCTACGCGAGCATGCAAAGTGTAGCCTCTCAAATATTAGTGTTTGGTATACGGCACGATGTAGGAATTTTCCTACATCGTCGTATACGGTAAAATGACCTGCAGTCAGGTCTAGAGGCAACTGCAGCGTGTACATAGGTTACTCACCTATAATTTTGACACTGCAGTCAGCCCTACTTACCATGAGCGTGTGCTTATTCTGGGCTATTAATTGAAGTAATTATACATTCCTCTGCATGTGGGTGAAGCTGTCTCCTATTGCACGGTTTGTAAGCTTAATTTCTCATTCATAATGCAACACTTTAAGTTTCAACTGCCCTCACACACATACATACATACATACATACATACATGCATACATACATACATACATACATACATACATATATACATACATACATACATACATACATACATACATACATACATACAAACATACATACATACATACATACATACATACATACATACATACATACATACATACATACATACATACATACATACATACATACATACATACATACATACATAGTTACATACATACATAATATGTATTATATTGATGGAAAGTTTTATTTCCAGTTCGATACTAATTACATATCTTACCATGACTTTGAGCGTGGAATAGTAGCTTTAACTTTGTCATCAGGTTATTTCTTCTGCTTTTCCTTCAGCAGCTGTTTCACATCCTTAGGTCTACATTTGCTGTGCAAATGATTTTAAAAGGTTGTCGCTTTTTTCCCATTAATGTGCCACTCGCAAGTTTTTCAGCGTCATCTCCAGCAACAGTGCCAACACAAAATTGACTCTTGTCTGTTGCCGCTTCATCAACAAAGTATTCACACACACACCACTTTCTACATTTCGACCACCACTGAGTTTAAACATTTTTTCTTGTACTCGTCGATTGCTTAACGGTTAGTAGCAACGTTAATACGCGACAACACGAGAAAATGAAAATGAAACAGAAGTTAAATGAGTATAAAGAATTGACTGTAATTAAACTAGAGTGGGATTAGCTTACAATTAAAAAAGTGAGGAAAAACACATGCTTCACTTTAAAGTTAACGCTTTGTGATTATTTAGTTATACAGCCATTGTTTTTTAGGTATATCACAGTGACAGTTACTGAGCAATTTTAAGTTTGTTTTAGTTAAGTTAACTGTCAAACATTTTCCAGTTATTTTGCTATTTCAGTTACAGTTTCAGTTTAAAAAATTAACACTGGGCTACATGCGGATTTTGATTCACTTACCTATGATTGCAAATACAAGAGTTTTGAATCTAGGGCAAACATGGTCTGAACTCTGCACATGAAAACCCTAAAAATAGCGTGTCAACCAAGAGACCACGTAAAAGGTCCCAGTGATAAATTATCTTAATTCACTTAAAATGGGCAGGGTCGAGGATATGCAATCGATAAAGAGAAACTTGGACATTTTGTAGTTTGGAAAAGAAGTTGACGAGTGAAACTTACTGAGCTGACAAACAAACCCTCACATGTAGACAGCAGACACGGCATATATGAAACCACCACAGACTGTAACGTGCATATGATTGTGTCAGTAAAGATTCCGGGTTGAAGCCTTGGGAGGTACTGGGTAGTACTTCGTCGTATTGCCTAATTAACTGTGAAGCCTGCATTAGTCGAATGTAGGAACCAGAAACAAAGGAAAACCAGTTTGAAGGTACACTCGTGTGACAGTTCAAAATGCAGACCTATAGACTTGCTTAATATAGGCTACTTTCAGAAGTGCAGATCTCAGGTGTAGCTTTGCGGAAGACTGTTATTAGTTTATGTGTCATACAAACGCAAACCAATTTCCAATTACAATCATGAGTCCACTGGTTGATAGACAATAGGAATTGAAATCCAAGCTACAAAGGTGACCCCACTCTAGGAATTGCATGTTCTTCGAGAAAGAGCGCCTCTGAAAGGCTCTTGCTGCAAATGCGCTATGCAAATGGTCAGATATAATACAATACGGCGAGTTCCAGCTCGATAATTGTCCATCCTGCAATAATGAAGCGTCATCAGTTGGTTCGCATGAAATTAAAAACAATCCATCATTAGCTTGAAGCCTTTGATCTTCGATAATTATTGATAGTCTTAAGACACCGAAGATATTAAAAAATATCATTCAAACAAAATGTGACTCCATTATCTGCAGCAAGTGGTCTAAGAATTAAAACAGAGACTAAGTTTTGGTCCATTAAAAAGGCTATTCATATATTCACCTACGGGCTTTTAGCCCACAGATCACGAAGACGAAGAAGAAGAAGAAGAAGAAGAAGAAGAAGAAGAAGAAGAAGAAGAAGAAGAAGAAGAAGAAGAAGAGGAAGAGGAAGAGGAAGAGGAAGAGGAAGAGGAAGAAGAAGAAAGGCTTATTTGTTTTAGCCTGCAATGTCAAACGCCAATATGCATCCACCGTTGGCTAAGTTGTCACAGGCAAGCAGACGACCATTCGATTCATCAACAAATATTCTTCTTGGATGTCTCAATCCGTGCTTCTTAGACATAAATTCTCTCTGATATTCCAAACTCGAAGTCAGGAGAAAGATTTTACCGCCGTCTTCGTTGACCAGCAAAAACGATCCATCTCTGTTTACTACCACGTTGATCGGAAGGAATATTGAAAGAGAGTGCAAGGCTTTATCGATAGGCGATATCAACAGCTTTCCATTGCAGTCTACTATGCAGATTCCGCCTTTCTTTGACCAGTTGTAGCTAACCACAAAACGATCGCTGGACAATTTGACCGCATGCCAAGGTTTGGATACATCAAGTGCTATCTCCCGAACCAGTTGTCCATCTGGAGTGATTTCCAGCAATTTATCTTTTTCTCTGACCGCCAGGATGAGATTCGATTCGTCGGTTACAGACAATCGACCCCAATCGTTGCCTTGCCAGACTTTCTTTACGATATTTCCATTTTTATCCACCCTCAAGATTTCCATGGGTTGGCCACGAGGTTTTCCGTCGATTATATACAGGCAATTGTTTCTAGAGCAGGATACAATATCTCGCGGTTCTTCTAACTTCTTAACGATAAAACTTCTTTCAAAATTAAGTCTAGTTCTGTTGTAAACTTCTACTTCTGAATTCTCTTCTGTTACTACAAAAATCTCATCGGTTAAAACTGCCAACGCGTAGACATTTGCGTTATACCTTTGTGCTGCTTTTGTTCTGACTGTCAGAAGTAATTTCGATTCAGTTTTAAAGTCGACGACTTCTACACAAAAACAAAAGAATTTGTCACTACGATAAAT
The DNA here is from genome assembly GCA_949752735.1 of Lumbricus terrestris. NCBI lineage: Eukaryota > Metazoa > Annelida > Clitellata > Crassiclitellata > Lumbricidae > Lumbricus > Lumbricus terrestris. The sequence goes on along the minus strand of OX457037.1, from coordinate 64,802,081 downwards.
CTGATTGAGTAAACAAATAGTCAAATTTCAGAAGCCCAAGGTACATATAAAAATTATACAAATCAACGTAAGCCCTACATACAATTATATTCTTTCTGCAAAAGTTAGGCCTACACAGCATAACAAAAGTAGGGCCTTGTATAACATAAAATAGGCCATACATGTTTTAGCCTATAATAAAAATACAAATGTAGACTAACAGCGTTAAGACAATGGGCTATAATATATGTAAGGCCTTCGTAGTTATTCACCGTTCGTTTAGATGAAGTATACGGTAAGTCCATTTTCGAAAAGTCATTAATTTGATTACTAAGATTGAACTCGATATTGCGTGCCTTATTCCGTAATTGTACAATCGTGTGCAATTTTAAAGGCAGGTTGCTATAAACTACAGAGTAATTAATAATATGATGCCCTATAGTTCATGTGACATCTGATATGAATCATATGATATACCTCATGAAACTTTAGATTAGAAGTAGGCCCTACAGAAATATACTAATACTCAAAACTCACTTTTGTTCTTCGTGAAATCATCCGCAAATATGGTTATACTAGTGGGGACGAGTATTTCTTCCGCAGATGAGATGCTGTCTTGGGAATTTAGTTTGAAGATTGCGATTAATTTTTCAATTAGGATATTTGACGAATACATGCGTTGTAAATTTCTTTGTGCAGTTATTGACTGGCACCAAAACCAGATAACAATTCCATTGTCTTCCTGATGAGAGTAGGGAACGATTATAATGTCATCATCTGCGGTTTCAGATGTCGCGCTTTGATTTACAGAAAATGATTGCGATGGTTCCTGATTTAGTTTTTCAACTATTACGGCTTCCTTTCTTGTTAACGAATTCATTCCGGACGATTTAGCGAATAAACTAAATGTTTGTCTTTCCTTCACCAGATTTGTTGATATCTTAGACTTAATAAGAACTGAAAGCGCATAAAACAAATATCAATCAATTTATGAAATTTGCCTTTGTCAGCAAGTCTATATACAACCATCAGAGCAATGCATATTTTAACCGTACAACCACTTGAACATTATCATGAACCAGGCGATGCTCCTTGTTAGATGATATTTGATTATTTAGCTTCCAATTCGAAATATTCAACGAACGATACATTTTTTGAAAATGCACACTATAAAAATAGGAGTGGTGTGGGCTTACAAGTTACACATAAGTCCACTAATATCTTTGGAACTGATGGATACTCTAGGTGTATACTGTCCTATCTCTGTCTTTACGCTAGCGGAGGAGAGATTATACAACGGAGTGTAGGGTCTATAGAGCGGGAGTTCACAGCAAAATATTATAGCCTGTAGAAGTTTGTGGATTCACTGAACATTTACCGTTTCAAACCTCATTTTTTCTTATGCTTATTTGTTGCAGAAATTTGCGTTTCATGATATTTATAATGGTTAAACCGTTGTCTACGTTGGTGATTTAATGCCGTCTTTTCAATTTCATCTGCAGATTAGGCAGTATCACAGTGTTCACGATGACTCTCTTAATACATACTTCTACGTCAGCAAAATTATATCTGGGATCTGTCTACTAAAGCAAGGTAATACAAGAGAAAACTGTGGTCAGCAAAGAGTTCCAGTCATGGACATGTTAAAAACGTTGACAACGACAAACTTAAAGTTTCTAATTAATACTTTGTAACCAAAGTGTCACAGGTCCGAATCAACATCACGACTCTGAGAAACGACCTTAGACAAGAACTTTACCTTACTCATTTGCAAGTAAGTTCCTGTTAGGAGAGTAACGGGAACCTCACTCATCTCATCCCCGGGTGGCTCTAAAGCCAGTGGACCTGTCATCATCATCATCATCATCATCATCATCATCATCATCATCATCATCATCATCATCATCATCATCATCATCATCATCATCATCATCATCATCATCATCATCATCGTAATCGTCATCGTCATCGTCATCGTCATCGTCATCATCATCATCATAATCATAATCATAATAATCGTCATCAACATCATCATCATCGTCAACAACATAATAAAATTGCATCTAGCATCGTTCAGTTCCTCTGCATGATTGCTTGATAATTTCGTACAGGGTTCAAATATGACTGGACTGTCATGGATGGCTACCAGATACTTTTTTTCAGATCTGAACGCTGTCCTGCCACTAAGTAGCCTACGCCAGCACAACCAGATAAAGTATGGGGCATCCAGGCACTCCTTTTTTACACTTAAAGTACGGATTTCGTAACTATAACTCAATGTGAAGCATAAGCATACAAAATATAATAAAAATTAAGACAAGAGTTAAATATTCTAGACCATGATAATTACCCCCTCCTTTTTGCAAAAGGTCAGCAACGAAATTCTGCTTAGCTTCCCGAAGGCATTCCAAGACCTTCGACCATTTGTCCTGCTCGAAAGTAATCGCTTTCATCCAATGCAGAAGTTCATCATTCCTGTAAAAGTTGCCAGGTTGATTGCTCAGGTGATGTCGTTCTTCATTCGTGATACAATTTTTCTCATGCAGAACATTGATTAAACGATCCGAATCAATGTTTTCCACCAGGAACTGATAGTTGCTTCTAATCATATGACTTTCTGTGCAAAATAAACAAAACGTAAACAACGCATTCTTTCTACGAAGTCTACTCTACCTAGTTATCTGCTAATAGCAACTCAATTAAATCTCCTAAAACGTTGAAGGGCAGTCATATCATTTTTAAATTAACCACGTATTGCAAGGTTCAATTATCTAAAGACAGTCAACGTTAGGCCTGTAAGAACAAAATTCTTTGATATGTCAACACTAGCTTATCGTTTACTATGCCAATAATGACATGGAGTATATTTCATTCAGAATAAATGGCAATATTAAATCCGTTTTTCACGGAATAAAGAAAAGCCCACCTTGGGTAACTGATCTGATAAACAAGCCTTCCGGTTTACGATTGACCTGTTCTAGCCGCGCCGTTGCCAATCTGAGTTTGTCATCCAACTCTTTTCTTATGTGTTTTTCAATCTCCAGTTCTTCTTGTAACTTCATAATTAGGCCTAAGTCTCTTTCTAATGATCGTTCTTCCATTGTGCTTTTCTGAGTTTCAATCAGGTCAAGCTTTTCTTTTTCGGCCATCTGTAGACTTTTCTCATTCTCTTTTAGACGCTCTAAAAGATCACTGCTATGTTCTTGTGCTTGATTTAACTGTATTTCGGGCTCATTCCTAATATCTTTCTCTTTAGTTAGCATCTCGGTTACTCCATTCAACTCGTCTCTTTCCGCTCTCAACAAAATCATCTCGCTATTGCATTCCTCGAAGGCATCTTTAGTTGTTTGACGTTCATACTCACTAGTTGCCAAACTGATTTTAAGTTCTTGCATTTGTTGTTGGAAGAATTGTTTGTCGTATTCTGTTTTTCTCAATCTTTCCTCCATTTTCATAATGGCAGTTTTGTTCAAGAGTTTCTCCTCTTCGAATCGTTTGAATTTCGCTTTTTCATTGTAGATATCTGCCTTCAGTTTCTCAATTTTCTCTTCTAAGTGAATTCGATCTTTATTGCTTTGAAATCTTTCGCTAATTAAATCTTGTTCCATTGAATGCAGTTTTTTCCGGAAAACCTCATTTAACGATGCAACAGCCGAGTATTGACTGACGTTTTCCCGCAACTTTTCTCGCTCCGCGTTTGCCTCGACGTTTCTGGCGACAGTTTCTTTCTTTATCTTATGACATTCTATCAAGAAAATCAAAGCAAATCATAAAACTAGAATGTTATGTTTAAATAGGGCCTGCACTTAATCTCTGGCTGCTACCATTGACCACCATTGTTATTTGAATTCTCCTTGGTCTAATTTGTCCTACTTATTTTCATGAATACCTTCTATATAATAAATAGAAAAGAAATTGACATGCTGACTATAATGTCTTCTTAGTATATGAAAGGAACACGATGAGACACATACTAGCGATCAGATAACGAGAACTTTGTCCATAGGCATCTTGATGTTCACCCTTATAATTGCTCATCGAGGTAAATTATTCTTGTTTAGACTAAATCTTTAGCAAATCGATATTACCTTGAAATAGTATATGGTAGCACATCATCAGACAATCTTCTGGTTTGTTCAAATGAAATTTGCGAACAGAAGCGACTTTGATAGCGATTTCTGTTTGCAGTTGACACTCAAGTTCTGCTAGCCTTGCATTGAATCTGACTCTTTTAATCTAAGAATGGAAGATATATAGACCTACATTAGGGTGGTCGTTAAAAATGAAAGTTTGAATTGACTGTTCTCCAAGGCGCCAATTGGTTCCATTCTCCCCATAGACATCACACAAAAGTTGTAAGACAAAATATTAATATTTAGGACTAGCACAACGCCCTCAAAGTTTTACCATTATAATAGCAAGTCTTCCAATGCTCAAAAGTAGCTATATGGTTGTAATCAACCAGGAATCTTCAAACCAGGAATCAATTCAACTACTTGTAGTTGGTCCACGCTTAAACATAATGATGCTACTGTTATCGTAATCATAATCATCAATTTATATAGCGCCACTTCAAGAGAAATTCCTCAAGGGCAAGAAAACCTGTATAACTCACCACATCACAGATAATATCTATCATATCTTATGTCTTTACAAATACTACCTGTTTTGCCTTGTTGTCTTGATTAATAATAATGGCTTATTGTTCTAAGGCTGATGCAGTAAGGGAACAGTAATAGTATATAATAGGGATAAATAAATAAAAATTGTGGTTTCATCTGTGCCCTACGTAATTAATCTATTCTGTAAAATCACCAATATTCTTAATGAGGTCTGATATCTCATAAATATTTCTTTTTCTTCCGTCATTGTTCATGGGGTTAATGGGTACAAGGAACTGGTGTAATATTACAAATAGCAACCCATTTTAGATGCGAATTTGTGTCTCAGATTTAGGCTAATATGTTCTCAACCTGAGGCAATTCAAATTGCATTTGGTCTTTGCATGGGTTTGTGCTATGGTATAGTTTTCACGATACACTTCCCTTAAAGTGAAATCTCTGGCATGTTGCCCAAAGAAGATGTGCATCTGCCACCAAGAGTGTAGCAATGGGCGTTGTCTTTGGGGTGCTATACTTATTTCCTTGGATTGGTTGGTCGTCTGAGATGTCCTGGTGGCCACTGTAATTTCAGCTGAAGCCATTGCTGAGCATGATGTAAAGATTTTGAGTTGCACATAGCTTACGTGTTTGACACAACGCCTTTCATGCTAATTTATAACAGGCAGTTAATTTACAATAGCTAATAAAGGCATGCAGTGTAATTTGTGTTCACTCTTCACAGCACTTTCTGTGTCAATTGTTTGACTCCGTGTTCATTCTTTCAACTCTGAAAGTATACTTTTAATGGGATAAATTATATATTATGAAATGGACAGCAATGTGACTCTTAGAAGTTGTTGAAAAGCTGCTCTTTGACTCCTGTGTGCCACTGTGTGGTAATAAGTAATTTCATATCTATAAAAATTATTATCTCAATAATTTCAACATCTATTTTAATTCATTTCTTTACCGCAGCTCTTGATAAATTTTATATGTAATGCGCTGTAGCATTCTGCTCTGATTGCCAAAATAACGAAAATATCACCAGTATTTTTCTCTAGTTCAACTATAATAATTATTGAGGTCCTTGTCCGTGTTATATCAGAATTTGTGTTAAGTTAAGCATGTAGTAAAGAACATTTAGTGTAACAAAGGATTCCTGTATATAGATATCAGGAGTATCAAAAGAACATAGCAATGTGTTGGCTTACTAGTATAGGTTTATGGTCATCGATCTCAGGGACTCACGCGTCAAATACTATTGTGATGGTCAATTGTTCATAAAAATATAATAAGCCATTATCGTCATTGTAGAAGTTAGGCATACTTGTCAGTTGTGTTTGAGTAAATGAATATAGTCTTTCTGCTAAAACTAGTCACAGGTAAAAAAAAATTGTGACTAAATTATCCTTATACTCAAAAACACGATTATTTTCGTAAAAACCAAAACTTCAAACACGTTGTGCTAGTCCTAAATATTTTTCAATCGAGATAATTTTTGGGCTACATCTGTCTTTTACCAAATGGCACCAAATGGTGGGTTGGAGAAAGAATGAAACTGAAGTTGAAAATTTGCCATTACGGACGCGACCACCCTAGCCTGCATTGTAGGACAGGCTGCTATACCACAGTATAAAGTTTTAGGTCCGCATGTGCAAAACGATAACAAACGGCTATTGTCCATCGCATAATGTTTAAATAACGGTCTCTATGACCTCTGTCTTTTTCGTTCGCTTTGCATCATAGAGAGATAGAGAAAATAAAAGATTTATAACATAGAAAATATAAGTATAAAGTCAATTCTCTGGAGTTAATTGGCATTCAATAGAGTGATCTGGATCTTTTTTACATATAAAAAACTTTGACGTCCATGTGGCTGATTCATACCCTTCGATGCTGAACTTTTTTCTCCGTGTTTTTGGCAACAGCGTGTATCGACTTAGAATCATGTTGAACTGCCGTTGACTGAGTGTCCGGCTTTGGCTTCGACAAAGAACGTGATAGAATTAGTTTCTTACCAGGTTTAGGAAGAGTTTTCGGCGGGATAATATTAATTAGCTTCGAGGAAGAAGGCAAGCTGTCAATTATTTTCTTTTTCGAACCATGCATTTCTTTTGGCAGTAGCTCCTTGCATATAATACTCCTTGGTGTTTGAACTGAATGTGGTAGACCTACAGATGCACTGGGCGAATCTGTGAACGCAATAATTTCCAAACTAAATCAAGTAGACCTATTAGTCGGTGTTAAAGATATACTGCAACGGTAGCCTACACCAGTGACTTTCAATTTTATTGTGTAAATTCGGTTGCATTTTAATTAGACCCTAATTCTTTTTGAGATTATTTCATAAACGGAACTAATACCAAAATACTTGATCTACACTAGGAAAGAGTTGTGAGTTGTAATTTCTTCAAAGCATTTATAGCCTACTGATCCATCACAGGTTCGTGAATGCCATGCTCCGTGAGCACAATATTATAATTATATGCATTATGCACCGTACGTGCAACATTTCATTTTGTAGGTGAGGTAGTTCGTAATTGCAATTGGGACCGTCATTATATGGTTTGTGATTCGTCTATACAACGGTAGGGGAAGCCGGGGTAATTTCGGACACGAGGTACATTCGGCCAGGGTTATTTCAAGGAAACCAGCGAGCAGAGGAATATTTTAATACTGCCATCCAGCGCATAATATCATTAAGTATGTTTATCGAAATAGTTTTGCTTCTATATGAGTATAATTGCTAAAAACCAAAAAAATTAGTTCGAGCCTAATCCGTTTATCCATACTGTGACAATAAAAGCAAAGAATTGAAGGTAATCTTGTTAACATGTTAATTATTTGCTTTTTATTCTGCAAAACACGATATTTTAAGCCGATTTGATTATTCAAATTCATGGTCCAAAAATGCGGTCCATGCTCGTTAAGATCGCCATGGAGGGTGAGTACTGAGTATGTCGGGGTAAATTCGGCCATGTGGACGAATTTACCCCAGAGATGTTAGGAATTGTACATAGTGCCTATTTTAATATAATGACTTTGTATTTGGAACCAATATACCCAGTTTTAATTTAAACTATAACTATAAGCATTAAAATTGCTCTAAAACCTGTGTTTTAACAAATTTCAAAAAATAAGTTTAAAAAATTACTTTTATTAAATTCTGCACAAAAATAAAAAATCGCAAACATATTATTTCCATAAATATCTCTGTGTTATTTCCGACTTAATACTGATTTCGGTGTGGACCGCCACATATACCTCATCTGGTTTGCTGTGAGGATCAAATTAACCGTGATGGCCGAATCATCCCGTATACCGGGGTAAAATCGGAAAAATTCACTTAAATTTTTTTCACAAATGCTTTTTCCTCTTTCCCAAAAAGTAACTTTGCAATATATTGTCCCTATCTTGCTTTATTTAGTTGTGATTTCATTTAATTTTAGCAGTCAACCCGCTGCAATTTATTACAAAACTAAGAAAAATGGCCGAAATTACCCAGGCTTCCCCTATACGATAAACCATTGCACCAGAAGCTAAAGCACTGAAGCATATTAGTTTTAAAACACAATAACTGCACAGTACGCAATTCATTATAGTACCTGCTGGTTTTCTAAGTTTCTCTGACAGATGGCCTTGACCCGATTCTTCTAGGGCTTCTAGAAATGTCTCAAATTCCTTAGGAGACTTCTTGCTGAGCAATCCAAGCAGTAGCTCATTTTTCTGGAAAAAGTTGCTCACGCAGAATATGCTTTCTTTCTCGCGAACAGTCAACATATTTTGTTGACACAGCAGAGAAATTAGACCACTTTCTGTGTCCAGGTTCTCTGATAGCCACATGAAATTCCGGCAGATCAAGTCTTTGTGATCAGAGTCTGTATTTGCGTTATCACGTGCTGGAATAAATCAAAATATTATAATTAGTTCAAACTTTGCCTCAAATAAATTTCGACAAAAAGCCAATGGTCTATTTCTGCTTCTAAAAAGTGTAGTTTACTCACTTCAAAAATAAAGTGTAAAACGTTCACGTTAAGTTAGTTTACACATGTTAATTCACTAGACAATAACCAGTAGACTCGCAAGAAACCAACTAGGGCCTACAGTTAAACCTATGTGTTCATGCTATGTGTCTGGTTTTGGAGATTTTTATGTAGGCTAATTGGCTAACTGGCTAAATTATTGGCTAGCACTTCATAGGCCTACATTTTGTACATACCGTCGTCACCAGACACCAGCATTTGATAGAGATGCAGTTGCTTAGTTGATTTGATCAGTGACAGAAAGCATTCATAGACATCTCTTGGTTTCCTGGCTATGATGCTTATCAGTTCCTCATTGGCTCGGATTGGAGTTGATTGCAAAGATTGGATATGCTCCAACTCCCTCAACGATAATTTCTCTTCCTGATACATCGTTGCTATTATGTCTCCCAGGCACGACAGGTTGCTAACCAGTTGGTTGTATTTTGTTTGAATTATCTGGCCATGTCCTTCTATAATAAAAACAAAATAATAAAATTTCAACCACAGTGCTGTACCGGACGCTTTAGTTCAGCAGATGTAAGTCTGTTCCATATTTAATTCGTCTCTATTTGTTTCTCATGAATAAAACTTTGGTTGGATGATTATGTAGTCTATATAGAATTATATAATAGATTTCAGTGAGTGTGTATATATGCACCTGGATCGCCTTTTGATAAACTTCAGAGGCGTTATAAGGTCATGAATGTTAATGGATAGGCCTACTAGCAGCAGGTGCATGATGAATGTTAACAATGCATGATAATGCAGGATGCGAAGAGTGATGGTAGGCCCTAATTAATTCAAACTGTGAAGATAATTATTATTGATAATGCTCTATTTATTGGGACAGCGAATCCGCATTTTTTCAAAGACATATATAAAAAATATCATTTACTGATTTACAATTTATAGTTTCTGCTCACTTCACTCGTTTATTTAGTTTTTCGCCAACGTCTGAGGTTTAATTTTAGAATAAGCGTCATTAATCTATTCGATGGCTAGGGCGGCTCTGAGTTCGTGTAGCCTAACGTGTTTGGTGTCGGAAATTGATTTGGAATCAGACTAATAACATCTACGGACCTCAGAAAAATCATCTGCACTGGCATAGATGAAACAATTTGCAACATGCGTGAAAATAATTATATTGTTATTATATATTAATTTACTATAGCAAAATAAAGTCAAAATAATAATATTGTTATTATTTTGACTTTACCCTTGCCATAGTAAATTAATATTATTTTCAACTTTTTATTTTATCGTATCGTGTTGCACTTTATTTTATTTCCTCATAATATGGCAATGCAGTCTGGTTTCCATTCGATTTTGATAATTATGTTAATACAACAAAACGTTCGTTTGTCAAGATGACCGCCTTCTATTTTAAATGACAATCACTTAGGCTTGCTATAATTATCCTATAGCGGCAATCACCATTAACATACCATGGAAACCATTAATATACCATTAACATACCATCGAGAGCACTGGAAATAGCTCCTCTTTATTTCCTTATTTTTCTGTTAGGCCTATGTCTAATAATTTTTTCTGCATTCAAATACGATTAGGCCTACCTTCCTGTTGCGCAATCTGAATCAATTTGGCTTCCTCTTCAGCAAGCTGTAGAGCAAAATACCACAGCTGGTCCTTTCTTGATGAACATCCGGCCATTTTGACTCCTCAGTTTCTGTTTCCTGTATCACAGTCCAAAAACAGAGCTTTAATCGAACGGGTCACGTGCCCTTGCTTAAGTCTGCGCTATGATAACGGCAAAAATCTACAACTGAACTCGTTGTATTACCATTTTCACCAAACCGTAAATTATGACCATTCAGATGTTGATAAATGAACACGCATAGGCTACATAGCATGCACATACATAGGCTGTATACATACAGCGACAGCGTATAGTATAAACAGGCATAATAATTATATACATTGATAATAATATGCAGATATACATGCACAAATTGTACATGCATTGCTCGGTGTGTCATAATATTATATACGTATTTGCATGTCTCTATCCAATATCATAGAGCAATCACCATTAAAATACCATCGAAACCATTATCATACCATTAACATACCATTAACATACCATTAACATGCCATTAGCATACCATCGAGGGCACTGGAAATGGCTCGGCTTTATTTCCTTATTTTTCTGTTAGGCCTATGTCTAATAATTAATTTGGCCTAGATCAGTCGTGCGCAACCTTTTCGTTCGTGTCGGCCACATCAAAACTTTAGATAATATGTAGGCCTACAAAGCCCTACATGTAGATGTATTGTAATACGTATGCACATGCAGCCACATCCTAAAATATATGTATATATAATATATAGGCTATATATAAATATATATGTATATATAATATAGGCTATGTATTTATATATTATATTATACGGCCTAAGCTTCAATCTCGACAGCGCGAAGCTTTACCATATTTATTTGAAACGGAGTAGCTTACAAATGCCGTGACGTGAATAGAACATTGTCTATATCCGGCTGAGCGTGAATTTCGTAACAATCACGTGGAACAGACGCGTGATAAGTTCTATTTTCCTTTCAATAACGTTCTTTTATCCAGGCTTATGAATAACACATTCATGGAAATAACTATAAAGCTGTATGGGCCTACTTTAATGCTAAGCTCAAACTTAAATGCTAAGCTCAAACTTAAATGCTAAGCTCAAACTTTACTCCTGCTTTGGTCTCTCCCATACAACCATTAAATTTTGTTCAATGTTCTGATAGTCTGATAGACTATGTTTATTCTGCACGGTCTGACTGACGTCTATCATTGATTTTGTTTGCTTACTTTGGTACAGTGTTAGGTCTATGCCTGTAAGTCAACTTCAAAGTTAACCCCGTGCATCGTATTCATGTCATGAAGTGTGTGATTTAGGCTATTTGCTCAGATAAGCCCAATCGATCACAGCGGGTCACTTGAGATATGCATTGCCACAGGCCTGTATAGTCATTATAGTGTGTAGTTCATAGGCTAGGTCTAAAGAGATTTCACTCCTGACAGATGGTGGCCTCCTGTCAGCATGAATTGATACAGGTCGCTAGCACAATTGAATGCACTGAGTAAGTCCACTGATATCAGCTGAGTTTCAAGGGTAAAAACTCCTCAATGATGCATAGCATCTTCTGCTGTGCGTTCACTTGAGACATGCATTGATTTGATTTTGCCCGTTTTCGTTCGCAGTTCCTGATGTCACGTCTGCGTCAATATGATTTATTCTGCTTGGACATGTCCACATCTATCTCAGCCTACCGTTCCTATGCTTTACTTCAGGTGTTATGAATCATTCATTCATGGAAATAAATAAGGCGCTACTTAAAAGTGAAACTCAGGGCACCAGCTTGTTCACGAGCGCCGCGTCGTGTCAGTGGGCTGTCCAGAGATAGCCTATAACTGCCTGGAGATCAAAATTTGATTGTCAGGAGACCAGAAAAAAATGGACCAGATAAGCTGTTAGCGGATTCATCTGGAACGAAAGAGATGTGTATACACTAGGGGAACATGATTGAAGTATACCCCGCAGTCGATCGAGTTGATCGATCGAGTCGATCATAACTCGGCCAAGTCGAGTCGATCGAAAAATCGTCGACTCGATCGACTTGCAAGTCGAGTCGATCGTGAGTCTTGCCAAGTCGAGTCGATCGAAAAATCGTCGACTCGATCGACTTGCAAGTCGAGTCGATCGTGAGTCTTGCCAAGTCGAGTCGATCGAAAAATCGTCGACTTGCAAGTCGAGTCGATCGTGAGTCTTGCTAAGTCGAGTCTATCGTTGTTTCATCGGGTTTCGACCCGACTTAGAAATATTTTACTTAGCCTACTATTTCTTTAAGTCTCAAAGTGACCTATACAGTTTTTGCACACAGGTTCAGCTAACGAACCTTTTGGCAGCTGTCGATTTCGTGTTAGTGCACGGAACTGTGAAAGTTGACTATTATAATAGGCGTGCGTTTTCGATTTGAGTTGAACGAATAAAGGGTAACAGGAGCGACTAAAAAACATTTGGAAGGGTGGCCAAAATTTGTGGTCTTGAACCGACAGAAATTTTCCTTGGTCTTCCGCCGAAAGAATCTTTTTTTAGTCTTTCACCTAAAAAACTTATAAAAACCCGTGACGACTTTGGTTTTTTAAAATCTGATGACTTTTTTAGTCAGTGCTAGGCGTATACTTTCCCTCTCACCTTCCTGTTCCCGTTGCGTTGATTTACAGCTTATTTTTTAAACCTGATGAAGAAAGGGACCACGTCATATGCGAATCTCTGAATGGGGTGGGGCATGGCCGGATTGGCCCCTTCCTTGGATCCGCTCCTGAATGAGCATGATTCAGATCTACTATTATATGCCTGTACTAGCTGGGGTACCCGGCGTTGCCCGGGAAATTTAGGATTCGACCCGTTTCGGCCACAACCCCACCACGCAACACCCGACCACACTCCGGTCTGTACCGGTACGCCACCCGAGAAATTTGGGTCTCAGGAAAATTACCACCCCCACACCCAACCCAGCCCTCCACCCCAACCCCCTCCAACCCCCACCACCCCACTCCACCCCTATTCCACCCCCACTCCACCCCTAACCCCATCCAACCCCCACTCCACCCCTAACTTCATCCAACCCCACTCCACCCCAACACAATTCCCACCCCATCCCCCTACATCCCACCCCTCCACTCCCCACCCCACCCCTCCATCCACCCTCACCCCAACCCCACACCCCACCACACCCCAACCCCCACCCTCCACCCCACCCTCACCCCCTCCACCGAAAACCCCCACCCCTCCACTCCACCCCGACCCCCCCTCACCACCCTCACCACACCTCTCACCCCACCCCATTTCACCCCACCCCTACCCCACCACGATCCCAACCCCCTCAACCTCACCCACCCCCACCCCATACCATCCCCACTCTACAACACCCCACCGCACTCCGACCTTCATCGGTACGCCACCCGCGATATTTGGGTTTAGGGACAAATTCCTTCACACCCACCTCTTCCCACACCCGCTCCCCCACCCCACCACACTACGACCTCCACCAGTACGCCACCCGTGAAAACGGTGAAATTAGGGTTTCCAGGAAAAATTCCCCCTCACCCCATTCCCCTAACCCTCCCCCCGCCTCCCCCACCCTCTTTCCCACCTCACCCTCTTTCCCACCTCACCCCACCACACCGACCTGCACCAGTACGCCACCCGTGAAATAAGGATTTTCGTTAAAATTAAATTAGCAGCTCTCGCCATTTATATAATGACCATGGAAGCGTTTAAGAAGGTGTTTAACCGTCTTAATGTTTTCGCCCCCACGCTGGCCCCCTTGGTGGTAGAGATTCACCAACTACTGATCCGGGTGGTTCTGATGGCCCTCTATCCAGGGAAAAAAATTCATATAAATGGCTAAAAAAATTTGGAAAAACAGTTGGGGGTTTCGCTCCCCACCCTGGCCCCCATGGGGGTAGAGAATCGCCAACCCCTCGACTTTGCGTCTCGTGCCGAGACCTACACAGTAGTGAAGGTTTGGAGTGAAAAGCTCAAAAACTGTGGAAATGCATCCCGAACAAACAGACAGACAGACACACAGAATCTTCTCTTTATTTATATAGATATGCAAGTCATGTAGATGTTAATTTTGAGAATATAAAAGGAGACCTTTTATGACGTCACTTCGATTATGATACAATTCTACAATTAAATAAGTTCACTGAGAAAACGAAATTAGGCCTATTGTGACGTCACTTCGATCAGGACATAGATCTGCCGTCATATTATTTCATTAATGCTGAGAATACAGAACTAGGCCCAGTATGAGAATTGTGGAAAAATAACTGGGGGGGTTGGACCATTATCCACTTGGAATTGGGGTGTAAAAAACATACTTTAACATGGGGCTCTAAGAAAGACTGGGGGGGTCGAAACCCCCCAACCCCCCCGGCAATTCTCACCCTGACTAGGCCTATGCCTATTTTTTACGTCACTCTGATTATGATGCAATTTTGCTATTATATTATAATTAAGTTCACATAAAGAATTTAAAAAACAGCGCCAATTGTGAAGTCACATTGATTATGATACAAATGTACCAGACCTATTATGAAAGTGCATTTTGAGAATATAAACAAGGTATAGTGTGACGTCACGTCGATTATGAGACAAATGTACTATTATAGAAGTGCATATTGAGCATATAAACAACGTCTATTGTGACGTCACTTCGATTATTATGCAGATCTAACAGTATATTATGTTCGTTTTGCGAATATAACACGGGGCCTTTTATGACGTCAGTCTCGTCACTTCTATTATAATACAATTCTGCTGTTAAATAAGTTCACTGGAAAAAACGAAATTAGGTCTATAATTGTGGCGTCATTTCGATTATGATGCAGATCTGCTGTCATATTATTTTATTTTCATAATACAAAACTGGGCTGTTTAAATGCAACATCGCTCTGATTATTATACAAATCTACTATTATACGTTCAGTTTTAGAATATAAAACTAGGCCCATTGTGACGTCACCTAGATCATGATACAGACCTACTATTAAAGAAGTTCATTTTGAGAATGAAATAGTCCTATTGTGGCTAACCTCGATGATCTGTTGTCATAGAAGAACATTTTGAGAGTATAAACTAGGCCTATTGTGACTAACTTCAATTGTTGCACAGATCTACCGTTATAATTATTGAGTTTCATTTACATAATCTAAAACGAGGCCTATTGTGACGTCACTACGATTACAGTGCAAATCTATAAATTCACTGAGAATACGAAATTAGGCCTATTGTTACGTCACACAGATTTATGACACAGATCTACTATCGCTTAATTTCATTTTAAGATCATGTAACTGCAGATGGTGAGCAAGAGACAAAATTAGGTCAAGTCGACGCGAAGTCGATCGGTCGATCGTCGGCCGAGCCAAGTCGATCGAGTCGTAGAAAGGTCGGCGAGTCGACGAAGTCGATCGAGTCGATCGTCGGCCGAGCCAAGTCGATCGAGTCGTAGAAAGGTCGGCGAGTCGACGAAGTCGATCGAGTCGATCGTCGCACGAGCCAAGTCGATCGTAGCCCACGACTCGATCGACTGCGGGGTATAGATTGAAGGTAGAACATCAAAACCATAGAAGGAGTCGGTACAGAAGCCTAGGCCTACTGCAATATTAACCATCGACAGACTGCTTCGAGTAACGAAGACTGAAAGAAAATTTAGGCTACATAAAATGAATGTAACCATATAGAGACAACAAACGTAAATGTTTCAATAGGCCTACCAAACGACGTGCTTAAAACTTTCCGACTGCAAGAAATGCATGTTCTGCGCGATACGCTAGGGCTGGTCTGAAGATGTAGGCCTATGATTGTGACGCTATGTTCTTTTTCAACTGTGAAGGACTTGTGCATGGGCGCCCGCACATAGGGGCAAGAAGGGGCACTGGAAAATTGAAACCTATTTTTTCACTATTATTGAGGTTTATAACAAATTTCTTTGATTTAGAGAATTAAAAACCTAGTTTTAACTAATACTTTTTGAGTTTTAACAAATTTCTTTGCAAAAATAAACAATTCATACCAAAAAAAATTTAAAGTGAAACTAAGAAATTTACATCAAGAAATCTCTATGAAAAATATTTATGCATGTTCTTAACTCACTGCTTTGCATTTTTTTTTACCTCTTGCTACAATTTTTTTAACCTTGACCATCGTGTTTTCCCCCTCCTGCAAAAATTTCTGCGGGCGCCCATGGACTTGTGGCCAGTAAAGTCAACTGTGGGTCAGCTACGTCCGATGACATTAGGCCTACCTGGGTTAGTGAGGTCATTTATATAACACTCGGACCTAAAAATGGTGTGACATCCCATGAACCGGGTAACGGTAAATGCAACTGGAAATAGCGACCGTTTGACCTCTACCTTGTCAATGTTTTCAATGAGTTGATCCAGCGATATACTTCATCACCGCCACCCTTTGAGTGGATACCACGCCATGTTAGATACCCACGCACGGATCGCAGTGGTCAGAGATATCACCATGCCAATTCTTTTAAGAATTAGGAAGTCTGGGCCGAGTCTATCTGTCTAAGCTTAGGTAGGCCTACTTCATTAATGAATCCATCAATCAGTCAATTGTTTTAATGTAGCCAACCGCAGGTTGAAGAACAAGTTATACATAGTTTCTGCGGTTACAAAAGGAAGGGCCAGAAAGTACCGAAGATCCCGCTACTCAAGGACACCTAAATATCAAATTAAATCAAACATTATATGCAGACCGACATAATAATAATTACGTAAGTCCCTGATGTATGGAACTCCGCCACTGGTTGCAATCTGCCAGTGCCAGTCCCAAGCCTAGACAAAGGAGGAGGGCGTCGATAATGGTCTTTGTTATCACACAGTGACGTTAAACTGCAACTACCACCACCTGATGTATGGATCATAACATGTAGGGCAGCTCATGGCTTAACTAATATAAATAAACAAGCTTCGCACTGACCAACACTGAGTAAGAAAATCGTGCGCCAGACGCACACAATGAAAAAACAATGCACATAGAAAAATTTTCCTTTGCATGTCAAAATTAAAATTTGAAAAATCTCTTAAATTGTAACATCAACAAACAGAAATAGGTTTATAATGATAAGAAACCGGAAACGATAGGAGGCAAATCTTGAACTGCATGCTAACCACGCCAATCATCGTCGAAATGACGACGTCGTTAAATAAATGTTAGCAGACATTCTGAGAACCAGAATATATATATATATATATATATATATATATTAATGTTTCGCTAAGGTTCCTGGGCCCTGCAAATTGGAAGTCTACCCAAAGAAATCCTCATGGTTACATATCTCAGTCACTTTAAAATCCTTGCACGTGCACACACACACACACACACACACACACACACACACACACACACACACACACACACACACACACACACACACACACACACACACACTAATTTATATTATACTTAATCTCAGCTCGGTGTTTGCTAGTCAAGTCTTAGTTAAGCTCTAGTTAAGATTTTAACCTGTAGGCCTATCCATATGTTATTCCGGTTGTATAAATGTTATGTAGGCCTACTGTATACCAATGTCTATACTAATGTCTATTCTTTCTCTACTTAATCATACCCACCATCTTCCTTGTATTAACCGTGGTGTATTATAATAGACCCCTACTAAGCGGGACTTGTCCATTCTGGAGTGCATATTGTTCCCTAATCTGTATCTAAAGTCTCTACCGAAAGTGTTACTACGTTGACTATCAATAATTGTGTTACATTATATTCTCTATTTTACGTTTTTATTGTGGGAACAATAAATGATTTGATGATTTGATTTTATATATTACTAGCTGAATTACCCGGCGTTGCCCGGGAAATTTCGGTTTTTAGTTCCCAGCCACGCTTGACCCCGCTTCCATGCCGCCCTTTTCACCTCGCTTCGCCTTCTATCGGCCCCAATCCGGTGCCGGGTAGGCCTACCCTAGGTTTTCGGTCCAACCCACTCCCACCCGTCCATGTTTACGCTATAGTGAGCATTTTTGCGAAACGGCGTGTCAAAAGATATGCCCTCAGCGGAAAATGAGGTTTAAAATCAATTGGTTCGTTGAAAATCGATAGGCGAAAATTATTGCGTCTTAAATACTTAACGGCGTAACGCGCTATAGGAAAAATATCGGCCATGACGTCATTAATGTATTGGTTTGAATCATCAATATATCATCGCTGGTTCAATGAAAATGATGGTCTATAATTATTATCGATGTGCTGTAGGCAAATAAAATGGCGTGTTAAATACAGCGTTTCGGATGGAAAATTAAATTTTCAAGCTCGGGAAACGGTAAGAGTTTTGAATCGCGAACCCCTTATGGTTTGTTATTGGGTGCTAAAAAGTATTTTTTTAAATATTGGGGAAAATCGGTCGCGTGGATAAGAAGTTTTATTCAAGGATACGATAAGAGATTTTCGATTTTATAGGTAGCCTATAGATAATATATATTATGATATATATCTATGATCAAATGCCGGTCGTATTGCATTACAACAGTGGTTCCCAAACTTTATTGACTTAAGGGCCACTTTTCCAAGTTGGAGGACACGAGGGCCACATTTTTTAGTTGAAAGACATTAGGGGCCACAAGGCTAAAGTTTAATTAACTAAAAACATGTAAAATTGTTATAATTGAATCAATACAGAATGTTTGATGCTATTTATAGACATCAAAATAAAATAATTTGTAATGGAACATAATTACCGGGTTCCATCGTTTCAAAATTGTCAAATTTGTCATATATTTTTTTAATCCTTTGAGGGACGAGGGATATTTTTAGGTCAGGCGGCCACTTTTTTCCCGCGGGACACGGGTTGGGAACCACTGCATTACGACGTATACAGTGCTCACGATCTGCAATGAAATAAGATAAGAAAAGACAAGAGCTCTCCTTTTTATAACTAAGAGGCATACATTTTAACCATTTAACCATTATCATAACCAATTATTAGCCATGACTATTTTCTTTCTTATAAACGAAGAACAAGTTACTGAATACAGTCGTTATTATACTAGACGAAAATTATTGTATAATTTTTTAAAATAATACACTACTCTTAACTAGTGAAAAAGGAGGCGCAGTTTTATCAAAGCACAAGGTTTACACAACTAGTCCTTGGCCTGCCATGAGGTCCCGTATGCACTTTGGTGTTGGGGGAGTTTCTCACTTCCAATCAGTCAGTGGGTCCCTGGACATGAAAAATCACCGAGGTGCTTGTCCGACATGACGTCACGAATGGCGCAATTGCAAAATCCAATATGGCCGCCACCGGCCATATTGGAAAATTAGTCTTTATTAATTCTTACACGATATGCACGTGTAATAACTCTAATGTTACTAAGTCAGGTATGTAGAATGCATTTCTGATATTGATTTTGTCACCCGGGGTCATCTGAAGGTCATACGGTCATTTTCAAGGTCATTTAATGCATCTTTTTCATTTATCACAGCATATGCACTGTAATACTTCAAATAATACTGATTCAGGTATGAAGAATTCATTTCTGATATTGATTTTGTCATCCGGGATCATCTGAAGGTTACAAGGTCAACGTCAAGGTCATTCTTTAATTTTTATATTACTTACATCATATGCACGTGTAATACCTCAAATGTTACCGATTCAGGTGTGTCGAATTCATTTAGGCTATGATATTCTTTTTGTCATCCGGGGTCAACTGAAGGTCATAAGGTCATTGTCAAGGTCATTGTGTCGCATCAATGATGTGGATTATAACTTGACGTAATACTGACATTTTCTTGGAAGCAGTGCACCGAAGTTTTCCTCCCATCTGCGATTTAATGGCTCTAGTTTTTGCCTTGCGTTCATTGTGTGTTGCAAGTAGTTGGCATGCTCTGTGCATCAGGAAAGGCCCTCACTGGATGTGGCCTCTGATCTCGCTGCTTGTAGGAGGAAGAGCGTCAATTCCGACTGTAGATGTGATATAGTTTTTTAGTCTCAGCTAGTCGAACGTCTCACAGGTTGTATTTGACCTTGCTCCAGCCCAGACACGTGCCAAGTACTTCTGTGCTAATGCTGCATCTTGTTCTAGCAGCGTGTCTGTCTCTCCAAAGTTTGTTAGATACTGTACTGGGTCGCAGGCTAAAGCTGCGTGTTTGGATCCCACCTTACTCGTGCAGTCATCTCCTGTCAACACATGTGACTTGATGACTGCTTTGGTCAGGGATGCTCCTCGTTCAGAAACCGCTTGATGAAGATGAAGCATTCGCCGATGTTCACCAGTGCCATGCTGCTGCCACATCTCCTGCAACCCCAGGTCAATGAAGTATGGTGTGTAGCAATAATGCGAAAGTGTCCGTGTCGAATGTCTGTGCTTTGACTGTGTTTGAGACTACGACAAATCTCTTGCACCATTGCACACAAACAGTCCAGGCTGTCCAGTCTACGTGCAGCACCAGCCCGGCATCCGCCTCCTCGATCCAGCTCAGCAGGTCTGGGATCTCTTCTGCGCCAGTCGACATTGCGAGAAGTGCTTCATCTTCAGAAACAAGAGAGCTGGCAATGACTGTAACATTGCATAGGCTGGATTGCTAGCAATATCTCTATCCAGAATCTGCAGATTTCGCTTGTTTTCCAGCGATGCCCAGAACTTTTCAAGTTCATGAGGAATTGGCGTGTATCTGTTCATGCTGAAAATTTCGATGCCTGATGTTAAGTCAACACGCCGCATGCACTCCCCTTTCTTAAGAGACATCTCAAAGTAGGAGTTGAGTACCAGGTGGACGTACTTCGCATTTTGGCAAAAGGGAGAAGCTGCTGAGGTTATGACGGCCTCGATAACCCTACCAATATTGGGGAATTGCGTGAGTGGCAGCTGTCGAATCCTAGACATGAAATCTACCACAACATGAGTGTCAAGAATAGACTGCTGGCACCATTTGGTGAGGTCAAGTTTAGGTCCAATCTCCCTCTCAAGTAGCGACTTGTTGGTGTGAGCTGGAATATTGCCATCAAATAATGGAGACGCTGAGACAAAATTGTGTGAAAGTATCTGCCTGATGCCCATACCCTGTTCTTTAGCAATGTCCATGTTCCTATGTGCCTCTGCTCTGCTCTGCCTAGCTAAGATGACCGTTCATTCCTCTCCTTTTCTATTGTTGATGCTGTCTTCTGAGGCTAGTCGGTGAACCGTGGCAGTTTCGACTTCGATATGTCATCCTAATTTTCTTTGTTTTCTCTATACTAAGCGATCCCATCTATCCAAGCGGTAGGCATCCTTGCCATCCTCGATAAAATGAACTTGGAGCATCCCTGGCCAAAGCAGTCATCAATGCACATGTGTTGACAGGAGACGACTGCATGAATAAGGTGGGATCCAAACATGCAGCTTTAGCCTGTGACCCAGTACAATATCTAACAAACTTTGGAGAGACAGATACGTTGTTAGAACAAGATGCAGCATTAGCACAGAAGTGGTGGTGGTGACGGGACAGGTGTGGTTCTCTTGGCGCCGTATGTGACTGCGACTATAGAGAGTCCGTAGATCGCTTGTCTCTGAATGTGCTTGGCTATGGCGCTATATAAATTGTCTTATCATCATCATCGTCATCGTCATCATCGTCATCGTCATCGTCATCATCATCATCATCATCATCATCATCATCATCATCATAAGAAGAAATATAGTTGGAACGTGTCTGGGCTGGAGTATGGTCAAATACAACCTGTGAGACGTTCGACTAGCTGAGACTAAAAAACTATATCACATCTACAGTCGGAATTGACGCTCTTCCTCCTACAAGCAGCGAGATCAGAGGCCACATCCAGTGAGGGCCTTTCCTGGTGCACAGAGCATGCCAACTACTTGCAACACACAATGAACGCAAGGCAAAAACTAGAGCCATTAAATCGCAGATGGGAGGAAAACTTCGGTGCACTGCTTCCAAGAAAATGTCAGTATTACGTCAAGTTATAATCCACATCATTGATGCGACACAATGACCTTGACAATGACCTTATGACCTTCAGTTGACCCCGGATGACAAAAAGAATATCATAGCCTAAATGAATTCGACACACCTGAATCGGTAACATTTGAGGTATTACACGTGCATATGATGTAAGTAATATAAAAATTAAAGAATGACCTTGACGTTGACCTTGTAACCTTCAGATGATCCCGGATGACAAAATCAATATCAGAAATGAATTCTTCATACCTGAATCAGTATTATTTGAAGTATTACAGTGCATATGCTGTGATAAATGAAAAAGATGCATTAAATGACCTTGAAAATGACCGTATGACCTTCAGATGACCCCGGGTGACAAAATCAATATCAGAAATGAATTCTCATACCTGACTTAGTAACATTAGAGTTATTACACGTGCATATCGTGTAAGAAATAATAAAGACTAATTTTCCCATATGGCTGGTGGCGGCCATATTGGATTTTGCAATTGCGCCATTCGTGACGTCATGTCGGACAAGCACCTCGGTGATTTTTCATGTCCAGGGACCCACTGACTGATTGGAAGTGAGAAACTCCCCCAACACCAAAGTGCATACGGGACCTCATGGCAGGCCATGGATCAAACTGAATTTGTATGTTTTGGGAAATGTGGAGTCTCACACCGATAATTGTGCATCCATAATTCAGGAGGTGTCCTCAGTTTCTACGCATAAAAATATAAGAGACCGCATTCCAGCATTAGCTCAAAGTCTCTGTTGTTCAGTAGTCAAAAACGTAGGACACTGAAAACAGTAGCAAAGAGTATGCCATCAAAATTTGGCACTATGTTTGCAGCAAGTTGTCGTAAGACATAAAAAGAAAAAAAACAAGATTTGGTCTATATGATAATTATTAGGATTGGGTATTATTTGTTTTAGCCTGCAATGTCAAACATCAAAATGCATCCACCGTTGCCTAAGTTGTCACAGACAAGCAGACGACCATTCGCTTCATCGACAAATATTCTTCGTGGACGATTCAATCCGTGTTTCTTAGACATAAATTCTCTCTGGTATTCCAAAGTAGGCCTAGTTGTTAGTAGTAAGATTTGACCGCCATCTTCGTTAACTACCAACAGCGAACCGTCTCTGTTGACTACCACGTTGATCGGAAAGTATCTTGGTAGAGAATCTAAGGCTTCCTCAATGAACGACAATGACTTTCCTTTATAGTCTACGATGCAGACTCCACCACTCGCCATCCAATTCCGGGAGCTACCATAAGTCACCACAAAACGATCACCGGACAGTTTAACCGCATGCCAAGGTTTGGATACATAAAGTGCTATCTCGCGAACCAGTTGTCCATCTGGTGTCATTTCCAGTAATTTGTCTTTACCACTGACCGCCAGTATGATATTCGATTCATCGGTAACAGACATTCGACCCCAATCGTCGCCTGTCCAGACTTTCTTTAAGATATTTCCATTTATACCGACCTTCAAAATTTCCATCGGTTGGCCACGAGGTTTTCCGTCGATTATATATAGGCAATTGTTTCTGTAGCAGGACACAATATCTCGCGGTTCTTCTAAATCATCGACCATAAAGCATCGTTGAAAATGAAGAGTAGTTCTGTTGTAGATTTTCACTTCCGAGTTCTTTTCAGTTACGACAAAAATCTCATCGGTTAAAACCGCCAATGCGTAGACTTTAGCGTTATCCATTTGTGCTTCTTCTGTTCTGACTGACAGAAGTAATTTCGGATCAGTTGTATAGTCGACGACGTCTAAAAAAATAACAGCACTCGTTAGTCATACTCTGGCAAAAATTCGTGAAGTAAGCAAAACAGAGCACATATCGGCCGGAAAATTTGCGCATGTGGGCATTTACGCATGGAAGTAGGCTATAGGGCCTATTTCCATTTAAAAGGCAAGTCCTTATAATAAAATTAAAGTAGGCCTATGCAATATAATAAACAAAATAAAATATAGAAAATTAATAGATTAAGAAAAATTTAATAACGAAAATATATACGGTAGGCCTATATTGTATGGTTCCGTCGTTAGGCATCGTATTTATTTAGGCAGATTATGTGTGTATTTAAGCATTTAAATAAATATAACTTTATGCTACCAATACGCCAATTGTTCCCACCAAGGCAGACACAACCCATTTCAAAAATAATTAGAAATACAGGAATACTCGAAACTCACTTTCGTTCTTCGTAAAATCATTCACGAATATGGTGATGCTCGTTGGGACAAGAACTTCTTTCACAGATGACACGCTGTCTTGGGAAAATTGTCTAAACATCGGTACTAGTTTTCCAAGTAGGATATTTGATGCATACATGCTCTGCAAAATTCTCAGAGAATCTCTTGACTGGCACCAAAACCAAGCAACAATTCCGTTGTCTTCCTGATGACAGTAGGGAACGATGATGATGTCATCATCTGTTGTTTCAGATGTCGCGCTGTGACTTATAGAAAGTGATAACGATGGGGCCTGGTTTATCTTCTCCATTACCATGGCTTCCTTTTCTTTTAACGCTTCGGCATTCTCGCTGGGAGATTTAGCGAATAAAGAAGACCTAAATGGCTTTCGTTCCTTCACCAGATTAGTTGATATTTTAGACTTTACAAGAACTGAAAATGCATACACCAAAAATTAATCAATTTATAAAATTTCACTATGTATGTAGGAACAACTGTCAGTGCATGCTTGAACTGTGCAGCAACTGGAGCACACGTCCCAGGTGGCACACCTTATTAGTTATTACGCAACATTACTAATTAGTGAACTTCAAACTCGAAATATTAAAAAAATAAAGAATTGACTGAAATCCCATAGATGCACACTATAACAGCAAAAATCGTAAATTCCTTATACGCAAGTCCACAAATATCTTTGAAGCAGGTATACAGCCAACTTCTACTCCTAAATCTATCTACTAGTTATTTAGCTTATAATTATTTTACTGCGGTAATATAGGATAATTACCATGATTTTAACGCTCTTTCAACCAACATCTGCTTTCTAAAGATTAACTAATTATGTTAATCCAATTTATAATGTAACTGCTTTAATCATTGCATTAATATCATCTCATATAGGCCTAGCTTTAGATTTTACTCTAACATAATATCTGTGCAGTGCTGACACAGTAGGCCTACGTAGGCTATGGGGATTTGTGCAAACGCGACCGGTGAAACCCCATGTTTTACGCATATCCAGTAGTGTAGTGGGGCGGGAACGCGGGGGAACGCCGTTCCCGCACTTTTTTCCAGGGAGGGAACGCGATCCCTCACTATTTTGCAGCATTTCTGCTGAAATAAATGAACAAAGAAGACTTCAAGACTCACAGTTTCAACTGCTTACTTACTGGAGCCTTTCGCAGTTTCGCAGATATATTTATGTATGTGTTGGCTTTATACTAAATATTCTATGTAAATGGCGTCTCAGCGTCTGTCTGTTGTAGGCCTAATCTTGTAAATATGAACGAGGCTTCAGCCACATGAACATCATTGTCATTGACACACGCAGTAAGCTTCTTGTCTCTCACGTGTCGTCGTTGATGTTTATCAAGTTGCATGGTCCGCCACTGAGGTCCTGGATTCCAACCAGGTACGCAAAAACGTGGCTGCGGAAACATCTGTCTGCGATGGATACACAAACAAGAGTGGCTTCACTGAATCCATCAGAAGACAAGACTGAAGATCCACTGTGGCAATTCCTCTGACTGTAGCTACTGACTCACTGACAGACTGACAGTCACTGTACCTTAGCATTAAGCCTGTACTATCTGTACAGTGTATACTGTGTACAGGTATGGAAACTGCTTGAATGCTTGAATACAATATGTTACAAATAACAAATTCCTATGTATAAATTTACATAATTACATTTATTAATTTTGTTGTTATTTTTTTACATTCAACAGTTTCAAAAATAGCAGCGCTCACACTATGCAAAATTCTTGCAAGATTGCACTTTTTGCTACAGTTGCTAACTTCAATTTCCAGGCGTACCCCACTTCATTTTTAGGACTACACCACTGCGCATATCTCAGTCTTTATGCTAGGGGGAAAAGCAGTGAAATAGTCAGACAAGACTTTTGGCGTCTCTTTCAGACCGCTCCAATGGACAAAGACGCTAAACTAACACAATGCAAACCTACACAGAATAGCTTTAAAAATTTCAGATAGTAGGCAATGTTCATTTTCTATTATTTGATTGCATGACATTTGACGCAAGAGAATATAAAGCAGTAGCATACTAATGTTAATAAAAACAAAGACAAAAAGTGTGGAAAACAGCAATATTTAGGACCAACCTCCTCCTTTTTGTAAAAAGTCAACAACGAAATGCTGCTTAACTTCGTGAAGGCATTCCAAGACCTTCGACCATTTGTCCTGCTCGAAAGTAATCGCTTTCATCCAATGCAGAAGTTCATTATTCCTGTAGAAATTGCCAGGCTGATTGCTAAGATGATGTCGTTCTTCATTCGTGATATAATTTTTCTCATGCAGAACATTGATTAAACTATCCGAATCAATGTTTTCCACCAGGAACTGATAGTTGCTCTCAATCACACGACTTTCTGTGTAAAATAAACAAGAAATTAAGGAAACGCAATTCTGCGTCGTTATCTCAGATTGAATTTTGTGAAATAAAGACAGCACGTAGCCTACACGATGTAAAAAGAGCGACATTATTTGGTAGCATTAAACCAAGGTCCTGGGCACGACGTTAATTAAACTGCATGATCTGCATCCATCCTCGGCCACAGGAACCAACAACTTCCCTGTGCCGGTCCTAAGCCCGGACAAAGTGAGGTAGGTTTGCCAGATGGGTGGCGATACGCTGGCAGTAAAAGACCAAGACGATTGAAATCCGCAAAAACCACGGCACAAGTGACATAGCGGCCCAGATGTTCCAAGGTGTCATGATGTGGAGCAGACATGCATGGGCCGGTCAGGACAGACCGGTGGAGAGAGTTGGAGGAGAGAGCGTGGGACACATACGGGCCTTGACCCAAGTTGTCCTTCATGCCTCTCTCCCAATATTCTCGTCATTTAGACAAGGCGGTCTAGCTGCTCCCAGATGTTAATGGTATGGAGCAGACCTGCTGACCGGACTTGTTGAAGCTGGGCAGCATGACGCGAGACAGACTCAGACAGAGAGTGGCGTCGGACACCTACGGACATTGAGCCCAATGACACTGATCATGATAAAACCAAGCAACACAAGGTTCAGGCTTCTCAGATAAATCAATGTTATATAATGAAAGCTTAGGCTAGATTATGATAAATTTTGCTAGTTTAACAGCAGCTTGCCAATAAAATTGAGCAATTTAATTTAGACTAAAATTAACCGCAATCCTGTAAATCTATGTACAAAGTAAAAAGAGTTAGATGCCCACCTCTAGAAATGGAGGTCATATTCGGCAATCCAGGCTTACGATTAATTTGTAGCTGCGAAGTTGTCAACCTGAGTCTATCCTCCAACTCTTTTCTTTTGTGTTTTTCAAACTTCAGTTTTCTATTGAGGAAATTCAGAGACTGTTCACTCTCCAGTGAATTTCTGTCCAACGTGCTTTCTTGCGTTTTAGCGGAATCAAATTCTTCTTCTTTTTCACCCTCTAAGCTATTTTCCCCTAGCAATAGCTCTAGAAGATTCTTGTTGATTTCTTTTTCTTCGTCTGCCTCCATTTTGATCTCATTCCTAATCTCCTTTTCCTTTTCCAGTATCTCGCATTCTTCCCTCAAATTGTCTCTTTCAGTTATCAGCAAAATCATCTCACTATTGCATACCTCAAAAGCTTCTTTAGCGGTTTGAAGTTCATATTCGCATGTTGATAAACGGGCATTCAGTTCATGCGTCTGTTGATGTAAGAATTGTTTATCGCGTTCTGCTTTCCTCAGCTTTTCTTCCATTTTCATGATGACAGTTTTGTTCAGAAGTTTCGCCTCCTCGAATCGCTTGCACTTCGCTCTTTCATTGTGGATGTTGGTCTTCAATTTGTTTATCTTCTCTTCTAAATGCTTTCGATCTTCATTTATTTGAAATCTTTCACTAATTAATTCTTGTTCCATTGAATGCAGTTTTGATCGGTAAACCTCATTTAACGATGCAACAGCCGAGAATTGACTGACGTTTTCTCGCAAATGGTCTAGCTCTGCGTTTGCCTCAACGTTTCTGGCGACAGTTTCTTTCTTCATTCGATAACATTCTAAACAGACAAGGAGAATTAGAATGTTGAAGCACTTATTCCTTGCTGACTATAATTATTCACTGACATGGTAACTTGAACTCACATAGGCTTAAGTTTCATAAGTCAACACTGTTTTGATCATGTTTCATATCTATTCTAAATTTAACATAGTCTGGCACTCTGATTAAATCAAGTGTTGAGCGTCACATTAACAATTCCATGAATCAAGTCGATAAGTTTAAACACATAGGGCGCTACTATTAAAGCATAGCCAGAACTGTGTCCATAGGAACCACAGGCATATGGCTCGTCTTGCACCATAACGTATTATTTTGATGGTATTAGCCTAGGCCTAAATAAAATCATTGTTGTTCTGGATAAATCATCAACGTTTAAGAAATCGATATTACCTTGAAGTAATATATGGTAGCACGTCTTCACGCTATCTTCTTGTGTTTCGAACGGAAATAGGCAGACAGAAGCCACTTTGAGAGCTACTTCTGTTTGCAGTTGACACTCAAGTCCTTCAAGCTTTGCTTTGAGTGCGACTCCTTTAGTCTAACAATGTCAGATCACAGATAATTTTATGCAAGTGTCTAACGGTAGCAAACGGCTGTTTCTATTTAATAACATTTGATACAATCATGCTCGGTGCCACCTGTATCTTTATCAC
This sequence comes from Lumbricus terrestris, assembly GCA_949752735.1. Lineage (NCBI taxonomy): Eukaryota > Metazoa > Annelida > Clitellata > Crassiclitellata > Lumbricidae > Lumbricus > Lumbricus terrestris. The sequence continues at coordinate 64,773,077 of OX457037.1, read as the reverse complement.
TTTATAGATGCATTACTGTACAGGAAGAACGATAAAGAGATGATGCCGAGACATAATGATGTAGGCAGGGCTGTACTCAAGGGTATACGCGGGTATGCAGCGTATAGGGCCTATTCACCTTAGTAAGACCGACTGGGTATAGCCTACGCTGGAAAAATCGCGATTTTATGAAGGCCAAAATCTTGAAATTAGACGTTTTACACCGTTCTGAAGGCATTCTGGGCGAAAAATTCCCGAAAAAGTTTGCGATGACAAAAAACTCGTCAGAAATTTTTTACACTCCAAAAAGTTGTTTTTTTCGGCGGCAGCGTGTGTGTACTCATCTCAAACATTTGGAGTAGGCCTACAGCCCTGGGTGAAGGATATTCACGCAAAAAGATAAGTCCATGGTAAATTCTCCCTAAGTAGCCTAGTAGAACAGGGAGGAATGGAGGAGCTGCATTACCCGATGTGCAGAACTGCACGCAAAGGACTGATGATGAGCCTAGTAGAGTTGAATGACATAGAGCGATGTTGATCTTTAACATAAAAAACCGTGATGTCAAATGGTTGATTCATACTCTCCGATTTTGAACTTTTTTCTCCGGGTTTTTTGAGACGATGCGTATCGACTTAGGTTCACGTTGAACTGCAGTTGACCGAGTGTCCGGCTTTGGTGGTGGAATTGGCTTCGACAAACAACCTGATGGAATAAGTTTCTGTCCCGGTTTTGGAAGAGTTTTCGGTGGGATATGAATAGTTGTAACTTGCTTCGAGGAAGAAGGTAAGTCGTCAGTTTTCTGCCCTGATTCATGGATCACTTTTCGTACAAGATTCTTGCATATACTCGCTGGTATATGAAATGCAGATGGCACTGTTTCATTTGCCGAATCTGTTAATTCAATAAATTCTGAGATAAAGTATTTAGGCTAAGCTATAGCATAGGCCTAGGCATGTACAGTGTACACAGTGGACAGTACTGGAGTCAAAATACAAGAGCGCACTAATGCATATTTAGTGGTGACTATCGAATGCATTTGAATAAGTTCTTCTTCAGTCATAAAATTGAAGGAAATACTTCGCCTAAACTAGGAAACATTTCAATGTAGGCCTGCTGTCAAACAATACCGATTCATTGCAGTCCCCTCAGTGGACTCTTTTAAAACAAAGCTTAAAACTTATCTTTTTGCTAAGGCGTATCCCGCAGTTGGCCGTTTGTGAGGCGCCCTTGTAGCGGCATGGCTGCGTTACGGCGCCATATAAATTGTCGTTATTATTATTATTATCAATATCTTGAAACATGCTCTAAATATAGGCCTATATAAAAATTGCGCCATGCAACAAGGAGGTTTCGACGTGATAACCCAGCATACACCTGGAGCAGGTTTGAATTTCTTATTTGGAAGATATGTTCGACCGATAGGTGACCTCGGTTAGGTAACGAATGCACTTTAATCTACTCATTAACGCCTGGAGTATATTCCTCGCTTGCTGAACGAAGAAATTCAACTAAGTGTAAAAGGGATGCCTATGCAGTATGCGCTGTATACAGCATCATGGCAAGGTTGGTGACACTCACATCATCGTGAAATAGAGAAGAGGATGGTCATGTGTCACAAGGAAACGCAGGGCATGCAATGATTGATGTGCCTGAGAATATGATGAATATTCGTTCGACATCAGAATCGAAATTAAAAGAGCTAGATAGAGTAACTGCCAATATTGTCTAATCTCAGACCCAGGTAAAAAGGCTAATGTGTCGCAGTTTATAATCACAATAAGGACCGCCTTTGTAGGCTTATGATTCGCCTACACAAAGCTAGGATGAACAATTGAACATTATTTATCTTGAAATTGATGTTCTGCAACATTAATGTTTCAATTCCGATTAACTGAATAACATAAGTATCAAGTAGGTCTAAATCATAGTCATAGTTAACCTGCTGGTTTTCTGAGTTTCTGTGTCAGATGGCCTTGACCCAATTCTTCTAGCGCTTTTAAGAATTTCTCAAATTCTTCTGAAGATTTCATGCTGAGCAGTCCAAGTAGTAACTCATTCTTTTGGAAAGTATCGCTCACAGAGAATATGCGTTCTTTTTCACGAACTGTCAACACATTTTGCTGAAACAGTAGAGAGACTAGACCACTTTCTGTGTCCAGGTTCTCTGATAGCCACATGAAATTCCGGCAAATCAAGTTGCTGTGATCCGATGCGTTTTCTCTATTTACGTTGCCGCACGCTGAAGTAAAATTTGTAAAATAGTCTCAACAAAGCTTCAATGATATCTTTGCAAAAAAACTATCATAGCATTTGAAAAATGTCAAACATGTTCATAATTATTTTAAATTTAATTAATTTGGCACATATTAATCGACTATGTCAGAGACCAAGCACAGCTAGACCTATATGTAGGCTGCAGTTTTTACACCTATAGGCCTATTTGTGTCTTGAGTTCTGCTACATGTATGTATTTACTATAAAGAGCTAAATTATAAGCTAAGACTTCATACTTACTGTCATCACCACACACTAGCATTTGATATAGATGCAGTTGGTTCGTTGATTTGATAATTGATAAGAAGCATTCATAGACATCTCTCGGTTTTCTGGCTATGATGCTTAGCAGCTCTTCATTGGCTCGGATTGGAGTTGATTGCAAAGACTGGATGTGCTGTAACTCCTTCAACGTTAGTTTCTGATTCTGAAACATCATCGCTATTATGTCACCGAGGCACGACAGATTGCTGACCAGTTGGTTGTATTTTGTTTGAATTCTCTTTCCATGTTCTTCTGCATAATGAATATATAAAATCATAAGCTCAGCAATGGTACTTAACCATGCATCATTTTAACCCGATTATTCTGAATTTGAGTCATTTTTCTGTTTCTCATAAATGATTCTTTCTGTCTATAGGCCTAGAAGATCGATTAAATTATTATATTATGTAAACATAGGCCTAATTACAAGCATGAGTAGCCTATAGTAGGTCTACAATATATGCAATTGGGCTTTTATAAATTGAATTTTGTTAATCCCTTAAAAGTGCTAAGAAAACACTTTTAAAAGTAGGCCTATTCTTGCAGATGAATGTTATTTAGCTTAGCAAGAATAATCAATATAAAATGGAAGATGCACTGATGAAAACAATAATTGACGAATACAATTCTCTACTTTAATGGAAGATGAATTGGTGGAGATAATTATTTCCATACATGGTAGCTGGACAGATGAAGCTAAATGTTTGCTTTATTGGAAGCTGGATCGAAGACGATTTCTCCTAAAATATACAAGTTGGATTGATGGGAAAGTCCTTGCACAAATAGGGGTTGGATAGATTGAAACTTCTTGGTTATACAGAAGTTGGATTAATGACAATAATTTTTGCTCAAGCAGAATTTTTATTTGTAAGAATTTTCTGTCCTTAAATGGAAACTGGATTGATTGTGGATATTATGGACCTTGGTAGAATACTTACTTACCAACGTCAGGTAGGTCTAATGCACTAAAGACACGCAATGTGACGCAAAACTACGCTTTAGGCCTAACCAAAAGTGCAACTTGAGCAGTAGAGCATAATGTTACTTAATTCTAAAACTGGGAAGATTTTGTTAGGCTATTTATTACCGTAACGCGAGGAATTCATGAATTCATGCATGTTTACGAAATTTACTAAATTATTACCGTATCTCATTCACCATTTATGATCACTTCACTCCTTGAATCATTTTTAGCTTGCAGTCAGAGTTTAAATTCACTAAGCCATTCTGAGTTGGTGTGCAAGTTTTCATCTTCAATCGGCAGAAAAGATTAATTTTTCACATTTCAAATGCGCTTATACGTGTAAATTATTTTATTTTACACTTAAATAAATCGCAACCATCATGGCTTTTCTGCCTATAATAATTGTAGTCCATTGCAATTCATCATTTCATTGTAGCTTATCATATTTTGATGCACTCTATTTTTTTTATCTAGGATTGCTGAATCTCCAGTCGTTTGTATTTATACTTGTATATTCTAGCTGTTGGAATGAATCCAGTCCATTTTCAATATATATTCTCGTTCAATTTATTCAAAATGTAGTCTTAATCAAGTTGCCTACATTCTAAACTGTCTTTGTTTAATACAGACTAATTAGTAGCAAATGCTTATATCTTCATACTGCAAAACGTTAGTTTTTGTTGATGATTGCCTACCATTTCCTAAACAACCACTTGCTAACATATGACCAAACCCGGTAACCAAAAGTTGATGAAAGTGAAAGAGCCTTTTGCCTTAACGTAGTTGCTAATTAAATATGTATTCAAATGAGGTACCGGTAACCTTTCTGTTGTGCACTCTGAACGAATTTTGTTTCGTCTTCAACAAGTTGTAGAACGAAATACCACAGCTGATCCTTTCGCGATGAATAGCCAGCCATTGAAATTCCGCAGTTTCTGTTTCACAGTTCAAAAGCAACGCTTTCATTTCATGGGTCTCATGCTATTCTTACATGAGTCATGGCAATGGTAAAGGTTATTTATAACCGAATTCATTGTTTGACCATCCTCTCCTCACCATAATTCATTACCCTTCAGATGCTCAGAAATATGCATAGGCTACATGCAAACATTCAAACGAACATACACAATGTAACATATTATATGCACACAGTTGTGTGTGCAATAGGTTAATAGTTAACCAACTGTTTATTCTAGAGTCTAGACGTCTCGGGGAAAAAGTTCCCCTTCGGAACGACATTTAACTTCCAATAGCAATTGAAGAGGCGCTCTTAACATGCAAAGGAAAAGTTATCCACTGGTAGAACTATTATAGAGGATAAAATCAGATGATATATTAAAAAATGGTAAAACCGGTTTTTAGCATCGGAAATTATTCGCAGCTGCTGGATTATTGTTTTTAATCAGTCCAAAATCTAGTTTGGTTAGAATCATTCTAGGCCCATTAAATGCAGCTTCTGTTTATGAAAGAACTCATTATTTTAATCAATCTCGCTTCTATTTCGGCAGCAGTTATTTTTCATTAACATAGCTTCTATTTAATTAAAAATTATTGCTCGTCAATCCGGCTTTGATTTCAGCTGTATTGTTTTCATAAATCCCATAACAGAAACCTGGATTTCGCCCCACCCAAAGCAGGGGATAATATTAAATACTAATTATCTAACATCACAATGTAACTGTATTATAAACTACGCAGGGCCTATGCCCTATGTGCGTGTAGGATATTATAGCCTATCCACTTGTGGGTACATAGGCCTATTTTGAATAGATCTAAAACTTCTAAGAAACATCATATTTTGCTGTACCGGTTCTTTAGTGTTAGTTAGTGCTTATTAATAAAGTTGTGCTATTGCCTGATTATAATTAAATCGAATAAACATGATTTTAAATTTTCAAACGCAATAGGCCTTCGAGAGTTTATTTTTCCCCATTTTTCTCTCTCGTTTTTTCGTTATTTCTTCCATGAAAAAAACAAGTTTTCCTCTTCATTTTTTCGGTTTTACCGTTGTCACTTCGATCTATGGTTAAGGGACATCAGAAAAAACACAATTAAAGAAAATCATAACAGACAGTGAACAAATAAAGAAGTCTACATAAAATGAGAAAATTAAAGATGAAAAACGTGACGATGAATAAAAATGGAAATACGAGATTTTCATAAAACAAGGCTCGTCATCATTTTTTGTGCTGTAATTTGCAAAAGAAATCTTAAGGAAATCACAGGTTGCTTATTGGAACGTGATTCTGCGGAAATTTGAAAAAATGGAAAATGTAATGCAAATCTATTAGCCTATTGAGATTTTCAAGGTATGTTGCAAAATCTGTCCACTACAAATCCTGCTATTTTCGATTGGTTGCAAATAAATTGAATTTTAGGCCTACTGGTGACATTTTTTATTGAGCCACCCTGTAGTTTGGAATTTCCCCCAACCAGAAATGACACATTCATAAGTACTTTCACCTGCCTTGTCTCCTTTAGCTAGCTAGTCATCGGGCATTACGTGTAAAATGACAAAACAAATTAGATCATTAGATGTCGTAATACATGTGCGTATAATTATAGGCTAAGACTCAATCTATGTTGTACCAAGAAAGCAAGTAAGTATTCACTTTAATTCTCGTTTGCAGACCGCATTCAGAGTTGCAAACTACATTACACATAAGCATGTAGGCCTACATCCAAAGGCAAGAATGGTCAAAATGTAGCATACCAATAAGAAACGTTCTTCACATTCGATCGTTAGCCTCCAGGAGAACTCTAGGCCTATCGTGTCACCTTGGTCAAAGGGAGCGCCCCGACTGCATGCTTTATTGAATAACACACTAAGTATATATATATTGCGTTAAAAGTTGGAATTTTGCCCGTACAAGTAGGCATGTGCCACGGCTTTTGTATATATATATACTGCTTTAGCAAGCGAGTAGAGTCGAAGCAATATAATAGGCCTTACCTGGCCTATATGCTTATCATAAAGAATTGCTGACTAACTGAGTCATCCTGGGCCACTGAGATAAAGTGAAAAAGTGTCAACTCACAGAACGGCAATAAACGAACGTCAATGATTCCTCTGTGACCCAACACTAGTTATAGGTAGTCAACACGGATGCATTTTGTACGAGAATCTAATCAAACAACAGCCTAAGCTTATATGCTCTATTCCCTAGAACGTTGTGCATTTTAAGTCAACCAAGGACTTGCATAAACTGCATGCTCACTGAGCAGCGTAGCGCAGTATTCGTCAAAGCGTGACGTATGCAGGACTCTTCTTTCATTTAAAGCCTTATTATATGGACCCTCTAGTTCTAAAGCGGTTCAAGTCCATTTTTTGCGATTTTCACTTTAGGCCACTTTTCCACTAAATCGAATGCGCTCTTTCCGATGGTGCATTCAGCTAAGCCGCTAGAGGATTCTATCATGGCGTATTTATGATATATTGGTTACAGAACTGACAATAATCAACGCATACGAAATTTCAGTAGTGAATCATGTCTGTTTAATTCATTCTTGATATTCACCACTTTGATTGCAAGCTGGTGCAAGAGTGGTTCAAGTTGACTTGATCCACTTTTGCGCTTAAATTTATTAACTCAGTGACACTCTATGATAAGGCATAGTGGATCATTCACACTTAATTCACTCTTCCACCAAAGGTTTTGGTCGTTTCAGCCTCGGTCTTCCTATTGAATTAGCACTGAACAAAAATCTTCTTTGGAAAATTAATCTTGCGTGTGTTATAATATTCTCATGTTTCGCAAACTTTGATAGGAACCTCGCCAAGTTGCTAATAATTAACAAACTAGGCCTATATGGAGAAAATGGCGTCTTGGAAAGACATTACCCACAGGACAAATTAAGGCCCCTGGACAAAAAAAAACGATTTTGCATAGGGCAAGTTCCCCGAAAACTACCAGTGCATGCAGGCTATAGCTAACAATTGGCATATATTTCTTCATTTAAACGAAAAAGTTTAGGCCTAATTATCTTATTTTCGTTCACTGTTATTAAACGCGTCATTGTAAAGAGATATGGTTTGTGACACCATGCAGATACAAAGTTAGAGCTATTCTTGTATAGCCTGTAACTGCTGTTCGGGTCTAAATGTATAACATTCAAATATGATCTACACCGTAACATATTATTCTTGTAGATGTTTAGAGGCATAATTTGTATGTATAATATGCAAATATAGGCCTACAACTTAACATATTTTACTTGTGTGGCAGAGCTGTGCTTGTGTGGCAGATCTGTATGTTTGTGGCAGAGCTGTACTTGTGTGACAGAGCTGTACTTGCGTGGCAGAGCTGTACTGCGTGGCAGAGCTGTACTGTTTGGCATAGCTGTACTTGTGTGGCAGAGATGTTCCTTGGGTCGCAGAGGTGTACTGTGTGGCAGAGCTGTACTGTGTGGCAGAGCTGTACTTGTGTGGCAGAACTGCACTTGTGTGGCAGAGATGTACTTGTGTGGCAGAGCTGTACTTGTGTGGCAGAGCTGTACTTGTGTGGCAGAGCTGTACTTGTGTTGCAGAGCTGTTCTTGTGTGACAGAGCTGTACCTGTGTTGCAGAGATGTACTTGTGTGGCAGACCGTTACTGTTTGGCAGAGCTGTACTTGTGTGGCAGAGCAGTTCTTTGGGTGGCAGAGCTGTACTTGTGTGGCAAGGCAGTACTTGTGTGGCAGAACTGCACTTGTGTGGCAGAGCTATACTTGTGTGCCAGAACTGTACTGTGTGGCACAGCTGTATTTGTGCGCCAGGGCTTACTTGGGTGGCAGAGCTATACTGTTTGGCATAGCCGTACTTGTGTGACAGAGCTGCTCCTTGTGTTGTACTTGTGTGGCAGAGCTGTGCTTTTGTGGCAGAGCTGTACTGTGTGTCAGAATTGCACTGTGTGGCAGAGCTGTACTTGGGTGTCAGAGCTATACTGTTTGGCATAGCCGTACTTGTGTGACAGAACTGTACTTGCATCGCAGAGCTGTACTGCGTCGCAGAGCTGTACTTGTGAGACGGAGCTGTTATTGCGTGACAGAGCTGTACTTGTGTGGCAGAGATGTACTGTGTGGCAGAGCTGCATTTGTGTGGCAGGGGGGTACTTGGGTGGCAGAGCTATACTGTTTGGCATAGCCGTACTTGTGTGACAGAGCTGCTCCTTGTGTTGTACTTGTGTGGCAGAGCTGTACTTGCGTGGCAGAGCTGTAGTTGTGTGGCAGAGCTATACTTGCGTGGCAGAGCTGTACTTGTGTGGCAGAACTGTACTTGTGTGGCAGAGATGTACTGTGTGGCAGAGATGTACTTGTGTGGCAGGGATGTTCTTGTGTGGCAGAGCTGTGCTTTTGTGGCAGAGCTGTACTGTGTGTCAGAATTGCACTGTGTGGCAGAGCTGTACTTGGGTGGCAGAGCTATACTGTTTGGCATAGCCGTACTTGTGTGACAGAACTGTACTTGCATCGCAGAGCTGTACTGCGTCGCAGAGCTGTACTTGTGAGACGGAGCTGTTATTGCGTGACAGAGCTGTACTTGTGTGGCAGAGATGTACTGTGTGGCAGAGCTATACTTTTGTGGCAGAGCTGTACTTGTGTGACAGAGATGTACTGTGTGTCAGAGCTGCATTTGTGTGGCAGGGGGTACTTGTGTGGCAGGGCTGTACGGCTTGACAGAGCTATACTTGTGTGGCAGATCTGTACTGTGTGGCAGAGCTGTACTTGTGTGGCAGGGGGTACTTGTGTGGCAGGGCTGTACGGTTGGACAGAGCTATACTTGTGTGGCAGAGATGTTCCTTGTGTGGCAGAGATTATTTGTGTAGCATTGCTGTGCTTTTGTGGCAGTGCTGTACTTGTGTGGCAGAGCTGTTCTTGTGTGGCAGAGCTGCTCTTGCGTCGCAGAGCTGCACTCTGTGGCAGAGCTGTACTTGTGAGGCGGGAAAAAATTTTTGTTCCACAGACCTAGAATTATATTTGTGCGTTTCTGCTTTCCAATACTAATATTTATAAGATAGGCCTACAATAATTGAAAACTGACTGAGTTTGTATGTGTTTTTCAACATTTATTCAGAGATTAGCCTAAGTGGATCATGTCGGATTGATTCACATGTACAATATCGTAAGATGTAAAGCATTCAGTTCATAAACGGATCAAGTCAAGTTGATTCACTTTGACGTAAAAATTACGAATATTCTTGTCAATTCATTACTGGCCCACGCTACAAAAATGCTATTTTCTCCAAAGTTCACTATTTTTTACTACCGGCATTATCCATGCCGATTATATGCACCATTACAGTTTATAATATCAATCTTTCATTCCCAAACGTTTTCGTTCCGATTTGAACTAGACCAAGTAGAGTAGGCCAAAACTTCAAAGTCGATTATCTCAAAACAGCAAAATTGTCGTTGAACCGCTTTTGAACTAGAGGGCTCATATTATATAGGGTGACACGTCACTCAAAGCCTGACTAACCGTGTGTTATTAGCTAAGCTTCACACAGCGCGCGTGGGCTTGTCGATTGCTATTAAAGCATACGGCCATTGAATTCATTCCCTATTGAAGGACAAGCCAGTGGAGGAGACGTCTTGCAAATGTTTGGTCAATAGGCGCTAAATAATTAGTGATCATTGACCCCAGGCTATTTGATCTTGCAACCTCTAACAAACGCGCCTATAGGGACGTATGATGACTTTTACATTATCATACATGTAAGCACAGCAGTTCCTCGCCCTATTATTTTTGTTCCACATTATAATATTCTATTTTGTTTGAGAATTCTTTCACATAGCAAGATAACACTGGACAACAAATTTTTACAAAAGTCATGTTACTGAAATGAAATTAGTCAGTTCTTATCAATTTGTATGTGCTGAACACGAATATGACAGTGAAATTGCTTAATTGGCTCTAGTTTTTTTGTAATCTCAAATGAAGTAATTTTATATCGCACAATGCATTCCAATAGTGATACACTTACGGTTAATATTTGTAAAAACCAGGTCATAGACTAGTTCTTAGATTTTTTGCCTGTCTCTTGTACAGCTGTTCGGGAGCATCTCTGCGGAGTGTCCAGCAGTAGTCAGCCAACATTGTAGTGGACCATTTTCCCTGGTACCTTTGCTCCATTGTTGCGATATCTTGATGAAAGCGTTCGCCATGTTCGTCACTAACCATACCACAGTTGTCAGGGAAGAAATCGAGATAGGAGTGAAGGAAATGCATCTTCAGTGACATATTGCAGCGAAATTTCTGGTACTGCTTGAGCATGTCTTCTACTAGTTCCTTGTAGTTTTCTTCCCTAACATTCCCCAGAAAGTCTGTAGACACTAGACGAAAAGCATTCCATGCTTGTTTCGCATCACCCTCCAGCAAGTTGTTGAAGCGGTCATCTTTGAAAAGTTCTCTAATCTGAGGACCCACGAAAACTCCCTCTTTAATCTTTGCTTCGCTGAGTCGAGGGAATTTTTCATGCAGGTATCGGAAAGCTGGCGAAGTGCGGTCCATGGTTTTCACGAAGTTCTCCACCAAACCTAGTTTGATGTGAAGGGGTGGTAGTAGGATTTTGTGAGCTTCGACCAGAGCTGGATGCTGAATATTCTTCTGTCCAACTGCCATGTTTTGTCTGGGAGTCCATTCCTTCCGCACGTAGTGCAACTCTCTTGCCCGACTATCCCACTCACACAAGAAACACATATATTTTGTATATCCTTGCTGCAGTCCCATTAAAATGGCAACTACCTTAAAATCACCGCACAGGTGCCATTTGTACCTGTTATAGTCAATGTAATGCAGTAGCTGTTTTAGGTTATCGTATGTCTCTTTCATGTGGACAGCATGCGCTAATGGAATAGATGGAAGACGGTTTCCACTGTGCAAAAGCACAGCCTTAAGACTCAGTGTCGAAGAGTCTACAAAGAGTCTCCATTCTTGTGGGTCATGAGTGATCTGTAAGGCATTCATGAGGTCGTCAATATTGGAACAGAATACCAGATTACCTTCCTTCATGAAGAAAGGTTCCAACTGCTGATGGTGCTTTCTATATGAAGTGATTGTGACATCTTCTTCTAGAAGATTCCATTGTTGGAGTCTTGATCCTAGCAACTCTGCCTTGTTTTTGGATAAGTCCAAATCACGAACAAGGTCATTTAGTTCTTCCTGTGTTATTCTGTGTGGGGTTGATGATGCACCACAGGGGAAATCGGGATCACTGCACGCTGACGGACCAGGAGAAGAACATGTCGGCTCACCCTTGTCCTCATCAGATGATTCAACGAAAATATATTCTGCTGGAGGTTCTGGAATAGGAAGTCCATCACCATGTGGAACTGGTCTCAATGCAGACGGAATGTTTGGGTAGACTATTGTCGACTTCTTTTGCTTCGTTATTCCACCGGAAAGAGGAGGAACCAAGCAGAAGTAACAGTCATCTAAGTGGCTGCTTTGCTCTCTCCACACCATGGGAACTGCAAACGGCATTGATGGTCTTTTGCCATTCAACCACTGTGAAAGCTGTGTTGTTTACATGGTGAAACATAAGAAATGAACTATATGAAATATTTTCAAAACGAGAGCCAATAAAAACTTTTTATGGTTATATTCGTGTTCAGCACACCAAGATGCTACACATTAGGGCCTTTTCCAGTCAGTAACGATTTCTATGTTGACCAGTGTAACCTGATAGTAACAGTAGCGTATACGCATCTTCGAAATGCTTAAACATTATTTTATTATTATCATCGTCTCATTGGAAATTTCCCAATTAACGCGATTCAGAAGCCTTGCCAATAACAAAACGCAGACTGGGCACCAAGAGCGTCTTCGAGAGCTGCTCCGTTTATTTGCACAGATTCACAAGAGCCAGAAGTCTGCATTAGGCTACTCAATGACTTTTTCACCGGATATGGTTGGGAGCACCACAGACTAGATTTTAATTGCCGTATTATAAATGTCAGATTACAAATGCGTAGGTTGCGAGTAACTGTAATATGTATGAGCGTTCAGAATCGAAGAAAGAATTTCCGGGCAACTAGTCAAAGCAGTCACAGACCGCATCGACTATTGGGAAATAATGATTTTAGAAACAAATTGGAATAATAGAAAGTGGAAAGAGGAATAACAGAAAGTGCAGGTGTGACTTGATGAGATAGATCAAAAGATAAGCACATACAAATCCCGGTGACATCCAGAAAATGGTGACACTTAGTCTAGGCTCCTGATGTTGCTCATAAACTGGATGTGGAAATTGAAAATGCTGGGATAGGTTACTATATTCAGCAGCAGTGATTCCGTTAAGGTCTGAATTCTTGGAGTCATAGACGCATCACATAAAAAAATTGGAGTCCACACCAAATGGATAAGAGTCATGGACTCCACACCCATCCATTTTTGGAGTCCCATCGGGCCATGGGCTAGAAGGCCAAATGTAAAAAATTCCGAACTGCTTATATTACAGGCGACAAAGGGCCCAACCATTAGGCCTATTATTACGTAACCTACGCAAAAATTCGTATTTTTGACCCGCTCATTCTGTTGCAACTCGTAGCCTGCATTTTGAAAAAATTAGCTCTAACCCTCCTCCGTTTACAAAAGTTCATTTAGCGTAGCTAAAATCAGCTATAAAATTAATTTGACCGTTGGCTTTTTTGTGTGTGTTAAAATCTGAAGTTGTCGATACCAATACAGAAAATACCAAGTCATAAACTCATAAATTACAGCCAGCTTCTCCAGAGGTAGGCTGAATTGGAATGAAATATAGGCCTGTATCGTGGAATCGTGAAAGATCAAGTAGGTCATAGCCCATAGGCCTATAGGCTATAGTCTAAGCCAACGACAAGTAGAAGTTTTTAGTTTTTAAAATTTGAGAACAAATTAACAGCCATTATAAGCAAAAGCTGGTGTTAGAGCACAATCAGATTGCATCATATTGCATTAATATTGACTTGAGAGCGCCTCTGAGAAGGCTTCTTGAAGAGGCGTTATGTAACTTATTGAAATGAATGGATGTAGGCAGAGCCTGAGAGAGCTAAAATGCGATTGTCGTTAGCAATAACATCATTTAAAAAAATAAACAAGGACATTTGAGGACACTATAGCCTATAACTAGTACCAATCTTCCCGATGATAATTAATTTTATACTTTCCAAGAAAAAATATTTTAGCATTGTTGTACTTCTTTTAATTTTCTTGATTTTAGGATCTATCCGACGACGATCATTACTTTTAAAGCCAGCTCATGGGAACGGTTGAACGCTATAACATTGCTGACATGTCGATGGTTTAGGTCTAGGCCTGCATGTAGGCTCTATGCATGTATACGTCACTCACTTACAAAGAAATGAAATATTCATAAATAGGTCATTGCATAAATCATTCACCACTAACCAGTCAGTTAACACGCAATGCATAAACTGAAACAGCTACACATAATTATAATGGACCCCACGGTATTTCTTATTGGTGTCCCATGGACGCATCGTTAATTTATTTGTGCGTCCATTCACAACTTCAGTGCGTCCATGGACGCACCGCCTTTATTTTTGTGCGTCCGGCGTCAAAATTTGTGCGTCCGGGACGCACGGACGCACGTTAACGGAATCACTGTTCAGCAGCCATGCGCTAGTCTTGGACCAATTGGAACTTCATGACATTCTCTTCTTCAGATTTTCTGCCCAGAGGCAGGTTGAAATGTTCAACAGCACCAATGCTCCCAATGTTGAGCCTTCTTTTTCAGTTTCCTGTAGTCTTCCATCATCATCATCATCATCAAATCCAACAGCATCCTTCTTTGTCTTCCTCTTGGTCTTCTTCCTTTCATTCTTCCTTCAATGATTCTCTCAGAAGGGAGTCTCCCCTCAAAATATGTCTAATCCATTTCATTTGCCTCATTGCGGTGCGATCCACGATGTGATATTTAAATATACAAAATACGATTTCATTCAGTTTGTTAACAAAAGTCAATTTGACTGTAGTTAGGCGTCAGCAATATTAGGCCTATATTTAAACAGCACAGGCCTAGACCACGAACTTTTTGTGCAAATTCCCAGCCAATAGGCCTAACCTTGCTTCTAAAAGTCTCCAAGATCCTATTCCTATGCATTTGCACTTTTATTGTTTCAATTGTTTCTAAAACACATTTTCGTCAATCCAGTTTCTACTCTAAAAAATTACTTTCTGCAAACTAGCCACTGAATTATAGCAAGGATTATTTTTATTCATCCATATCCCATTCATTCACGTATTCTTTTCAGCAATCCAGCTTCTATGCCAGCAAGAATTATTTTCAGCAATCAATCGCTGTTTGGTCATTGCTAATTTGCTATTATTTCTCCGCAGTCGCGATTATGTGCGTTGTTATTTTGTGATCACGTTTCTGACGATCACTATTAATAATGTGATTGCTATTATTAACGTAGGCTACAGGTAAAAACGATAGGTGGCTCAACCTCACTCTATTATATAGGGGAGAGTTGCCTAGAATGGACCGTTGCCTTAATTGGACCGCAGCCATTTAACACCCTAGACGCATTTTTTGCTTCGTTTTCAAATGTTGTATTCGTGCGCGATTGAATGTTGATCGCACCGCCGCAAACAGTTTTACGGAATTCTAAACATTTATTTAGTTGCGGTGAAAACTATATTTCACGTAGTTTTGATCTAATTTTTGCCCTGCCTGAAAATGAGTGTAGGCAATTTAGGCAAGCTTTCAAAATTGCAGTCACGTTTGTTTTAATCATAGCCAGGTTTCATGTTTAAGCAACAATACTCGATTTAGCGCTGAGACTGACACCTGTTAAACTATGACAGTGTGAGTAGAAGTAGTCCGTGTTGCCTGAAATGGACCACATTAAGTCTCCTTAATTGGACCGATAATTTGGGTGCGGTCCATTTAAGGACACTAGTACTTTCAATGTTATTGGGTACGGTCCATTTAAGGATACCGGTATACTTGCAACGTCCTGTTGTGATTCTTTAACCAATTACAATACCCTCTTTTGGCATAAGTTTTATGGAACAAAATTAACAGTCGACAGTGTGGCATGGGATTTGGCGATGCTTCTGACAAGCACAGAACGAATAATTTCAAAATATGCAATAAATGTCAGTTGTAGGCTTAATAGTTTCATAACAGTTGCTCTGAAGCAATACACTGCTATTATAGATGAAGATAATGTTCCTCTGTGCGAACTGCGCGAGATCTTTCTTGTAGATATAGGCTACTCAAATAGATTTAACTGAGTACTAATGTAATACTTCACAATCATTTATTCCCAGTATTAGCTAGGCCATATTATTTCACTATATAGAGGCCTATATAGTCTATAATTATGTAGATCTGCACTGGTTATAATGGCAAAGTACTCCTAATTGGTCTGCAGGCAGAGGTTATGCCAGTCATATATTAAGTTGATTTCAGCTACTGCAATTGTACATTGATATTTTTAACTGTATGGTTAGACACTAAGAGTTTTTAAAGGTTTTCCTTGCTTTTTGGGTAAAATTACCTGTTAAAAACGTCTTTAAAATAGTGTGTCCCATTCAGGGCAAATGGTCCAATCAAGGACACCATGCGGTCCATTCAAGGAAACAGGTTGCCTTGATTTGACTTTTTAGGGGTACCTATTTGTTTATTTATTTCTCATAAATCCACGAATATTTTTTGTCTTTTGCTTATTAATAACATAGATGAACAATCAACCAAGCATATGACGTGCTTTCCTTTTGGAAATTCAGTAACATTTATGCAGCACACCTAAGTTTGCCTTAGGTGGTCCATTCATGGCAACTCTCCCCTAGCAGACTCTTTCCTTCTTCGTTCAGTTACGTAGGTCAATATTAAGCTCCACATGCGAAGGAAATGCAGTAGGCCCTATGAAAGTTCAAAATTCGCGACAGGATCGACCCGCAAGAGGAGTAGGCCTAAGAATGAATGAGTTTGAAATTATCGAGCAAACGATTACCGTAGTCTGCGTTCTATAATTAAGTCTATTCTTGCAAAACGTTTGTGCCTCCGATATCAAACACGCTAATCTGTCCGATTCTTACATGGAGAGCGTTCTCGCCTACCAGCAAGCGACAGTTCGATTCATCCAGTAAAATACTTCGTGGAGTTTGCAATCCGTGTTTTCTCGACACGAGTTCTCTTTGGAATTCCAACGTCGACGTCATTAAAATGATACGGTCACCCATTGCATCGGCCACAAGCACCGATCCGGCTTTATCCACTGCAAATTTCATTGGAACCATACGCGTATGACCGAGTTCTTTGTGGTAATTCTCGTGGGATATGATTATTTTGCCTTCAGTGTCGACTATGCAAAGTCCACCTGGGTTTCCATAGCTGACCAAGAAATCACCACTGGTCAGTTTAACCGCGTGCCGTGGACTCGAAACTGCAAGTTTTATCTCGCGTATCAATTGACCATCAGAGGTAATTTCGAGAAGTTTGTGTTTGTCTTTAACAGCCAGGATGACATTGCAGTCGCTGGTAACAGACAATCGACCCCAGTCATCGCCTTGCCACAGCTTCTTCAGAAATTCTCCACTTGCATAGACTCTCAGGATCTTCATCGTCGTATTCTGTTCAGCGTAATATCCACCGTTCACTATTATATAGAGACACTGCGTCATTGGACAGGATATAATATCTCGTGGTTCTTCCAAATTGTCAAATGAGAAACTGCGCTTGAAATCCAGGCTGGTCGAGTCATAAACTTCAACGCCTGGACTCCATTCCAAGACAACAAAAACTTCGTCTTCCAAAATTGTCATTCCGAGAATCCTCGGTTGATTCTTCTCTCCCACTCCTGTCCTGGCCGTCAGAAGTAAGGCGGGATCTTTTCTGTAGTCGATGATCTCTAATTTATATTTCAAAACACAATAATAATAATTTAGTTGGTAGACACGTGTAGAACTGCTATTTGCATACAGACAGGCCATAAAGACCAAACGCCACACAGACAAGCGACAAATAATTTCTACCACCAATTTATTATTTCTAGTTCATTATGTCTACATGCAGATTCAATTGTTACTGAGATCATAAGAGTATAAGCAATTAAGCATATTGGCTGCAACTTCCACAATGCTGAAGAGTCATACTTTTCTGCACCGGTGTAAAGGTTTCAGATTACCCCTCCTAAACATTACCCCCGGCAAACTGTAAACTGCATCAATCATCGCATTTATTACACTAAAAATATCAAAAAATTCAGCCCGCTTCTTGTTTTGGTCTGAAGATTTTCATCCGTCATCCCACTTCGTGGTTTGTTATCAATATTTTCATTTGAAGCCTAACTAAAATACTATTCGCCGCTGAAGTTTACATGGAGAAAATGGCTTCGAGGCTATTGTTTTTTCGGATCAAAATATTGATAGCAAACCACGAAGTTGGATGACGGATGAAAATCTTCAGACGAAAACAAGAAGCGGGATGATTTTTCTGAGTTTTTTAGTGCAATAAATGCAATGATTGATGCAAATCTAGTTTCCGGGAGGTAATCTGAAACCGGTTTCAAGTTACCGGGGGGTAATGTTTAGGAGGGGGTAATTTGAAACCTTTACACCGGTTTAAGATAAACGATTCAAAGAATTGCTTGGGAAGTTTGTAGAGTAGCCTATGGCAAAAGACATGGGCAGCGCCAGAGGTGGGCTAAGGGATAAGTCCCCCTAAATGTGGCCCAGCCCTGAAGCAACAATCGGAAAATGCCTACAACGGCTTACTCCGTAATAAGGAAACTAGACAATGACCAACGGCAACGAAATCACCTATAATACAGGTGATTTCGTTGTCACTAAGCTTATTAGTCCAGGCCATTTACAGTTTGACCTGGGCAAAATTGCTTCAGAAGGTTTTTCAACGGTTTCCTGCTCAGAATCGTTTGCTGAATAACATATCCAATATCGGACAAAATCGGTCCATGGGGTCACCCCCAAAAAAGGGGGAGAATATAATGATTTTTCGTGTGTTTTATATGTACATGTATAGGCCTAGTCGGATTGCTGATGACTTCAACGTGCTAGAAAGTGATTTCTTCTAACAACAATTTTAAATAATTTCTTGGTTTCAGAACATTAATAAGTATACCTATATACCGACAGTGAACTTTGGGGGCAATTGGGGCGCATGCCCCCCTCCCCAATGGTGTTCTAAGCAAAATGCAAAATGAAGATGTATAAATAATGTGCATAAATGATGTAATGCAAATAAAAGATCTTTGAGTTTCTACACCAAGTGCTGTTCATTACAGTCATGGCATAGGGACAGGGACAGAGGGGAATGTCCCCCCCACACAATTTTTTCTTCGGATCTTTAAATTTCCTGTTATTCAGGCAAAAAGTCGCCAGGAAAAATTAAACAAGCCATTAGAAGTTCAATGTTAATAAATTTCTTGGTATCAGTACATTAATAAGTATACTTATGTACCCTAAGTAGACTCTGGGGGTAATTGTGGCACGTCCCCCAATAAATTCTAAGAAAATGCAGAACGCAGATTTATATTGTATGAATGATGTAATAGGCTACAACTAAAAGATCTTTGAGTTTCTACATCAAGTGCTAATCATTGAAGTCATTGGCTTAGATGCAGAGGCAGAGGGGATGCCGCCCCCCCCCCCATTATATTTCTTAGGACATTTCTGTTTTTCAGACGAACAGGTCCCAGGAAAAAGAAGAAAGACAAGAGAATATACAAAGAGTAGATATCATAATCTTTGTGTACCTACCCAGCTGGGGCCCTTAAAAGTAGCCATTCTCTGCTCATTCACTCCCTGCCACCTCTTGGTGGGGCAGTGCGCAAAAACAAAAGCACCTTGCTGTTATTGAGAGACACGACTGAGCATAGTGCACGACGCCTATTGTTTTGAATTCATTTTTGCTCTTGTTTTTGGACAAAAGTACAATCGTGAACCCCCGCCCTACCATCGATATTTCCCCACGTCTTTGATTACAATAGCCTACTGATAATTGGGGCGCTGTGGTGTAGTGGGTATGTTCATCGCCTTGCATCCGAAGGGTTGCAGGTTCGAATCCACCTTGAGCCACTTCGTAGGGACCATTCAGGAGCAAGTCCTTCACTTGCAATTGCTCAGCGCTTCGGCGTGAAACTCCGATGCAGTGTCCGCACTGTAGTTGGGAGCGCCTCTGAGCAGAGGGGGTCAAGAGACGTTTCTGTGGGGCACGGTGGTGTAGTGGTGGCGTCGTTGCCTTGAATCCGGAAGGTTCGAGGTTCGAATCCACCTCAAGTCGCCGCTTAAAGGGACCTTGGTCAAGTCCTTCACTCTCGCAATTGCTCAGCGTTTCGGAGTGAAACTCCGATGCAGTGTCCGCGCTGCAGTCGGGAGCGCCTCTGAGTAGCGTGCATGAAGGGGCACTATAACAAGTGCACATATATAAACAGATAGACAGCAATATTCTGGAGATAATTCCCAGAAGTGACCAATTATGAGGGAGACTCGTCATAGACATTATGGGCCTATTATACCCGACCTGCTTCAGTGGTGGTATGGCAAGTGACGGCAAGCGATAGAGGCGATCCGATCTTTTCCGGCGGGGTAAGTAGGGGGTCAGAAGGTCTTTAGGCCGGGTTATTTGTTGGATCTGGTCAACACAACGGGATGGGGCAACCCTTTGTCGAGGCTTTATCGGAATTCATCAACCAGTTGCTTTGCGGCGAAGTACCCCTTGATGTCAGATCAATTTTGTTTGAGGCAATGTGATTGCCATCAACAAATGTAGATTCTGACCTCAAATTGGACTTCTTGACGATTTGATTCTCAGCGGCAACATGGTTGCCGTGGTCGGGCCATATTCGGTAGTTGAATTGGGACCACTGTTGGACCTTCACCCTAACCCAGCCAAGTGGGAAGTTTTCTCGTCGGACGCCACATTGGAATTAACACTGCCCCTTTCCAGCTACACTAGGGTCATGGTGACTTCACCGTGCTTATAGGGGACCCCTGTTTCTGGGGAAGGCGCTGGACAATAACCTGACATGTTACGGTGATATGTTCAGTCTTCCTGTGCGTTGTGTATTTAACTTTCTATTACTGTCACTTCACTAAAACTAGTTTCATATTCAAAATAACAACTGAATAAAATCATAATTGTTAGTCTTATAGGGAGGTCTAAAACAGAAATGTCGGAAGAAAAATATTGGGGGGGCGGGACATTCCCCTCTGCCTCTGCATCTATCCAATGACTTCAATGATCAGCACTTGATAGAAACTCAAAGATCTTTTAGTTGTAGCCTATTACATCATTCATACAATATAAATCTTCGTTCTGCATTTTCTTAGAATTTATTGGGGGACGTGCCACAGTTACCCCAGAGTCTACTTAGGGTACATAAGTATACTTATTAATGTCCTGATACCAAGAAATTTATTAACATTGAACTTCCAATAGTTTTTTTAATTTTTCTGGCGCCTTTTTGCCTGAATAACAGGAAATTTAAAGGTCCGAAGTAAAAATTTGTGGGGGGGGGACATTCCCCTCTGTCCTAGTCCCTATGCCATGACTGTAATGAACAGCACTTGGTGTAGAAACTCAAAGATCTTTTATTTGCATTACATCATTTATGCACATATATACATGTATATATCTTCGTTTTGCATTTTGCCTAGAACACCATGGGGGGGGGGGGCATGCGCCCCAATTGCCCCCAAAGTTCACTGTCGGTATATAGGTAAACTTATTAATGTTCTGAAACCAAGAAATTATTTAAAATTGTTGTTAGAAGACATCACTTTCTAGCACGTTGAAGTCATCAGCAATCCGACTATACATATAAAACACACGAAAAATCATTATATTCTCCCCCATTTTTGGGGGTGACCCCATGGACCGATTTTGTCCGATTTTGTATATGTTATTCAGCAAACGATTCCGAGCAGGAAACCGT
This sequence comes from Lumbricus terrestris, assembly GCA_949752735.1. NCBI lineage: Eukaryota > Metazoa > Annelida > Clitellata > Crassiclitellata > Lumbricidae > Lumbricus > Lumbricus terrestris. Next base: position 64,751,716 of record OX457037.1, on the reverse strand, counting down.
TGAAAAACCTTCTGAAACAATTTTGCCCAGGTTCACCATATATTTGCGCTAGATTTCCTGGACTATATACGCTATGCTAATATTATTATTAGCATAGCGTATAAGCTTAGTGTTTATACTAATAGAATACACCGCAGGATATGCCAAGCATGCCTCCGACCCGTGATGAGGTTATGAGCACAATGTGCGGTCCGCCAGCCTCCGAGGGGCTACGCCGGGAGTACTATGCAACTACATTGGGAAATGGGTGTTCAATAAGCAGCAGCACTCACGGGCGGAGACTTATCTTGGCCATGGGACAGCTTAAAATGCTTCCCATACAGTGTGGTAATTCAAAAATTTCAACATCATGGAGTGGACAACTGGACATTTATTAAACCTTAAACCATTTCTTTCAGCAGTTAAAATATGAGAAATTTGTTGAAATTACAGCTAAAAATGCAACCATTACAGTGAGACTATTTAAAAACGTTTAAACAATAGAAGGGGAAACTTTTGAAGTCATAAACCACGACTTTCAGCACAGAAAGGATGAGTCATTTTGATAATATGGCGGCCTAAAATGCTGCTATTTCAATGTCGAAATTTAAACAATGGGAATGAGACATATACTGAAGTCTTAAACTAGGCTATGTCTTTCAGAAATGAAATTATTAGAAATTTTGTTGAGGTGGCAGCTTAAAATGCTTCCATTACAGTTTGGAAATTTCACAAATTTAAACAATGGGAGGGGGACATTTTTAAAGTCATAAACACAACTATCAGAACTGAATTGATGATCAATTTCGCTAAATTGACAGTCTAAGACGCTACCATTGTTGTGTGGGAATTAAAACAAAGTTGATAACGGAGGGGGCATATTCCCTCCTGAACCCCTCCCTCTTCTCAGTGGCTTAACACTAAGCAATGGTCGCAAAATACACAAAGTGTAGGCCACACAGAATTATTACTTCGATTTTTAGGGGGAAATTATACATTTTTGGTGGGTTTAACCCCTTCCTAAATACAACATGCTCCTAAGGTTTTCCTATACCCATATGACAGTATACTTATGAAATTGTTATAGGCCTAAACATTTACCTTTTATGGTTATGGAAAGACGAAACCTGTTTCTTTTAAAGTAAAACTTTGATTTTGTTATCCAGTTAGTCTGCGACTCTGTAATATAACTTCTTAAAATGCCTATGACTGTATCGTTCATGAACGGCTAGCAAACCAGAGCCTAAAACGTGCTCTATTCGATGCATGTCCGCCCCAGAGACCAACGCATTTTTAGCTGGTGACATCGACTAGACTCACTAGAGCATGTTTCAGGCTCTTGCATGGGCGGAGTTTATCAGGGTCTAGGGGGGGCTAAGCCCCCAAAGAAGACCCAGATTCATTTTTTAACCGTGTAAATGGTTTCTTTTTCCGGGCTTAGCCCCCCCCAAGAAGGCTTTAGCCCTCCAAGAACGGAAGCCAAACTCCGCCCATGGGCTCTTGTTTGCTAGCTGTTCATGAACGATGGAGTCAGGGAGATTTAAAGAAGAAGGGGAATTTGCTGATCTCTTAACTTAAACCATTTCTTTCATAAGTTAAATTATGAGAAAATTTTTTGAGGTGACAGCTAAAAATGTAGCCTATCTATCACATGAGGATATTTAAAAAATACGAAACAATAGGAGGGGACACTTCTGAAGTCAGAAAACACGACAATCAGCACTGAAACGACGAGCCATTTCGTTAAAATGACAGCTTAAAATGCCATATTGCAATGTGGAAATTCAAAAAGTGTCATGACTTTATCATTCATAAATGGCTAGCGAACAAAAGCCTGAAACGTGTTCTAGTCGATGTCGCCAGTTAAAAATGCGTTGGTTTCTGGGGTTATACCCCGCAGTCGATCGAGTTAATCAATCGAGTCGATCGTACCTCGGCCAAGTCGAGTCGATCGAAAAATCGTTGACTCGATTGACTTGCAAGTCGAGTCGATCATTGTTTCCTCGACTCGACTCGACTTGGATATTATTTTACTGCTCAATTGTTGCAGCTAAGCCACAAATTGACCCTTCATGATCATAATGACGCAATTCCCAATTGTCACACAACTGCGGAAAATGAATCCCTTGGACCCTGGAGTTCTCGTAATTGCGGAAATTTGGAAGTTGTTGACTCTATAGAGATAGCATTTTACAGCTCTACGATGAAAATGGAGCTTTTGAGATGCATTGAGAATGTATTAGGTTAAGGAACCCTTTCACTACAGGAGGCAAAGAAATTCATCTGACCGAGGAATTATCTGGAAATAAGTTCTGTGTTTATGTATGTATAATACAATAATTATGCATGCGTGCGTGCGTGCATGTATGTATGTATGTATGTATGTATGTATGTATGTATGTATGTATGTATGCATGTTTTTATGTATGTACTAGATGTGGGACCCGGCGTTGCCCTGAAAATTTAGGGTTTTCGACACTACAGGATGGAGTGGGGTGGGGTGGAGGGGGCTGGGGATGGGGTGGGGGTTGTGGGGGTAGTGAGGTGGGGTGGGGTGGCGATGGGGTGGGGTGGGAGGGTTGGGGTGGAGGTGGGGGTGGAAGTGGGGTGCTGGGAAGAAGAAATTTTCCCGAAAACCCAAATTTCTCGAGTGGCGTACCGGTGGAGGTCGGAGTGTGGTTGGGTGAGGTGGGTGTGTTGTGGTGGGGTTATGGCCGGAGCGGGTCGAATCCTAAATTTCCCGGGCAACGCCGGGTACCCCAGCTAGTTATGTATAAATGTAAGTAATATATGCAACGTGTGTAGGCCTATAACAGAGCCCAAATGAAACCTAAAGAATTGAAACCTAACTTCTTAATAATTGTATGGTAAACAGTTACTAAGGCGAATAATAATAAGTCAGATATCCACATATGACTCAACTGCATAATTTGGTTATGTGGTAGCAAAAAAATTTGGCATTATTTCAGTTTCTTTGTCAATACTTTATATTAAGAATGCGCTTTATCATGCATCATCGGCTCTCTGATCTCATGTATTTCTATGCTGACATCTGGGAAGAAACCCTGTTTCAGAACAAAGGTATGGCGATTTCTCACCGTAGACTACGTTATGCGTAATATAGGTGACCACTGACCACAGACAAAGGCAAACCGATGCAATTTAGGGGGCGGCGTAGGCTACTAATGCCGGAGGAATCATAATTAAACTAGCTGGAGTACCCGGCGTTGCCCGGGAATTTTAGGATTCGCCGCCTTCCCGGCCAATCCTCCATCCCTCCCTGCATCACTCCCTCTAATTTGTTGCCCGGGAATTTTAGGATCCCCTTGCCTCACCCCTTCCCTCTGTCCTTGCCACCCTTCGACATCCGTTGCGAGAAATCCTGCTGATTTATCTAGATTGGGCTTTGATTGACCCATAAATCCCTGAGGTGCGTCGCAGTTCATCATAGCAACGACACCGTTGGGCGATATGAAAATGGATGCTGCCGTTTCTCGTGGGAGGTGTCGTGGGAGAGGTTTTTTAGACTGATGAACATGAAGATAGTGTTTGCCGAGATCGCCGAATCCCCCCCCCGACGACCTGGCCAGGGTCGAACCCGACCCCCCTCGCGAAGGATTGGGGTTGATTGCTTCAAAACTCTGAGCGTGCATATCTAACAAAGGCACAAACAGAGAAATGCCACTAACACGCAGACTTACGAAAGTATAATAGATAACTGGCAAAAGAACGAGCGATCTTGCATAAGTTTCTTAGACCGTGCATGTATTATAGGCCTACGAATATCGAGCAAATCTCGTCTTAAAATAATTATTTTCCTGTTTTTAATTGAGAATGAACCAAATGAAAGTCAGTGTGAAATTTTAAGTTTTTCCAGATTTGCAGCAATTATTAACAATCTAATTACGAAATCGATGCCTTTCGAGAAGTTAGATATCTAACCATCACTTAAAAAATAAAAATAAATGCTTACCCAGAGTTCGGAGAAATTGATCAGCCTGTATTGTAATCGTATGAGGCACTAGAGCCCCGGTTGTCAAATGCGTTGACGGTACAGTGATAGACAGCTGTCTAAACAGTGTAGTTAGTCGTTCCAGCAAAACGCCCGAAACATACATTCCTTGTAATGCGAGCAGACTATTCTGCGAGTGGCACCAAAACCAAACGACAATTCCATTCTCATCGCGACGACTGTACGGAGCAATTTCTAACTTGTTGTCAAACAATTCCGAAATAGTTTTAAGGCCGCTTAAGACAGAAAGACGGTAAGCTTGTACTTCATTAAGTTTCAAGATCAAAAAGTTTTCTTTTTCCTTCAGCGTCTGCATTTGCTCTCTGGATGATTTCTTTGATAATCTAGCTTGAAACCTTGATACCAACTTGCTTGAAATGTTGCACTTAACAACAGCTGAAAACAATTATTCAGCACAAATTCGTAGATGTTCATAGTCTACGTTCGCAATTATTATACTAAGCCTAAGCATTCCTGCATAAAGATAGCCTACAGATTCACACTTTGGTGTGACCTTGCGCGCGTAATAAATTTATGTAATAATAATAATAATACATGTGCCACCAAAAGTCAATCAATCAATCAATCGTAATTTATATAGGGCCCCTTCAAGGTACCTACTCAGAGGCGCAGCTAGTGTTATATTTATTAATTTAAAGAAGCTCTTAAACTTGCCCATTTAAAGCAGCTCCTGTTCCGAAGGAGAAAACCCGTTAACATAATTATAAGCTTAGTTGGACACTTTTTGGATTTACCCAGAGCTTAACGATATCTTTTGACAACAAGGACACTGACTCTACGGATATTACTTTTACTTAATACATCTAAATAACTTCTGCTTTAGATCTTTCTGAAAAACAACACCCCCACCTAGATTTGTCATAGGCCTATGTAACATAACATTCACATAACATTTTATTCGGCAACCGATTCACAACATTTCGTGATTGCATCATAGTAGTCAGCCACCTGAGCCTGATGGCGTTGGGTTAAGTAGATGTAAGCTTATAACGGCCGAATGGTAAATGAGATAACACAATAATAAAATCTTAACTAGCATATCTTAACTAGCTTGTAATATATACAAAACAAAAGATGAGTGAGTAAAGAAAAAAATACAAATATTTAGTGATATACACGGATGAGTGTATATCACTCCCATGTTAAGCTGTTCACATTTCCCCAGAATGTTTGACATATATTCTACTTGCTGAAATGTAGGCTAAGCAGAAAACCCTGATTAGATGAACAGACGGAGGGAGCGAATACTAAAGGAATACTGTTCCAGGTTCTTGGTCCGATGCATTTTACAGATATAGGGAGGGTAAGTGGTGCAAAAGTAGCAGGGGAGGGTAAGAGTGGTGTCAGGTTCCACAATCACTGACGATTTCTCCAGTCTCTTCTTATTGTTCTGTAGCGCAGCCTAGCCCTAACCTATTCCCTGTATGACGGTATCTAAGGCTAGTGTATAAGTTTCTAAAGTTCTTAACTTGTTCACTTACAACCAAGATCTGTTTCTTGTATTTTCTTCTCCGTTTTAATATTCGCAAATAACACAACAATGCATCAACGACGACAAGTGATTCAATTCTGTGACAGCAACGCAACTTTAATATCTTACTGCTCTCTAAAGTTTTCAACACACACTCCACTGTTCTCTAAAACGTCTTACACTACTAGCACTCCTTCAACAACTTATCTCACTGTCTGGGCGTACACTCTTCCCCCTGCCGCTCTGTCCTTCTCTCTGCCTCTCTCCGTCTGTCTGTCTGTCTGTCTGTCTGTCTGTTTCTCTCTCGCGCGCTCTCCGGCGACGGTCGGCCGAGCCGCGCCAACTTTCCCGCCAGTCTGCCACCTGCAAGTCTGTCTGTCCGTACGCTTAACAATTAGCTGACCTTGAGCTGGTCTATTCGTACGCTCACCCCTTAGCTGACCACATACACTATACAAAATTAGCTCACATTACCTCCCTCCTTTCTTTTAAAGAGAGCTAATTATCTATAAAAATTAGCGAACGTATCTTAACTAAACAATGCAAATAGTCCATAACATAATACATCATAAAATATCTTACACTACAATCTAGACAGACAATCGGCTACTACATTCAATTTACCTTTCTTATAGTTCAATAGAATGTCAAAATTTTGCAATGATAAAGACCATCTGACTAATTTAGCAGATTTCGACATTGATTCAGTCAAATAAACTAAAGGATTATGGTCTGTAAACACATTGATTTTAGAACCAATAAGAATTTCTTTCAACTTGTTTAAAGCCCATATGATTGCATAGGCTTCCTTCTCAATCGTCGCCCATCTCCTCTGGGTATCTGTCAGCTTCTGACTGATAAATGAAACGGGACGTTCTATCCCTTCCTCGTCCACCTGAGACAGAACAGCTCCCACAGCAAAATCACTGCTATCACAGTACAAATTAAATGGTTTCCCAACCTCAAACATATATAGAATCACATTTGACAAGACAATCTGTTTAAGGGAATCAAAGGCTTTCTGATGTGCATCAGTCCAAACAATGTTCTCAGGTACTTTCTTGCTGGTTAAGTCTGTCAATGGTTTAGCAATTTCAGCAAAATTACAAATAAACTGTCTGTAAAACCCAAAAAATCCTAAGACTTGCTTCACTTCCTTCCTGGTTTCAGGTTTCTTCAAATTAATTAAACTGTCAATCCTGTCTGGATTCATCATCTTCTTCCCTGATCCTATAAGGTGACCGATGAACTTCACCTCACTCTTACCAAACACACATTTCTTCAAGTTCAATGTTACATTATGCAGTCTTATTTGTTTCAAAAATAATTCCAAATGTCTTAAATGAATGTCCCAATCATTAGAATGCACTGCAATGTCATCAACATAAGGTTCAGTAAAATCATGTATCGGTTGCAAAATCATATTTATCGCTTTTACAAAAGTCCGTCCAGAGTTAATCATTCCGAAAGGAACACGCGTAAATTCGTACAGTCCATTATGTGTAACAAACGCAGTCTTCCATTGGTCACTCTTTTTCACAGGACAAGTCCAATATGCGCTGCGACAGTCCATAACAGAAATGAACTTGGATTTTCCGACTTTGCTCAAGACATCGTTGACGATTGGCATAGGATATCTGCAGTTCTCAGTAAAAGAGTTAATGTATCTGTAGTCACAAGCCAATCTCAAGGATCCATCCTTCTTTTTGACAATGACAAGTGGACTTGCCATTCTGCTTGACGATGGTTGGATGATGTTTTCTTTCAGCATCTCTTGTATTTGTTTTTCCACTTCTGCTCGGTATATTAGTGGTATTCGATATGCCATGAATTCCTTTTCTCGAAAGTCTGGTCTCAGCACCACTTCGTGTTCTACTAATGTACATAGTCCAGGTTTATCTGAAAATCTGTCTGCATATCGATTCAGTACATCAAGTAATTGTTTCTGCTGTTCGCTCGTCAGATGTCCAATTTGTTCGTAATCCAATTGGAGTGACTTCTGTTTTGTCTCTGAATAGTCTTCCTTCAGCGGTATTTCTACCACTGATCCAAATTCGTCATCCTCTTCCACGATCAGACCACAAGACAATGTTCTCGTAATGAACTTCCTCATCTTGTTAGCATGAATAATCCGTCGACCGTTTTCGTTCATGTCCACCAGATACGAATATTTGGATCTTCTTTGCAAGACCGTGCATGGACCATGCCATCGCGAGATCAATTTATTGGTTGACGTTGGATACAGCACGATGACGTTTTCTCCTGGTTCGAATTCTTTATCTTTTGCTCTTTTGTTATATTGACTGGCGTATTGTTTTTGCTTTTCTTCAGCACAGCTCTCAGCGAATGTCAAGGCCTTTTCCATGTCTGCTCTTAAATTCTTCAGGTACTTTGCCGGTTGCACTCCAATGTTCGGTGGTAGATTTATCTCTTTGGTCCAGCTTTCTTTAAGAATGGTTAGTGGCCCTCTCGGCAACTTTCCATAGACTAGTAGATACGGTGCCACTCCGGTAGTTGCATTAGGCACTTCTCTCAATGCCCAAACTGTAAATGGAATAACTTTATGCCACTGTCTCGGATTTTCCACAACGACATGATGAATCATCTTCTTGAACGTTTGATTCCATCTCTCCACCAATCCTCCCGCTTCTGGATGTCCTGGCGAATCGAATCGAGGACAACACCCCATCAGTTTCAGAAATTCTCTTGTTAGACTGGCTGTAAAATTCGTCCCTCTATCACTCGTTATCACTGACGGAACTCCCACATCCATGAACAGCTTCATCAAAGCTTCGCATACAGCCTTAGCAGTCAATGATTTCATCAAGAATATTGTCGGCCATCTTGTACATGAGTCCACGATGCACAGGCAATACTTATGCCCTGCTGCTGACGTCGGTTCGATTGGTCCTACGACGTCCATGGTCATTCTTCTGAACGGCACATCCTCCCTTGGTATTGGTGTAATCGGCACTCGATCCATCACCAAACTTCGTGCTTTCAACTGACACTTCTCACAGGACTTGCAGAATTTCACCACATCTCTACGCATTCTTGGCCACACAAAGGACAACTTGATACGTTCCCTTGTCTTCTCTTCTCCCAAGTGTCCGCCAAATACTGACTCGTGCGCCAATTCCATCACCTGAATTCTTCTTTCCTTCGGCAACACCAACTGATACACCAACTGATCCAACATTTGATGCTTCTTATACATCAAACCATTCACCACACTAAACTCTGATCCTTTGTCTTCAGCTATCCTCCACCACGACCTCAGTGACTCGTCATTTCTCTGTTGCTCTTCAAACTTCTTCGCGTCTGCCAATTGTCTTTCATCACTTGTGTTCTCGGCAAACAAATCTCTCATACTCGTGTCCATTTCACCATCACTCCAAAAATCATCATAATCATCACGCTCACATGCAACCATCTCTTCTTCAATTTCATTGTTCCCGGATGTTACTCCTTCTTCTTCTTCTTGAACGCTTTGTTCATCATCGCTTTCGGTGTCCTCATCTAGCAAACTTTCATTTGACTTTTCCTCTTCTCCTTCTTCCACTTCTCTTCTCCGACTCTGTGCTCTTGTAGTCACATTCGCTTGCAATTCTCCCTGCAATACACTCACTGGTGGAACCTCTTTCAGTTCTGCGATTATCTCTGGATGCAGCAAGAACTTTTCTTTGTTATCTTTGCACAAGACTGCCGGAATGCTGGCACACACCAAGGTTAAATATGGTGCGATATTTACTCCCTTGTCTTTCAGATCTCCTCCTTCGTTATGACAACTCATCCGCACTTCGATTTTCACCAACTTAGCTGGAATGGGTTCTCCAGCCACACATTGCAAATGTACTCTACCAATTTCTTCCACTGTCGCTCCTTTCAACAATTCCTCATTGATTACTGGAATCTCAGTACCAGAGTCAATCAGCGCTTTGACTTGCACAGGCTGACAACTGTCATCCTTTCCACGTATCTCTACATTGACATGCTGTAGTAATGACTTCTTTGTACGTTGACACTCATCTTTGCTTTCAGTTTCTCGACCAGTATCTTTGATGGGAGCAGAATTTACTATTTCTCTCTGTATAGCAAATTGAGGCGTGCACTTCATTACTGACTTTACTTCCGTTTCGCGGTTGTCTTGTTCTTCCGGCTGATTCGGTGCATTCATTACTTGGATCTGATTTACTCTGAGATTTTCTGCACTTCGAGTAAATCTATTTCTCAGATTTGTCATTCTTGGTGGTACTCGACAATCCTTTATCAGATGTTTGTCTGACTGACAATTATGGCAACGTTTCTTACCAATCCCTCTCTGTTCAGTGCTCTCCCGCCTGTAATTGTACGCTGCATTGTTTTCTCTTTGGCGTCCCATCACTGGAATTCGACTGTATGTTTGTCTGTCACCCGTTGCTTCTCTTCTATCTTGACTAAACTGTCTTCCAGGAGCACCATCATTCCTTACTTCATTACTTCTGGCTTGGTTTCCTGTTTCTTTGTTATTACTATTCCACCTGGGTTGCTTCGAACTATTACCCCATGCTTCATATTTCGGTTTGTCTTGAAACATTAGACCAATTCGATTGTTCACGTGTATGTCTGCGAGATCTGCAACATTACTAGCTTCCAAGCATTCAGTACCCTCCTTTGCTAGTACGAACTGTAGTGGACCCGGTGGTAGACATTCTTTCAACTTATCCGCCACCAACAGATCAAATAACTTCTCATAGTCTTTGCCCACTCGTCTACTTCTGACATAATAGTTCAACAGATTCTTCAATCTTGCTGTAAACATAGTGTATGTCTCTTCTGCCGTTTTCTTCGCTTCTCCAAATCGTGATCGATATTCTCTCGCTGTCAATTTGAATTCTTTCAGTAAATGTTCTTTCACTATGTCGTAATCGTCTAGATCATCAAAAGACAATCGGTTCAACACCGTTCTCGCTCTTGGCGTCATTAGTGGCAACAGCAATTTGACCCAAAACTGCTTTTCCACCGTAAAACTGTTGAATGCATTCTCAACTGTCTCAAAATATAGTGGCACCTCCATCATATCATATGGCATCTTAGGTAACACGTGTTTCATTGCATCACCTATCTTTTTAATCTTGGACACCATTGTCTCACTTTCTCTGATCCTATTTCGTTCTAACTCCTCACGGCTTCTTCTTTCGTCTTCATTTCGTTCCCTCAGTCTATCTTGATCTTCTATCCTACGCAGTTCTTCTTGTTCTATCTTTTGCTGCAACAATTCTAACTGACTTCTGCGTTCCTCCTTTTCTATAGCCATTTCTCGGAGCTGAGCTTCCTTAAGAGCGAGTTTCTTTTGTTCTAATTGTACTTGTTCTTCCCTTTCTCTTTCCGCTTTTTCCAAACTTTCTTTCTCCATTTTCAATTCTTCCTGTCGAATCTCTTCGGCTCTTTCCAATTCTGCCAAACGCATGGCTTCTTTGTCTTCCTCGCGAGCCTTTTGCTCTTCAACCTGTTGTTTTCGTATTTCCTCATCACTTTTCCTTGCTCTCTCGTATTCTATCATTAGTTCCATCCTTCTTCGTTCAGCTTCGTCACGATCTCTTTTCAATTGTTCTAACTGAAGCTGGAACTGCTGCTTCTGTATCTCTATCTCTTCTTGCCTCAACCTTTCTGCCTTTTCCACTCTTTCTTTCTCTTCTTGCCTCCGTTCTTTCTCTTCTTGCCTCCGTTCTTTCTCTTCTTGCCTCCGTTGTTCCTCTTTCTCCTGTTTAGTCTTTTCTGTTTGTTCTGCTCGTTCTTTCTCTTCTTGTCTGCGTTCTTTATCCTCTCGTCTCCGTTGCTCCTCTTTCTCTTTCTCTTCTTGTTTCCGTTCTTTCTCCTCCTGTCTCCGCTGCTCTTCTTTCTCTTTCTCCTCTTGTCTACGTTTCTCCTCTTCTTGTCTCCGTTGCTCCTCTCTCATCATCATAAATTGCATCAACGCCTCCATAGACATAGCCTGTGGTTTCTCCTCAACACCACCTATTGCACCTTTCTCTTCAGCTTCCTTTAGCCACACCTCTGCTAGGGCTCTCATCAAATTTTCCCTTGACATCTCTTCGACTTCTTCCACGTCTAGATCAGCTTCGATTAATAATTTTATTATTCGATCAGAAGACATCTTCTTTATATTAGCTTGCTTTTGTTCTGTAAGTTTCTCCATCTTACTTCCTTACTTCAATGATTTGCGTGAAGAAATCGAGGGAGTGGCTATGCTTTCTGTGATTGGTTGACTGTAATTTCAATTACTTGTTTAGTCAAGGAGCGAGTTTTGTATACCTCTCTCTGGCGTTGCGTTGTCGTAATGTCGTTCGTATGCCCGTTGTATCTTCTCACCAGTTGTTCGGATGCTCGGAATGCTTCTCCAATTGCTCAGATGCTCACTGTCCTTCTCCCGTGTGGTCGGCGTCTCGTAAGGCTTCAAAATCCACTGTCCGTAGCTTGGATACGACTATCCCAACTTTCGTTGCTTGACTTCGCAATTCACCGTTTGTAAACCTGGATACAATATCCCGACGTCCGTTGCTTGACTTCGTATTCCACCGTTCGTTGCTTGAATTCGCTATCCCACCGTTCGTTGCTTGAATTCGCTATCCTGAATTCGAGATCCCACCGCTGCCACCAAATGTCAAGTTCCACAATCACTGACGATTTCTCCAGTCTCTTCTTATTGTTCTGTAGCGCAGCCTAGCCCTAACCTATTCCCTGTATGACGGTATCTAAGGCTAGTGTATAAGTTTCTAAAGTTCTTAACTTGTTCACTTACAACCAAGATCTGTTTCTTGTATTTTCTTCTCCGTTTTAATATTCGCAAATAACACAACAATGCATCAACGACGACAAGTGATTCAATTCTGTGACAGCAACGCAACTTTAATATCTTACTGCTCTCTAAAGTTTTCAACACACACTCCACTGTTCTCTAAAACGTCTTACACTACTAGCACTCCTTCAACAACTTATCTCACTGTCTGGGCGTACACTCTTCCCCCTGCCGCTCTGTCCTTCTCTCTGCCTCTCTCCGTCTGTCTGTCTGTCTGTCTGTCTGTCTGTTTCTCTCTCTCGCGCTCTCCGGCGACGGTCGGCCGAGCCGCGCCAACTTTCCCGCCAGTCTGCCACCTGCAAGTCTGTCTGTCCGTACGCTTAACAATTAGCTGACCTTGAGCTGGTCTATTCGTACGCTCACCCCTTAGCTGACCACATACACTATACAAAATTAGCTCACAAGTGGCATCCCCACTTTCGAAGTGTGTACTTATTTTCTGAAACCATAGACTATCATTAAGTGTTACGTTTTTATAAGCCTAGAGTTTCCAAGAGTTGAATGGTAAAATTTTTATATAATTGTTTCAATTTTTCGCGTTATTTGCAACTCTCGTGAGTATCATTCTTAAGATCAGTTTTAAGATCGCACTTGTTAAAGTTTTATTTTGTATTATGCAGGAATGTGTGTTCTTTTAAATGCTAAAAGTTTTAAGAAATTAGGCAACGCAATAATGTTGATAGATAGGCCTACTCGCAATTATGAGCACCCAAATCGGGGCAAAAGTAGCATTGTATGCCACTCTTGCCTCCGTTTTACTTGCCGCCATTGCCCCATCACTGACACCTTTGCCCCAGCGGTATGGCAGTTTTGCCCCAGCGGTATGCCAGTTCTGCCCCCGCGGTATGCCAGTTTTGCCCACATGTATCATACCGGTATTAGTTTATTAATTGGTTAATTGCACTTTGTTTGTATGTATGTATGTATGTATGTATGTATGTATGTATGTATGTATGTATGTATGTATGTATGTATGTATGTATGTATGTATGTATGTATGTATGTATGTATGTATGTATGTATGTATGTATGTATGTATGTATGTATGTATGTATGTATGTATGTGTGTGTATGTATGTATGTATGTATGTCTATATGTATGTATGTATGTATGTATGTGTCAACCTCCAATTGACCTTCAAAGTTTTCTTCCTTTTTCTTCAGTGTTCAGTAGCGCAGCCTATGCCTAACCTAGTCACTGTACTTCGGTATCTAAAGCTAGTGTATAAGTTTCTAAAGTTCTTAACTTGTTCAATTACAACAAAGCTCTGTTTCTTGTATTTTCTTCTTCTTTCATAACAACGCAAAATAACACAACAATGGATCAACGACGACAAACGCTTGAATTCTACGACAGCAACGCAACTATTATTATCTAACTCCACTGTTCTCTAAAACGTCTTCTACTCTCTACTACCAACTCCTTCTTCCACAACTTAACTCACTGTCTAGACGTACACTCTTCCCCTTGCCGCTCTGTCCTTCTATCTGTCCGTCTGTCTGTCTGCCTATCCCTCTCTCTCTCGCGCTCTCCGGCGACGGTCGGCCGAGCCGCGCCAACTTTCCCGCCAGTCTGTCACCTGCAGGCCTAACTGTCTAGACGCTGACCTTGAGCTGGTCTATTCGTACGCCTAAACATCGACTGACCACATAGACTATACAACATTAGCTCACATTACCTCCCTCCTTTCTTTTAAAGAGAGCTAATTATCTATAAAAATTAGCGAACGTACCTTAACTAGACAATGCAAATAGTCCATAGCATAATACATCATAAAATATCTTACACTACAATCTAGACAGACAATCAGCTACTACATTCAATTTACCTTTCTTATAGTTCAACAGAATGTCAAAATTTTGCAATGATAAAGACCATCTGACTAATTTAGCAGATTTCGACATTGATTCAGTCAAATAAACTAAAGGATTATGGTCTGTAAACACATTGATTTTAGAACCAATAAGAATTTCTTTCAACTTATTTAAAGCCCATATAATTGCATAGGCTTCCTTCTCAATCGTCGCCCACCTCCTCTGAGTATCTGTCAGCTTCTGACTGATAAATGAAACAGGACGTTCAATCCCTTCCTCGTCCACCTGAGACAGTACAGCTCCCACAGCAAAATCACTGCTATCACAGTACAAATTAAATGGTTTCCCAACCTTAAACATATATAGAATCACATTTGATAAGACAATCTGTTTAAGGGAATCAAAAGATTTCTGATGTGCATCAGTCCAAATAATGTTCTCAGGTACTTTATTGCTGGTCAAGTCTGTCAATGGTTTAGCAATTTCAGCAAAATTACAAATAAACTGTCTGTAAAACCCAAAAAATCCTAAGACTTGCTTCACTTCCTTCCTGGTTTCAGGTTTCTTCAAATTAATTAAACTGTCAATCCTGTCTGGATTCATCATCTTCTTCCCTGATCCTATGAGGTGACCGATGAACTTCACCTCACTCTTACCAAACACACATTTCTTCAAGTTCAATGTTACATTATGCAGTCTTATTTGTTTCAAAAATAATTCCAAATGTCTTAAATGAATGTCCCAATCATTAGAATGCACTGCAATGTCATCAACATAAGGTTCAGTAAAATCATGAATCGGTTGCAAGATCATATTTATCGCTTTTACAAAAGTCCGTCCAGAGTTAATCATTCCAAACGGAACACGCGTAAATTCATACAGTCCATTATGTGTAACAAACGCAGTCTTCCATTGGTCACTCTTTTTCACAGGACAAGTCCAATATGCACTGCGACAGTCCATAACAGAAATGAACTTGGATTTTCCAACTTTGCTCAAGACATCGTTGACGATTGGCATAGGATATCGGCAGTTTTCAGTAAAAGAGTTAATGTATCTGTAGTCACAAGCCAATCTCAAGGATCCATTCTTCTTTTTGACAATGACAAGTGGACTTGCCATTCTGCTTGACGATGGTTGAATGATGTTTTCTTTCAGCATCTCTTGTATTTGTTTTTCCACTTCTGCTCGGTATATTAATGGTATTCGATATGCCACGAATTCTTTATCTTTTGCTCTTTTGTTGTATTGACTGGCGTACTGTTTTTGCTTTTCTTCAGCACAGCTCTCGGCGAATGTCAAGGCCTTTTCCATGTCTGCTCTTAAATTCTTCAGGTACTTTGCCGGTTGCACTCCAATGTTCGGTGGTAGATTTATTTCTTTGGTCCAGCTTTCTTTAAGGATGGTGAGTGGCCCTCTCGGCAACTTTCCATAGACCAGCAAATACGGTGCCACTCCTGTAGTTGCATTAGGCACTTCTCTCAATGCCCAGACTGTAAATGGAATAATTTTATGCCACTGTCTCGGATTTTCCACAACGACATGATGAATCATTTTCTTGAACGTTTGATTCCATCTCTCCACCAATCCTGCCGCTTCTGGATGTCCTGGCGAATCGAATCGAGGACA
This sequence comes from Lumbricus terrestris, assembly GCA_949752735.1. Classification (NCBI taxonomy): domain Eukaryota; kingdom Metazoa; phylum Annelida; class Clitellata; order Crassiclitellata; family Lumbricidae; genus Lumbricus; species Lumbricus terrestris. The sequence goes on along the minus strand of OX457037.1, from coordinate 64,735,951 downwards.
ACATCCCATCAGTTTCAGAAATTCTCTTGTTAGACTGGCTGTGAAATTCGTTCCTCTATCACTCGTTATCACTGACGGAACTCCCACATCCATGAACAGCTTCATCAAAGCTTCGCATACAGCCTTAGCGGTCAATGACTTCATCAAGAATATTGTCGGCCATCTTGTACATGAGTCCACGATGCACAAACAATACTTATGCCCTGCTGCTGAAGTCGGTTCGATTGGTCCTACGACGTCCATGGTCATTCTTCTGAACGGTACATCCTCTCTTGGTATTGGTGTAATCGGCACTCGATCCATCACCAAACTTCGTGCTTTCAACTGACACTTCTCACAGGACTTGCAGAACTTCACCACATCTCTACGCATTCTTGGCCACACAAAGGACAACTTGATACGTTCCCTTGTCTTCTCTTCTCCCAAGTGTCCGCCAAATACTGACTCATGTGCCAATTCCATCACCTGAATTCTTCTTTCCTTCGGCAACACCAACTGATACACCAACTGGTCCAACATTTGATGCTTCTTATACATCAACCCATTCACCACACTAAACTCTGATCCTTTGTCTTCAGCTATCTTCCACCACGACCTCAGTGACTCGTCATTTCTCTGCTGCTCTTCAAATTTCTTTGCGTCTGCCAATTGTCTTTCATCACTCGTATTCTCGGCAAACAAATCCCTCATACTCGTGTCTATTTCACCATCACTCTCAGAATCATCATCATTATCACGTTCACATGCAACCATCTCTTCTTCAATTTCATTGTTTCCGGATGTTATTCCTTCTTCTTCTTCTTGAACGCTTTGTTCATCATCGCTTTCTGTGTCCTCATCTAGCAAACTTTCATTTGACTTTTCCTCTTCTCCTTCTTCCACTTCTCTTCTCCGACTCTGTGCTCTTGTAGTCACATTCGCTTGCAATTCTCCTTGTAATACACTCACTGGTGGAACCTCTTTCAGTTCTGCGATTATCTCTGGATGCAGCAAGAACTTTTCTTTGTTATCTTTGCACAAGACTGCCGGAATGCTGGCACACACCAAGGTTAAATATGGCGCGATATTTACTCCCTTGTCTTTCAAATCTCCTCCTTCGTTATGACAACTCATCCGCACTTCGATTTTCACCAACTTAGCTGGAATGGGTTCTCCAGCCACACATTGCAAATGTACTCTGCCAATTTCTTCCACTGTCGCTCCTTTCAACAATTCCTCATTGATTACTGGAATCTCAGTACCAGAGTCAATCAGCGCTCTGACTTGCACGGGATGACAACTGTCATCATTTCCACGTATCTCTACATTGACATGCTGTAGTAAAGACTTCTTCGTACGTTGACATTCATCTTTGCTTTCTGTTTCTCGACCAGTATCTTTAATTGGAGCAGAATTTACTATTTCTCTCTGTATAGCAAATTGAGGCGTGCACTTCATCACTGACTTCACTTCCGTTTCGCGGTTGTCTTGTTCTTCAGACTGATTCGGTGCATTCATTACTTGTATCTGATTTACTCTGAGATTTTCTGCACTTCGAGTAAATCTATTTCTCAGATTCGTCATTCTTGGTGGTACTTTGCAATCCTTTATCAGATGTCGGTCTGACTGACAATTATGGCAACGTTTCTTAACAATCCCTCTCTGTTCAGTGCTCTCCCGCCTGTAATTGTACGCTGTATTGTTTTCTCTTTGACGTCCCATCACTGGAATTCGACTGTACATTTGTCTGTCACCCGTTGCTTCTCTTCTATCTTGACCAAACTGTCTTCCAGGAGCACCATCATTCCTTGCTTCGTTATTTCTGGCTTGGTTTCCTGTTTCTTTGTTATTACTATTCCACCTGGGTTGCTTCGAACTATTTCCCCATGCTTCATATTTCGGTTTGTCTTGAAACATTAGACCAATTCGATTGTTCACGTGTACGTCTGCGAGTTCTGCCACATTACTAGCTTCAAAGCATTCAGTACCCTCTTTTGCTAGTACGAACTGTAGTGGACCTGGTGGTAGACATTCTTTCAATTTATCCGCCACCAATAGATCAAATAACTTCTCGTAGCTTTTGCCCACTCGCCTACTTCTGACATAATAGTTCAACAGATTCTTCAATCTTGCTGTAAACATCGTGTATGTTTCTTCTGCCGTTTTCCTCGCATCTCCAAATCGTGATCGATATTCTCTCGCTGTCAATTTGAATTCTTTCAGTAAATGTTCTTTCACTATGTCGTAATCGTCTAGATCAGCGAAAGACAATCGGTTCAACACCGTTCTTGCTCTTGGCGTCATTAGTGGCAACAGCAATTTGACCCAAAACTGCTTTTCCACCGTAAAACTGTTGAATGCATTCTCAACTGTCTCAAAATATAATGGCACCTCCATCATATCATATGGCATCTTAGGTAATACGTGTTTCATTGCATCACCTATCCTTTTAATCTTGGACACCATTGTCTCACTTTCTCTGATCCTGTTTCGTTCTGACTCCTCACGGCTTCTTCTGTCGTCTTCATCTCTTTTCTTGAGTCTATTTTGATCTTCTTCCCTACGCAGTTCTTCTTGTTCTATCTTCTGCTGCAACAATTCTAACTGTCTTCTGCGTTCCTCCTTTTCTATAGCCATTTCTCGGAGCTGAGCTTCCTTAAGAGCGAGTTTCTTTTGTTCTAATTCTAATTGTTCTTCCCTTTCTCTTTCCGCTTTTTCCAAATTTTCTCTCTCCATTTTCAATTCTTCCTGTCGAATCTCTTCGGCTCTTTGTAATTCTGCCAAACGCATGGCTTCTTTGTCTTCCTCACGAATCTTTTGCTCTTCAATCTGTTGTTTTCGTATTTCTTCATCACCTTTCCTTGCCCTCTCGTATTCTATCATCAATTCCATTCTTCTTCGTTCTGCTTCGTCACGATCTCTTTTCAGTTGTTCTAGCTGAAGCTGGAACTGCTGCTTCTGCATCTCAATCTCTTGTTGTCTCATCCTTTCTGCTTTTTCCACTCTTTCTTTTTCCTCTAGTCGAAGCTTTTCTGTTCGTTCTTTCTCCTCCTGTCTCCGTTTCTCCTCTTTCTCTTTATCTTCTTGTCTACGTTTCTCCTCTTTCTCTTTATCTTCTTGTCTACGTTTCTCCTCTTTCTCTTCTCGTCTACGTTGCTCTTCTTTCTCTTCTTGTTTTTGTTCTTTCTCCTCTCGTCTCCGTTGCTCCTCTTTCTCTTTCTCTTCCTGTCTGCGTTGCTCCTCTTTCGCTTTCTCTTCCTGTCTGCGTTGCTCCTCCCTCATCATCATAAATTGCATCAACGCCTCCATAGACATCGGTGCCGGTGGTTTTTCAATTGGTTTCTCCTCAACGCCACCCACTGCACCTTTCTCTTCAGCTTCCTTTTTAAGCCAAACCTCTGCTAATGCTCCCATCAAATTTTCTCTAGACATCTCTTCGACTTCTTCTACGTCTAGACCCTCTTCAATTAATAACTTTATTAATCGATCAGAAGACATCTTCTTTATACTGGCTTGCTTTTGTTCTGTAAGTTTCTCCATCTTTCTTCTTTACTTCAGTGATTACCGTGAAGAAATCGAGGGAGTGGCTATGACTATCTGTGATTGGCTGACTTTAATTCTTATGGCTCCTTGGGTAAACAAGCAAGTTTTGTATACCTCTCTCTGGCGTTGCGTTGTCGTAATGTCGTTCGTATGCCCGTTGTATCTTCTCACCAGTTGTTCGGATGCTCGGACTGCTTCTCCGGTTGATCAAATGCTCAGTTTCCTTCTCCCGTGTGGTCGGCTCCTCAGATTGATTCGATATTCACCGTCCGTAACTTGGCGTCGAAAACGCTTCGTAAGCAAAATCCACTGAAAATATTCCTCCGATTGAAAATATTCCTCCAATTGAAAATATTCCTCCGATTGAAAATATTCCTCCAATTGAAAATATTCCTCCGATTGAAAATATTCCTCCAATTGAAAATATTCCTCCAATTGAAAATATTCCTCCGATTGAAAATATTCCTCCAATTGAAAATATTCCTCCAAATGAGTTCGCTATCCCAACGTCCTTTGCTTGAATTCAGTATCCCACCGCTGCCACCAAAATGTCAACCTCCAATTGACCTTCAAAGTTTTCTTCCTTTTTCTTCAGTGTTCAGTAGCGCAGCCTATGCCTAACCTAGTCACTGTACTTCGGTATCTAAAGCTAGTGTATAAGTTTCTAAAGTTCTTAACTTGTTCAATTACAACAAAGCTCTGTTTCTTGTATTTTCTTCTTCTTTCATAACAACGCAAAATAACACAACAATGGATCAACGACGACAAACGCTTGAATTCTACGACAGCAACGCAACTATTATTATCTAACTCCACTGTTCTCTAAAACGTCTTCTACTCTCTACTACCAACTCCTTCTTCCACAACTTAACTCACTGTCTAGACGTACACTCTTCCCCTTGCCGCTCTGTCCTTCTATCTGTCCGTCTGTCTGTCTGCCTATCCCTCTCTCTCTCGCGCTCTCCGGCGACGGTCGGCCGAGCCGCGCCAACTTTCCCGCCAGTCTGTCACCTGCAGGCCTAACTGTCTAGACGCTGACCTTGAGCTGGTCTATTCGTACGCCTAAACATCGACTGACCACATAGACTATACAACATTAGCTCACAGTATGTATGTATGTATGTGTGTGTATGTATGCAGTGGCGGCGCTACGGCAGGTCGCGGCAGGTCATTTGACCTGCCTATTTTGCTCCCGACCTGCCTAATGACCTGCCATATTTAAGAATCTGAGATGAAAAATCTAAAATTTCATCGCCCACAAGTTCACTATTGTTGTGGTGCAATTATCAGATCTAACTGACTTTTACGTCTGCTCTTATCTAGTAGGTCAACATAAGTCTATGTTTTAAACCTAAAAAAGATTTGTAGAAATCTAGAAAGAAACAATACCGCAGTATAGTCTGTACCCGCGCATACCCTCGTTTTCGGAGGTAGGTGAGTACACGATGCCGTTTCTTCCCGGAGGTGAGTACTAGATGTAGGCCCTATACCCGCGTATACCCTCGTGTACAGCCTTGCGCGTAAGGCATCAATATCAAAACATCCTTGTCATAGACGTTAGCAAAGGGCCACAATAAAGTGGACGTTGGAAAGACAAATTTACTTTAACACTTAAGTTATAGCCTATGTATATTATTCTCTTAAGCTTCCATCAGCAAGTTTATAATAAAACAAGTAGGCCTAAACAAGAGATCCTGCCAATATAATTATTATGGTTGTCATTGAATGCTATCTCAGATACACCAAGGCTTCATGAAGAGCAAAATAATTATATCTGCCAGTGTCTATCTTAGCAAGTAGGCCCTATTTTAGTTTTGTCTAAATCCGGTAGTAGAGTCTTTGACGCTGAATATAGGCCTTGTAATAATAAATACCTTAGGTAGTCCTAAGTCACATTCCTAGTAAATTACCACATGCCAGTTGAGTAACTAATATTTGACGTTTTAAATGAGCGAACTTGAAACCGATTAAGATAAAGTTTGAAATCCACGATCACTTACGCGATTCTATTAGTGTTTCTGTGTTTATTTAAGAAGATGAAGAATTACCTCCTCCTTTCATCAACAGGTCTGCAATGAAGTCCTGTCTTGTTTCGCGGAAGCAGTCCAAAACCACGTGTCCTTTGTACTGCTTGAACCTAATCGTTCTCATCCAATGTAGAAGTTGATCATTCCTATAGAAGCTGCCAGGCTGGGTAGTCAATTGATCTCGCTCTTCATCAGTGATGCAATTCTGCTTGTGCAGAACATTGATTAAACGACTCGAGTCTATGTTTTCCACCAGAAACTGGTAATTGTTTCTTACAGTAAGTGTCTCTCTTGTCGGAATACTTTCTTTTTCCATTACACAACCTAACAGATGCAAAAGGCCTATCACCAACAAAACTCGTAAAGGTCTATTAATAAACAATTATTGCATTACGCTTACCAACGATATTTTGGCATTGCTTGATCATTCTTGTACATTTAAGAGTTTTTGTGATAGGTTTTTTTAAACGTGCAATTGTACACAAAATGTGCAGTTCTGAATGTAGGCCTATTTGTGCAGTTGCAGAAGCACTTCTGTATCGTTAAAACTACCAAAAAGGTCATTGTCCTCCGATTGGAAGTAATTTTACCATGGAGGATGGGAAAGGAAAGAAGGAGTTGTGCAGCTCTAAAAATTCCTTTAAAACAGCCCAGCTTGTAATACTTTGCATTATCAATTATTCTGGACCATAATAATCAATTTAAAACAGTCTCGACAACTCTGCTCGTTTAATAGTTAAAACTTTTGCGGAGTATATCGGAACAGCGCTCGCTTTATTAATAGTTGTACGTGTACATGTACCTGTTATAGCACACGAGCATTAGGTGTTGCTGGTGGTCGCAACGCTTTGCAAGTATTTGGATGAGTATTGATTGATTTATTGATTGATTCCGAAGATTTATATAGCTCTTCTTCAAAAAGCCTACTCAGAGGCGCTGGCCTACTTGGTGTAGCAGAGCCTGCACCAGCTGCATTCACGCCGCTGACCAGTTGAACATGAACGCTGGCTATCAATATTTGCTGGGTCGAGCAATTCAATGCATAGGCCCAGGCTAATAGCCTACGTAACTGGTAGGCCTATACTTTGACAAAGACCATAAGTCGAAATTTACAAATGGCGTGTTTCCTATCTAATAATTATAAGCTCAATGCAACCAACAACTTTTCACGCACGCGATTTACTATGAGGTATTCACATGGTCCTGGGCACGACGTTAAACTGCATCCATCCTCTGCCACAGGGAACCAGCAACTTCCCTGTGCCGGTCCAAAGCCCGGATAAAATGAGGAAGGTTTGCCAGACGGGTGGAGATACGCTGGCAGTAAAAGACCAAGACCATAGAAATCCCCAAAAACCACGGCACAAGTGACATAGCGACCCAGATGCTTCAAGGTGTCATGATGTGGAGCTGACATGCACAGGCCGGTCAGGACAGACCAGTGGAGAGAGTCGGGGGAGAGAGAGCGTAGGACACGTACGGGCATTGACCCAGGTTGTCCTTCGTGCCTCTCGCCCAATATTCTCCTCAATCATACAAGGTGGTCGAGCTGCTCCAAGATGTTAATGGTAGGCTATGGACCTGCTGACCGGACCGCTGAAGCTAGGCAGCATGACGCGAGACAGACTCAGACAGAGAGTGGCGTCGGACACCGACGGGCATAGCCCAAGGATTTTGATGATGATGATGATGATTCAGATTGGTTGATAGTTCAAGATCAAATAATTGACAAAATAAAAAAACTCAACTGACCAAATGTGGTTGCATCGATTTTGTTATAATTCTGAAAATCTTCCAACTGACTCCGAACTTCTTCTAAGTTATTAAGTGCTTCGTGTAGCGCCGCTTCATTTTCCATCCTAAGACGCTTTTCCATTTCCATCTCGTCTTGCATCTCCGATAAAAGTCTCAACTCCTTTTCCTTATTTTCTTCCAAGACTTCTGTAATGATTTCTTGCTCTTTTTCATTTTCAATTAAATTCAATGTACCTTCTTCTACCTGCATCTGACGAGTATTTGCACTTTCTTTGTCCCGAAGAAACAGAACTTCAACCTCCTTCAAACGGTGATTCTCTGCGTTCAGTAAATCGTATGCCTTCTGTAAATCTTCCTTTTCTTTTTCGATCAACAAAAGCTTCTCATTGATTTCATTCGATCTCTCCTCTTGAGCCTCACTACTCTGTTTTTCCTTTTCAACCAACGGTGATATTTGACTTTCTTCATGTAGGCGTTTGCGTAATTTTTCATTCTGGCTTTCTGTGCTATTCAATTTTGAGTATAACTTCTTCATATTGAGGTCTTTCAAACGATTTTCTTCCTTAAGAAAGTCGCACTTCTTTTTCAATATAAACACTTCGTCCTCTGCTCTGATCAAATTCTCCGCAACATGTTTTTGCTTAATGAAATTCTGTGAATTCAGATTCTTTTGAGATACCAGTTCGTTTTGCAATAACCGACATTCTAACTTTAGAGAGTCACTTGACAGAGTGGCAGACGAGAGCTCATCAGTCGCTCTGCCCACTTGTTCTAACTTTTCGTGGTACTGGGATTCCTTTTCTGTCAAATCATTTCTGAGTTGGTGATTATCTGTAAAACAGAAATGGTTCACTTTAATTTTTTGCTTTGCAACTAACACTTGGTCCAGCATGTACTCCCGCTAATCGAAGATAGCATGTTCCTGATAAAAAAACATTCAGCTGCCTAGCAAACGTGCAGACTGTAAGTTTGGTATAGCTTACGCATTACACAATTTCTGTTGCTCTGCAGCCTATTCATATCATTTTGACATTTTTCGGTAAGAATCATGATGGAAAAATAATAAAAGTGAACTTCTATGCCACGTGACCCATATTCCTATATATGCATGGTCTATTACTAGTTTATTTACATTATAGACATTATATCTATATTAATATATATTTTACACTATACATGGTGCGTCAAAAAAGACCCCCCCATAGGTTTTTGCCAATATCTTAACCAAAAGTAAGAATTTCAAAATGAAATTTTGCATGCTTAGCCTATAGACAATTCATATTTACGCATGATGGTCAGATTTCATCAAAATATTTCAAACAGAACAACAGTTATATCACTTTTAGTGAGGCCACCCACCGTCTTTTGACGATTCAAAAACGAAACGCAACAAAAAGTAACAAAACACAATTTTATTAAGTCTCATCTCAAATAACTGTTGTCAAATGAACTTGGTAGTGCTTCGTAACTTGTGTTCAATGTGCCCACCACCAGTGCCAAAGCGTCTTTTGAGTCTCTTTGCAAAGTTCTTGATGGACCTGTTGATTAATCTGACAGATTCCTTATTTACCAATTTGATTGTCATCTTGCCAAGTGACTTCTCAGTGACGCGCAGCTACGTTGGTACCCTGTTTCTTTTTTAGATAGTAATAATAAGGATCATCTGGCATTATCAAAGCCTATTTGATACCAATTATTTGAGATGAGAAAAAAATCGTGTTTTTGCTACTTTTTTTGTTGCGTTTCGTTTTTGAATTCTCAATAAACGGTGGGTGACCTCCCTAAAAGTGGTATAACTTTTGCTCTGTTTGAAATATTTTGATGGAATCTGACCACCAGTGCAGATATGAATTGTCGTTAAGCCTTTAAAATTTCATTTTGATATTCTTACTTTTGGAGAAGTTATTGGCCAGAATAATTAGACTGTTTTTTTGTTACTTTTGTTGCGTCGCGTTTTTTGAATCGTCAAAAAACGGTGGGTGGTCTCACTAAAAGTGATATACGCTTGTTCGGTTTGAAATATCTTGATGAAATCTGGCCATGATATGTAAATATGAATTGTCCATAAGCCTGTAAAATTTCATTTCGAAATTCTTACTTTTGGCCAAGATATTGGCAACAAATCTAGGAGAGGGTCTTTTTTGGGCGCACCCTGTCTAAGTCTTATATACGCGAGACTCGTGTCTGTTGAAATAAATACAGAATGTGACACTAGTAGCCTACAATTGAAAAGTTAAAGGACAATACAGAAAGGTAAAATGGGTCACTTAGGCCTATGTGAGAGACAGATTATAGGCTAACATATCAATCTTAGCTATGTTAATCTTAGTAGTTATTGTCAGAGTTGGCCAATGGCCTTACATTTTGATACATGACTTCCTTGGGGTCTACGAATTGGCTGAAACATTTTCTGAGGAAAGGAGCCAACTCAGCTAGACTTGCGTAGCATACAATGACAGAATCTAGCTCCGTCCAACCCTGAAACTGTTGTACGAGGGCATTTATTAAAGACCAGTCCATAAAAAATCATAAAATCTTTCATACATTAAAAAAACTACAATTTAAATGTTAACGCCCTAACGTACACGTGAATGCTGAACGTAATGCCAAGGTGGAGTCTATGTAGGAAATGTGTGCACTTATGTATTTATGAATGTATGTACGTATGTACGTATGTACGTATGTACGTATGTCCTTCAGCTGCAAGCCAACGAACATACCAATTGCACCAACACGCCCCAAAAGGTGAGGTTGGAGATGTAACGAATTGCGCATTGGCATTGCGCGGTTCAATAATATTAAGCTTAATATGAATATTCTATTTAATTCGAAAAACACAGATACTGCAAAATAAGAAAGAATATTGCTGTCTTCGTATAGCCTACCTTGTAGTATTTTCTTAATGCATTTTTCATACATGTTGTCTGATCTGTGGAAAGATCGTTGTCGCAATGTCAGGATCTTTATGGAGATTTCCGTCTGCTGCCGACACTCAATTCCATTGAACGCCCTTTCAAATCGACATGGTTTGACCGTTGAAGAAAATTTACGAAGTTCAGCATTCGCCTACACATCAGTGTAAAAGTTAATTTAAAATGGAGATAGGCAATTGGGCAATTTATTATATGGACTCATACAGTGGCGTAGCCAGAAATTTATCATGTTTTTTGCCTAGCCGGATGCCCTTTCTGACGCCAGCCCAACAGTCAAATCAAATCAAATCAAATCAATTTTATTTGGCAACCAAAGCAAAACAACAAAATAGATCAGATGAAACATCATAGAAACAAAGTTAACAAAATAAAATAAAACAGTGCTTGAGTAATGATGCTGATAGTTTACAATTGGTTGCACAGGGGACTCAGAAGGGGTCTTGCAACCCCGCTAGGTGGGTCCCCTGGGCGGAAATACCATGATGAGGAAGGCCATTATAAGGTTGCCATAAAGTGGTCTCAATATATAGTATGAGACAAAGCAACATTGAGAAAGAAAATGTTCTGAAAAACCTTAACTAAACAGTAAACACCTTAACTAATAGCACGGATACACATTCGAAGGTCATAGGGCCTAGAAGAAAAAATTTTGGCAGAAAATTTACTAAATGGTCGGGATACTGCACAATAGGTTGACATTGGATATAACCTGTCTTTACCAAATTAATTCAGAAAGAGTGAAGGGAGGTAATTTAATAGTTAAACTATTTAACGACTAAGTGGCCGGCAACAATGAATACCCAAAATTTGTTAAGATAATTTATTGGCTTTTATCGAGTATCAGGGCTCTCAATCTTAGCTTAAAGAGACAAAGACTAGGTTGCAGTCTGATGGGAAGCGGAATTTCATTCCATGTTTGAGCCCCATTGTATTTAACAGAGAAGCGACGGATATTAGTGTGGGCGTAAGGCAGATGGTAAGAGTTGGCCTGTCTGGTATGATATGAATGTACCTCAGTAGTAGGGAGGAAACAATTATTAAACACAGAGGGTAATAAACCATGAAAATATTTAAACATGAACTCGCCTATCTGCACATGCCTAATTTGATAAACATTGAGAAGGTTATATTCCCGGAATTTAGATTTGGTCGAAGTCCCATAGGGCAACTATCCTATATATCGAATTGCTCGCTTTTGGAGCTTGAGTAAATTCAGTATACTAGATTTATAGGTGGAGGCCCAAATTATGTTGCAGTATGTGAGGTAAGGGTAAATGAGAGAATAATATAATGTGAGACGAATATGAGGAGGTACTAGCTGGGAGGTACGGGATAATATTCCAAGGTTTTTAGCGATTTTATTAGATACGATTTTTATGTGGTCTTTCCAGGTTAAGTGTTGATCAATATACACTCCTAAGAATTTAGTAGATATAACCTGAGTGAGTGGGACCCCTTCAATGCATACCCTCAGATTTCCTGTTGGACAATTCTTTCTATGAGATTTAAAGATTATGTAATTGGTTTTGTCAAGATTTAAGGACAGCTTGTTAACATGGAACCATTCGGCTATGTTTTTCAATTCAGAATTAACGTCGAGAATTAGAGCATCAAGCGATGGGTTAGAATAGAATACATTAGTGTCATCAGCATTTACAGTATTACAGTAAATAAAAAGGAATAAAGTAACAAAGAGAATAAAGTAAGAAAACCAATTGTTACTACAAGCAATTGTTTTGTTTTTCTTATATAAGTGGATAAATAACCTTTAAAAATACTTTTTCCTAGGCCAATGGGGGTCTAGCCCCCGAAACCCCTCTTGTCTACACCACTGGACCCATAATCGTGCGGATCTATACCAGCCATACCCTCCATGCGAATCCTTATAATTTATTTAGTTAGGCCTGCCCGACACATTGCTTAGTGAATAGGCCTACTCATTATTGCTGTTGCTGTCTTACAGTCTAGAGAATTAAACAGAGAATTATGCATTCGTCAGGAAAAAGTACAATATTGCAAACCTAGAGATTAATCTGCACGAATTTTAGCATCGCACGTTTAATAAAGCAGTTTTTACCTTGGGATTTTGGTTTGTGACATCTTGATACTGGCATGGTGGAAGCGTCGACTTACTAAGAGGTGGAATTACAGTTGACAGCGCTTTTGGCTTTAGTGGAGGAATTGGTTTTGATGGAGAACGTTCCCTAGGATTGCCTTTCTCTCCAGGTCTAGAGTGCATTCTTAAATGCGAATCTTTGAGGTGAAGATGCACTTAGCACAAAAGGAAACAATAAATTTATCTACGTAAAGCATTTATTAATTTTCTTTTTCAACTTTGCCAGTGACAATTATAGACAGACGTCAATGTATGAGTTTATAAAGCTTCCGATACACAAAATCAGGTTTGAGAGTTGTTTAATTTAAACGCTTGACTAAAGAGTCCTCATTTTACCAAATTTTGAATTGTATTCTTTCATCAATCAACAAAAAAATCAAAGTATTTGTTTATAGGCAAACAGTTGATATAGGCCTAATTATTACAGGAATTAAGTTTCTTAGCAGCGTTGCAGATTTAAATCTAAGATGTAATTAGGTACTATAATTTTAATTCACCCTTTTTATTTATTTATGCGTGTCGATGTAGGTTTCGTGTACGACCCCACAGAAATAGAAATTCGATGAAAAATATTTCCTCACGAAGTAGAAGCGGGATTTAGCGCGTGAGGGTCGGTTAGGGCTCAGGTTAGGCGTCGTGAGGGTCGGTTAGGGTTAGTTTTAGGGTTAGTGCAGTCATTCTGCTGAAATTGAAGCTGGATCGATGAAGAATAATGTTCAATGTAAAATTGATGAAACATATATACTGACAAAATAGAAACGGGATTTATCGAACAAATTCTTGTCTAAGCAGAAGCTGGATCGATTAAAAGGGTTCTGGACAAACTATAAGTTGGCGAAATTAAATCGAGAAAAAAGGGTGAATTAAAATTATAGTACCTGTAATTATATTAATTACATAATATTACATAATATGTCATTTAATGAAAAATGGTGATTTTTAAATGAGCTAAATTGTATTGTATTTATAAATTTATAAAGCGCCTCTCGCAGTGCACACCAATCAGAGGCGCTCCCAGTACGTTAGACCAAGAGAGAAAAAAATAGTCTTGAGACACCGAAAAGAGGCATTAGGCCCACCAGTTAATATGGAGGAACGCGTTGAAGGAGGAAGCTGGTTCCACAATGCCGGGCCAATGAGAGCAAAGGCACGCTTTTTAGCTAAGGTAGTCCTAGCTCGCGGGACGAAGAGATCATGCCGATCACAGGAGCGTAGCGGACGAAGAGAAGTAGCCGAGGTCGGCAGATGGATAAGGTCACGGAGGTACAAGGGAGCTCGGCCAGTACAAGAACGGCAGATTAATGTCAGAACTTTGAGTTGTATCCTAGCAATAAGGGGAAGCCAATGAAGATGGTCAAACATGAAAACAGAGATGTGTGAATAGCGAGGAAGCCGGGCTATTAGTCTGGCCGCAGAGTTTAGGACAGACTGAAGAGGGGAGAGACGAACTTTAGGAAGGCCAACCAACAGTGAATTACAATAGTCAATTCGGGAACAGACGAAGGCATGAACGATTGAAGTAAAGACAGAGGAGGAGACAGAGCGACGGATTGCCCTAAGCCGCCTAAGATGAAAGTAGCAAGAGCGAGTGAGACTGGCAATGTGAGGAGCAAAGGTAAGCGTGCTGTCGAGGACTACTCCAAGGTCTCGAACACTTGATTGGAAATCAAAGTAGAGAAATCGTCATTTAGTAAGTATATTGCAACCATAATTTATAATTATGGGCTATATAGCCTATTTATATAGAGAGATGCTATAGGCCTATAAATTTATAGTTGCAATACAATACAATGGCTTTTACTTAAAACATTATAAAATTATTGGTCAAAGTTCTGTATTATCATACCTGGGGCTAAATTTGTACAAAGTTATTCAACTACGTAAGAATCATAAAGCTTATATCATCTGCCAAAACTTTTAATGTAATGCATCCATACTAGGGCTTATTCCAACTTATGCGTAGGTTTTCAGCTTTACCGTGTCGTTTTCTTAAGTTAAATTACATCTACTAATGTATTTTCAGCACTAATTCGAAATTTGAGCCATATTGTTTCTCTGGCGTAAAAACTAAGATGAAAAATTCGAGCACGTGACACTCAACTACCTGTAGCCCTCATCAGCTTTATCATCGAGAATGTCTTTTGGCCCTCTCTTTTAATTCCTTCATGGTGGATTTTCTTTGTTTTATTACTTGCTGTGCTCCTGCATCTGCACTGTTTATGCAAACAGCTATCTACTCCGATACTGCATTGATCAAATAGTTAGGACGCAATATCTGTTATCTAAATCTGTAGGTCTAATAACCGATAAGTTTTTTGCGTCTTATAATTTTCTTCTATGCCCTACAGTGGGATTATTTCAAATAATCTAAACATAGGGTACAACGAAATTTAAGCAATGGAAAAATGTAGACGTCGTGTGCGAACTTCAATATACCTTCCATTCCGTTGAGTTTGTCTAGAATGTGAGATTGATTTGTGTCCTTCAGCGCTGTCAAGAACTTTTTGAAGTTTTCAGTTGACTTTCTGCTCAGAATTCCCAAGAAGCAGACGTTCTTCTGAAACTGACCCTTCTTGCAACCTATCTGCTCCTTCTCGCTGAGGCTTAATACATTTCGCTGATAAAGCAGATATATGAGCTCATTTTCGGTATCCAGTCGCTCTGATAGCCAAGTGAAATTTCGACAAATTAATTCTTTGTGAACCGATGCATCTTGAAGATCTATAATTAAGAAATGTAACAGATCAAGTTCACTTGTGATCAGGGCTGTATAGTGGAAAAATTGTAGGTGATAACAATCATGACACGCTACAGTTGCATAGACCTGTCTGCAGGCATTTTCCCGTATGTCAAACACAAAATAATATAAGATTAATACACTCTGTATACCCTCGTTATATCCTCGACTACAGTCCTGCTTGCGACTAAATTAGGTAATATAACTCCTCATAACATGAGACGTCATCATAAAGATAATTACCGTATCAGCTGTGTAGCCTATCAACTATTACGGTAGCATGCACACGTTCATGCTATTATTCGTAGCCGAATGTCTTAGAAGTCATGAGATTAGGCAGAAATAAATTAAAGTCATTTAAATAAATTAAAGTCATTTAAATAAATTAAAGTCATGTCTGGTGCTACGCACCAAAATGGCAAAAGTAAAGTGCTACGCACTTACTGTCGTGGGAGGACACAAGCAGTTGATACAAATGCTTTTGATCTGTAGTTATTAGGAGTTCTAAGAAACATTCGTATGCGTCTCTGGACTTCCTCGAAATGACGTTCAACAGCTCTTCGTTGGCTCTGATCGGTGTAGACTGCAATTCGTGGATGCATTCGAACTCCCGTTGGGTTAACGTCTTCTTTTCAAACATTCGTGTTAGAATTTCTCCAAAACTTGAGAGATTGCTCACCAATAGGTTGTATTTCATTTGAATCCGATGTCCATGATCATCTGTTAGTAAGGAATAGTAAGATAAGTTATACGAGCTCAGTGTCTTCAACCATTTCCATTTAACCATCTTTACATAGGCCTAGTGGTCTTTTGTGATATGTTCTTAGAAGACACAGAGAATGCATCTATTTGTCTTGTGCGCTCTTCAACAAAGAACTTTTCATGTCAATTAATTTGTGAAGAGCAAGCAGCCTATCTCTGTCCCACATCATTAGGCACTGCCGTACAGATGATAGGCTTTTTAAATTTCCGTCAGTATCTAGTACTGTGCACACTGCACAGTATACAGTAGTGATAAACCAAAGTCTTTAGAATGGAGACTTATCGTTAGAGTGAAATCTCTTCGCACGTATTTGCTGTGCTTTCCATCCGATAAATAATTTTTATTATAATTTTATAGGATAATAAGAACATATTATATGGGCTAATTATGTTGTTTTGGGGAAGGGCAAATGTTACCTACGTCTGTGAAACCGTGAAATTACCGACAACCAATCAAAGTTCAGTGATTTACCTTCTTCTCTTGCGCATTCGCGTGTCTCCAGATCCTCTTCGATAAGCTTTGTAGCGTAGTTCCATAGTTGATCCCTTCGCGACGAATATCCATGCACCATCTTGAATTATGTCTCTACAATACAACAATTAAAAATGTAAAATAACTTTGCTATTTAATCGAATCTGTTATATTAAACGCTTGACATCAGTTTCCTTCAACTTCGTTCTAGACTACAACGTTCCATTAATTTTCTACTAAAGTAATAGCAAGACTGTCTTACGCAGGCCTACGTTTTATTACCAAATCACGCTACGCTGTAGCCTACTTGAGCACTGTACTTTTCTTACCATAGTAGATATGTTTCCTTAATCACAGTTGTACAATTGTACATGTAGCCTACGCAAGTCACATATAGGCCTACGTTACACACTCATGTTTGTATACTCGTGGAAAGGCATGGGCATGATTTCGTATCGTTACTATAATAGAAAGCATTGCACCATTCTATTATAGGCCTATGCGCATGGGCGGAGTTTGGTTTCCGTTCTTGGAGGTGCTAAATTTTTGGGGCTGAGAGACTCGGTCCGGAAAATCAGGAAAATTTCCCCGGCTCAAAAAAGTTGATGCCCTTTTCTTTTTTTAGTCCTCAGACACAAATCTCGGCGAAATCTAAAAATTTTCCCTGCCAAAAAAGTTGATGACCTTTTTTAGTCATTTGTATGTTTCGCGTGGACGGGGGCTAGGCCCGAGAAAAGATACCATTTACACGGTAAAAATGACTCTGGGTCTTCTTGGGGGCTTAGCACCCCCCACCCCCTAGACTCTGATAAACTCCGCTCATGCAGGCTATGCGTTTAAGCAACGGCTGTCACGCTGCGTATGCTTGAATAAGGCGTTCTCCACTGTGTCTTGAAACTTCTGGCATGCGTGCCTTTCTATGCAATGACATTGCAATGACACCGTTTGAAATGACCCAGGTAGGCCTAAACTTATGACTAATCATAGAAAGGCCACTACCTTCCGACGCTTCTCCAAACCCCTTAGTCAGTTGGTTTGGCTGCTCTAGGTTTTGCTCACCCCTCCCCCATAAAATTCAGGCTACGGCCCTGGCCACAGAACAACAGTCATGTAAGGGTAGCCTAGTTTTATCATACGCAATCGATCCATGTGGCCAGCCTAAAACTAGTTAGGCGAACATGAAACCAGTTTGAGGGAGAATTGAGCAGGTCTACCGGGTAGTCGCAATATGTCGTATATACTTTATAGACCCAGCTCTGACTAGGCTACTTGAAATCAAGACATTAGAACACAGCTTGACTCCTCAGGGCCGCCATAATTGATATCCATCAAAACCCGATCTATGTTATTGTTATTGTAATTGCAATTAGGCCTATGACAATTTGTGCAGCATCGTCTATGGTAAGCTATTCCAAAGTTGCTTTACAGAACTGTCCACTGTCAACTAGAATAACCTACTAATGTCTGATGCTATCATTTTATTCAGTCACTATTCAATAAACAAGCAACCAGTGGTGTAGTGGGGCGGGGACGCGGGGGGACGCCGTCCCCCCACTTTTGAGCAAAATTCTTGCAAGATTGCACTTTTTGCTACAGTTTCTACTTCAATTTCCAGACGTCCCCCCACTTCAGTTTCCAGGCGTCCCCCCACTTCAGTTTTTAGGACTACACCACTGCAAGCAACCAAACAAGCACTACAAACTGTAATCGTATATTGCTGTAGGTCTACTTCCAAAGTTCATAAGTGCAAAAAAATCGAAGTCATGGAGCAACTGTGCATGAAAGACTTGTTCCAGGATAGCCTACGTCCTTCCAGAGTGCCCACCTGAGTATAGACTCGACCCCTTGCGAGTCACTGGTCCAAGATAGAAGTCGAGCGCTCTTTCCATTTGAATAGACTGTGCCACTTATTCGTTCACTAGAGCCAGATTTATAATTATGTATTGTATACCTATAGGTATACCTATACGGATACAAGGTTGAGAAAGGCACACAACCCGACGGAAACAAAAGCCTAAAGACGTTCATTTTTTTACTCTCGGAGACTGTTTAAATTTGCAGGATATTAACCTACGGAGAAATTTCAACGTGTAGGCTACCAATAGGTCTATTGTGTGGGTGCTTATTGCTAATTAAAGCCTACTTGAATTCCTATCAGCATTAATTCGCCAAGGAAACAAACAAGCATTAAGTAGAAAATTGCTTAAATTCAGCTTTTACAGTTCATGAATTTGAGGTATAGCAGGGAGTTCAGCGCGGCTGAGCATAATAGCATAATAGCCTTTTATAACATTGAGACTCTTCATTATATTTTGCCGACAAGCACCACTGGATATAACTTTGTTAAATTTTTCTAATGGAATCATCTGCCATCGCTTCCTCTTATCTCTTTTAGCTAGCTAGTCATCGGGTATTACGCGTAAAATGACAAAACAAATTAAGCTTAGATGCGTTAAAAGCTAAAATTTTGCCCTTACAAGTAGGCATAATTATGCCACGGCTTTTGTATTATACCTACTGCTTTAGCAAGCGAGTAGAGACGGAGCAATATTATAGGCCTATAGGTTTACCATAAAGCATTGCTGACTAACTGAGTCATACTGGGCCACTGAGATGAAGTGAAACGGTGTCAACTCACAGAACGGCAATAAACGAACGTCGTTACGTCAATGTTTCCTCTGTGACCAATCGATCCTGTTCAATTAAGCGTATAGGCCTATACAGCACTAGTTACATAATTATAGGTCTACACGGATACACGTTGTCAAAACTTTGTCCATTTGAAGTCAACCAATGACTTGCATAAACTGCATGCAGACTGAACAGCGTAGCGCAGTACCGGTATTCGTCAAAGCGTGACGTGTACAGGACTCTTCTTCCATTTATTGACTTAGGCCTATTATAGGTTGAAGCATAACCAACTGTGTGTAGTTAAACTTCACACAGCGTGCGTGGGTTGTCAATTGCTCTTTTAAGGCATACGGCCATTGAATTCTTGCCCTATTAAAAGACAAGCCAGTGGAGGAAAAGTCTTGCATATGTCTTGTCCATAGGCGCTAAATAATGATTAGTGATCAATGGGCCCCATGCTAAATCTTGCAACCTCTCAAGAAACACACCTATAGGGACGTATGATGACTTCTGCGATCGTTAGCAAAGAAGTCTCTGGCCCCTATTATTTAATTTCCAAATGTTAGTATTCTGTTTTGTTTGAGATGTCGTTTCACAAATCAAGATAACCCAATAGCAACAGCAGCCTACATCTTTGAAATGTTTGAACATTATTTTATCATTAGCATCGACTCATCGGAACTTTTTAATTACCTATTTGGCTCAGAGCTTAAAAAAACTAGTCATTAATTCTTAATTCCGGGCTCCTCAGTCCTGGTTCGTAGCACCCTTTGGTCGGCTAACCGCAAACGTCTGATTGTCCCTCTATGCATTCTTGCGTAGGCTACTAGGCCTATAACAGCAGTAGCGCGGTTCAAAAGCCATGCCTATTATAATAGGCTGACTGGGCACCAACAGCATCTTCGAGAGCTGCTCCGTTTATTTCCGCAGATTCACAACAGCCCAAAGTATGTATTAATTTAAGGTTGTTTCACTAGATGTGGTTGGGGGCGCCACAGTTTAGATTTTTAATTACCGTATTATAAATGTCAGATAACAAATGCGTAGATTGCGAGTAGCCTAATTATAATAATTATGCATGAGGACAGGATTTGGAGGTCCAGGGTCCCAACTAATTTTCAAGGCCTATTCAAATATCTTTTTAAAAACTCAACAGAAAGATTCATATCCTTCGCATCTTCTATGTCACGGAATTTGCGCAAGAGAGGTTTAGTAGGCTATTACTGAGACCCGTAGGCGTACAGTAGACCGCGATCACAAAATAGCGACTCTAAAAAACAGCGAATGTACAAAATAGCGATCATCAATTCAATGACTTATTATATTAGATATTTTTGTAAATCCAGTTTTCTTGCTTAAAAAAAATTATTTTCCGCAACCCAGCTACTGTTTCAGCAAGGATTATTTTTGTCAATCCATATCCCATTCATTCATGATTATTCTTTGCAGCAATCCAACTTTTTTGTCAGCAAGAATTATTATTTTTCATCAATCCACATTCTACTGAAGCACGATTTCCCTTCATCAATCCAGCACCTGGTTTAGCATTTTTGTCAATCCAGCTTATATTTGATCATGAATTCGTTTAATCAATACAGCTTCTGCTAAAGCAACAGTTTTTTTTCCATCAAACAGCTCCTATTATTTTACTCGACTATTTTCATTAATTCGGCTTCAATTTAGCCTAAGCATGACTTCCTTTCATCAATCAAACTTCCATTATATCAGGACTTATTTGCATCAATCAGCTTCCAGTTCATCATCCATTATTTTCATCATTCCGGCTTCTAGGTTAGCAAGAATTATTTTCAACAATCAATCGCTGTTTGGATTATCGCTTTTATCTCTTCGCAATCGCTATCGTTAACGGACACCGATGCAGTCCAGCGTAGGTGCATAGATAGGTGAATCAACCTCACACTATACCGGTAATAGGAGACTCTTTTTCCTTCATGCAAACACGTAGGTCAATTTACGGGCGAAAGAAATGCAGTAGGCCCCCTACCGGTACGAAAGTTCAAAATTCACAGCAGGATCGACCCGCAAACGTAGTCAGAATTGAATGCGTTTGAACTTATCGAGTAAAGGATTATGGTAGTGTGCGTTCCATAACTAGAGTCTATTCTTGCCAGTGACGTAGACAATGGGGTTTGGGGGATAACCCCCATTGACTTAGGGGAAAATGTAAGGTTATTTGTCCAATTATATAAGAAAAACAAGCATCCGACTATAAACACCCCCATGAGAAATTCCTGGCTACGCCACTTATTCTTGCAAAACGTTTGTGCCTCGGACATCAAACACTCTAATCTGTCCGATTCTTACATGGAGAGCGTTCTCGCCTACAAGCAGCCGACAGTTCGATTCGTCCAGTAAAATGTTTAGTGGATTTTGCAATCCGTGTTTACTCGACACGAGTTCTCTTTGGAATTCTAACGTCGACGTCAGTAAAAAGACGCGGTCACCCCTTGCATCGGCCACAAGCACTGATCCTGCTTTATCTACGGCAAATTTCATTGGCCCCATACGCGTATGACCGATTTCTTTGTAGTAGTTCTCGTGGGATATGATTATTTTGCCTTCAGTGTCGACAATGAAAAGTCCACCTGGGTTTCCATAGCTGACCAAGAAATCACCACTGGTCAGTTTAACCGCATGCCGTGGACTCGAAACTGCAAGTTTTATCTCGCGTATCAATTGGCCATCAGAGGTTATTTCGAGAAGTTTGTGTTTGTCTTTAACTGCCAAGATTATATTGAAGTCAATGGTAACCGACAGTCGACCCCAGTCATCGCCTTGCCACAGTTTCTTCAGAAATTCTCCATTTGCATAGACTCTCAGGATCTTCATTGTGGCATTCCGTTCAGTATAACATCCACCGTCCACTATGTAGAGACACTGCTTCATTTGACAGGACACAATATCTCGCGGTTCTTCTAAATTGTCAATTGAGAAATTGCGCTTGAAATCCAGGCTGGTCAAGTCATAAACTTCAACGTGTGAACTTCTTTCGCTGACCACAAATACCTCGTCGACCAAAATTGTCATTCCGAAAATCCTCCGTTGATTCGTCTCTCCCGCTCCTGTCCTGGTCGTCAGAAGTAAGGCGGGATCTTTTCTGTAGTCGATGATCTCTAGATTATATTGCAAACACACAATAATTAGTATTTGGCAATAACAGGTAGGCCAACAATTTGCATATACAAAAAGGCACGAACTCCGAACACACAGAGGAAAGACAAAATATTTATTTGCAGTTCATTATGTATAAATGCAGATGCAATTTTTACTGATATCGAAAGAGTATAAGCATAAATGGCAGAAACTTTCACGATGCTATTTTTTGCACAGATTTCACAGTAAAGATTCAAATTGTTTGTGAAATTTATAAAGTAGCCTATAGCAAAAGAACAAGCGCTCTTGCATAAGTTCTTACACAGTATAGTGTTTGAATAGGCCTACGAATATCGAGCAAGTCCCGTCATAAATAATAATGTTTTTTTTTTGTTATTATTTGAAAATGAACCAAAAGAAAGTCAGTGTCAGATTTTCCAGATTTACAGCTGTTATAAACAATCCAATCGCTAAATCGATGCCTTTCGTAAAGGTAGATATCAAACCACACCTTAAAACATAAAATTAATGCTCACCCATCGCTCTAAGAAATTGATCTTTCTGTATTGTAACCGTATGGGGCTCTAGAGCCCCGGTTGTCGAAGGCGTTGACGATCCAGTAATTGACAGCTGCCTGAACAGTGTAGTCAACCGTTCCAGCAAAGCGCCCGAAACATGCATCCCTCGTAATCCGAGCAGACTATTCTGCGATTGGCACCAAAACCAAATGACGATGGCATTCTCTTCACGACGACTGTACGGAGCAATTTCTATTTCGTTGCCAAACAATTCCGAAATAGTTTTAAAGCCGCCCCCGACAGAAGGCTTGGCCTCTGCTTCATTAAGTTTAAAGATCAAAGAGTCTTCTTTTTCCTTCAACATCTGCGTCCGTTCTCTGGTTAATTTCCTTGATAATCTATCTGACAACTTCGATGCCAACTTGCTTGAAATGTTGCACTTGACAACAACTGAAAACAACGATTCAGCACAAATTCACATATTTCATAACCTACTTCACTAAACTAAGCCTGAGCATGACTGCATTACGCTACCACCAAAAGTGTGCCGGATAATGCTACATTTTGTTCGTTTAAAACTCATGAAGGCACTGGTGTGGCCGGTAGCCACATACGGATGTGAAAGTTGGACAATAAAGAAGTCCGACGAGGAAAGAATAAACGCATTCGAAATGAAATGCCTAAGACGAGTACTACGTGTAGCATCATGGACGGAGAAAAGAACAAACGAATGGGTACTTGAAAAAGTTGGAGTTGACAGTTATCAAATATAAAAGAGAAGAAGATGAGATATTATGGTCATATAATTAGGAAAGAAGGAAGCTGAAAAAGATCTGATACAGGGCACAACACCGGGTGGGCGAGGAAGAGGAAGGCCTAATATGACATGGATGGATAACATTCTATTCTGGACTGGAATGACGGTGGAGCAGATCACGAGGAGCACGGAGGGTCGACGAGAATGAAGAAGGATAATTCATGATGCGGCCAACCCTCGCGGCGAGGACGGTTGAAGACAAGACAAGTTCGTTTAAATGCACTCTTACACTTACTTGCAAACTTCATGGATGGATCCAGAACTTAGTGATATCCAGGGCTTTTTGAACGTGCAGTTGTAGGCCTACACAAAATGTGCAGTTGCAGAAGCACTTCTGTACAGTTAAAAGTTGCAAAAAAGGTAATTGTCCTCCGATTGAAAGTACAATAGATGATGGGAAAGGAAAGAATGAGTTGTGCAGTTACAAAAATTCCTTAAAAACAGCCCTCGTGATATCTTATGACAACAGGGACACTGACGTCTACGGATATTATTTTGGCTTTATACATCGGATATAATTTTTGCTTTTATATCTTTCTGACAAACAACACTTCCCCACCCAGATTTGTCATAAGCCTATGTCATCATCATCATCTTAAAAATGATAACAGCTTGAATATCATAGCCAATGGCAATGAATACAATAATTTGCAGAAAAAGAAATTACAGTGACTACAGTTTATATCCCACTGAACACGATGAATAAGATTTTGGCGACGGATTTCTAAGGGGTTGGCCACTACCGCAGAATCTGTAGGCGATCATATTCTAGCTTTCGCGCTGCTCTGTTCGGTGTTGTAAAGAACTACAGTAATACCGCGCAATGCAGCAACATCAAAATGGCCTGGTCCTAGTAGTTAGCAAAGGGTCACTGTAAAGTGGACATTTGAAAGACAACTTTACTTTAGCGATAGCGTACATTCTTACTTCCATCTGCAAGTTTATAATAAAACAAGTAAAAATGAGATCCTGTGAATATAATACGTCATAGCCACTAAACTTCTTGCCTAGACTCTCTACTATCCACCTCTCATCTCTTCTTTTCTTCCCTTCCCTACCTCTACACTTGTTTTCTCCCCTGTTTTTCCGCTTATGTAGCCTAGTACTACGCTTTCCACCATCTTGATATCAAATCTCTGTCTGTGGTTACCCAGGTTTAGCGTGATCACTGCCTTTCTGGGTTACCCATTCTCAGGGATCTCATACTTTATAGTTGATGTTATTCTGGCTTCTATTTTTAATGCACACTATTATATTGTCATTTCCTTTGTTATCTGCTTTTTTCTTGATCTCTCTGAATAAACAAGTTTGAGTTGAGTTGAGTTGAGTAATTATGCGTGGATCGGATAGACCAAGCCTTTAGGCAATGACAGGCATGAGATTCTATGGGGTGGTTCAGATAGGACAGCCTTCAGGCAATGACGGGAATGAGATTTTAATGCTCATGAAGAACAAAATAATTATCTCCGCTAGAGTCCAGCTTAGTCAGTTTAACACTCGAGTGACCAAGGTATTTTCTGGTACACGAAGGTCCAATGGTGGGGGTCCGCACGGACCCCAGCGTTTTCATGTTATTATCTTGAGAAGGGATTGGAATATCGTTACAGAATTTAGTTCTATGTAATCCCAAATGAATTTGCAATCGATTGATGTATCTTATACCACAATAGCACCACCTGCTGTAAAATAATAGTGTAAAAATTCCGTGATACACATTTTATGCTTGCTTGCGTCATTTATACCGAAGGAAGTCTATACGTCCGGCGCGTCCGCACAGAGGCGTAGCGACCGCCCTCCGTACCCTCCGACCGGAGGGGGCCCCCGCAAGAAAGGGGGCCCCGAAAGTGGCAAAAAATGTAAGGTGTAACTATCCGTTAGTGACATTTATTGACGTTGTTGCACAATCCACGTTGGAAAGCACTGTTAGAAAGACTTCAGCAGCAGACTGCCAGAAGTAAGTACGGAATACGTGTACACTGTAGCACTATGTAGGTTATACATAATGAATACCCATTATAATTTTATTTATACAATATAAATACCGCATTCCAATTTCTGCATTGTAAGGCCCTGAGAGCCAAATTTTAAACGCTGAAAATGCAATGAATTTCCAGATATGCAGTACTGGATCAAGGACAATTCTAGGAAATTTCATAGAGTATATTAATAATCAGTAGCGGCGCTATGGGGGGGCTAAGCCCCTCCCCAAAAAGACCATCCGGTTTTTTTATATAGGCTACATGTAAAAAAGAAACATTTCCATGATCAGCCCCCTCCTAAAAACTGAAACCATAAGCACGAGATTTTGACTTTAAAAAAGGTCGCTTTGGCGGGTGAAAATGGAAAATTTTCCTGAGATTTCGACCAAAATTAATGCGTTAAAAAAGGTCGTCAGAAACTTTGGCGGCTGAAAATGGAAAATTTCCTCCGCGGAAATTCCAATCAGCCCCCCAAAACTGAAATTCTGGCGCCGCCACTGATAATATCAGATTTAGAGCTTAATAATTGTTATGAAACGAAATTACTTAGAATAAGCAAGGTACGGAATTACGTACATCGCATAGGCCTACCAGTTTCTGCATTGTATGGGGCCCCGCCGCCCCGGACATATGTTCGGAGGGGGCCACGTTCTTTGTTGCTACGGCCCTGCGTCCGCATGCCAATCAGCTGCTCTCACTTCCAGCTATCGGCGGACCAGTTGCATTATGGTAGACTAAATCGTAATCGCAATTGTAAATTTGTATAGCACCGCTTCAAGAGAAACTCCTCAGAGGGGTTCCTGACCTGATAACACCATGCCACGATTGAAAGGGGCAATTTTCAAACAATTGCGGAGGAAAGGGAAGTACGAACGGCTGTGTCACTGTGTGGTGTTAGGCCCACTTGTGGGTCGAGTAAGAAGAGCAGGCCACTACCGTCTACAACACCACCGTCTAAGAAGAAAAGCTGAGCCATTTATTCGTGTAACCTTGACAGAACGGTTGCCAACGTTTGTATGAACTGTCCTAAGCCCTTGTCACGAAATAGACTTAATAGAGTATCCCCCAAAATGAAGAGAAGTCGAAAAAACCACTTTCGCGTGTGTTTATTTTTTCAAATAATTTACATCTGCTTTGTTTTGAACAATGACACTAACAGGTATGTTTATTACTACTAGATAATTTTTCTTGCTTTGGTTTTAGAGCACTTAGAACACATAAAACATTTAAGAACACCCAGAGTAGCCTAATTAAATAAATTCGAGTTGCCTTTTTCTGAACATTGCTTAGGACTCTTAAAACAATTAGAGTCACTCTAAATTTTGATTACAGCATAAAATTTTCAATTATATGCATTTTTCAATAAAGGGGATAGAATGATTTCCCCCCCGGATACACTAGACCGGTTAATTCCATCCGTTGGGATAGATTAATTCATCCCCCCTGATAGCTTTAAGGGGGATAGAATATCACGTGACACCATCCGTTTTTGACGCACTCCTGTTGTATGCAATTGTTGCTGTGATAGGCCTATACACAGACTTGCAGACTTTCAAATTCTGTGCTGCAAACATAGGCCAAACATAGTGCTACAATGTCAGTAATTCTAAGTTCAACAATTTATATGAATCTTTCTTTCATATAACGTGCGCTTACCATTTATTTATTGGCCATTAACCAATAACCATAGGCTACGTATTACGCATGTATGACTAATAGCCGCATATATTGCAGTATCCTTAGTATATGCTGTTGTTGTGGGGTACAGGGTTGGACAATACTCACGCAAAATATATACCATTCAATGCCCAAATGGTTGTTTTAGGATGTCCTAAAACCAGTTTTGCAGATCCATAGCCCTTAAAAAGTTGTTATTCGGGGAAAACGGGCCTGGGGTCCGGTCGGACCCCCTTGGGCACTCGAGGGTTAACAGGTTTTTTTTGTTCAAATCTGGTAGTAGAGTCTTTGACGCTGAAAATAGGCCTGGTAATAATAATTAATACCTTAGGAGGCTTAGGTAGTCCTAAGCCACATTCCTTGTAAATTACTACGTGCCAATTGAATAACTTATTTAGCGTTTTAAATGAATAAACTTGAAACCGATAATGATGTAGTTTGAAATCCACGATCACGTATGCGTTTCTAATAGGGTTTCTATGTTTATTCAAGAATATTAAGAATCACCTCCTCCTTTCATCAACAGGTCTGCAATGAAGTCCTGTCTTGTTTCGCGGAAGCACTCCAGAACCACTTGTCCTTTATCCTGTTTGAACTGAATCGTTCTCATCCAATGTAGAAGTTGATCATTCCTATAGAAGCTGCCAGGCTGGATACTCAGTTGATCACGTTCTTCATCAGTGATGCAGTTTTGCTTGCGCAGAACAGTGATTAAAGGAATCGAGTCCATGTTTTCCACCAGGAACTGGTAATTGTTTCTTACAGTAAGTGTTTCACTTGTCGGAATACTTTCTTTTGTCACTGCACTACCTAATAGATGCAAAAAGTCAAACTTGGTTTGTTTTGCGACTTTCTATATCATCAATAAAACTCTTAAAGGTCTAATAATAAATATAGGCTACAATTGCATTACGCTTACCCACGGTATTTTTGGCATTATCAATTATTCTAACAACAGCCTTCTGGCCTATAATAATCAATTTAAAACAGTCTAAAAAACTTGGCTCGTTTAAAAAGAGTTGAAGGTTTTTCGGAGTTCATCGGAACAGCGCTCGCTGCGAATATAGGTGATGTGTGCGACACTGTGTGTGTGCTATGGCACACGAGCATTACTTAGATGTTGCTTTATTCAAAGATAGGCTACATGGTGGTCGCAACGCTTTGCAAGTGGTTGGATAGGTATTGACAGATTGATTGATTCCAAAAATTATATGGCACTTCTTAAATAAAGCTGCTCAGAGCCGCTCTCTGCGTTGGCCTACTTGATGTAGTAGGCCTATACAGTATACACCAACCGCATTCATGCGGCTGACCAGTTGAACATGAACGCTGGCTATCAATATTTGTTAGGTCAACAGGTTCATCGTCAAGAGTTGAAGCTTGATACATAGCCTAGACCTAGGCAGCTAGGCTAATAGCCTACGTGTCTAGTTTGACAAGAACCATAAGTCGAAATTTACAAATGGCGTTTTTCTTGTCTAATAATGCAACCATCAACTTTTTAACGCACGCGAACTACTATGATGTAGCCTATAATTGTAGCCTATATAGATTGATTGATAGTACAAGATTAAGTTATTGACAGAATAATAACACTCAACTAACCAGGTGTGGTTGCGTCGATTTTGTTATAATTCTGAAAATCTTCCAACTGATGCCGAACTTGTCCTAAGTTATTAAGTGCTTCTTGTAGCGCTGCTTCATTTTCCATCCTAAGAGGCTTTTCCATTTCCACTTCTTCTTGCGTCTCCACTAAAAGTTTCAACTCCTTTTCCTTATTTTCTTCCAAGACTTCTGTAATGATTTCTGCCTCTTTTTCATGTTCAGTTAAATTAAGTGTACCTTCTTCTACCTGCATCTGACGAGTATTTGCACTTTCTTTTCTCTGAAGAAACAGAACTTCAACCTCCTTCAAACGCTGATTATCTGCGCTCAGTAAATCGTTTGCCTTCTGTAGATCTTCCTTTTTTTTCGATCAACCGAAGCTTCTCATTGATTTCATTCAATCTCTCCTCTTGAGCTCCACTACTTTGTTTTTCCTTTTCAACCAATGGTGATAATTGACTTTCTTCATGTAGGCGTTTGCGTAATTGTTCATTCTCACTTTCTGTGCTATTCAATTTTGAGTATAACTTCTTCATATTGAGGTCTTTCAAATGATTTTCTTCCTTAAGGAAGTTGCATTTCCTTTTCAACAGAAAAACTTCGTCCTCTGTTTTATTAAGCTTCTCCGCTGAATGTTTTTCCTGAATGAAATTCTGTGAATTCAGATTCTTTTGAGATATTAATTCCTCTTGCAATAACCGACATTCAAACTTTAGAGAGTTGCTTGACAGAGTGGCAGACGAGAGCTCATCAGTCGTTCTGCCCAACTGTTCTAACTTCTCGTGGTACTCGGATTCCTTTTCTGTCAATTCATTTCTGAGTTGGTGATTATCTTTAAAACAGAAATGGTTCACTTTAATTTTTACTTTACAACTAGCACTTGGTCCAGCATGTACTCCCTCTAACCGAAGATAGCATGCTGATGATATGTAAAAACATTCAGCTGCCTAGCAAACGTGCAGACTGTAAGATTGGTACAGCCTAGTAGCCTACGCATTAGGCTACACAATTTCTGTTGTTCTGCAGCCTAATCATACTATTCTGACATTTTTCTGCAAGAATCATGATGGAAAAAAATAATAAAGCGAGCTTTTATGCTACATAAACGATATTCCTATTTAAGCATGGTCTATTACTAGTAGCCTACACATACGCACATTATACACCGTCCCTAAAAAAACTGTGCAGAATTGTTTTTGTCAGAACTTCGTCAAATTTTCACCAATCTTAATAACTATTGGTAGGTAGATGGCAAAATGGCTGAAATTTTATGCTGTATATAAATTTTCCACCTCACCTGATTCATATCACCGCACTCAATGGTGCTCAACTATTGTGAAGCATGACAATTGTGGTTTGTGTAGTCTACATGCTGCGAGGCATTATTAATTCAATAGTAGGCCTATTATTGGCATAATTATTTCATTAGTAGGCCTATTATTCCTGTGGGACTCGTCGAACTCTTTCGATAAACTGCTCAAGACTTTCCTCTTTGGCCATTTCTGGGTCGGGAGCATCTCTGAATAGTTATCTTGAACCTGCGGTATATAAATTTCATAACAGATAGCTATAAGTTATAGATTGATAGATAGGTTACAATCATTCCATATTAAATTTCAACACTCGTTTCAATTTTAATATATCGATAAATTTTGATTTTAGTGCTGTGGCCCTCGGCTTCAAAAATCTTGCTTTTGCGGCCCGTTGCACCAAAAAGGTTGGACAGCACTGTTCTATTGCATTCAAAAACACAGATGATGCAAAATAAAAAAGAATATTGCTCTCTTCGTAGCCTATAGCCTACCTTGTAGTATTTTCTGAATGCATATTTCATGCATGTTATCTGATCTGTGGAAAGATCGTTGTCGCAATGTCAGGATCTTTAGGGAGATTTCTGTCTGCATCCGACACTCAATCCCATTGAGCTGCCTTTGAAATCGACATGGTTTGACCGTTGAAGAGAATTTACGAAGTCCATCATTCGCCTACACATCAGTGTAAAAGTTAATTTAAAATGGAGATAGGCGAATTGGGCAATTAATTATATGGACCCATAATCGTGCGGATCTGTCACAGCTATACCCTCCATGCGCATCCTAATAATTTAGCTTGGCTTGCCCTACATAGCCTATTGCTTAGTGAATATTCACTGCTGTTGCTGCTGCTGCTGCTGCTTAAAGTCCAGAGAATTAAACAGAGAGTTACACATTCGTCAGGAAAAGGTGCAATATTCCAAATCTGGAGATTAATCTGCACGAATTTTAGCATTGCACATTTAATAAAATATTTGTTACCCTGGGATTTTGATTTGTGACATCTTGATACTGGCATGGTCGAAGCGTCGACTTACTAATGGGTTGAATTACGGTTGACAGCGTTTTTGTCTTTGGTGGAGGAATTGGTTTTGACGGAGAACGTTCTGTAGGATTGCATTTCTCTCCAGGTTTAGAGTGCATTCTTAAACGCGAATCTTTGAGGTGAAGACGCACTTAGCACAAAAGGAAACAATTTTGCTAAGTAAAGCATTTATTGAAATTCTTTTTTCAACTTTGCCAATAACAATTAGTACAGGCAGCATCAATATGAGAATTGCTAAAGCTTCCGATACACAATTATTCAGGTTTGTGAGTTGTTTAATTTCAACGCTTGACTATAGAGTCCTCATTTTACCAATTTGGGAATTGTATTCTTTCACCATTCCAAAAAGAATCAAAGTATTCGTTTACACAGGTTGATACATTACAGGTTACGTTGTTAGGCTAAATATCAATTAAGTTTCCTACTTATGCTTAGGTTTTAGCGTCATCAGCTTCACGGTGCCGCGTTTTTAGTAAAATGACATCTACCATGTCCAATGTATTTTCAGCACTAATTCGAAATTTGAGTCATGCTTGGCTCTCTGGTGTAAAAAGCCTAAGATGAAAAATTACGCACGTGACACTCAACTATATCGCTCTCATCAGCTTTATCATCGAGAATTCTTTTGGCCCTCTCTTTTAATCCCTTCATGGTGGACTTTCTTGGTTTTATTACTTACGGTGCTTCTGCATCTGCACTGTTTCTGCAAACAACTATCTACTCAGTTACTGCATTGATCGAAAGCTAGTGTCATCTAAATCCGAAAACTTTGTTGCGTCTCATAATTTTCTCTTATACAGTGGGATTATTTCAAATAATCTAGGCTAAACATAGGCTACAACGAAACCTAAGCAATAGAAAAATGCAGACATTGTGCGCAAACTTCAAGATACCTTCCATTCCGTTGAGTTTGTCTACAATGTGAGATTGATTTGTGTCCTTTAGCGCTGTCAAGAACTTTCTGAAGTTTTCAGATGACTTTCTGCTCAGAATCCCCAAGAAGCAAACATTCTTCTGAAACTGACCATTCTTGCATGCTATCTGCTCCTTCTCGCTTCGGCTCAATACATTTCGCTCGTGGAGCAGATGTATGAGCTCATATTCGGTGTCCAATCGTTCTGATAGCCAAGTGAAATTTCGACAAATTAAATCTTTGTGATCCGATGCATCTTGAAAGTCTATAATAAACAAATGTAACCTTCAAGTTCACTTGTGATCAGGGCTATTGCCTACAGTGGCAAAATCAAAGGTCGGTACACGCTACAGTTGTCTAGGTCTGTTTGCAGACACTTTCCAGTAGGCCTATGCTAAACACAAATTATTTATTTGTGAGATGAATACACTTTGTATACTCTCGTAATACACTCGACTACAGTCTTGCCTGCGACTATTGTAGGTAGCACAACTATCATATCATGAGACGTACGTCATGTTAAAGATAATTATCAGCTTTATTACTGGGATTTTTATTTAGGGCATCGTGCCATTTTATAATCATTCACACCTACATGCTTAGTATTCGTAGCCGAATGTCATAGAAGTCATGAGGTTAGGCAGAAATAAATTAAGTCATTGTTTTGTGTTACGCAACATAATGACAAAAGTAGAGTGCTACTTACCGTCGTGGGAGGACACAAGCAGTTGATGCAAATGTTGTTGATCTGTATCGATTAGGAGTGCTAAGAAACATTCGTATACGTCTCTGGACTTCCTCGATATGACGTTTAACAGCTCTTCGTTGGCTCTGATCGGTGTAGACTGCAATTCGTGGATGCATTCGAACTCCCGTTGAGTTAACATCTTCTGTGAATACATTCGTGTCAGAATCTCGCCAAAACTTGAGAGATTGCTCACCAGTAGGTTGTATTTCATTTGAATCCGATGTCCATGATCATCTGTTAGTAAGGAATAGTAAGATAAGTTATACGAGCTCAGTGTTTTCAACCATTTCAATTTAACCATCTTTACATAGTGGTCAAATGAATATATATATATATATATATATATATGTATATATACATACATATATATATATATATATATATTGACGGGATTGGATTGGTAGTATTTACGCCCCCCCTAACCAGAAATCCTGGATCCGCCTCTGTTTCTGTTTCTGATGTAGACCATTAGTCAGTTGTAGGCAGCGTCTGCTGGTAGACTACTTCCATGCCAGCACAATAATTTAAGGCGAGCGATTGTTTTTCAGATACATAGAGAGACAATTTTTTTGTTTCTGATGTAGAAGATTGCTTCTACAGCTGCACAAATTCATTTAAAACTGCATCTTTTGTGTAGAACTGCACAATAAAAAAAGCCCAGGGCGGTAGGCTTACTATTACATAAATGGTCAGATACAATATTATCTTACCATGACTTTGATCTTCGATTAGTAGGCAGCAGCTTTAACTCTGTCATCAGGTTATTTCTTCTGCTTTGCAGCTTTTCCTTCAGCAACTGATTCGCATGCACATCCTTCCCTATGCTAATTGCTATACAAATTATTTGAAAGATTTTTACTCATTTTCCCCATTAATGTGCCATATTCAATTATTCATGTTTCTCGGCGTAATTTCTCAGCGTCATTCCGGGAAAAAGTGCGAATTCAACATAGAAGTATAAGAAATTTACTGTAAACTAGAGTTGGATTAGACTACAATTAAAAAGGAAAGTGAAGAAAAACACATGATTCACTGCAAAGTTAGTGCTTCGTGATTATTTAGTAGGCCTAATACGGTTATTCCTTTTTCAGTTTATATGACAGCGACAGTTATTCAGCATTTTTAAGTTTCAGTTTTAGTTACAGTTAACCGCCAAAAGTTTTCCAGCTATTTTTGCTATTTCACTTACAGTTTAAAAATTAACACTGGACTACGTGCGGATTTTGGTTCACTTTCCTATGATTGCTAATTACAAGAGATTTGAATCGGGGAAAACACGGTCACACGAAGACCTTAAAACAGCGTGGCAACGAAGATACCCTGTATAAAGGTCGCAGTGGTAAATTATCCTAATTCACTGAAAATGTGAAAATGGGCGGGGACGTGGATACGCAGTCGATACAGAGAAACGTGGGAATTTTGTAGTTTGGAAAAGAAGTTGACGAATAAACCTTACTGGTCTCTACAAACAAAACTCACATGTAGACACGGTCTAGGCTACGTGAAACCAAATTTCTTGTTGTTATTATTACTGAAAATCTCAAATGGAGTAAGCATGTGGACATGGTCACCAACAAAGTGTCCAAAGTTGCGGGCATTTTACGTAAGGTCAGACATGTGCTACCAACTGAAAAATTGAGGCTTTTATATAATACCTTAATAGAACCATATATCAATTACTGTTGTGTTGTTTGGGCATCTCCTTACAGAACCTGCAACTCGGACAGAATTCTAAAGCTTCAGAAAGCTGCATTACGTATTATCTCTAACTCTCCGTATTTAGCCCATTCCAACCCTTTATTCACTAAACCTAATATTCTCAAAGTGTATGACCTGTGCTATTTGTCTATTGTCGTCCTTATGTACAAATTTGGAATTAATCTCTTACCCCCCTAATTTAAAAATTATTTTATGACAGTGGCTCAATTTCACTCGTTTAATACTGGTGTATCGAGTAAATATGTTGTTCCTTTTGCCCGTACAACCTGTCGCTTTAATAGCTTCCGAATTCTAGGTCCTCGTTTATGGAACTCACTGTCAGATGCTGTGAAGAGGGAAAATAGTGTATATATATGAACCTTCAAGAAAAATGTTAAAAAGACTTTGTTTTCAAACTATTGCTTATGTTGATTAACTTTGGTCTTTATGCCTGCATTTATCTTGCAGAAACTAGGCATGCTGTATGTTAGACTGTTTTTTTATATTATTATTATTATTATTATTATTATTATTATTATTATTATTATTATTAATTTTTTTTTGCCCCGAGGTACATATGATCCCTCAGGGACTTACACTCTATTACTAAGATAAAAACATCTGGAACGGCACCTAGTCGTCGTTGAAATCCAGTGCAGGAAAAGAGCCGCGGAATGCTACCGCATTAAATCGCTGGATAGTAAGAGAGAGAGACGCTGAAGTAAGAAAGACGTCTCGCAAGCGTCGTTATTATTATTATTATTATTATTATTATTATTATTATTATTATTATTATTATTATTATTTATATTATTATTATTATTATCATCATCATCATCATCATTATCGTCATTATTATTATTATTATTATTATTATTATTATTATTATTATTATTATTATTATTATTATTATTATTATTATTATTATTATTATTATAACAGTTTATTGTTATTCGACAAAATCTGGTTTGACAAAAGAACCGCGAAAGGCCACGGCATTAAAGCGCTGGACGGTAATCGACAAGCGCTGGAAGAGATAGCAAGTTTCTCTCGAGTCTCCGGAAAGTTGAGAAAGACGTCTTCCTAGTTCTTTTATGAATTCAAGACCATCTTCGTTGATAGGACCCAGGGTCTCGAAGGCCAGCGGCACAAATAAGTGGGTTTTGGACAGTTCACTGTAGTATTATTATTATTATTATTATTATTATTATTATTATTATTATTATTATTATTACTATTACTATTATTATTATTATAGACAACTTCCTTTATTGTAAAACAGACAAGTTCCTATTCTAACATATATTCTTCGTCCCCGGTGTCATGCATGAAGGACCCTCTAAACGCTATTGCGCTGTAGCGCTGTGTACAAATGGACAAGCGTTGAAACAGATATTTAGTTTCCTGAGGGTCGCCCGTGGCGGCAAACAGCCGATGTCCTAGTTCCACAATAAACTGGCGACCAGACATGTTAATTGGCCCCAATATTTCTAAAGCGATCGGAATAAAGTTGTGGGATGCAGGGAGATCTGCATATTAAGGCTATTTTGCGCGATAATATTATTATAATAATATTATTATAATAATAATAATAATAATAATAATAATAATAATAATATTAAATGTTACAAACAATCAAGTTGGGACAAACCTCTAATACAGAAGATGATTGCCGAGCTGAGCATTGCACTTTCCGACCCATACCATAAAGCGCGATTCATGGCAGCCGCAGCGCCTCACGCGGGTGACTGGATTTTCCCCCTCCCCGTGACATCATGTGGATTGCGACTAGACGATGAGGCTGTCAGAATTGCGGTAGGACTCCGCCTGGGAACATACATTTGCGAG
Organism: Lumbricus terrestris; assembly: GCA_949752735.1. Classification (NCBI taxonomy): domain Eukaryota; kingdom Metazoa; phylum Annelida; class Clitellata; order Crassiclitellata; family Lumbricidae; genus Lumbricus; species Lumbricus terrestris. The sequence goes on along the minus strand of OX457037.1, from coordinate 64,699,721 downwards.
CCTCATGCTTGCCCATGCGGTGCTCGAGTGACAGCAAATGGAGCACATGGTCTCTTCTGTGGCCTTGGACCGGGACGGATCGCCAGACACGCCACATTAAACGACCTATTCAGCCGGAGTCTCACACGAGCGGGATTTCCAAATATTAAGGAACCACCCGGACTATCTAGATCTGATGGCAGACGTCCGGATGGTCTTACGCTGATTCCTTGGTATAAAGGCCGTAACCTCGTATGGGACGTCACGGTGATCGACACTGTAGCTCCATCTTACATCCCTGCGACATCCTTGTCTGCAGGTGCGGCAGCGGAAGTGGCGGCTACGAGGAAGGTCGACAAGTACAACCATCTTACTGCCACCTATCTCTTTGTTCCGCTGGCTTTCGAGACCATGGGCCCCATCAACTTCGAGGGAATGAAGCTTCTTAAGGATTTGGGGCGACTGCTGACACGAATTACCGGATACCCTAAAGAGACAAGTTACCTGTTTCAACGGTTTTCTGTCTGCATCCAGCGATTCAACGCTGTTGCCTGAAGGGGCACATTCGAAAAGCAGCCACTGCCATCTGATTGACTGTCCATTTATGATTATTTAGTTTTTATTTGCATGCGTTGTCATAATTGCCTTTGTGATTCGAACTACTTCGAAAAATTATATATTATTATTATTATTATTTCAACCTTTATTGAAACACCACTCAAGCTTAAAACAAAACTAAAAAAACAGAAATGTGTTCAAGCGTAGAGTGCATCGTTATCGTCCCCGGGGTGTGGTGCAAAGGTTCCCCTAAAAGCGACGGCGTTGAATCGCTGTGTGCATATTGAAATCCTCTGGGAGAGGTAGACAATCTCCCTTGGATCGCCGGAAACAGTGGCACAACGGCGGCCTAACTCCAGCAAAAACTCTCGACCAGCGCGATTGATGGGCCCAACGTTATTATTATTATTATTATTATTATTATTATTATTATTATTATTATTATTATTATTATTATTATTATTATTATTATTATTATTATTATTATTATTATTATTATTATTATTATTATTATTGGGAAAAGTCGTTCAGCTGAATGTCATTCACAGCTCGGGGAGCAGTGGCATTGTTCCCGAGAGGCAGATGGCATTCCCTCGTTGAAGAGCCACCGAGATCCGCTGGAACAGGTATGATGTCTCCATTGGATCGTGGGTTGCGGAAGTTATTCGGCTCCCCAACTCGGAAATGAATTTCTGTTCTTCAGAACACCAAGCGCCGCCGGTCTCCAGGGCGACCGCCACAAAAGCGTGGGTTCTGGTGATGGTGGCATATTTGATTGTCTTGGACGTAGCAGCACGTTCGGCGGCTTTGCCAGCTACGAAGGATGTATGTGGAAGATGGGACATAGCGTAAGTGTCAAGCACTGTCACATCCCATGCCAGACATCGACCTCGTGACCAAGGGATGAGAGTTGCACCGTCTGGGCGCTTGCCGTCTTCTCTGAGTAGACCGAGCGGTTCTTTGTGAGAAGGGATCTTCGCTCTGCCGAGAGCTCTCCAGATGATGTCGTTAATCATGCTGTGTCTTTGATGTTTTCCGCTTCCTCCTCTGCACACTAGACCATGCAGCCCTCTTGCGTCGACACTCTCTCGGCAGTGGTGGCAAAAATGAGGTTGACACAGCGAGGTTCCCAGTCTAACGCCGACTGCGAATCGTATTTCCTCGTCTGAGAGACGCAGGCCCAGAGCAGACACAGGGGGAGCAAGCATCCAGTCTCCAGAATGAGGGGCTCGCGAGGCTAGCAGGCGAGCACGGTCGCATGGCACGCTGGTAGACTCAAGCAGACCCGTCCAAATCTTTTCTGTAAAGCGACAATCCCACTCTTTCTGGCTGTGAGATGCTGCTCCAGTTGGTGGATCTGCACCTGTCAGGGTTATTCATGCGTTGAGCGCTGAATCCGCAAGATCGTATGGGGCATCAGCTAACTCTGAAGGTAGAATGCTGGCCTGTAGTTCTCTTGTGCTAGCGGCAGAAGCCAGAAAGGCGGAAAGTGCCAGCGTTGATGCACAACGAACTCCCAGGCCACCATCTCTGACAGGCAAAGAAGCCTGGAGCCAGCGGTTGTCGTCGAGGTCTAAGTTCAAGATGGTTGACAGACCTTCTCTTAATAAGTGGTCGAACCGAGCCAAGCCCGGGCAGTCAGCACACACAGCTGTGCGCAAGCTGTAAAGCAGCTTTGGAACACTCAAGCTGTTTTTGAGCAGAACCAGAGCGTCATGTGTATAGAGCATGGAGAGCCTTGCGATTGCCCTATCTAGATCATTGGCCTTCGATCCGACGACCATCTCCACAGCTGGACCTGGCAGCAGAGGTGCACCCAGCAAGGTCAACTCCTCAAGGGTGATGTTCGTAAAACCTTCAAACGCCGGGTCATCGAATTGCATCTGAGTGTTGCGGCAGGCTATTTCGCATTTGCTGCGGTTCAGTGTCAACCCCAGGTCCTTCGCTTCATCTGCAATCAGACGGACATCGGCGGCCACTGTTTCGCTGCTACCACCCAATGTCAGGTCATCCAGGTAGCCAACACGCAGCTGTGATCTAAGCTTTATCAAAACAGGTTGTAAGACAAGGCAGAACTCCAGAGGACCCAAAGGGTCGCCTTGCTGTGTCCCCTCGTCAGATCGTATGATATTCGTTCCATAACGTAGGAGTGGACGGTTGGAGTAGGCAGCGTGAGCAAATCGGTAGAGCTCTGGTAGGCCTATGTCTTTAGCAACTGCCTCTAGGAGCGAATCTCGAATTATTATTATTATTATTATTATTATTATTATTATTATTGCATTGCATGTTTATCCCTATTACTTTCAGTTATGTTCTAATTAATTAATTAAGTATTAATTAAGTATTAACATTAACGTGCAGTCTTGGAGCTAGAGGTCAGGGTTGTATAAGATGTTAGCTTTTCGTGACTCCTTTTGCACTCTGTTTACTGAATCTCGTTTATTGTTTGACTTGTGTGTGTGTGTGTGTGTGTGTGTGTGTGTGTGTGTGTGTGTGCAATAAACAACTTCATTCAATCAATAAGAAAACAAGTCCAGCACGAACTTGCATCCGTGCCAGAGTGCAACGTACATTATGATTGTGACCATAGGCGTAGGAGGCGGGGATCCAGAGGGCAAATGCCACCCCTCAAGTTTCGGGCAAATGGGTTTTTCGGGGAAAAGAGGCACGGAAGGGGAAAAAATCCGGACTTTTTTCGGGCACACAGAGGTAAGAAGCTAAATTTTCTGAAGAATTACAGGAAATCAGGAAATGACCAAAAAAAGGTCATCAGATTTTTTCGGACGAGAAAGTCCTAAGATTTTGGGCGGATGACTAAAATAGGTCATGAGATTTTTCGGGCAAAATTAAAATTTTGCCGCCCCACTTCCGAAATGTCCCCATCGCCTATGATTGTGACAGTCAACATTCCGGGTTGAAGCCTTGGGAGGTAGCCTACTAGGTAGTGCTTCGTCGCATAGCCTAATTAATTGTGAAGCCTGCATTTAGTCGAATGTATACGAACCAGAAACAAAGGACAACCAGTTTGGAGATACCCTCATGTGATAGCTCAATATGCAGACATATAGACTTGCTTAATATGCCTGCGCAGGTCTTTGGTGCAGCTTTGCAGAAGACTGTTATTCGCTATTGTGTCATACAAACGCAATACAAGTCTCCAAGCACAATCATGAGTTCATTGGTTGAGAGACAATATGGATTGAAATCCCAGCTACAAAGGTGACCTCACCCTAGTGTATCCCATTCCTTACATACTACTCGAGTGATAGACCAAGTAATAATTATCATATTATCATACTGTAAACTTATATATTTGTTTCCTTAAGAACTCTTAGCAGGTGAATTATAGTAGGCCTACGCCTGTTCGCAACGTTGTCTACGTATAGGCCTACGCCTAATTCTATTGAATCTGCACAGAGGAATTGCATGCTCTTGGAGAAAGAACCCCTCTGAAAGGCTCTTGCTGCAAATGGTCGGATACAATACGGCGAATCCAAGCACGATAACAATAATGAAGTGTCATCAATTATCAATTGTTAATTGTTAGCAATTGTTAGCAAGAAATTCAAAACAATCCATCATTTTTGATCTTCAATAATTGATAGCTCTAAGACATTCAAGACATTTAAACATATATCGTTCAATCAAAATGTGACTACATATCTGTAGCAAGTGGTCTAAGAATTAAAACAAAAGACTTTGTCTATTAATTAACTTTTGGTCGATAAAAAATGCTTATTTGTTTCAACCTGAAATATCAAACGCCAATATGTATCCACCGTTTGCAAAGTTGTCACAGGCAAGCAGACGACCATTCGATTCATCGACGAATATTCTTCTTGGATGTCTCAATCCGTGCTTCTTAGATATCAATTCTCTCTGATATTCCAAAGTAGATGTCAGTAGTAAGATTTGACCGCCGTTTTCGTTGACTAGCAAAAACGATCCATTTCTGTTTACCACCACGCTGATCGGAAGGAATATTGAAAGAGAGTGCAGGGCTTCATCGGTAGGCGACATCAACACCTTTCCATTGCAGTCCACTATGCAGATTCCGCCCTTCTTAGACCAGTTGTAGCAAACCACAAAACGATCGCTGGACAGTTTAACGGCATGCCAAGGTCTGGATAGATCAAGTGCTATCTCGCGAACCAATTGCCCACCGGCAGTGATTTCCAGTAATTTATCTTTATCTCTGACCGTCAGGATGAGATTCGATTCGTCGGTAACAGACAATCGACCCCAATCGTCGCCTCTCCAGATTTTCTTCAATATCTTTCCATTTACATTGATCCTCAAGATTTCCATCAGTTGGCCACGAGGTTTCCCATCGATTATATACAGGCAATTGTTTCTATAGCAGGATACGATATCTCGCGGTTCCTCTAAATAATCGACTCTGAAACTTCTTTCATAATGAAGACTAGTTCTGTTGTAAACTTCCACTTCCGAGTTCTTTTCATTAACGACAAATATCTCATCGGTCAAAACCGCCAATGCGTAGACATTTGCGTAATACCTTTCTGCTGCGTTTGTTCTGACTGTCTGAAGTAATTTCGATTCAGTTTTAAAGTAGACGACTTCTACACAAAAACAAAGAAATTTGTTACTGTGCTAAATATCTGTTTGACTAAACAAATACAGTACAAATTTCAGAATTAAGCACAAGGTACTTATAAAAATTATACGTATCAACATAAGCCCTATTTACAATTATATTCTTTATACAAAAGTCACACAGGATAATAAAAGCAGGGCCTATAAACCAAATATAACGCAAAAATAGACCATAGGCTAATATTATTAGCCTATAATAAAAATAAAAATGTAGATTAACAGCGTTAAAACAATGGGCTATAATATATGCAGTAGTTATTCACCGTTCGTTTAGACGAAATATAGTCCATTTTCTAAAAGTTATTATAATACATTTGATTACTTAGATTGAACTCAATACCTTGTGCCTTATTCCGTAATTGTACAATCTTGTGCGATTTTAAAGGCAGGTTGCTATAAACTACAGAGTAATTAATAACATGATGCCCCATTGTTCGTGTTACATCTCATATGATACATATGATAGGCTACGTCTCATATATCTGATATGATATATCTCATGAAACTTTAGCAGTACAGAAACACACACTAATATTCGAAACTCACTTTCGTTCTTCGTGAAATCATTCACGAATATAGTGATACTAGTGGGGACAAGTATTTCTTTCACAGACGAGATGCTGTCTTGGGAATTTTCCTTGAAGATTGAGATTAGTTTTTCAATTAGGATATTTGATGCATACAGGCTCTGTAAATTTCTTTGTGCAGTTATTGACTGGCACCAAAACCAGATAACAATTCCATTGTCTTCTTCATGACAGAAAGGTACGATTATGATGTCATCATCTGCGGTTTCAGATGTCGCGCTTTGATTTACAGAAAATGATTGCGATGGTTCCTGATTTAGTTTTTCAATAATTACGGCTTCCTTTCTTTTTAACGACTTCATTCCGGACGATTTAGCAAATAAACTAAATGTTTGTCTTTCCTTCACCAGATTTGTTGATATCATAGACTTAATAAGAACTGAAAGAGCATAAAACAAATATCAATCAATTTATCAAATTTGCCTTTGTCAACAAGTCTATATACAACCATCATCGCAATGCATATTTTAACCGTACAGCCACTTCGACATATGAACCAGGCGATGCTCCTTGTTAGATGATATTTGATTATTTAGCTTCTATTTCGAAATATTCAAGAAAATAATAATTTCCATCAGCACATCTAAGGCTGCAATGTAGCATAAGGGAAAACAGTGGTCAGCATAGAGTTCCGGTCATGGACATGCTAAAAAGACGTTGATAAGGACAAACTAAAAGTTTCTACTTAATACTTTGTAACTAAAGTGTCACAGGTCCGAATTTACATCACGACTCCGAGAAGCGACCTCAGACAAGAATCGGAACTTACTCATTTGCAAGTGAGTACTTGTGAGGAGAGTAACGGGAACCTCACTCATCTCATCCCCGAGTTGCTATAAAGTCAGTGGACCTGCCATTATCATCATCATCAGCATCATCATCATCATCATCAGCATCATCATCATCATCATCATCATCATCATCATCATCATCATCATCATCATCATCATCATCATAATCGTCATCACAATCGTCATCAACATCATCATCGTCAACAACATCATCAAATTGCATCTAGCATCGTTCAGTTCCTCTGCATGATTGCTTTATAATTTCGCCCAGGGTTCAAATATGAATGGACGGTCAATGGATGGCATCCAGTCACTTTTTCAAATCTGAACTCTGTCCTGCCACTAAATAGCCTGCCACAGCACAACCAGAAAAAGTACGGGCATCCAGGCACTCCTTTTTTACACTTCAAGCACGGATTTCGTAGCTATAACTGAATGTAAAGCATAAGCATAGGAATGCAATAAAAATAAAGACAAGAGTTGAATATTATAGACAATGATAATTACCTCCTCCTTTCTGCAAAAGGTCAACAACGAAATTCTGCTTAGCTTCCCGAAGGCATTCCAAGACCTTCAACCAGTTGTCCTGCTCGAACCTAACCGTTCTCATCCAATGTAGAAGTTCATCATTCCTGTAGAAGTTGCCAGGCTGATTGTTCAGGTGATGTCGTTCTTCATTCGTGATACAATTTTTCTCATACAAAACATTGATTAAACGATCCGAGTCAATGTTTTCTGCCAGGAACTGATAGTTGCTTTTAATCACATGACTTTCTGTGTAAAATAACAATAAGTAAGCTACGAAGTCTACCTAGTTATCTACTAGTAGCAACTCAATTAAATCTCAGGAAATGTTGAAGGGCAGTCATACCATTTTTAAATTAACCACGCAATGCAAGGTTCAATTATCTAAAGACAGTCAATGTTAATTAGGCCTATAAGAATTTTTTGATATGTCAACACCAGCTTATCATCTACTTTGCCAATAATAAAATGGAGTAGGTCTATATTTCATTCAGACTAGATGGCAATATTAAATCCTTTCTCACGGAATGAGGAAAAGCCCACCTTGACCTTGAGTAACGGATCTGATAAACGAGCCTTCTGGTTTACGATTGACCTGTTCTAGCCGCGCTGTTGCTAATCTGAGTTTGTCATCCAACTCTTTTCTTATACGTTTTTCAATCTCCAGTTCTTCTTTTATCTTCATTAGTAAGGCTCTTTCTAATGATCGTTCTTCCATTGTGCTTTTCTGAGTTTCAATCAGATCGAGCTTCTTTTTTTCAGCCATCTCTAGACTTTTCTCCTTCTCTTTCAGTCGCTTTAACAGATCACTGCAATGTTCTTGTGCTTGATTTAACTGTATTTCTAGCTCATTCCTAATCTCTTTCTCTTTAGTTAGCATCTCGCATAATCCCTTCAACTTGTCCTTTTCAGTTCTCAACGAAATCATCTCGCTACTGCAAACCTCGAAGGTTTCTTTAGCCGCTTGACGTTCATATTCGCTGTTTGCCAAACGAATTTTAAGTTCTTGCATTTGTTGTTGGAAGAATTGTTTATCGTGTTCTGTTTTTCTCAATTTTTCCTCCATTTTCATGATGGCAGTTTTGTTTAACAGTTTCTCCTCGTCGAATCGTTTGAATGTCGCTTTTTCATTGTAGTTATCTGTCTTCAGTTTCTCAATCTTCCCTTTTAAGTGCATTCGATCTTCATCGCTTTGATATCTTTCTTTAATTAATTCTTGTTTCATTTCATGCAGTTGTTTTCGGAAAACCTCATTCACCGATGCAACAGCCGAGTATTGACTGACGTTTTTCCGCAACTGTTCCAGCTCCACGTTTGCGTCAACGTTTCTTGCAACAGTCTCTTTCTTTATCCTGTGACATTCTATCAAGAAAATCAAATTATAACTAGAATGTTTATAGGGCCTGCACTTATTCTCTGGTTGCTATCAATCACCGCCATTATATTGCAGGCAGTCTGCTCAGTTAGTATAGTTAAGATTTGTGTATTCTGTGATCTCCGTTCTTGTGAATTGTTTAAACTGCATAAGTGTACAATGTAACCGGTTGCGGCGTGTCAACCGAATTGTTAATAAAGAGAATATTATTATTATTATTATTATTTGAATTATCCTTGGTCAAATTTCTTCTACTTATTTTCATGACTACATTCTATATAATAAATTGAAAAACAAATTGACATGCTGACTATAATGTCTCTTTAGTATATGAAAAGAACACGATGAGACACATACTGGCGATCACATAACGAGAACTTTGTCCATAGCATCTTGATGCTCATCCTTATTGCTCATCGAGGTAAATTATTCTTGTTTAGACTAAATCGATATTACCTTGAAATAGTATATGGTAGCACATCATCAAACAATCCTCTGGTTTGTCCAAATGAAATTTGCGAACAGAAGCGACTTTGATAGCGATTTCTGTTTGCGGTTGACACTCAAGTTCTGATAGCATTGCTTTGAATCTGACTCCTTGAATCTAAGAATGGAAGAGATATACATAGCATAGGGCAGTTATACACTATAAAGTGGTAGGTTCGCGTGTGCAAAACGATAACAAACGGCTATTGTCAATCGCATAATGTTTAAATAAAGGTCTCTATCACCTCTGTCTTTTTCGTTATCTGTGCATCACAGAGAGAAAGAGAAAATAAAAGATTTATAACAAAGTAAAGATACGTATAAAGTCAATTCTCTGGAGTTAATTGGCATTTAATAGAGTGATCTGGATCTATTTTACATATAAAAAACCTTTGACGTCCAAGTGGCTGATTCATACCCTTCGATGTTGAAATTTTTTCTCCGTGTTTTTGGTAACAGCGTGTATCGACTTAGAATCATGTTGAACTGCGGTTGATCGAGTGTCCGGCTTTGGTGGTGGAACTGGTTTTGAGAAAGTACGCGATGGAATAAGTTTCTGCCCAGCTTTAGGAAGAGTCTTCTGCGGGATAATTGACTTTGATGAAGAAGACAAGACATCACTTTTCTGCATTGATTCGTGAAGTACTTTTGGCTGCAGCTCCTTGCATGTACTTCTTGGTGTTTGAGCTGAATGTGGTAGGCCTACAGATGCACTAGGCGAATCTGTGAACGCAATAATTTCAAAACTAAATCAAGTAGACCTATTAGTCTGTGTTGAAGTTATACTGCAACGGTACACCAGTGACTTTCAATTTTATTGTGTAAATTCGGTTGCATTTTAATTAGGCCCAACTTCTTTTTGAGATTGTCTCATAAACGGAACTTATACCAAAATACTTGATCTAGACTAGGCAAGAGTTGTGAGTTGTAATTTCCTCAAAGCATTTATACTGCTCCATCACAGTATCGTGAATGTCATGCTCCGTGAGCATAATATTATATATGCACTGTGCGTGCAACATTGAAGTTTCTGCGGTCGATAAAACATTTTGTAGGTCAGGTAGGCCTACTGAAGTTTATAATTGCAATCGGGACCGTCATTCTATGATTTGTGATTCGTCTATAGAATGGTATACGATAAGCCATTGCCAGAAGCTAAAGCACTGAAGCATATTAGTTTTAAAACACAATAACTGCACATTATCGTACCCGCTGGTTTTCTAAGTTTCTCTGACAGATGGCCTTGACCCGATTCTTCTAGTGCATCTAGAAATGTTTCAAATTCTTTAGGAGACTTCTTGCTGAGCAATCCAAGCAGTAACTCATTTTTCTGAAAAAAGCCGCTCACACAGAATATGCTTTCTTTCTCGCGAACTGTTAACACGTTTTGTTGATAGAGCAGAGAAATTAGACCACTTTCTGTGTCAAGGTTCTCTGATAGCCACATGAAATTCCGACAAATCAAGTCTTTGTGGTCAGAGTCTGTATTTGCGTTATCACGTGCTGGAATAGATCAAAATATTATAATTAGTTGAAACTTTGCCTCAAATTAATTTCGATACAAAAAACAATGGCCTATTTAGATTCTGCTTCTAAAATGTGCAGTTTACTTTACTCACTTCAAACATAAAGTGTAAAACGTTGACGTTAAGTTAGTTTACACATGTTGATTGACTAGAAAATAACCAGTAGACTCGCAAGAAACCAACTACAGCCAAACCTATGTGTTCATGCTATGTGTCTGGTTTTGTGAATTTTTATGTAATGGGCTGTCTGGCTAAATTATTGACTAGCACTTCATAGGCCTACTTACCGTCGTCGCCCGACACAAGCATTTGATATAGATGCAGTTGATTCGTTGATTTAATCAGTGACAGGAAGCATTCGTAGACATCTCTTGGATTCCTGGCTATCATGCTCAGCAGCTCTTCATTGGCTCGGATTGGAGTTGATTGCAAAGACTGGATGTGCTCTAACTCCCTCAGGGATAATTTCTGTTCCTGATACATCGTTGCTATTATATCTCCCAGGCACGACAGGTTGATAACCAGTTGGTTATATTTTGTTTGAATTCTTTGACCATGTCCTTCTATAATGAATTAAAAATATTACAATAACAACCAAAGTGCTGTAGTTCAGCAAATGCATTTTAGATTTAATTTGGCCAAATTACGTGGCCGATATTTGTCTACATGTAGACTTGTGTATATACATATATACAGACATCTTATTATGGGCAACATAATTTGCCATGTGTAAGCACCAAAAATATTTCTTGTAAACAAATTGAAACATAGATATAATTATATTTATAGGCTATATATATGATCATATTGTTTGTATTTAAGAATTTATAAAGCGCTTTTTGCAGAATAACTAATCACGCTCATAGTGATTTATCATCAAAACAGATCTACAATTACATATACAGCAAACACGGCCCCAAATAGAAAAGTCACTGGAAACAAAACTCTATCTCAAAACGACGCAAAAACGCAGAGTCCAGTCATGTCCAGCCAGATTCTAGTCTGTAGTTGATAGCTGGTCTTAATTCAAAGTTCCCCGGTCGGCTGCATGAAAAGTGCAGTTAGTGTGTAACTAAATATCTATATTATAAGGCAGAAATTCCATATGTTTGTTTGTTTATTTATTTGTACGCTTTTACTCTCCCCTGCAGAATAGGCTCGGAAATGAAACAGCGTCGGTTTAAAACAATTATTGATATCGATTCTTACCCAAATTATAAGGTCAGATCAACTATTTTCAGGTTTTAACTCACTTTAAAACAAGAAATATTTGCGTTTTAAGACAGATTTCATCAGTAATTGACCACACGAGCGCGTAAGTCAAGAGTCTACACCGCATGACGTCATACCCGCCCAGTAATAATATCCGTAGCGCCCCGCAGGGACGGGTTACGTTTGGCTTTTTGGAGAAGCGATGTGGGGTGAAGGGTTGGCGAAAACCCGAAATTTAGCAGTCAACGATGGGTACAAGAGTGGGGAAGTGTTTAAAACCCGAAATTTCACTTTAGAACTCGAGTTATTAGCGTTTTAAGACAGAAGCGTTTTAAAACAGATTTCATCGCTCACGCGTTGGTAAACAGTATCGAGCTTCAGTAAAAGAGTCTACAGCCCGAATGACGTCATACAAGCCCAGTAATAATTTCCATAGCGGGGCGTGTTACGTTTGACTTTTTGGGGAAGCGGGGTGGGGTAGAGGGTTGGCGAAAACTCGAAATTTAGCGGTCAACGTTGGGTACCATAGGGGAGTGGTGTTTAAAACCCTAAATTTCCCGGGCAACGCCGGGTTACACATCTAGTATGTCTATATATTAGGGTAGAGGTGCAAAATGCCCCCACCTCTGTGAAATGTATAATTATAGTGTTCAACTGTTATAAACTTCTTCATAGGCCTACAGCAAAACGTTTGTTTATTAAGATTAATGTTTTTGATTTCATGGCAATCACTATTTTATGGTTGTAATAGGGGTAGAAAGGGGGTAGCAAGCGTCACTAAAAGCCTCTGCTACTCAATTGCCCACCACGCCGCCTTCTCGGGGCCACCCTGTTGTAACAGAGTGCGTGGTGGGCGACCGAGTCCTCGCCGGTGCCGGGATAAGCGAGCCACATGGACAAGGAATCTGAAGGACGGATGGTGGAGGACATCAGCGCATGGAGATGGTGTCTCAATAAAAACACCGGGAGGAAGACAACGGGAAACCACCTCTCTAAAACTACCAAGAAAACTGATGATGGCAAAACTGAAAGAAAAGGCTCAACACCGGGAAGAGTGGCGCCATCAGAAGTTCGAACCTGCCGTGGGGCAGAGAACATGAAGAAGAAGGTTGTAATAAATATAAACAGGCTACAGAAAATACTGAAAACAGCAGAGAATTTTTTCTTATTCTTCAGCTATGTCTGCTGAATTAACATATTAAATTAAGATTACCTTCCCGCTGTGCAGTCTGAATTAATTTTGTTTCTTCTTCAGCAAGCTGTAGAGCAAAATACCACAGCTGGTCCTTTCGTGATGAACATCCAGCCATTTTGACTCCACAGTTTCTGTTTCCTGTATAACAGTCTAAAAACAGAGCTTTAATCGAACGGGTCACATGCCCTTGCTTAAGTCTGCGTTATGATAACGGAAAAAAATCTACAACTGAACTCGTTGTATTACCATTTTCACCTAACCGTAAATTATGACCATTCAGATGTTGATAAATGAACACGCATAGGCTACATAGCATGCACATACATAGGCTGTATAGTATAAACAGGCATAATAATTATATACATTGATAATAATATGCATATAGATATACATGCACAAATTGTACATGCATTGCTCGGTGTGTCATATATTTGCTATCCAATTTCATAGAGCAGCTGTAGGCCTAGATCAGTGGTGCGCAACCGTTCCGTTCGGGTCGGCTGCATCAGAGGCTCATATTCTTACCACGGCCGCCAAGATATCTGCTGCTTTGATATTTAAAATTTAGATGTCCATGCATGTCTATTGTGACAAGAAATAGGATAACACTGGGGAACAAATTTTAACTCTTTTTTTGTTTCCGAAAAAACTTTGACTGTTTTCTATAGAAGTTGACGTTCTGAACACGGTGGTGTTCTCAGAATTTTTTTATCACGTAAGGTTTTTGAGAAAACGGGCATGCAAGATTTTAACTGAAATGCTTGTTTATTGCATATATTTTCAATATACTATAATTTAATTTCATTGGAAAACAAATCTTTATGACAGTTCTTCCTCATAATACTGGGTGCTGATGATGACTGTATCACTTAAAAATATTGAGAAACATGAAATTAAAGGTTTTTCATAGTTATTCCCTGTTCAGTTGCACATGTATAATGTATACAAGATGCTGCTAAAGTTCCATAGATCTAAAATGCTTTGATGCTGATTTTCGTTTGTATTCTTTGTCTGCACATCTCGCTGCAGTGTCAACCAATTGTCAGACAACACTGCTGGATTCCAGTTACCCTTATACCGTTTTTCCACTGTGGCAATCTCCTGGTGTTCATCACTAGATTTGTGAGGAACTTGGGAAGAAGTTCAAGTGGAAATGAAAGATGTGAATCTTAAGTGACATGTTGCATTTTATGTCAGTATGCTGTAATATTTTGTTACCAAGTTTATTGTAATTTGGATGTCTATAGTTACCAAGAAAATTCTCCACAACATCCTTCAGTGATTGTCTCTGGTCCCTCCCCCTCCCACAGATGTTCAAAGTGCTTGTAATTGATGATGTGTCTGATGTGTGGACCCACAAAAATGCCTTCCTTGATATTGGCATCACTCATTCTTGGGAATTTCTGTTGCAGATAAAGAAAATCTTCAGCATCCTTGTGCGGAAAATCTTCAGCATCCTTGTGCATGGCTTTTTAAAAATGTATCAGTTCCAGTTTTAAGTGAAGAGAAGGCAGAAACATTCGTTGGACCGATTTCTGTCCAATACTTCGTGACAGCAAACTCCAGTCTTGAATCCAGTTGTTCTGCTTTTGCTTTCGACAAACCTAAATCTCTAAAAGGTCGTTCAATTCCGACTATGTGAATGAGATGAGGCCTGCCAGACACAGGCCTATCTACTTCAAAATCCGGATCACTGTCAGCAGCTATATACTCGTTCCTGGCTGGATCAATGCAGCAGCATCTTCTTCTTCGTCGTCGTCTAAACTCCATTTCTCTGGTGGCTTTGCTATTTGAAGACTTTCATTATACGGCGCTGGTATCATTGTCGAAAGAAGATCTGGGCATTCAGTTTCCTTTCCTATTCTTCCCCGAGAAACCAGAAACATAAGTGAGACAAACTGAGCAGCCCGTCACAGTCATTATCTTTCTGCTCTCGCCAGACCATCGGGACGCAAACAGCATTGCTTTCGCAGGACCCCCAGAGTCAAACTCTAAGATCTGCAGCACATCTTCCACAGCAAATGAGAGGCACCAATTCCTTGGCTTTCTCTCCAGTCTTGCAAACAAAAGTACAGCTCAAAGCTTTATTGACAAGTCCAGTCATTTTGTGTCTCTGATACTCACTCATATAGCATAGCCTACTCTCCACAACTGTATCAAAATGTACATGTATCACATTTCATGCAACACTAGCGAGATATTTCTGCTGCCAACAACCGTCTTAAAATATATTATAGTTTAAAGCTTATCTGAAAATAAGCTGGCTAACTTGTTATGCATCTTGAATACATGTATACAAAACTAAACTTTTGAAATACGACATCAAACTACAAACAAACTGATGCCAACTTCCTCAGTGGGATATGCATGTAGACCTATGCAGAGAAGCGGCTCTAATAGTGCTTATAACTTTTGCAGGAAGATTCTAACCAGCATTTATGCATATGCAGACCCAAGTTTATATTTTATTATGCAAGACAAACATATATGTAAACTGTCCTAAGTGCATGCCTGGACATACCTCAGTTACATGAAGCTTATTATAACGTTATATCTGAAAAATGGAAATAAATAGAAAAAAATTAAGATTTCTCAAAAACGTTACGTGATGGGACAATTTCAAGGTCATTTTCGTGATCAGCAGCAGAAACTGCATAAGAATCACCTGAAAGTGTTCAGGAAACAAAATCACTGTTGACCAGTGTAATTTTAGTAAACAGTAACGATGTCCAGATATAGGCAAGTTTTCCGTTATAAATAATAAAGTTTACCGACAGTCCGACACAAACCTTTCTCGAATCGCCTTATAACTTTGCATAAGGATGAGATTTATGAGTCATGACGGCGGAAATGCTGCTTTACATTGTCCCTTATGGTGTCACGACAACTCGTCTACCGACAACTCGTCTAACGACAAGTGGTCTCCGGACAATTCGTCTACGACAACTGGTCTACAGACAACTGATCCAGCGCTTGAGAAATGGAAGCTGGATGAAAGTTTGTACTGGTGAAATGGAGGTTGGATTGATGAAAATAACGTATGAGAAATAAAAGCTGGATGAAAGTATTTCTTGATCTGAAATAGAAGCTGGATTGATGAAAACAGGCTTAAGTAATGGAAGCTGGATGAGGGTATTTTTTTATATCTGAAATAGAAGCTGGATTGACGAAAATAACGGGTGAAAATAGAAGATGGATGAAGGTATTTTTAGATCTGAAGTAGAAGCTGGATGCATGTCAAAATACATGAATAAAATCATCAATCCAGCTTCCATTTAAGCCTTAAAAAACCATTTTCATAAATCCAGCTTCTATCTCATCAATACTATTCGTCTGTAGACGAGTTGTCGTTAGACCAATTATCCGGAGACGAGTTGTCGGTAGACGAGTTGTCGGTAGACCAGTTGTCGTGGAACCGTCCCTTATATGGTTTTCACTATTTCACTGCAGATGAGGCATCTCATTGATTGTTTATTAGCTGTCTCCACTACGAAATAATCGGTTTCCAACTTTTCATTGAAGCACCTGTTCTCCTCTTCCAATGTTCGCTTTCTTGTCTGAGTAAATTTACAGCTCACAATTTGTGATCTGCACTACGTTTACAATTTACATATAAAGTACAGAAAAATCACATATTGGTTCCTCTTCTAAATTCGCAGTGAGTGAGTGACCTATCCATGCACACCAGTCAGACAACCGCATGATCAAGGACTGAGCCCCAGCTTAGTACGCCACTTGTTCCGCATACTGCCCTACACAGATACATATGTACAGGGTAACCTAATAGGGCCTATAGGTACCTGAAGATTATCAGTGGTGTAAGTTTCTTTTAGTAGAGCGGCCTGGTGAAATATTGTTCACTTTGTGATACAAGCATGAAATTTGGCACATACTGCGAAAATGTCTTAAGAAAAGATTGGGCTATAGGGCCATCGCAGATTTGACCCCTGGCCCCAATGGCGGCCATTTTTCAAAATGGCAGACCTGTTAAAACAGATTTTAAATTATCTCAGCTTCTAGTGCACTTATAATCGTCATCTTGGTGTCTAAACATACATAGGCCTAGTTAAGGGCAGGAATTTTAATGGAATCAAATGGGTGAAAACAATTAAATGTGGCTGTGGAGTGAAGTGGACAACACTTCTCGGAGAGCTACGTGTCTGTTGTGAACTGCTCAGATGTGGCTGGGAGAAGGGATGTAGGGGACGGTGCCAATGTGTGAAAGCTTCTCTACACTCTACAGTGTACTGGTCTCTGTATGTGTAGAGGCCTATGCGACCGTGAATGACGTGGATGATCCTGTACTTTGTCTGCATAATGGCCCCAAATGTGGACTTAAATGCGACACCTCCCTAGCTCTTCTCAATTTCACAAACTGCTGAAGACTGGTTTTTTCCGTTTGATCTCGGCCGGGAGCGCCTCTGAGCGCCTCTGAGTAGGTACCTTGAAGGGGCGCTATATAAATTGCGATTGATCGATTGATTGATTAAATCACGATACACATTTACGAGCACATCAGCCTGATAGGCTGATCTTGTATGCTTACTTTGGCACCGTACAGAAGGGCTGAAAGTGGTTTGAAAAAATTACCGAGTCTCTTTGGGCCAAAGGGTGCTAAATACCAGTGTTTATTCAAGCGCCAACAGACGAATGCCGGATCTGAGACCCGTACAGACCCGGCTCACTTTCAGCCCTGCCGTACAGTGTTAAGCCTACGACTGTCAGTCAACTTCAAAGTTAACCCTGCGTCGTGTTAGTAGGCTATTCATGTCATGAAGTGTGTGATTTAGGCTATTTGTTAAGATAAGCCCAATCGATCATAGCGGGTCGGATCGCCACAGGCCTGTATAGTTCATAGGCTATGTCTATAGAGATTTCACTCCTGACAGATGGTTTCCGCCTGTCAGTATGAATTGATACAGGTCGCTAGCAAAATTGAATGCACTGAGAAAGTGCAATGACATTCAGCTGAGTTTCAAGGGCTAAAACTCCTCAATGATGCCTGGGATCTTCTGCTGCGTGTATTCACTTGAGATATGCATTGATTTTGCCCGTTTTCGTTTGCAGTTCCCGATGTAACGTCTGCGCCAATAGGATTTACCTTGCTTGAACATGTCCACATCTATCTCAGTCTACCGTTCCGGTGCTTTGCTTCAGGTGTTACGAATCACTCATTTATGGAAATAAATAAGGCGCTACTTCAAAGTTAAACTCAGGGTACCAGCCTGTTCACGAGCGCTGCGTCGTGTCAGTGGGCTGTCCAGAGGTAGCCTACAACTACTTGGGGGTCAAGATCTGGATGTCAGGAGACCAGGAAGGAATTGGACAGAGGAGCTACGGGCGGATTTATCTGGGACGAGAGAGATGTGTAGTTGTGTACTGGGGGAACATGATTGAAAGCAGAACAGCAAAACCATAGAAGGAGTCGGCACAGAAGTCTAGGCCTACTGCAATATTAGCAATCGACAGACTGCTTCGAGAAATGAAGATTGAAAGAAATTTGACCAAAAATGGGGCACTGTAATAAAGGCAACAAATGCAAACATTTCAATACCAAACGACGTGCTTAAGACTTTCCGACTGCAAGAAATGCATGTCCTGCGCGATACGCTAGGGCAGGTCTAAAAACGAATGTGACGCTATGTTCTCTTACAACTGCGAATGACTTGTGGCGAGTAAGGCGAAAAGTGGGCAAGTTACGTCGGATGACATTTGGTCTAGGCCTATGTGGGGCAGAAAGGTCAATTATACACTTGAACCTTAAATGGTGTGATGTCCCACTAAACAGGAAAATCCGAAAAGGTAAATGCAACTGGAAATTACGGCCTCTACCTTCCCAATGTTTTCAGTGAATTGATCCAGCAATAATATACTTCGTCACCGCCGCCCTTTGAGTGGATACCACGCCATGTTAGATACCCACGCACGCATCGCAGTGCCATAGATATCACCAGGCCAATTCTTTTAAGAATTAGGAAGTCTGGGTCGAGTCTATCTGTCTAAGCTTAGGTACTTCATTAATCAATCCATCAATCAGTCAATTGTTTTAATGTAGCCAACCGCAGGTTGAAGAACAAGTTGTAACAACATAGTTTCTGTGGTTACAAAAGGAAGGGCCCAGAAAGTACCGAAGATCCCGCTACTTAAAGACACCTAAATATCAAGTTAAATCAAACATTATATGCAGACCAACATAATAATTACGTAAGTCCCTGATGGATGGATGATAACATGTAGGGCAGATAATGGCTTGACTAATATAAAAAAACAAGCTTCGCATTGACCAACACTGAGTAAGAATATCGTGCGCCAGACGCACACAATGAGAAAACAATGCACATAGAAATTTTTTTCTTTGCATGTCAAAATTAAAATTTAAAAAATCTCTGAAATTGGAACATCAACAAACAGAAAAGGGTATAGATCTATAATGATAAGAAACCGGAAACGATAGGAGGCAAATCTTGAACTGCATGCGAATCACGCCAATCATAGTTGAAATGGCGACGTCGTTAAATAAATGTTATCAACCATTCTGAGAACCAGCGCATCTAAGCTTATATAATTATATATTTATGCTTTGCTTAGGATCCAGGACCCTGGAATTGGAACAGTCTACCCGATAAAATCCGCATGGTTACATCTCTCAGTCACTTTAAAACCCTTGCACGTGCACACACACTAATTTATATTACTTAATCTCAGCTCTGTGTTTGTTAGTGAAGCCTTAGTTAAGCTCTAGTTAAGACTTTAACCTGTTGGCCTATCCATATGTTATTCCGGTTGTATAAATGTTATGTAGGCCTACTATACTAATGTCTATACTAATGTCTATTCTTTCACTACCTAATCATACCCACCATCTTCCATATATTAACCGGTCCGTGGTGTATTATAACAGGCCCCTACTAAGCGGGACTTGTCCCTTCTGGAGTGCATAGCATGTTGTTCCATAATATGTATCTAAAGTCTCTACCGAATGTGTTACTACGTTGACTATTAATTGTGCTACATTATTTTCTGTAGTTTACTTTTTTTTATTGTGGAAACAAAAAATTATTTGATGATTTGATTTGATATATTTTATTATATATATCTATATCAAATACCGGTCGTATTGCATTACAACAGTGGTTCCCAAACTTTTTGACTTAAGGGCCACTTTTTCCAAGCTGGAGGACACAAGGGCCACATTTTTTAGTTGAAAGACATTAGGGACCACAAGGCTAAAATTTAGCTAACTAAAAACATGTAAAATTGCTATAATTGAATCAAAACAGAATGTTTGATGTTATTTATAGACATCAAAATAAAATGATTTGTAATGGAACATAATTATGTGTTCTAACCTTTCAAAATTATTGTCAAATTTGTCATATTTTTTGTAATGCTTTGAGGGACGAGGAATAATTTTTAGGTCTGGCGGCCACTTTTGGCCCGCGAGACAAGGGTTGGGAACCACTGCATTACGACGTATGCAGTGATCACGATCTGCAATGAAATGCGATAAGAATAGAGGTCTCTTCTTTATGACTAAGAGGCATGCATTTTAACCATGATCATAACCAATTATTAGCCATGACTATTTTCTTTCTTATAAACGAAGAACAAGTTTCTGAGTAGGCTACAGTCATAATTATACTAGACGATAATAATTATTATTGTATAAATTACACTACTCTTAACTAGTGAAAAAGGAGGCGCAGTTTATCAAAGAACAAGGTTTACACAACTGAATTTGTATGTTTTGGGAAATGTGGAGTCTCACACCGATAATTGTACATCCATCATTTAGGTGGTATCCTCAGTTTCCACGCATAAAAATATAAGAGATCGCATTCCAGCATTAGGCTAGCTCAAAGTCTCTGTTGTTCAGTAGTCAAAAACGTAGGACATTGAAAAGAGTAGCAAAGAGTATGCCATCAAAATGTGGCACTATGTTTGCAGCAGGTTATCGTAAGACATAAAAAGAAAAAACAAGATTTGGTCTATATAATTATGATTATGATTTGGTTTGTCTTATTTGTTTTAACCTGCAATGTCAAACATCAAAATGCATCCACCGTTGCCTAAGTTGTCACAGACAAGCAGACGACCATTCGCTTCATCGACAAATATTCTTCGTGGACGATTCAGTCCGTGTTTCTTAGATATGAATTCTCTCTGGTATTCCAAAGTAGGCCTAGATGTTAGTAGTAAGATTTGACCGCCATCTTCGTTAACTACCAACAGCGAACCGTCTCTGTTGACTACCACGTTGATCGGAAAGTATCCTGGTAGAGATTCTAAGGCTTCCTCAACGAACGACAATGATTTTCCTTTATAGTCTACGATGCAGACTCCGCCACTCGCCATCCAATTCCGGGAGCTACCATAGGTCACCACAAAACGATCACCGGACAGTTTAACCGCATGCCAAGGTTTGGATACATAAAGTGCTATCTCGCGAACTAGTTGTCCATCTGGTGTGATTTCCAGTAATTTGTCTTTACCACTGACCGCCAGTATGATATTCGATTCATCGGTTACAGACAATCGACCCCAATCGTCGCCTCTCCAGACTTTCGTTAAGATATTTCCATTTATATCGACCCTCAAAATTTCCATGGGTTGGCCACGAGGTTTTCCATCGATTATATACAGGCAATTGTTTCTATAGCAGGATACAATATCTCGCGGTTCTTCTAAATCATCTACTATAAAGCATCGTTGAAAATGAAGAGTAGTTCTGTTGTAAATTTTCACTTCCGAGTTCTTTTCAGTTACGACAAAAATCTCATCGGTTAAAACCGCCAATGCGTAGACTTTAGCGTTATTCATTTGTGCTTCTTCTGTTCTGACTGACAGAAGTAATTTCGGATCAGTTTTAAAGTCGACGACGTCTAAAAAAATAACAGCATTCGTCAGGCCTACTCTGGGAAAAATTCGTGAAGCAAATAAAACAGAGCACAATATCGGTCCGAAAATTTGCGCATGTGGGCATTTACGCATGGAATTAAGGCTATAGGGCCTATTTCCAGTTAAAAGGTAAGTCCTTATAATAAAATTAAAGTAGGCCTATGCAATATAATAAACAAAATTTAAAAAAATTAATAGATTAACAAAAATTTAATAACGAAAATATATATGGTATATTGTAGGGTTCCGTCGTTAGGCATCGTATTTATTTAGGCAGATTATGTGTGTATTTAAGCATTTAAATAAATATAACTTTTTGCGATCATTAGGCTACGCTAATTGTTCACACCAAGGCAGACACAACCCATTTCAAGAAAAATTAGAAATACAGGAATACTCGAAACTCACTTTCGTTCTTCGTAAAATCATTCACGAATATGGTGATGCTCGTTGGGACAAGAACTTCTTTCACAGATGACACGGTGTCTTGGGAAAATATTCTAAAAATCGATACTAGTTTTCCAAGTAGGATATCTGATGCATACATGCTCTGCAAAATTCTCAGTGAATCTCTGGACTGGCACCAAAACCAAACGACAACTCCGTTGTCTTCCTGGTGGCAGTAGGGAACGATGATGATGTCATCATCTGTTGTTTCAGATGTCGCGCTGTGACTTATCGAAAGGGATAACGATGATGCCTGGTTTAGTTTCTCCATCACCATGGCTTCCTTTTCTTTTAACGCTTCAGCATTCTCGCTGGGAGATTTAGCAAATAAAGAAGACGTAAATGGCTTTCGTTCCTTCACCAGATTAGTTGATATTTTAGACTTTACAAGAACTGAAAATGCATACACCAAAAATTAATCAATTTATAAAATTTGACTATGTATGTGGGAACAACTTACTGTTAGCGCATGCTTCAACTGTGCAGCAACTGGAGCACACGTTCCAGGTGACACACCTTATTACGCGCAACATTACTAATTAGTGAACTTCAAACTCGAAATATAAAAAAACAACATTGTCTGAAATCCCATAGATGCACACTATAGCAGCAAAAATCGTAAATACCTTATACGCAAGTCCACAAGTATCTTTGAAGCAGGTAGGCCTATACATCCAACTTCTACTCCTACAAAAATCTATCTACTAGTTATCTAGCCTTCATTTTACTGCGGTAATATAGGATAATTACCATGATTTCAACGCTCCTTCAACCAACATCTGCCTTCTAAAGATTAAATAATCATGCTAATCCAATTTACATTGTAACTGCTTTAATCATTGCATTAATACCATCTCATAATAGGCCTAGCTTCAGATTTTACTCTAACATAATATTTGTGCAGTGCTGACACAGTAGGCCTACGAAGGCTATGGGGATTTGAGCAAAGGCGACCGATGAAACCCCATGTTTTACGCATATCTCAGTCTTTATGCTAGCGGGAAGAGCAGTGGGATAGTCAGACAAGACTTTTGGCGTCCCTTTCAGACCGCTCCAGGGTTGTAAATCTGTTTACAGATGTGGGGAGGGAAAATGTCCCCTTCGGAATTGTGCGCAGTACACCCCTCAAGGACCCCACTGGTCGCTGAGTTCAGTGACGCCCTATATATATATATATATATATATATATATATATATATATATATATATATATATATATATATATATATTAGGGTGGTCGTTAATAATGAAAGTTTGAATTGACTGTTCCCCAAGGCGCCGTTTGGTTCCATTCTCCCCAGAAACATTACACAAAAAGTTGTAAGACAAAATATTAATATTTAGGACTAGCACAACGCCATCAAAGTTTTACCCTTATAATAGCAAGACTTCTAATGCTCAAAAGTAGCTATATGGCTGTAGTCAACCGGGAATCTTCAAACCAGGAATCAATTCAACTACCTGTAGTTGCTCCACACTTAAACATGATGATGCTACTGTCATCGTAACCATGATCATCAATTTATATAGCGCCACTTCAAGAAAAAATTCCTCTAAAACTAGAAAACCTGTATAACACACCGCATCACAGATAATATCTATCATATCTTATTTCTTTACAAAGAGTACCTGTTTTACCTTGTCTTGATTGATTATAATAGCGTATTGTTCTTAGACTGCTACAGTAAGGGAACAGTAATAGTATAAATTATATTGGGGAAAAATATAAAAAAAAATCGGTTTCATCTGTGTCCTATATAATAAATTTATTAAGCAAAATCACCAAAATTCTTCATGAGGTCTGATTGCAGACAAATATTTCTTTTTCTACCGTCATTGTTCATGGGGTTACTGGGTACAAGGATCTGGTGTAATATTAGAAAGTAGAAATCCATTATTTTTATATGAGAATTTTTATCTCAAAATTTAGGCTAAAATGTTTTCGACCGGAGGCATTATTACACTGTCTCACAATTCAAATTGCACTTGGTCATTGCATGGGTTTGAGCTATGTTGTAGTTTTCACGATACACTTCCCTCATAGTGAAATCTCTGGCATGTTGCCCAAGGAAGGTGTTCATCTGCATCCAAGGGTGTAGCCTACCAATGGGTGTTGTCTTGAGAGTGCTATACTTATACCCTTGAATTGGTTGGTCGTCTGAGATGTCCATGCGGCCACTGTAATTTCAGCTGGATCCATTGCTGAGCATGATGTAGAGATTTTAAGTCGCATATAGCTTACGTGTTTGACACCATCGCCTTTCATGCTAATTTATATTAGGTGGTTAATTTACAATAGCTAATAAAGGCAGTGTAATTTGAGTCCACTCTTGACAGCACTTTCTGTGTCATTTGTTTGACTCTGTGTTCAATATTTTCAACTCTAAAAGTAAGCTTATATTTTTAATTGGATAACTTCTATATTATGAAATAGACAACAATGTGAGTAGGCTTCATCAGGCACTCAATTAGGCCTATGATGCTCTCTGTGGAAGTTGTTTAAAAGCTGCTTTTTGACTCCTATGTGGTAATAAGTAATTTCTTAGATCTATAAAAATTATGATCTCAATAATTTCAACATCTATTTTAATTCATTTGTTTACAGCAGCTCTTGATTTTATCTGTGATGCGCTGTGTCATTCTGCTCTGATTACCACAATAAACGAAAATACATGTCATCAGTAGTTTTCTTTAGTTCAACTATTATTGAGGTCCTTGTCCGTATTATATCAGTATTTGTGTTAAAGTTAAGCATGTAATAAAGAGCCTTTAGTGTAACAAAGAATCCCCGTAGATAGAAATCAGGACTATCAAAAGAACATGTCAATGTGTTGACTTTCTAGTACAATAATCTTCATTTAATCACCCAATCTGACACACCGCAGAATGATTACAAGTACATGTTATACGAAATACGGCCCACTAAAGCACGACACGCAGGTCGTTTTACAGCAGTAGGTTCGGTAGCTTAACACTAATGGCCTAAGTGCTGGATCACTCCTGGTCGGCCAAGCCAGAAGTGGGAGGGGCTATCTTTATTTTTAGCAGAACCCGAGTCAAGCAACTCAACAGCAAAGTGCCAATGGCAGCTAACAGAAATTTAAAGTAGATTTATAGTAAAGGTTTATGGTCATTGGTCATCGATCTCAGGGACTCACGAGTCAAATACTATTGTGATGGTCAATTGTTCATAAAAATATATAACAAACCATTATCATCATGGTAGAAGTCAGACATGCTTGTCAGTCGTGCTTGAGTAAAAGAATGTTGCATTTCTGTTAAAACTAGTCATTGGTCCAAAAATGTAGCTAAATTAGCATTATACTGTTGAGAATTTTGCTGTCTATTGAATTGTTGGCCTGTAGACATAGACGTAGACCTGCCTATGTCTACAGTAGTGGTTACGCGTAGACCTGCCTATGTCTACAGTAGTGGTTACGCGTAGACCTGCCTATGTCTACAGTAGTGGTTACGCGTAGACCTGCCTATGTCTACAGTAGTGGTTACGCGTAGACCTGCCTATGTCTACGGTTACGGTTACGTAGACCTGCCCGGTCTACTGTAGACCTGGCCTGAGTGGGCGTGGCCTGTGGCAGGCGTAGACCTGCCCGGTCTACTGTAGACCTGGCCTGAGTGGGCGTGGCCTGTGGCAGGCGTAGACCTGCCCGGTCTACTGTAGACCTGGCCTGAAGTGGGCGTGGCCTGAGCAGGCGTAGACCTGCCCGGTCTACTGTAGACCTGGCCTGAGTTGGCATGGCAACCTGGCGTGAGTGACAGGCGTAGACCTGCCCGGTCTACGTAGACCCGGCCTGAAGTGGGCGTGGCCTACGCGTGCTGCGGCAGTGTATATAAGGAGGCTTGCCTCACTGTTGCAAAGTCTGACTTTTCGAGGGCTATAAGGCTGTTGAATGGTCTGGCTCGACTCGTGGTAAAACACGCTTCGAGTATTGACTGCTTGTGGAGTGGAGTAAATCCTGAGGCGGCCCTGGGCATTGCTCGGTCTTGAGAGTTCAGGTTTCCCTCTGCGTGACTGGGGAGCGGCCTCCGACAACCGCTACCCTCTGACGGGAGTAAGTCCTGAGGCGGCCCTGGGCATTGCTCGGTCTTGAGTGTTCAGGCTTCCTTTGACGTGACGAGAACGACCGCTGGGATCGGCAACGTCAAGACGTTCTACACCTGGCGCAACGGAAGTCCTGGGGACCTGCAACGACGGTCCGACTCCTAGCGTAGCCACGACGGTTCGGTTCATCACGCAGTCTCGACGTCAAGACGTTCTACACCTGGCGCTACGGAAGTCCTGGGGACCTGCAACGACGGTCCGACTCCTAGCGTAGCCACGACGGTTCGGTTCATCGCGCAGTCTCGACGTCAAGACGTTCTACACCTGGCGCTACGGAAGTCCTGGGGACCTGCAACGACGGTCCGACTGCTAGCGTAGCCACGACGGTTCGGTTCATCGCGCAGTCTCGACGTTCTACTCCTCTCTCGCAGTCTCGACGTTCTACTCCTCGCGCTGCCTCGACGGGTCTGCTCCCAGCACGGCCACCGAAATTATCGTAGAACTGTACATTGACATTGCGAATAGAAGCGTTGAGGACCGTGTGCTACATCGTAAAGACCGCAGTGACGTTTCTGTTCTTCGAATAAATGAACTTAAGCCTAGTCGGCTAGTCTTCAGCCTACAACTGAAGCCGGACCTAACGGACTGATTGATTATACTTCGACGGCTAGGGCTGGTGTTCGGCTCCTGGTGTTTTTGCCCAGCCCTGGTCCGCAACAAACTGGTTCCAGTCGTGGGGTTTTGGTCTTGTTCGACCTTCGTCAAACTGACACCGGAAGCGGAGTTTTGATCTTGTCCGTTTCGACTTCGAAGGAACTGGAATTTGAAGCGGTAACGACCCGGAACAATGTGGAACGCAGCGACTGGTGAGTTTCCACGCGATGGGATGGACGGGAGAGTCTCTGGTCCCCTCACTGCTTCGTCGCCAACCGCCGGACGACGAAAGGACGTTTTGTTCGATTACGAGGTCGAGTCAAGCCGTTTTCTGCAGAAGATCGATTTCGACGACTCGCCGAAGAAGGACCGAAAAAGTATGCTGATCCCGGAGAGAGACGCAAGCGTCGTGGAATCAAAAGTCATTGAAAACATCAGTCGTCTGATCGGTGAAAAGAAGAACCCGATGAAGCCTGGGAATTTTGATGGAACAGGATCCCTTGAGTCATTCCTAGCGCAGTTTGATGTGTGCGCAAGACACAACCAGTGGACTGCAGTCGATAAAGTGGATTTTTTCCGCTGTTCTCTGGAGAAGGCAGCGACGCAACTGTTGTGGGATTTCGGAGCCCGCACGGAAGTCACGTATGAACAGCTGGTCGAGAGGCTTCGTCAACGCTACGGTTCGGAGGGTCAGGCCGAGACTTTCCGAGCACAACTCTATTACCGCCGACAGAGAGCGGATGAGACCCTTGGCGACTTGCTGCATGATATCCGGAGACTCGTCGTACTTGCGTACCCGGTGCCGTCAAATGAAACTACGGAAATTGTTGCTAAGGACACCTTCCTCGAAGCGATCCGCGATCGGGAATTGTCTCTCAAGGTGAGAGAACGTGAACCAAAGACCATCGACGAGGCATATCGCACAGCCCTGCGTCTGTCCGCGTACCAACAGACGTCGGACCTGGAAGACCGTCGTAGACCCGCCAATCGTGTGCGAGGGACTCAAGACGGCGACGCCGGAGGACAGCTGCAGTCTCAATTGGACGACTTCTTCGCTGCACAACGAAAGTGGCAACAAGACGTGGAAGGAAGGATATGCAGGCAGCTGGACGAAATCCGAAGCTCGCATCGGACAAGTTTCAACGTGGAACCGACTGTCTCGCGAACGGTTCCATCGACCGTTTCTTCGCCTCCCCTTTCTTCGCCGCCTCAAGGAAACGCATCCCGGAATTCCGGCCGCGGAGTAACCTGTTTCAACTGCGGACTAGTGGGCCACGTCGCTCGCCAGTGCCGCCGGCGCAGACGGTTTCCCAACCGTTCCGACGACACACGCATCTCGGACCCGCCAGTGTCCGACCAGAATGGAACAACCGTCACCAACCATACGACGAGAGACAGAGCTTCGGGCGTGACGAATAACGCGATCTACATCCGTGGGACGATCAACGGACAGCAAAGAACATGCCTAGTGGACACTGGGTCGGAGGTAAGCCTAGTTCCCTCTGCTGATGTTGATGGTTTGCCGCTCCAGCCTAGTAACCGCATTCTCTTGGCTGCTAATGGAACGCAGATTAGGGTTTTGGGTCGGATTGATGTTTCGATTGGGATTTCCCGAGGATTTTCCCTTGATACTGGTTTTCTTGTTTCGGACCAAATAGGTGAACCCATGCTTGGAATGGATTGGTTGAGACAGCATCGATGTCGATTGGGTTTTGGACAAGGCGCACTTTTCATTGGTCGGCGTCGCATTCCTTTGGTTAAGGGTAATGGCTCGCTTTGGTGTCGCAGGGTGATGGTTGCGGAAGAAATAACCATTCTTCCTCGTTCTCAGTGTGATGTACCATGTAAACTGCAGTATCGGGATTTGAACACTTCCGCTCCAGCGTGGATGACTAAGTCTAGAGAAATTCACCCTGGGTTGCATGTAGCCAGAGTTTTACTGGGTGACGATGCAGATAATGCTTGTATTCGGGTAGTGAATTTGAACGAACAATCTGCCCTGTTGGCAGCGGATCAAATGTTGGGAGACTTGCAACCCGTAAAGGTTGAGGAGGACAATGAAGAATGCACGGGTCCTACTGATTAGAACCCCTTGGTCGGAAGGTTAATGGAGGGAATTTCGGAGGAAGTCTCAGCCGCAGGGAAGGAGCGACTGAAGGAATTACTGGACGAATACAAAGGTATTTTCTCGACTACCGACCAGGATTTGGGAAGGACCATGATTTCTCAGCATCGGATTGATACAGGGGATTCTCGCCCGGTGAGGCAACCCTTGCGGAGGCAACCACTTCCGTACCAGGCGGCTATTGACGCACAACTGAAGCAAATGATAGTGACTAGGGTCGTAGAGCCTGCGGTTAGTGAATGGGCCGCCAACGTGGTCCTTGCTAAGAAGAAAGATGGGACCTTGAGGTTTTGTATCGATTATCGCAAATTGAACAATTTGACTCGGAAGGATTCGTACCCTCTTCCTAGGATTGATGCTTGTCTTGATGCTTTATCCGGTGCCGGTTGGTTTAGCACTCTGGACCTTCGAAGCGGGTACCATCAGGTCTTGATGGACCCGGGTGATGCTGATAAAACGGCTTTCATTACTCGGCAAGGGACCTTTCGTTGGCGTGTAATGCCCTTTGGTTTATGTAACGCGCCGGCCACCTTTCAGCGGCTTATGGACATTGTTCTGTCCGGATTGAATTTTGAATTGTGCTTGGTGTATGTGAGCTAATGTTGTATAGTCTATGTGGTCAGTTGATGTTTAGGCGTACGAATAGACCAGCTCAAGGTCAGCGTCTAGACAGTTAGGCCTGCAGGTGACAGACTGGCGGGAAAGTTGGCGCGGCTCGGCCGACCGTCGCCGGAGAGCGCGAGAGAGAGAGGGATAGGCAGACAGACAGACGGACAGATAGAAGGACAGAGCGGCAAGGGGAAGAGTGTACGTCTAGACAGTGAGTTAAGTTGTAGAAGAAGGAGTTGGTAGTAGAGAGTAGAAGACGTTTTAGAGAACAGTGGAGTTAGATAATAATAGTTGCGTTGCTGTCGTTGAATTCAAGCGTTTGTCGTCGTTGATCCTTTGTTGTGTTATTTGCGTTGTTATGAAGAAAGAAGAAAATACCAGAAACAGAGCTTTGTTGTAATTGAACAAGTTAAGAACTTTAGAAACTTATACACTAGCTTTAGATACCGAAATACAGTGACTAGGTTAGGCGTAGGCTGCGCTACTGAGAACACGGAAGAAAAAGGAAGTAAACTTTGAAGGTCAATTGGAGGTTGACATTTTGGTGGCAGCGGTGGGATACTGAATTCAAGCAAAGGACGTTGGGATAGCGAACTCAATTGGAGGAATATTTTCAATCGGAGGAATATTTTCAATCGGAGGAATATTTTCAATTGGAGGAATATTTTCAGTTGGAGGACTATTTTCAATCGGAGGAATATTTTCAATTGGAGGAATATTTACGATTGGAGACGCATTTCGGAGTCTGGTGAGAAGATACAACGGGCATACGAACGACATTACGACAACGCAACGCCAGAGAGAGGTATACAAAACTTGCTTGTTTACCCAAGGAGCCAAAAGAATTAAAGTCAGCCAATCACAGATATTCATAGCCACTCCCTTGATTTCTTCACGGTAATCACTGAAGTAAAGAAGAAAGATGGAGAAACTTACAGAACAAAAGCAAGCCAGTATAAAGAAGATGTCTTCTGATCGATTAATAAAGTTATTAATTGAAGAGGGTCTAGACGTAGAAGAAGTCGAAGAGATGTCTAGAGAAAATTTGATGGGAGCATTAGCAGAGGTTTGGCTTAAAAAGGAAGCTGAAGAGAAAGGTGCTGTGGGTGGTGTTGAGGAGAAACCAATTGAAAAACCACCGGCACCGATGTCTATGGAGGCGTTGATGCAATTTATGATGATGAGGGAGGAGCAACGCAGACAAGAAGAAAAAGAAAAAGAGGAGCAACGGAGACAGGAAGAAAAAGAACGGAGACAAGAGGAGAAAGAACGGAAACAAGAAGAGGAACAACGGAGAAAAGAGGAGAAAGAGAAAGAAGAACAACGTAGACAAGAGGAGAAAGAACGGAAACAAGAAGAGAAAGAGAAAGAGGAGAAACGGAGACAGGAGGAGAAAGAGAAAGAGGAGCAACGGAGACGAGAGGAGAAAGAACAAAAACAAGAAGAGAAAGAGAAAGAGGAGAAACGGAGACAAGAAGAGATTGAACGAACAGAAAAGCTTCGACTAGAGGAAAAAGCAAGAGCAGAACAAGCAGAAAGGATGAGACAAGAAGAGATACAGATGCAGAAGCAGCAGTTCCAGCTTCAGCTAGAACAACTGAAAAGAGATCGTGACGAAGCTGAACGAAGAAGAATGGAATTGATGATAGAATACGAGAGAGCAAGGAAAAGTGATGAAGAAATACGAAAACAACAGATGGAAGAGCAAAAGATTCGTGAGGAAGACAAAGAAGCCATGCGTTTGGCAGAATTACAAAGAGCCGAAGAGATTCGACAGGAAGAATTAAAAATGGAGAAAGAAAATTTGGAAAAAGCGGAAAGAGAAAGGGAAGAACAATTAGAATTAGAACAAAAGAAACTCGCTCTTAAGGAAGCTCAGCTCCGAGAAATGGCTATTGAAAAGGAGGGACGCAGAAGGCAGTTAGAATTGTTGCAGCAGAAGATAGAACAAGAAGAACTGCGTAGGGTAGAAGATCAAAATAGACTGAGGGAACGAAATGAAGACGAAAGAAGAAGCCGTGAAGAGTCAGAACGAAACAGGATCAGAGAAAGTGAGACAATGGTGTCCAAGATTAAAAGGATAGGTGATGCAATGAAACACGTATTACCTAAGATGCCATATGATATGATGGAGGTGCCATTATATTTTGAGACAGTTGAGAATGCATTCAACAGTTTTACGGTGGAAAAGCAGTTTTGGGTCAAATTGCTGTTGCCACTAATGACGCCTAGAGCAAGAACGGTGTTGAACCGATTGTCTTTCGATGATCTGGATGATTACGACATAGTGAAAGAACATTTACTGAAAGAATTCAAATTGACAGCGAGAGAATATCGATCACGATTTGGAGATGCGAGGAAAACGGCAGAAGAAACATACACAATGTTTACAGCAAGATTGAAGAATCTGTTGAACTACTATGTCAGAAGTAGGCGAGTGGGCAAAAGCTACGAGAAGTTATTTGATCTATTGGTGGCGGATAAGTTGAAAGAATGTCTACCACCGGGTCCACTACAGTTCGTACTAGCAAAAGAGGGTACTGAATGCTTTGAAGCTAGTAATGTTGCAGAACTCGCAGACGTACACGTGAACAATCGAATTGGTCTAATGTTTCAAGACAAACCGAAATATGAAGCATGGGGAAATAGTTCGAAGCAACCCAGGTGGAATAGTAATAACAAAGAAACAGGAAACCAAGCCAGAAATAACGAAGCAAGGAATGATGGTGCTCCTGGAAGACAGTTTGGTCAAGATCGAAGAGAAGCAACGGGTGACAGACAAATGTACAGTCGAATTCCAGTGATGGGACGCCAAAGAGAAAACAATGCAGCGTACAATTACAGGCGGGAGAGCACTGAACAGAGAGGGATTGTTAAGAAACGTTGCCATAATTGTCAGTCAGACCGACATCTGATAAAGGATTGCAAAGTACCACCCAGAATGACAAATCTGAGAAATAGGTTTACTCGAAGTGCAGAAAATCTCAGAGTAAATCAGATACAAGTAATGAATGCACCGAATCAGTCTGAAGAACAAGACAACCGCGAAACGGAAGTGAAGTCAGTGATGAAGTGCACGCCTCAATTTGCTATACAGAGAGAAATAGTAAATTCTGCTCCAATTAAAGATACTGGTCGAGAAACAGAAAGCAAAGATGAATGTCAACGTACGAAGAAGTCTTTACTACAGCATGTCAATGTAGAGATACGTGGAAATGATGACAGTTGTCATCCCGTGCAAGTCAGAGCGCTGATTGACTCTGGTACTGAGATTCCAGTAATCAATGAGGAATTGTTGAAAGGAGCGACAGTGGAAGAAATTGGCAGAGTACATTTGCAATGTGTGGCTAGAGAACCCATTCCAGCTAAGTTGGTGAAAATCGAAGTGCGGATGAGTTGTCATAACGAAGGAGGAGATTTGAAAGACAAGGGAGTAAATATCGCGCCATATTTAACCTTGGTGTGTGCCAGCATTCCGGCAGTCTTGTGCAAAGATAACAAAGAAAAGTTCTTGCTGCATCCAGAGATAATCGCAGAACTGAAAGAGGTTCCACCAGTGAGTGTATTACAAGGAGAATTGCAAGCGAATGTGACTACAAGAGCACAGAGTCGGAGAAGAGAAGTGGAAGTAGGAGAAGAGGAAAAGTCAAATGAAAGTTTGCTAGATGAGGACACAGAAAGCGATGATGAACAAAGCGTTCAAGAAGAAGAAGAAGGAATAACATCCGGAAACAATGAAATTGAAGAAGAGATGGTTGCATGTGAACGTAATAATGATGATGATTCTGAGAGTGATGGTGAAATAGACACGAGTATGAGGGATTTGTTTGCCGAGAATACGAGTGATGAAAGACAATTGGCAGACGCAAAGAAATTTGAAGAGCAGCAGAGAAATGACGAGTCACTGAGGTCGTGGTGGAAGATAGCTGAAGACAAAGGATCAGAGTTTAGTGTGGTGAATGGGTTGATGTATAAGAAGCATCAAATGTTGGACCAGTTGGTGTATCAGTTGGTGTTGCCGAAGGAAAGAAGAATTCAGGTGATGGAATTGGCACATGAGTCAGTATTTGGCGGACACTTGGGAGAAGAGAAGACAAGGGAACGTATCAAGTTGTCCTTTGTGTGGCCAAGAATGCGTAGAGATGTGGTGAAGTTCTGCAAGTCCTGTGAGAAGTGTCAGTTGAAAGCACGAAGTTTGGTGATGGATCGAGTGCCGATTACACCAATACCAAGAGAGGATGTACCGTTCAGAAGAATGACTATGGACGTCGTAGGACCAATCGAACCGACTTCAGCAGCAGGGCATAAGTATTGTTTGTGCATCGTGGACTCATGTACAAGATGGCCGACAATATTCTTGATGAAGTCATTGACCGCTAAGGCTGTATGCGAAGCTTTGATGAAGCTGTTCATGGATGTGGGAGTTCCGTCAGTAATCACGAGCGATAGAGGGACGAATTTTACAGCCAGTCTAACAAGAGAATTTCTGAAACTGATGGGGTGTTGTCCTCGATTCGATTCGCCAGGACATCCAGAAGCGGCAGGATTGGTGGAGAGATGGAATCAAACGTTCAAGAAAATGATTCATCATGTCGTTGTGGAAAATCCGAGACAGTGGCATAAAATTATTCCATTTACCGTCTGGGCATTGAGAGAAGTGCCTAATGCAACTACAGGAGTGGCACCGTATTTGCTGGTCTATGGAAAGTTGCCGAGAGGGCCACTCACCATCCTTAAAGAAAGCTGGACCAAAGAAATAAATCTACCACCGAACATTGGAGTGCAACCGGCAAAGTACCTGAAGAATTTAAGAGCAGACATGGAAAAGGCCTTGACATTCGCCGAGAGTTGTGCTGAAGAAAAGCAAAAACAGTACGCCAGTCAATACAACAAAAGAGCAAAAGATAAAGAATTCGAGCCAGGAGAGAACGTCATCGTGCTGTATCCAACGTCAACCAATAAATTGATCTCGCGATGGCATGGTCCATGCACGGTCTTGCAAAGAAGATCCAAATATTCGTATCTGGTGGACATGAACGAAAACGGTCGACGGATTATTCATGCTAACAAGATGAGGAAGTTCATTACGAGAACATTGTCTTGTGGTCTGATCGTGGAAGAGGATGACGAATTTGGATCAGTGGTAGAAATACCGCTGAAGGAAGACTATTCAGAGACAAAACAGAAGTCACTTCAATTGGATTACGAACAAATTGGACATCTGACCAGCGAACAGCAGAAACAATTACTTGATGTACTGAATCGATATGCAGACAGATTTTCAGACCAACCTGGACTATGTACATTAGTAGAACACGAAGTGGTGCTGAGACCAGACTTTCGAGAAAAAGAATTCGTGGCATATCGAATACCACTAATATACCGAGCAGAAGTGGAAAAACAAATACAAGAGATGCTGAAAGAAAATATCATTCAACCATCGTCAAGCAGAATGGCAAGTCCACTTGTCATTGTCAAAAAGAAGAATGGATCCTTGAGATTGGCTTGTGACTACAGGTACATTAACTCTTTTACTGAAAACTGCAGATATCCTATGCCAATCGTCAACGATGTCTTGAGCAAAGTTGGAAAATCCAAGTTCATTTCTGTTATGGACTGTCGCAGTGCATATTGGACTTGTCCTGTGAAAAAGAGTGACCAATGGAAGACTGCGTTTGTTACACATAATGGACTGTATGAATTTACGCGTGTTCCGTTTGGAATGATTAACTCTGGACGGACTTTTGTAAAAGCGATAAATATGATCTTGCAACCGATTCATGATTTTACTGAACCTTATGTTGATGACATTGCAGTGCATTCTAATGATTGGGACATTCATTTAAGACATTTGGAATTATTCTTGAAACAAATAAGACTGCATAATGTAACATTGAACTTGAAGAAATGTGTGTTTGGTAAGAGTGAGGTGAAGTTCATCGGTCACCTCATAGGATCAGGGAAGAAGATGATGAATCCAGACAGGATTGACAG
Organism: Lumbricus terrestris; assembly: GCA_949752735.1. Classification (NCBI taxonomy): domain Eukaryota; kingdom Metazoa; phylum Annelida; class Clitellata; order Crassiclitellata; family Lumbricidae; genus Lumbricus; species Lumbricus terrestris. Next base: position 64,664,083 of record OX457037.1, on the reverse strand, counting down.
TTTAATTAATTTGAAGAAACCTGAAACCAGGAAGGAAGTGAAGCAAGTCTTAGGATTTTTTGGATTTTACAGACAGTTTATCTGTAATTTTGCTGAAATTGCTAAACCATTGACAGACTTGACCAGCAAGAAAGTACCTGAGAACATTGTTTGGACTGATGCACATCAGAAATCTTTTGATTCCCTTAAACAGATTGTTTTATCAAATGTGATTCTATATATGTTTGAGGTTGGGAAACCATTTAATTTGTACTGTGATAGCAGTGATTTTGCTGTGGGAGCTGTACTGTCTCAGGTGGACGAGGAAGGGATTGAACGTCCTGTTTCATTTATCAGTCAGAAGCTGACAGATACTCAGAGGAGGTGGGCGACGATTGAGAAGGAAGCCTATGCAATCATATGGGCTTTAAACAAGTTGAAAGAAATTCTTATTGGTTCTAAAATCAATGTGTTTACAGACCATAATCCTTTAGTTTATTTGACTGAATCAATGTCGAAATCTGCTAAATTAGTCAGATGGTCTTTATCATTGCAAAATTTTGACATTCTGTTGAACTATAAGAAAGGTAAATTGAATGTAGTAGCTGATTGTCTGTCTAGATTGTAGTGTAAGATATTTTATGATGTATTATGTTATAGACTATTTGCATTGTTTAGTTAAGGTACGTTCGCTAATTTTTATAGATAATTAGCTCTCTTTAAAAGAAAGGAGGGAGGTAATGTGAGCTAATGTTGTATAGTCTATGTGGTCAGTTGATGTTTAGGCGTACGAATAGACCAGCTCAAGGTCAGCGTCTAGACAGTTAGGCCTGCAGGTGACAGACTGGCGGGAAAGTTGGCGCGGCTCGGCCGACCGTCGCCGGAGAGCGCGAGAGAGAGAGGGATAGGCAGACAGACAGACGGACAGATAGAAGGACAGAGCGGCAAGGGGAAGAGTGTACGTCTAGACAGTGAGTTAAGTTGTAGAAGAAGGAGTTGGTAGTAGAGAGTAGAAGACGTTTTAGAGAACAGTGGAGTTAGATAATAATAGTTGCGTTGCTGTCGTTGAATTCAAGCGTTTGTCGTCGTTGATCCTTTGTTGTGTTATTTGCGTTGTTATGAAGAAAGAAGAAAATACCAGAAACAGAGCTTTGTTGTAATTGAACAAGTTAAGAACTTTAGAAACTTATACACTAGCTTTAGATACCGAAATACAGTGACTAGGTTAGGCGTAGGCTGCGCTACTGAGAACACGGAAGAAAAAGGAAGTAAACTTTGAAGGTCAATTGGAGGTTGACAGTGTACTTGGATGATGTAATCATTTTCAGCAGTACTGAGGACCAGCATTTGGACAGATTGGGTCAGGTGTTTCAGAGACTTAGGGATGCTAACCTTAAATTGAAACCTAGCAAGTGTCACCTGTTCAGACGCACGGTATCTTTTCTTGGGCATATTGTGACCGCAGATGGGATTTCCGTTGACCCGGATAAGGTGCGGGCGGTAACAGAATGGCCTACACCTAGACACTTGAAGGACGTGCGGGCGTTCGTAGGACTATGTTCCTATTATCGTAAATTCATTCGAGGTTTCTCCCTGGTCGCCGCACCTTTGTTTGCGCTAACAAGAAAGGACCAACCTTTTTTGTGGGAAAACGAATGCCAGGATGCCTTCGACCGTTTAAAGGAAGCATTGACTATGGCGCCGGTGCTCAGCTTACCGATCGATGATGCTGCTTACACCTTGGACTGTGATGCCTCGGACGTCGGAATTGGTGGGGTACTTTCCCAGAATATCGACGGCGAAGAACGGGTGATTGCGTATGGTAGTCGGTTATTTTCAGCGGCAGAACGCAATTGCTGTGTCACCAGGAAGGAGTTGTTGGCAGTGGTGCATTTTACCCAGGTCTTTCGGCAGTACCTGTTGGGTAGGCGGTTTACTCTCAGAACAGATCATGCCGCACTGAGATGGCTACAACACACTCCCGAACCGATTGGTCAACAAGCGCGCTGGCTGGAAAAACTAGCGGAGTTCGATTTTGAAATACTGCATAGACCAGGCCGTAAACACGGGAACGCCGACGCTTTGTCGAGAAAGCCGTGCCGACAGTGTCGCTGGGAAGAAGTTGCTATAACGGATCACTTGGTGCGAGAAGTGACCGAGGTTCAAGTGGAAAGTGACAGTACGACGGACATTGCGAAATCGCAGAAGGAAGATTCCGTCCTAAGTCTTGTCAGAGTTTGGCTGAGTGAAGGAATTCCGAGTCTACAAGAAATTCTACAGGAGGAAGAAGCTGTTAAAGTTTACTGGCATCAACGAGACTTGTTGTATTTAAAAGATGACGCGATCTACCGTAGGACGCCGGACGAACTGGAGCAAATTTTGGTGCCGAAAGACCTTAAAGAGGACTACATGCGGTTGGCACACACTGGCAGGTTCGTAGACGGGCCTATTGGGTAGGCTGGTCCAAAGATGTCAGGAGGTTTTGTCAGCATTGCGACGGTTGTTGCTGGTACCGACGGGGAGCACCGCAAAGGCAAGGCCCTCTGCAGACCATGTCCTGTGGGGAACCGTGGGAGCGAGTGAGCATAGATGTTACGGGCCCACATCCGAGAAGCAGTAGGGGCAACATCTACATTTTGACGATGATGGACAACTTTTCGAAGTTTGTTGAAGCCGCCCCTATGGCAAACCAGGAGGCGATCACTGTTGCTAAAGCGTTGGTAGAAACGATTGTCATTCGCTATGGGGTGCCGCTTCAAATTCTGACGGATAGAGGAAGAAACTTTGAGGGACATGTGTTCCACGAAATGTGTCGGTTACTAGAGGTGGACAAAGTAAGGACGTCCAGCTATCGACCGCAATGCAATGGAATGATTGAAAGGTTCCACCGTACGCTGAATTCGATGCTGGGAAAAGTGGTGAGTGAAAACCAGCGGGATTGGGACGAATGCCTCCCGTATGTAATGGCTGCATATCGCGCCTCGATTCACGATGTGACGGGCTTCACGCCGAATTACCTCATCTTTGGACGGGAAAACAGAATGCCTTTGGATCTTGTTTACGGACCTCCCGAAAGAACTGAAGAAAGCGGACCCACGTACAAGACTTACGTGGCTGAACTGTCCGAAAGACTTGGAAAAGCTTACAGCGTTGCACGGCAAAGCCTTAAGAAGAACGCGGAAAGGAGCAAACACAGTTATGACTTGCGAGTCCGCCCTGCCAAGTACGAAGAAGGTGACTGGGTCTACTACTTTAGCCCACGAAAGTTTGTAGGACGTAGCCCAAAGTTTCAACGTAACTTTACGGGTCCATACATGGTAGTGCGGGCGTGCGGCCCGGTTAACTTTCTTCTACAAAAGTCGCCAAAAGCTAAGCCCTTCGTGTCTCACGTCGACAAACTCCGCCATTGCTTTGGGCGGACGAAAGGACAATGGAATGGATCGCACGCCGAAGTGACCGGAGGATCGCACGCCGAAGTGACCGGAGGATCGAACGCCGAAGTGACCGAGAATGCCACGGTTTCCTTCAGCCGTCGGCCACGTCACCGCTGGAAAGGGAAACGTGCAAAGAAAGAATCATCGGAAGAGCAACAGGACATAGTTACCGACGAACCGACAGTCGTTACTGTCGAACGGCCAAGGGCCGAGACTTTCGCATTGCGTAGAGACAAAACGCACGAAAAAGAAACGTCAAGAAGGGATGGAAACTACGATGAAGTAACGGCAGGTTTCAACCGTCCTCGTCGGACCGTTCGCCGGCCTATTCGTTTCCAGTAGGCGGCGCACACCTCTGCGAATGTGCGCGCAAAAGGGTCTTCAAACGCGCTTTCTTACGGAGGAAAACATTCTGTTGGATTCTTATGTTCTGTAATGATTACATTGTAAATGATCGTCATTAATTGTGTGTACTGCCTTGCCTTTATTGTGTAGTAAACTTCGTGTATGAATAATTGTTGAACGCTGTGCATTGGCTTAAGATTTAATGCATTGCGACCGTGCTGCACTTGTACGACGCTGAAAGTTTTGCGGTAAGATTGTATTTTCATGACTTGTGCGCTTCTATTGTGTAACGAGCGCTTCTGTTGTGCGCGCTTCTGTTGTGTAGCGAGCGCTTCTGTTGTGCGCTTCTGTTGTGTTTTCCCGCTGTCCGCCCCTGTGCCTACTGTAGACCTGGCCTGTGGTTACGTAGACCTGGCTTGAGAAGGCGTGGCGGTTACGTAGACCTGGCTTGAGAAGGCGTGGCGGTTACGTAGACCTGCCTGGTCTACTGTATACTTAGCGGGGATGCGCATGCTCGAAAGTCTCTATATAAAGACTCGATCCGCCCTGGATATCATCAGATGCAACATGGACGGTGCTCAATGTCCGATCTGCGGGACTGTTTTCACGGGACCTTACATTCGGCAATCGAAGTATAGGCATCTGAAGAAATGTCGTCAGAATCAACGGGCCGCTGAAGTGTCTTCGTCGTCGTCAGCCGTGGGTTCGGCTCCCGTCGCACCGGCTCCGGAGATGGTCGTTCCAGACGAAGCGCCTTCTAGCAGTAGTGAATGGTTAGAATTTCCTGACGAAATAGCATTGGGGTTCGACGTCGATCTCTTAGACATTCCTGATCCAGTCCTGGATGAAATCGTGCGGCCATCCATGACTCGTGCTGAGGCCACTTACATAGTACGACGCGCTCGGAACCTTGTTCTGGTTGAAACTAGGGAGCATTTCGTGGCCAGAATGTCAGATGAACTTCCGCATTGGCCGTCGGAAATTCTTCGAGGAATTTACGAGGGATGTATGCCGACTCCCTTCTTTTCTCCTAAGACGACGACTAACGATGTAATTCAGATCGACGAGTAAACTGTAAAACTTGTCATTTGGTATTAATTAAGGTGGAGTTATGAAAAGGTGCTGTCTTAATGAAGGGCAAGTCTTGCCAGCATTTGTAATTTTGTAATTTGTTTGACCTAATGTCATTATGTGCTAATTGCTTGCTTGAAAATGTCGTAAAAAAAAAAAAAAAAACGCTGACAGAAAACCACAGCCAGCTTAAAAAAAAAAAAAAAAAAAAAAAAAAAACGCTGAGAGAAAACCACTGCCAGCTTAAAAAAAAAAAAAAAAAAAAAACGCTGACAGAAAAACACTGACAGCCAATAAATCGCTGAATTGTATAGATGACGCTCGGCGAATTCTGTATCGCAATTTTGTATCGCCGTATTTGTAATTTTCGACGCCCTAATTGGCGATTTGCTTATCTCTTGCTGCTGTATTGCTCCAAGGGGGGGCCTTGGACTGTTCCTGGGTGGGCATGTTGAGAATTTTGCTGTCTATTGAATTGTTGGCCTGTAGACATAGACGTAGACCTGCCGATGTCTACAGTAGTGGTTACGCGTAGACCTGCCTATCGCCGCCTTAGGATTATAATGCTCTATCATGAATTTTTGAAAAAATCGAGTTTGGTATCAATTTCATCAGTGGAGCATTTGCTCTATCATTGGACAAAAAAGCTAGTTGATCGAAGCGGTCGTTTCTTAGTTATAAGTCAGTGTTTAAATGCTCTATCTTGCGAAACTGTTTCCAATCTAGACTTTGTTAGTACTATAATGCTCTATCATTGGCATCCAATCACAAGGCTGGATTCGTCATGTTACAGCAAAGCGTTACTGAATAGACTTTGTTAGTATTATAATGCTCTATCATTATTACGACTACATGTACTTTGTCGTTTGGGATTATATTGCTCTAACATGCATTTTTTGCACTTTTTTGCTATTTTCTATATTTTTTCACTTGTTTTCATGAAAATAAACATTATTTTTGTAAGTAAGTCACCAGCGGGTACCTAGAAATGATGATATTATCCTTCAAAAGAATCTAGTTTAGAATTCTTGGCTTAAAACAGTGCCAAAACTTTGAAGTCGTTTTTCTCGGTTTCGCAAAATTGTATGATAGAGCATTATAGTTCTAAGGCGACGCTATGTCTACAGTAGTGGTTACGCGTAGACCTGCCTATGTCTACAGTAGTGGTTACGCGTAGACCTGCCTATGTCTACAGTAGTGGTTACGCGTAGACCTGCCTATGTCTACGGTTACGGTTACGTAGACCTGCCCGGTCTACTGTAGACCTGGCCTGAGTGGGCGTGGCCTGTGGCAGGCGTAGACCTGCCCGGTCTACTGTAGACCTGGCCTGAGTGGGCGTGGCCTGTGGCAGGCGTAGACCTGCCCGGTCTACTGTAGACCTGGCCTGAAGTGGGCGTGGCCTGAGCAGGCGTAGACCTGCCCGGTCTACTGTAGACCTGGCCTGAGTTGGCATGGCAACCTGGCGTGAGTGACAGGCGTAGACCTGCCCGGTCTACGTAGACCCGGCCTGAAGTGGGCGTGGCCTACGCGTGCTGCGGCAGTGTATATAAGGAGGCTTGCCTCACTGTTGCAAAGTCTGACTTTTCGAGGGCTATAAGGCTGTTGAATGGTCTGGCTCGACTCGTGGTAAAACACGCTTCGAGTATTGACTGCTTGTGGAGTGGAGTAAATCCTGAGGCGGCCCTGGGCATTGCTCGGTCTTGAGAGTTCAGGTTTCCCTCTGCGTGACTGGGGAGCGGCCTCCGACAACCGCTACCCCCTGACGGGAGTAAGTCCTGAGGCGGCCCTGGGCATTGCTCGGTCTTGAGTGTTCAGGTTTCCTTTGACGTGACGAGAACGACCGCTGGGATCGGCAACGTCAAGACGTTCTACACCTGGCGCTACGGAAGTCCTGGGGACCTGCAACGACGGTCCGACTCCTAGCGTAGCCACGACGGTTCGGTTCATCACGCAGTCTCGACGTCAAGACGTTCTACACCTGGCGCTACGGAAGTCCTGGGGACCTGCAACGACGGTCCGACTCCTAGCGTAGCCACGACGGTTCGGTTCATCGCGCAGTCTCGACGTCAAGACGTTCTACACCTGGCGCTACGGAAGTCCTGGGGACCTGCAACGACGGTCCGACTCCTAGCGTAGCCACGACGGTTCGGTTCATCGCGCAGTCTCGACGTTCTACTCCTCTCTCGCAGTCTCGACGTTCTACTCCTCGCGCTGCCTCGACGGGTCTGCTCCCAGCACGGCCACCGAAATTATCGTAGAACTGTACATTGACATTGCGAATAGAAGCGTTGAGGACCGTGTGCTACATCGTAAAGACCGCAGTGACGTTTCTGTTCTTCGAATAAATGAACTTAAGCCTAGTCGGCTAGTCTTCAGCCTACAACTGAAGCCGGACCTAACGGACTGATTGATTATACTTCGACGGCTAGGGCTGGTGTTCGGCTCCTGGTGTTTTTGCCCAGCCCTGGTCCGCAACAATACTCAAAAAGACGATGATACTTCGTAAAATCCAAAACTTCAAACACGTTGTGCTAGTCCTAAATATTTTTCTATCGGGATAATTTTTGGGCTGCATCAGTCTTTTACCAAGTGGCACCAAATGGTGGGTTGGGGAAAGAACAAAAATGAAGTTGAAAATTTGCCATTACAGATGCGACCACCCTAATATATATATATATATATAGGTTAGTGTTAAAAAATTGTGGATTCACACTCATCATCTTGACCATCCTCATTGCTGCGGATCGGCGACCAGAGCCAACGACGTCAGTTTCCTCCATCCCTCTCTGTCCCTCGCTCTCCTTATGCAATCCGCCATCGACAATCCCATTCTCTCCTCGACATTCACACTAAGCTTACTGCACGTATTTTTATGTTCGGACTGCAGGGAACAACACGACTAGGGTTCTCTTGCCGAACCAAAAAGTACTAGGCCTATCATTATAGTCGCTGAATTGTTTTTTTCATTTTGACTTTCTGCATCTGAATGGGTTAGTAGGCCTAGACATCCACCTTAGCGGCTCATTAAGGGTCTAATGTAAATTTAGATGTCACCCGCTTCTGTATTCTTCATGTTTGATCATCAACTTAGAGTCTTAGACAAGTCGGTTATAGTATTCTAAAAAAATTAATGCGTTGACAAGGAGTCAAGACATTTTTAAGAGTTGAGTGAACCTCAGTCATTAATGTACCTATAAACTAGGCCCTAGGTGGATAAAATTAATTTTAATTATGCATAACTTCCTACATGTAGCCTACATAATCCACAACAATAGGCTTACTTTATCATGTTATTTTGTCATTTTTGCCATCCCTTGCCTATCGATTTCGTTAATAGTTAAATTTCTTTTAACTGAGACCTCTGGCTTCCGCGACTTAGGCTATAGCTTCTGTTGGCGCTGAAGAAATCTCGAGATTGTGATTGCGCTCGCAAATACAAACTGCATACAACACAGATTTTTAAGTGGAAAAAATAAAATGACAGGAATCTGATCATAATGATAGAAAGGTGTTAGTGTTTGTCACATTTCTGATGCACAGATTCAGACAATGGCTAATTTTATGTACAGGGTGCGCCAAAAAAAGACCCCCTCTACGTTTTTTGCCAATATCTTGACCAAAAGTAAGAATTTCGACATGAAATTTTACAGTCTTATAGACAATTCATATTTACACATTATGGCCAGATTTCACCAAAATATTTCAAACGGAACAAAAGTTATGCCAGTTTTAGTGAGTCCACCCACCGTTTTTTGTCGATTCAAAAACGAAGCGCAACAAAAAGTAGGTTTTTGCCAATATCTTGGCCAAAAGTAAGAATTCCGAAATGAAATTTTGCAGGTTTATAGACAATTCATATTTACATGTGATGGCCAGATTTCATAAAAATATTTCAAACAGAACAAAAGTTATATCACTTTTAGTGAGGCCACCCTACGTTTTTTTGACTTTTTTGAATCATCAAAAAACGTAGGGTGGTCTCACTAAAAGTGATATAACTTTTGTTCTGTTTGATATATTTTGATGAAATCTGGCCCTCACATGTAAATATGAATTGTCTATTAACCTGTTAAAATTTCATTTCGAAATTCTTACTTTTGGCCAAGATATTGGCAAAAACCTACTTTTTGTTGCGTTACGTTTTTGAATCGTCAAAAAACGGTGGGTGGCCTCCATTATAGTGGCATAACGTTTGCTCTGTTTGAAATATTTTGATGAAATTTGGCCATCATATGTAAATATGAATTGTCTATAAGAATGCAAAATTTCATTCCAAAATTCTTACTTTTGGTCAAGATATTGGCAAAAAACCTAGGGGGTCCTTTTTTTGGCGCACCCTGTATACGCTAATGTGAAAACTGTTATAATAGAGAAGGCAGTGTGCTTTGGCACTATATTCTTTACACTTACCATATTGAAGTGGTTTGGAAAACGAAAAAGATTAGACTGTTTAAATTATTTAAAGTACAGCACATTTAATCACGAATTTAACTTGTTTAAAATTATTTATAATCCTCTTTTGGTGTAAAGTCGAATATGCGGTATAATGTGGACTCGAGATGAACTGCTAGCTGTCAGTAGGCTACTTCTTTCAAATCTGAGAGCCCATGCACACTCCCAATAAAGATTCCCCTGTATATGTACTTGTATACATGTTATGTAGAAATGAATATGAGTGTGCTGCATTGTATACGAGAATTTATAAAGGGCATATTACGGCACTAGCTATTCAGAGGCGCTCTCAGCGTGACAGCCCCCAGGAAATAAGAAAGACTTTAAACAGCGAAGAGCTGAAGATAAGATCTTACTGCGGATAGAGGGAGGGACGGAGGCCATTCCACGTAGAAGGATCTACAATGGCAAACGCTCGGTGTTGGGTGATGATAGTCCTTTCCCGAGGAACTACTGGTGATCAAGTCCATCAGCAGACTGAAGAGGGGCGGGTAAGATACCGCGGAGAGGTGTTCGTGCATTAAGTCACAAAGGTATATATAATAGACCTGCAAAAGAATCGAGCTTGTCCAGCTTGAGTTTACACGTATGTATGCAATATATATATATAGCCTACACACATGATTGTTGTATGTATGTATATATATATATAAACATGTTGTATATATAAATTATATATATAAATACAGTCATTAGATGTCTTCTCGCTGCACGGCCGCTATCTCCCTGCAGACTTGCCGGATCACAGGGCGTATATTGGGCGTACTTGTCACATCATAAATTCCTTTCCTCTTTGTGTTAATGAAGAGGAGATTTTATCTTTCAAATTTCAATGGATGCATTTACACCTCTTGTAGCTCCAGCTTTTAATCTCACAGAGCAAGTTTCCAAGTATCTACGATTCGATTGTGCAATGTGCAGTCGCCTACAGCTTGCAGACTGTAACATTGTGACACAGCTGAGAGAAATTGTGGGGAGGGAATTCCTTCACGTTCCCTCCCCAGGTTTAAAAGTGGGGAGGGAATTCCCTCCCTTCCCTCCCCGGGATTTACGGCCCTGGACCGCTCCAATGGACAAGGACGCTAAATTAAGACAATGCAAACCTACACAGAATAGCTTTAAAAATTTCAGATAGTAGGCAATGTTCATTTTCTATTATTTGATGGCATGACATTTGACGCAAGAGAATATAAAGCAGTAGCATACTAATGCTAATAAAAATAAAGACAAAAAGTGTGGAAAACAGCAATCTTTAGGACCAACCTCCTCCTTTTTGTAAAAGGTCAACAACGAAATGCTGCTTAACTTCGTGAAGGCATTCCAAGACCTTCGACCATTTGTCCTGCTCGAAAGTACATGTAATCGCTTTCATCCAATGCAGAAGTTCATTATTCCTGTAGAAATTGCCAGGCTGATTGCTCAGGTGATGTCGTTCTTCATTCGTGATACAATTTTTCTCATGCAGAACATTGATTAAACGATCCGAATCAATGTTCTCCACCAGGAACTGATAGTTGCTTTTAATCACACGGCTTTCTGTGTAAATAGGCCTACACAAGAAATTAAAGACACGCAATTCTGCGTCGTTATCTCAGATTGAATCTTATGAAATAAAGACAGCACATAGCTACACGATTTAAAAAGAGCAAAATTATTTTGTAGCAATAAACCAAGCAACACGAGATTCAGGCTTCTCAGATAAATCAATGTTATAATGAAAGATTGTGATAAATTTTGCTGACACTAGTCCAGCTTGCCAATAAAATTGAGCAATTTAATTTAGACTAAAATTAATTGCAATCCTGTAAATCTATGCACAAAGTAAAAAGAGTTAGATGCCTACCTCTAGAAATGGAGGTCATATTCGGCCCTTCAGGCTTACGATTAAGTTGTAGCTGCGAAGTTGTCCATCTGAGTCTATCCTCCAACTCTTTCCTTTTGTGTTTTTCAAACGTCAGTTTTCTATTAAGGAAATTCAGATTTTGCTCACTCTCCAGTGAATTTCTGTCCAACGTGCTTTCTTCCGCTTTAGCGGAATCAAATTCTTCTTCTCTTTCACCCTCTAAACTATTTTCCCCTTGCAATATCCCTAGAAGATTCTTGTTGCTTTCGTTTTCTTCGTGTGCCTCCATTTCGATATCATTCCTAATCTCCTTTTCCTTTTCCAGTATCTCGCATTCTTCCCTCAAATTGTCTCTTTCAGTTATCAGCAAAATCATCTCAGAATTGCATACTTCAAAAGCTTCTTTAGACGTTTGCAATTCATATTCGCAAGTTGATAAACGGGCATTCAGTTCTTGCGTCTTTTGATGTAAGAATTGGTTACCGCATTCTGATTTTCTCAATCTTTCTTCCATTTTCATGACGACAGATTTGTTCGAATGTTTCTCTTCTTCTAATCGCTTGCATTTTGCTTTTTCGTTGTGGATGTTGGTCTTCAATTTGTTTATCTTCTAATTCGATCCTATCTTTATTGCTTTGAAATCTTTCTCTAATTAATTCTTGTTCCATTGAATGAAGTTTTGATCGGTAAATCTCACTTAACGTTGCAACAGCCGAATTTTGACTGACGTTTTTCCGCAACTGTTCCAGCTCCACGTTTGTCTCAACGTTTCTGGCTACAGTTTCTTTCTTCATTCGATGACATTCTAAACAGACAAGGAAAATTAGAATGTTGAAGCACTTATTCCCTGCTGGCTATAATTTTCACTGACATGGTAATTTGAACGCACATAAGTCTCATTAGTCAGCGATGTTTTGATCATGCTTCATATCTATTATAAATTTAACATAGTCTGGCACTCTGATTAAATCAAGTGTTGAGCTTCACATTAACATTTCCACGAAACAAGTCGTTAGGTTTAAACATATAGGGCGCTGCTATTAAAGCATAGCCAAAACTGTGTCCAAGGCCGTAGCTAGGGGGTGTTTTGGGTGTTTGAACACCTCCCGAAATGGAAAATGTGACAAATAATATAATGCATTTACGAGCACATGATGTAAAAACCATGAAATAAAACATGAAAACACTCTCCGAAATATGCCAGATGACTAAGAAAAAGGTCATCAGTTTTTTAGGAAAGGGAAATTGGTGAGTAAAACACCCTCCGAAATCAAATCCTGGCTACAGCCTTGACTGTGTCCATAGGAACGATAGGCATATGGCTCGTGCTGCACTTTAACGTACTATTTTGATGGGAGTAGGCCTAAATAAAATCAATGTTGTTCTGGATAAATCATCAATGCTCAAGAAATCGATATTACCTTGAAGTAATATATGGTAGCACATCTTCACGCTATCTTCTTGTGTTTCGAACGGAAAAAGGCAGACAGAAGCGACTTTGAAAGCTACTTCTGTTTGCAGCTGACACTCAAGTCCTTTGAGCTTTGCTTTGAGTGCGACTCCTTTAGTCTAGCAATGTCAGATCACAGATAATTTTATGCAAGCGTCTAACAGTAGCGAACGGCTGTTTCTATTTAATAAAATTTGATACAATCATGCTCGGTGCCACCTGTATCTTTATCACAATATCACTTTATAGATGCATTCAGCCTTGCCACTCTAAAAAATGACACAACCCAAGTTGGAGGGCAAAAAATCCAAGAAAAGCCAAGTTCAGTAGATCTCTCAAAAATTTTCACAGGATCTTGTGAAAAAACCTAAGGAGTGGCAATGTTGGATGCATTGCAGGAAGAACGCCAAAGAGATGATGCCGATACATAATGATGTAGGCAGGGCTGTACTCAAGGGTATACGCGGGTAGGCCTATACAGCGTACGTATACTTACCTTAGTAAGACCAACTGGGTATAGCCTACGCAGGAAAAAATCGCGATTTATGAAGGCCAGAAATCTCGAAATTATACGTTTTACACCGCTTTGAAGGTATTCTGGACGAAAAATTCCAGAAAAAGCTTGCGATGACTAAAGAAAGTCGTCAGCAAATTTTTCCACCCCTCAAAAAAATTTTCGGTGGCAGCGTGTGTGTGATCACCTCAAAAATTCGGAGTACAACCCTGGATGAAGACTATTCACGCAAAAAGATAAGTCCATGGTAAATTCTCGCTAAGTCACCTAGTAGAACAGGGAGGAATGGAAGAGCTGCATTGCCCGATGTGCAGAACTGCACGCAAAGGATTGATGATGAGCCTAGTAGAGTTGAATGACATATGTCATAGAGCGATGTTGATCTTTAATACAAAAAACCGTGATGTCAAATGGTGGATTCATACTCTCCGATTTTGAACTTTTTTCTCCGTATTTTTTGAGACGATGCTGATCGACTTAGGTTCAAGTTGAACTGCAGTTGACCGAATGTCCGCTTTGGTGGTGGAATTGGCTTCGACAAACAACCTGATGGAATAACTTTCCGTCCCTGTTTTGGAAGAGTTTTCGGTGGGATAGGGATAGTTGTAACTTGCTTCGAGCAAGAAGATAAGTCATCAGTTTTCTGCCCTGATTCATGTATCACTTTTCGTACAAGCTTCTTGCATATACTCGCTGGTTTTTGAAATGCAGATGGCACTGATTCATTGGCCGAATCTGTGAATTCAATAAATTCTGAAACAAATTATGCAGGCTAGGCTACAGCATAGGCATGTACAGTATAGGCCTACACAGTGGACAGTACTGGAGTCAAGACACAAGAGCGCACTAATTCATATTTAGTGGTGACTATCGAATGCATTTGAATAAGTTCTTCTTCAGTCATAAAATTGAAGGAAATACTTCGCCTAAACTAGGAAACATTTCAATGTAGGCCTAGGCCTACTGTCAAACATACCGATTCATTGCAGTCCCATCAATATCTTGAAACATGCTCTAAATATAGGCCTATATAAAAATTGCACCATGCAACAAGGAGGCTTCGACATGAGAACCCAGCCTACGCCCAGCAGGTTTGAATTTCTTATTTGGAATATATGTTCGATCGATAGGCGACCTCGGATAGGTAATGAATGCACTTTAATCTACTCATTAACGCCTGGAGTAGGCCTATATTCCTCGCTTGCTGCACGGCAAAATCCAACTAAGCGTAAAAGGGAAGCCTATGCACTGTAGGCCTATGCGGTATGCACTATGCACTGCATACAGCATCCTGGCAAAGTTGATGACACTCACATCATCGTGAAATAGAGAAGAGGAAGGCCATGTGTCACAAGGAAACGCATGGCATGCAATGATTGATGTGCCTGAGAACATATATTCGTTCAACAGCAGAATCGAAATTAAAAGACCAATAGAGTAACTGCCAATATTTTCTAATCTCACACCCCGGTAAGGTAATGTGTTTATAATCACATTAAGGACCGGCTATGTAGGCTCATGATTCACAAAGTTAGGATGAACATTAGTTATCTTGAAATTTATGTGCTGCAACCTTATAGTTACAATTCCGATTAACTGAATAACATAAGTAGGTCTAATCCAAATTCATAGTTAACCTGCTGGCTTTCTAAGTTTCCGTGTCAGATGGCCTTGACCCACATCTTCTAGCGCTTTTAAGAATTTTTCAAACTCTTCTGAAGATTTCATGCTGAGCAATCCGAGCAGTGACTCATTCTTTTGGAAAGTATCGCTCACACAGAATATGCGTTCTTTTTCACGAACTGTCAACACATTTTGCTGAAACAGCAGAGTGATTAGACCATTCTCTGTGTCCAGGTTCTCTGATAGCCACATGAAATTCCTGCAAATCAGGTTGTTGTGATCCGATGCATTTTCTCTATTTGCGTTATCACATGCTGTAATAAAATTTGTACAATAGTCTCAACAAAGCTTCAATGATATTAAGGAAAAAACCACCATAGAATCTGAAAAATGCCAAAATATCTGTAATAATTATTAGGATTAAAATTAAATTTAACTACTTTGGCACATAGCAATCGACTATGCCAGAGACCAAGCTCAGCTAGACCTATAATAGGCTATGTACAGTTTTTGCACCTATATCGACGTCTTGAGTTCTATTATGCAAATAGGGGTAAATTATTCGCTAACGCTTCATACTTACTGTCGTCACCAGACACCAGCATTTGATATAGATGCAGTTGTTTAGTTGATTTGATCAGTGACATAAAGCATTCATAGACATCTCTCGGTTTTCTGGCTATGATGCTTAGCAGCTCTTCATTGGCTCGGATTGGGGTCGATTGCAAAGACTGGATGTGCTCTAACTCCTTCAACGTTAGTTTCTGATTCTGAAACATCGTTGCTATTATGTCGCCGAGGCACGACAGGTTGATAACCAGTTGGTTGTATTTTGTTTGAATTCTCTTTCCATGTTCTT
Organism: Lumbricus terrestris; assembly: GCA_949752735.1. Lineage (NCBI taxonomy): Eukaryota > Metazoa > Annelida > Clitellata > Crassiclitellata > Lumbricidae > Lumbricus > Lumbricus terrestris. The sequence continues at coordinate 64,648,513 of OX457037.1, read as the reverse complement.
CTGTATAATGAATACATAAAATCATAAGCTCAGCAATGGTACTTAACCATGCGTCATTTTGATCCGATTATTCTGAATTTAATTCATTTTTCTGTTTCTCATAAATGAGTCTTTTTGTCAATACATGATCCATTAAATTTGTATATTATGTATACCATTACCTAGATCAAATTACAAGCATGAGTACTTTTGAGTAGCCTATAGTTGGCCTACAATATATGTAATTGGGCTTTATAAATTGAATTTTGTTAATCCCTTGAAAGCACTAAGAAAACACTTTTAAAAGTATTCTTACCGATGATTGTTATTTAGCCTAGCAAGAATAATCAATATAAAATGGAAGGTGCACTGATGAAAACAATTGACGAATACAATTCTCTACTTTAATGGAAGATAAATTGGTGGAGATAATTATTTCCGTACATGGTAGCTGGACAGATGAAACTAAATGTTGCATTATTGGAAACTGGATCGAAGAAGATTTCTCCTAAATATACAAAATTGGATTGATGGGAAAGTTCTTGCACAAATAGGCGTTGGATTGATGGAAACCTTTTGGTTATACAGAAGTTGGATTAATGACAATAATTTTTGCACAAGCAGAATTTGATTTGTAAGAAATATTTTGTCCTTAAATGGAAGCTCGATTGATTGTGGTTATTATGGACCTTGGTAGACTACTTACTTACCAACGATGAACATTGGTAGACTACTTACTTAGGCTACCAACGTCAGATAGGTCTAAGGCACTAAACTTTGTGACTTAAGACACGCAAACTACTCTGTGTAGGTCTAACCAAAAATGCAACTTGAGTAGAGCATAATATTAATTCTAAAACTGGGAAGATTTTGATAGGCTAGATTTATTACCGTAACGCGAGGAATTCATGAGTGTTTACGAAAAATTACTAGATTATTATTTCATTCTCCATTTATGATCACTTCACTCTTTTAATCATTTGTAGCTGGCAGTCGGAGTTTAAATTTGAACATAATGGTCATTAAGCCATTCGGAGTTGGTGTGCAATTTTTTTACTGTGCATGGTTTCACATTTCAAATGCACTTATAGGCCGATATGTAAATTATTTTATTTTATACTTAAATAAGTCGCAACTATCATGGCTTTCCTGCCTATTATAATAATAATTGTAGGCTATAGCAATTAATCATTTCATTGCAACTTATCATATTTTGATGCACTCTTATTTTTTTTATCTAGGATTGCTGAGTCTCCAGTCGTTTCTATTTATACTCGTATATTCTAGCTGTTCGAATGAATCCAGTCCATTTTCAATATGTTCCCATTCAATTCATTCAAAATTTAGTCTTAATAAAGTTGCCTATATTCTAAACTGTCTTTCTTTAATACAGACTAATTAATAAGTAGCAAATGCTAATATCTTAATACTGCAAAACGCTAGTTTTTGATGATGATTGTCTACCATTTCCCTAACAGCCACTTGCTAACATATGACCAAACCTGCTAACCAAAAATTGATGAAAATGAAAGAGCCTTTGCCTTATAGTTGCTAATTAAATCTGTATTCAAATTGGGTACCGGTAACCTTTCTGTTGTGCGTTCTGAATGAATTTTGTTTCGTCTTCAACAAGTTGCAGAACGAAATACCACAGCTGATCCTTTCGCGATGAATAGCCAGCCATATTCTGTTTCACAGTTCAAAAGCAACGCTTTCATTTCATGGGTCTTTTTTTATCGAGAATCAATCTTCTCTCTTGACCACCACCACAAAGTAATACAAGCGTACAGTTTACAAATTCATATGCAGGTTGTCAATAGGTAAACCCAAAGGAACATATGTTCCCTATTTACATCTGTAATTTATCAATTATTAGGCCTATACATTTTCCTTGTATGAGTCATGGCAATGGCAAAGGTTATTTATAACTGAATTCATTGTTTGACCATTATCTCCTCACCATAATTCATTACCCTTCAGATGTTCAGAAATATGCACACATACAAACATTCAAACGAACATAGGCTACATATACATTTAATATGCACACACACACACACACACACACACACACACCGTTGTGTGTGTAATTATAGACTACCGGTAATAGTTAACCAACTGTTTATTCTAGACGTCTCGGGGGGAAAGTTCCCCTCCGGAACGACATTTTACTCCCCATTGCAATTGAAGAGACGCTCTTTACATGCAAAGGAAAAGTTATTCACTGGTAGAACTATTATAAAGGATAATAACAGATTAAAAACGGCAAAACCGGTTTTTAGCGTCGGAAATTATTCGCAGATCTATGCTAGATTATTGTTTTTAATCAGTCCAAAATCTAGTTTGGCTAGAATCATTCTAGGCCTAATAAGTGCAGCTTCTGTTTGTTTTTGTTTTTTTATTTTTCGTCTTTTTTCCGTTTTTTAATTTCTTTCTGTGACCATATTTATTTATTTAATGTCTGCAATTATTTTTATTATGGGTAAGTGCTGCAAAAGTGGCAGGGCAGGGCAAGAGTGGCATCCCCACTTTCGAAGTATGTACTTTTTATGAAACCTTTACCTAGTGGGAACATAGACTTATTAGACTATCATTAAGTGTTACGTTTTCATAAAGCGAGAGTTTCCAAGAGTTGAATGGTAAAAATTATATATATTTTTTTCGATTTTTCGCGTTATTTGCAACTCTAGTGAGTATCACAAATATGTTGCTCACTTTCAGTATTAAGATCGCACTTGTAAAAGTTTTATTTTGTTTTATGCAGGAATGTGTGTTTTTTTAAATGCTAAAAATTTTAAGAAATTTGGAAACGCAATAATGTTGATAGATACTCGTAATTGTGAGCAACCAAAGCGGGGCAAAAGTAGCATTGTATGCCACTCTTGCCCCCGTTTTACGTGCCACTATTGCCCCATCACTGACACTTTTGCCCCAGCGGTATGCCAGTTTTGCCCACAGGTATCCTACCGGTATATTAGTTTATTAATTGGATGGCACTCTGGAGTTGAACATAATGTAGCCTACTATGTGATTCAACGTTATAGCCTATATAATCGTAAAACTCAACGAAAAAGTCACACTGACGAAGTATTGTGCCATGAGTAGTACCCTTTTGCGGCCTCTCGGACATTTGACCAGCACATAGGTCAAATTTCCGACCTTTGACCCAATTTGCCTTCATTTCCGACCTTGACCCCAATTTGCCTCAAATCCGGGACAATTGACCAGAGCTACGGATAAAAATTCTCGATATGACCAAAGAAAGGGGCCCCAATCCCAATCCAACCAAAGACAAGACCCCCAACCCCAATTCAACCAGAGTCCCCATGCCCAAATACAAAAGCATCATTGAGGGGATCATCGCCTCCCAGTCCCCCTTGTAGCTACGATGGAACCTATACGTGGAGGCTGATGAATTCTGAAAAAAAAAAAAATAACCCCCCTAAAAAAAATAACCCCCTAAAATTTTAACCTAGAGGCGCCTCCAAATAAAAATTGAACCAAAAATAAAAAAATAAAAAAATAACCCCCTAAAAAAAATAACCCCCTAAAATTTTAACCAAGTGGCGCCTCCAAATAAAAAATGTCAAAAATTTAAAAATAAAAAAAATAAAAATTTTTTTAAAAAAATTTTTAAAAATATTTTCTGAAAGCGTGACAGGTTTTTCTGACCGAAATCTGTGACAGCTCGTCCGGTCACACCCTATGGGAGGACTCTCGAAGAAATGGCAAAGTAACTACTACTTCCCCGTTTTGCGAAGAAATGGCAAAGTAACTACTACTTCCCCGTTTTGCGAAGAAATGGCAAAGTAACTACTACTTCCCCGTTTTGCGAAGAAATGGCAAAGTAACTACTACTTCCCCGTTTTCCGTTGAAAGGAATGGTTAGTAACTACGACGCAATAGCTGCTAATGATTTCACACGATCATTAATTGTTCATTATCGACCCAAGAATTAAATGACTCCGGGTACCCCAACCATTTCACGAGAGATTTCTTCCCGCGTTTCTTGATAATCTTTTCGATTCTAAATATTTCTTGGCTTGTCTTCTGCAGCTCCTGTTCGTAAAAACTGCCTTGTATCTCTTCCCCATTGTAATCGGTAATTTTGTAAGTAGGCGGATTTGTATATTGAATCTGAGACACTGTAAAAACCTCCTCCGTCCATCGCGGCGTGTACCCCTTGTCAAAAATATTCTTCTTCTTAGTTATTCGGACTCTATCACCTATTGAAAACTTTGGTGCAATAGGCCCCGAAATCTCTTTACCGTATAAATTCATAAATACAGCCTTTTCATTCACTTTCTAGCCTTGGCGGGCGTCATCTTAATGGAAGAATGTCTTGTTTCATTATAATTACTAACCATTCCATCTAATATATCGATATATTTTCTCGTTGAATTGGCCGTAAAATACTTGAACATTTTATCTTTCATAGTCCTGTTCCACCTCTCAACGACGCAACTTTTTTCCTCATTTTCAGTAGAGTATAATTCAACCAAATTCTTGACGTCTTTGTTGTAAAATTCTTTTCCTTTGTCCACCCATAATTTCATAGGCTTCCTCCCGCCCTCGAGTATCTTCATGAAGCCGCCGGCTGTAGATTTTCCACTCTTATCATTTAATGGTACAATCCACCCGTATTTAGAAAACACATCTATTACGGTCAGCAGGTATTTCACACCGTCGTTATCTTTGGCAAACGACTGCATGTCCACCAAATCGGCCGCCCATATCTCATCTATCCCATTAACAAACACCTTTCTCTTCCTAAAATGTTTAATCACCGGTCTATGCAGTTCATTCGCCAACGCATCCGTCCACTTTAGCGTTTTTTCTTCCTCCCCACTACTTTGCCGTTTTTTGAAGGTAAACCCAAACCTAGGCTCGTTTTAGCAGACAAGATGGGTTTAACGATTGCCCTCTCAATACGTTCCCGCAAGCTAGGATTTGGGATGTTATTCAGATCACTAATCATGGCTCTATCCGCAATATTTCTAGAAGCTGTATCACTATGTTGGTCGTAAGCCAGGTCGTGGTGATAAGCCGCCTGATCTACTCGATTAATAGGCCTGCTCCAATCTTTGGGAGTCCTGTCTGGATTCAGTCTCATGTCTAGCCTAGTACCTGGACCGAGAAACTGATGGCCTGGTAAATGCATCTCGCCGGGAAACTTGGCCCAAGGAATTTTAATGTTACTAGTAGCTGCGTTCAACGAATTAACTAGATCTCCACCTTGCACAGCAGCTGACGCCTTCACGAAGTGAGTTTTAGTTTTCCCACATACAACGCAAACACCTCTGAGCATCGATCTCCCATTATTCGCTACGGTGTTCTGTACATCTCTCGTTTCGGTCTGTTTTTTACACTTTACGCAATACATCTCACTTTTTTAATACTATATTATAAAAATGGATATCAAAGATCTGAGTTGGGACACTGCGCTTTCGAAAAGATTTAATAATCCTTTGCTGCCCAAAAGTATACGGGGGTTGATAATAGGGAAATCGGCGTGCGGCAAAACAACACTCCTTCTGAATCTACTACTTAGGTCGGACTGGTTGGACTATAATAACCTCCAGGTATTTGGTACTTTTTTGTTTCAACCGGAATATCGTATTATTAAAAAGGCATTCGAAGAAAAACTGCCAAAAGAAGCAATCGTTAGAATATTCGAACTTCAGGAGGAAATCGCCGGACTAAACGCATCACCAGACCTTGTTATGGAAGATATGGCCAAACACTCAGAAGTCGAATCCGATATCAATGCCAAGTTTTTTGAAAACGCCGAGGACGTACCAGACCCGAGAGACTTGAGTGCCGAAAAGAAGAATCTGATGATTTTCGATGATTTACAATTGGAAAAACAAAACAAATGCGAAACATATTATATCCGCGGCAGGCACAGCAACGTTGATTGCTTCTACCTCGCCCAGAATTATTTCAAACTGCCGCGCCAAACGATCAGAGAGAATGCAAACTTTATTTGCCTGTTCAAGCAAGACCTGAAAAATCTTAATCATATCTACAATGATCATGTTAGTACGGACATGCAAAAGGATGAGTTTAGAAAACTATGCAAAACGGTGTGGAGGCAACCTCACGGATTCGTTGTTATCGATCTAACTAGCGAAAAGGACAATGGCAAATACCGCTGCGGTTTCGACAAATTTTATATAATCGAGAATCCGCTGTAGTAAAAATTATTGAATAATCAAAATGGAAACATCGCTTCTCAAAAAGATTGCCGATAATACGGAAAAGACGGCCCGTAACACGGAACCAAAAACGTCGTTTTACATTTTGATAAGCGAAAAGAGCACACGAATCATAACGAGGTTTAATCCGCTACTTCAGCTGGATAAAAATAAAAATTACGAAATGGCTCTTGTTGATCTCGAGACGTACTATTCTTTTCCCAATATCGACGCGACAAACAACAACTTTAGGTATTCGCCAAATGCTAGCACAGACTGGGTTACCATACAAGTTCCGGAAGGGTGCTATGAAATTACGGATATCAACGAATACATACAGAGAGCCATGAAGGAGAATGGACACTACGACGGGGCAAATGGTGGTTACTGCGTCACGATAGAGCCAAACACGAATACCCTGAAGTCTGTGGTAAATATTGCAGAGGATTATAAGGTTGATTTTATGCCAGAGAATTCGATCGGAAGGGTTCTAGGTTTTGACAGATCTATCTATACGGATGGATATAACGAATCGGAGGACTTGGTAAATATACTGAGTATTAGCAGCCTAAGAGTGACCAGCGATATTATCGGGTCTTCGTATTCTAACGGAACGACGGAAAACATAATATATTCTTTTTTCCCCAACACGGGCCCAGGGTACAAAATTATCGAAGAGCCGCATAATTTTATATATCTCCCCATTACGCTATCTACAATTTCAACGATGACAACGATGCTTACGGATCAAAATGGGAAACAGGTAAATCTTAGAGGCAAAGAATTAACGATTCGTTTTCACATCAGAGAAGTTTGATAGTTTTTTTGTAATATATAAAATGAGTCGTTACACGGGCGTAAACGTTAATATTTCGGACGCACAACGAGACAAAATTAAAAGATGTGTTCAGGCGGGAACTGGCGTGAGTATCAAACTAGCGTACAACGATTTGAATGGAGTACACGTGTTGGCTCTCACGCAGGCACAGGCCAATAAATTAGACAAAGCGCGCCAAAAAGAAACCGGCGTAACCATCAAAATGAGTAAAACGCAATTGGAACACAATAGAAAAGTCGAAGGAGGATTCATAGGCGCCATACTTCCGTTTCTAGCAACAGCGGCTAAATTCCTTCTGCCTAGTTTTGCTACGGGGGCTATGGCAGGCTTAGGTTCTGCCGCTACTACTAAGATTGTTGATAAAATCAGCGGATTGGGTGTAATGTACGTGAAGAAAGGTGATATGGCGTGTAAGATAAGATCGGCCGGATCTGGCCTTTACCTGTCCCCCTGGCAAAAAGGTAGCGCAATAAGGGCATCCGGGTTGTACATGAAAACAGGGTCGGGTTATGTGCATGGTGAAGGACTTTTGCTGGGCCCAAATTCTCCGTTTGCAAACATTCCAATTCTCGGCATGATATTGTAAAAATAAAACGATTATAAAATGTCGGGAAACGGAAGGCCATTACACAAATTAGGAACTAAACCGCCCAGGCGGGAAGAGCCAACCAGGCAGCCCATTTCAGTCCATTGGAAGGTGTTGAGCTACGTTACTCGCCAACCAAGACGACTACTAGATGGTATAAGATGGGAGATTTTTGCGCAAAATGTTATAACGATACAACCAAAGGCGACAAATACGCTAAGGCTTGGTCTCGGTGTAGAAATGACTGCGGGAGTTTGCCTCATTTCCCTCAGACAGAGCATCAAAGAACAAAAGTGCAGCCTTCAAGGTGGAGTGGTTTCAGACGCTGTGGTTGATGATATCATAGTTTCGGTTTACAACAACTCTGATTCGGTAGTAACATAAAACGGAGGAGATTCGCTTTGTATTCTAAATTATCTGTTATAAAAATTATATCGCGTAATAAAAACGAATGGAATACGAAGGCATCAAACTCTATCCAAACCTAACAAATATTACACCATCCGCACCAGGGGGTGAAATACAAATCGTCGCGGGGTCGGCGCAATCGTATCGTCTTCAAAAGATTGGTAAAATTAAAAAGGAAATCGAACAAGAACGCGACAAAAGAGCAGCATTGAGTAAAAAGTATCACAGAAGTGTAAGCGTAATCGGCATAGTAGACAACTTCCTCATGGGAGCCACGATGGGACTCGGAATTGCAGGAATCGGAGTATTATCCACCATAGCTGCAGCCCCAATCGCAATTGCTATGGAAGGAACGGCAATAGGTGCGGCGGTGCTAAGTATAATCGGCGGTCGATTCAGTAAAAAGTTTGCGATGAAGGCTGAGAAGCATGAAAAGATCAAAACGCTAGCCGACGCGAAGCTCAACACGATCAGCGATCATATTTCAAAAGCTCTCATGGATGATAACATTTCAGACGAGGAATATTCATTGATTCTGAGCGAGATTGAAAAATTCAATGCTATGAAAGAAGAAATTAAAACTAAGTCGAAAGTTACGATAGACGCGATGGACGAGGAAGCGAAACAATCGCTCATCAATCGAGGAAGAGAAGAAGTCAGGCAGTCCTTTCAAAGTATGTTTGAGAAAAATACCGAATCTGTTAGAATGACGACTAACATGAACGTGTATTGAAATCATGTAGACCTATGTCGCTATGTCTGAAAATACGTCTAACTTATGTTTTGAAACATGTCCGAAAATATGTCTGAAAACATTATAATTTTTCCTAAAAAATGTCGTTTCTAAAAATCAGCGATCCCGCGAAAAGAGATTTTATAGTCGCAGAGTTTCTGAAAACAAAGAAGAATATCCAACAAACTTTTTATCGGAGAGACTAGGAGATTCAGGACTGCAGCAAGAATTAACAAAGTTGTACAAGCCTATCGTTGATTCGCAATCCGCAATTTCCAAAGATCAAAATGTCTTACTATCCGCAATCAAAGAAAACTCGGTTGCTACTTCAAACGCGCTGCAAGCTCTTCCCGCTTCGTTAAAAGAACTTCAATTTCCACAGTATCCTTCGATAGAAGCGAGTAGCGGCGATCCAATCGAGGATATTAGAACTTTGAAATTTGGGGGTTTGGCTGCCATGTACCTCAGCAAATACATCTCCAATAAAAAAATCGTGGACACAACGTTCGGAATAAGACCTGAAAATGAGAAATTCTACATCGGCGACACTCAGATTTCGATTCAAGAAGACGATGTGACGGTCGGAAATAAGACTTATAACGGAACACCGGGGCTTTGGGAGTTGTTGACGATGAAACAGCCCAACAAGACGATATATGATAATAACGATATAGATGATTACGCCGAGATTTTACACGCGACGAATGCTATAGCGCAGCCGAAAAATCCTAACAAACCAAAAGCATCTTCGGGTGCAAAATATAGAAAAATTATCAAACCGATATGGGAATCGAGGGCTCCCGGTACAGTAGGTAAAGGCGTCGGTGTAATCGTCATATCCGAAGATCCAAATGTATTAGCGAAACAGCTAGAACTAAGATTTCATAGCTTCAAAGCGGTCAACACTGGAGTAAGGAACGAGATCGTGGCGATATGCGACGAGTTACTAAGGCAAGGAGCGGTGACTAAAGATGATTACAAAAATTTAATGTCGACTTTATAAAATGTTGATCGTTAATAGAAGGAAATATAGGAAACAATACGTTGTCGGCGGATCCGGAATATTCGACACAATCTCGGGATTTTTCAAACGACTAGTTTCATCGAACGCCGCCAAACAGTTAGCATCCAGAGCCCTCAGTGCGAGTAAAGACGTGGCGAAAGAAATTGGAAAAAAGGCGATCGATGTTGGGAAATCAGCCGCGACTGACGCCGGTAAACGATTAGTAGACAAAGTAGCGACTAAACTGTTTACTCCTCCGAAGAAACCAGAAATTACGCCGGAATCTAGGGCCATTTTGGATCGACTAAGTAGCGTCGGGGTGGAACCGAATATCAATAATCTGATGATGGGGAATGGTTTGAAAAATGCCGTATCGATCCAAGATTTAGTGCACTCGCTAAACGGCGCAGGAATGAAGGTCGCGTAAAAAAAATATTATATCGCATAATAAAAATGCAATCTAATATTCTAAATTTTACCGAACAATCACCGATCGACGAAGGCATCGAGCGTTACGAATGGCACGAGTATGAACCGATATCGGGGGCGAATCTAAACACCGCCGGGGAGATTAGAATAAACATCGAACTTCAAGATCTATACACCCACCCAGCAGAATCATACCTACTATTCGAGGGTAGATTGACGAAGGCGGACAACACCTTTTACGCTAATGCCGATGAGGTGGCCCTTACGAACAATGGGCTCATGCATCTCTTCAGTCAAATTTCATATTCCCTATCGAACCAAGAAATTGAATCGTTATTTCACCCAGGGCAGGCAACGACGATGCTCGGATTACTAAAATACCCGAATGATTTTCAACTGGCACAAGGGTAGAATCAGCTGTGGTACAAGGACAGTGCAGCGACGGCTGTTCTCGCGAATAATTTAGGCTTCGCCGTTAGACAGTCGTATCTTATTCAGAAACCTGGCGATAAGGGCACGTTTAGTTTTATCGTACCATTGAAACATATTTTCGGGTTTTGCGATGATTATGACAAGGTTAATTACGGTATGAAACAAACGCTAACTCTTGTTCGTAAAGCCGACGACGACGCAATTTTTCGACTCGCTGCCGCAGGTGCGGGAAAAGTCAGAGTTGATAAAATCTCGTGGTTCATGCCCCACGTTTTGCCGGCCGATATGGAGAAGATGCAATTGTACAAAACTATTGAATCGAGGGCATCGCTGCCAGTTGCGTACAGAGCTCGTCAATGCGATACTATAACCGTCCCACGGTCGACTACTTTTAGCTGGAGACTTAGCGTCAAGACATCGCCCGAGAAACCTAGGTACATCTTAGTAGGATTTCAAACCGATAAGGGCGGTGATCAAGAACATAATCCATCGATTTTCAATCATTGCAATCTGAAGAATATGTTTGTGATGATGAACAATGAACGATACCCGGCCGTCGATTATAACCTATCATTCCCGAATCAGCAATTTTCGCGAGCGTACCGAGAAGCGTCCACGTTTAGTGAAAAATTCTACGGGATGGATGAACTGATAACGCAAAGCAATATCACACCAGCAGACTTCAAAGATCTGTTCCCGATAATGGTGTTTGATGTGAGCAAGCAATCCGAGCGTCTGAAGTCATCGGTAGTCGATATTCAGATCAAAGCTACTTTTAATGCTGCGGTGCCGGCTGATACGGAAGCGTACGCAATGGTAATTTCTGACAAGTTACTCAACTTTCAATCGGATGGCCAGAAAATGAGCGTGGTATATTAAAAAATATCTTGTACTATAAAAATGAAACTGATAGAATTGAAAACGTTGTTGAAAGAGCACGGGATTAAAACTCATCTCAACAAGTCCGCAATCATCGTTCTATTGTTCGAGAAGGGCATACTTTCACACGATATGGTAGAAAAAGAGAAACAACGGCGAGAAACGAAGGCACCATGCACGGATGAGAAATATACTAGATTGAAATATATCAGAAACCAGCCGAGACGAGTAGATATATTAGACCGTGAAACGGGTGAAGTAAGCTCGTATGCATCGCTTTACAAGGCGGGTAAAGCACACGGGCAAGAAGCACGAACAATTTTAGCGTTCGATGGCCGAGTATGGAGAAACAGATACGAAATTAAAGTCCATGAGAGAAAGGAGGATGGCGATTTTGTGACGGATTTGGTAGAGGCGTAAATTCAAAACTAAATGTGGTTTCGAATTTTCAAGGTCGTAGGTATGCCGCAGAAAAAAATCTCGAACTAATATGTTAGTAGCATTGTTTGAAACAACTTTAATCTCGAGGTAATCCGTATTAGCCAAGTAAACTATGCAGCTACCCGTTGCATTATTATACGATCCTGCTGTGCCTCCACCACCGGCAATCTGCGCGTACTGCGTTCCAGTTTTGTACAGACTAACATTGCCGTAATTTGTAGTACTATTGTCTCGAAATTCCACAAACACCGAAACGATATAATATCCGGCTTTCCGAGGAAAGAAACGATTAGAATTAGAATTAGAATTATTAGAATTAGAATTAGAATTGACGAGGCAACCATCTTCATCGAATCTTATTCTCCCAAACGATACTTGCGTGTGAACGCCGGCATTAATAGCTTGAGTATTGGTGGCGTAAGCACTAGACACCGGGCCAAATGCGTGAGTACTATTATTCACCGAGCCAGATGCGGCCGTATCTACGTACTTTTTCGTAGCGACGTCACTATCTTCGACGGGTTCAGCTAGATTGGTGATTCGATTTCTTTGCATATCGATGTTCCGTTGCATACTTATTCTCATGGGGGAGCCTTGGTCGGCTTTCTGGATAATGATAACAGTTTCACCCTCTACCCCAATACGTAACCCATTCGCTGCTTGTAATGAAACAAGGCCGATGATGTTGTCATTGTTAAAAGAAATCCTATTTTCAACATTGCCGAGAAGCAAATGAAATCGCTGGTCTTGATGAAGATCGTTGCATCCCAAGTTCCTTTCCACACTCGGGTCGGAAGAAGACGAAAGTAACAAATCGCCACTCACGGTATCGCCACTCTTTGAAAGTTTATTGGCATCGACGTAATTTTTTGTAGCCGCGTCTTGAAGATCGGTAGTATCCGCTACATTAATCAACTTTTTTGAGCCCAAATTGATATTTCCCGTCGCTGCGTTCACCCCATCTCGTCTTATAAAAGTATTATTCACTTGAGTTGATGTCACACCGCCCGATATTACTCGTTGCGTTGATGACCCACCATCCATTCGTCCAAATATATCGACAGGCATTTTATTACGCGATAATATTAATACAAATTATTAATGACTTCTTGAAATTTACAACCATCAGACATAGTCTTTTTTAGGACGTACAAACATAGATGGCCGCAAAACACTTCGTTGTCGGGTTGAATGCGTTCACTATTGTAGTAGACGGGACTCTGCAAATATTTTATCAGTTCAGTAGGGGGAGGTAGGCCATAGCTGTCGAAATATATTTTATCCTTGCCGTTCTTTAAAAAAGCGCACCAGTGTGTGCCAGATCCCTTCGAGTCATCTAGATTCAGTATCCCACACTCGTTCCGGTTAGGTTTCTTCGGGAGCTCGTCTCGTAAGAAGATGCCCCTGAAGTTTGGAATATTTAGTTTCTTTGCGGCATCGATCAACTGTATGTTTGACAAAGGAGTATTTGGTAGAACTATGCCTTCAACATTTATGTTTTTGTATGTCTCAAAACTCATTTTACATTTCTAAATGTTTCAAAAAATCATTCGCTTTTTCGTTCTGCAATTCATATCGTTGACGATTTGTTTGTTTTGGACGAAAACAAATATTCCGCCAACTCAAAGCTTTATGAAATTCTTCTTTGTCTAGCAAGTTGAATGATGATAGTGGTAAAACAAGGTCGAATTGCCAAACCGAGTCATAATTTTCCTCAGTCAAACCTTCTTCAAATTGATATTCAGCCCACTTTGTAAATAGTTCAAAGTCACTACCGATAACTTGCGGTGACGGCAATTTAGCTAGTTCAATCTCGACGCCATTATCTGTGTCTACGCTTTCTTCCACCCCACAGTCACCACTGATAACTTGTGGTGGCTCGTCCCTAGCTTGTTCAATCTTGGCATCATTATCTTCTACGCTTTCTTCCACTTCTACGCTTTCTTCCACTCTGCATTCAGAGCCGGCATCCGTTGTATTAGTATCGACAAATTCTTCGGCCTGTTTATTTTTCAACGAGTAGTGACCGTATGCCAAAGTATGGATCCCATCGCTCATTATCACTCTTTTGTCATCGTCGGCGGATAGTGCGACTTTGTTTACTTCTTCGGTGTAGATATTGTGATGATACGATCTGATGACGTTCATTTTTCTCCTCTGGTCTCTTTTCGTAAACACACAGTCCCTGTAATCTTCGTGGGTTATCGTTTTCTTGACTACATTCTTCTTTACACCCTTACATTTCTTGTGGTCTACACCCGCCATCTTGTAACTGTACAACTTGGATCGCAAACCAACAAATTCTTCGATCTGTTTACCCGCGGCTTCATCCTTGAACATACCGATAACTTTCTTATTCACGCCCGTTTCGATGCATGATGGATGGTCTTTTGGATACTCGCTCGTGTCGAACGTACTCCGAACATCAGGGGCGATATCGGTGTAGAAATCTTCGGTTTTAATTTCGTAAGCTAACGAGTCCGTAATAATAATAATAATAATAATAATAATAATAATAATAATAATAATGACAATTTACATGGCGCCGTAACGCGGCCATACCGCTACAAGGTGAATAATAGCTTAGCCCTATCGCCGTACTTGGCCTTGATGTAATTATAATGAAAATCATACATCAAAGTTTTGCTTGAGTCTAGGATGCACATTCCTAGATATATCGGCTTGTTATACATCAGCTTGGTCTTCTTCATGTGAACGGCTATTAGATTTTCATCGAAGATAGTTCGTCTGTCGTAATTAGTTTTCATGACGAGCCTAATAGCTTCCTTCTCGTCGCTCACTAATCGTATGTCTACACGATTCTCGATAGCTTCCATTGTTTTACCGAAGACGCTATTATTCATCAGTTTGAAAAAGTCCTTCTCAAAATCGTTAGTAGCTTTCGTTCGCAAATCCGTATTCAGATCGATATACTTTTTCAGCCAAGCGCTTTCTTCGAATATTAACCCGCGATGAATTTTAACGATTTTCAAACCCAGACTTTCGTACAACTTCAAATTACCGTAATGAACAACGTACTTCTTTTTATCGTTCAAATTTGGGATTAGTTTCAACACGACTGATTCCGGTGGTTTTACACTCTCGGGGGCCAGAGGATAATCGTTATGCAGATCATGCAATTCTTCGGGATATTCCAAGTCGACTTCTAGTATACATCCCACCCCATCCCGCTCGGTAATGCTTTTCCAATCGGTTAATTCGTTATCACTCATCCATTTGAATCCGTGAGTTGGTAGCGGTTTGCACATTGCCCATCCGTACAAATTATTTGCGTCCAAGTAAGGTATGAACGACGAAGGCTGGGCGGGATCAAATGCTTCTCCCATGTACTTGTTGTTCGCTTTCGCGTATCGATTCGAAATCGTGCTGACTCCTCCTCTTATTCCTTGCTTGATCAACAGTAATATATCGTAGTCGCTCAATAATTCCAACTTTACATCAGTCAACTTGAGCGCCGCGTCCCAGGCCAGACCGGGTGAAGTGTAATACCAAGCAGGATCAAGATTATAATGTTTACGGCACACGCTCCTAAAGTTTTCAAAGACATCGGCTAGCAATAGAACATCCGAAATATTATACAAGTTGTGATAATCTCGTAGCGTTTTACACCCAAATTCGCTCCATACCGTTTTCGCGTGTTCGTAATCTTCGTCGCAGATTCCGGAATCGATTAGTTTGGAAAAGAAGTTTTGCTTCGGGGGTAATTCGGTTTCATTTAATCTTTCAACGCCGTCGACGTAATCGTATGGGTAAACGCCTTTTCGGAGCAAGAGATCAAGCTTATTGTCGGAATAGTACTTGCTTATAATTTTGCATTGGTCTTTTCTTAGGTTCTTCGATAACGCGTCGAGACTCGCGGGCATGAATCTAAAACTGTCGATGAAGCGTAATTCGCGCTTGACGATTTTCTCTTTCCCCTCTTTGTCTAGAAACTTGTCGACTACAACTTCTCTGCTAAATGAGATGTACTTTTCTTCATTGCAGGGAATACACTTAATCTTTTCACCATTACCTCCTCGCAATTTCTTCACGAATAGATGGGCATCGTATCCGGTTAGATTATGGAATACTACAGGGAAAAACTTGGGGAGCCTATATTCTAGGTTACAAATCATGTGAGCGGCACCTCTGAATTTGCCAGTCAGATGACAATGATCTCTGACCCGGATATTGTCTGGATTTTCTGGATCATATAGCGCTTTCCCGCAGATATGACAGTTGACGGCTTCATCGTAACATTTCTTCTCAGTTTTACCGAATATCATCGTCTTTGGGAACTTGAACTGATTATATATTCGTTTTATATTTTCTACAAGAGAATCTACGAATTTCTGAGCTACATCGTCGTCTTCGTTTTCAGCCGTATACGCCACCGGTTCTTGAGAATAAACACTGTCGTCGAAACATTTTACGTAGTAGCAAAACGAGCTGGGAGTATGTTTCTGATATTTATTAGTGTAAGACGTGCTAGGATCGGGTTGACAAGTATCGATCGGTTTGATGAAGGACTCGAAATCCGCGTAGATGACAAAAGGCACTTCCATCGATTTAAAATGATGTTTGAAAAATAGCTTAGTTCCTGGTGCAGGTAATTCTATTCGTTGGGCGCCCTGCAGCGAACAGTACTCGCTGTGTTTATTAAGCGATTCGATCGTCCTGTAGCCGATTAAACATCTTCTGCAATAGTGCATCGACCTGTGGTTTGTTTCGGTTCGAAGCGCTAACAACTTATTAAAGTTCTTGATCCAACAATAATGCTTCTTTTCGTCTTCGGAAATAAGCAGTAGATCGACGCGAGTATCGCTTTCATGTTTCGATATATATAATGGGTATACTGTTCCCTCACCCCCGTAGACTGCCTCCTCATACCCGAATACACTAACGCTAATGTTATTACGACGCTCAAACTTTTGTATAATATTAGCATTGGCAGCAGCCGGGAATTCAATACCACTCCAATCGAGTTTCTCAGATTGTTCTATCAGATCTCTAGTGATTCTTTCGGGGTGCTCATCAGTTGGGTTCAACGCTCTAGTAATACACCATTTGAAACATTCATCGTCCTCGTTTTTCATATTAATAATGGCCTTTTTATTGGCTAGATACTCAGGGAGTGGAATATATGAACTGCCTTTCAATGGCTTGTATACCACTGTATCGATATCCAACTTCACAACAGCGCTGAATCGCTAATTGCTACCCCGCATCTGAAAACTCGCCATGCTCTCCTTAATTTTTTCCACTGCGTTAGCATATATTTCCTTCACATCGGTTGCTTCTAAAATAATATCAGTCTTTGATTTTAAATTAGGTTCGGCCGTTGCTATTTCGCCGGATTTCATGTCTACTTTCTCCATTACGCACATGAGATTGAGTAGAACCTTTACCCCTCGATTTTTCGCTAGCAGCCTAGCTACGTGCGGTCTTACAGCCTTGAGAAAAGATGCAACATCGATCATGTTGTTGCCGTCGATCGTGTATCTTTTTGTAAACCCTTTGATGGCCGTCGCAGTCTCTCGAAGTTTGAACCTATGAACGGGTGGTTTTATTCGAGGAGGTAGCCGACTAATCTCACTACTCAGCCAATCTGAGAAAGATTGATTTTTCCCCACAAATTTCCAAATAGTAGACACGAATGCTGTAAGTTCCGGTTTTCGTAGTCTCGAATATCCTCGTGTGCCTCTCCGCCTTGCAATTTCTCGATATTCTTGAAGAGTGCCGGGTATGCGCGCTGGAGCCTTGATGTCTACGTGTCGAGCGCCGCGCCGATCTCCTTCCAATATGACTTCGATAAGTTCCGGTTTTCGTAGTCTCGAGTATCCTATTTGTCCTCTCTGTCTAGGAATTTGTCGCAATTCTTTCAGATTATACGTTGTGTAGTCCATTTTGTATACAACAAGTTATCTTTATAATGATACAAGATAATTTTTTCAAATTGAACGAGATAGATTTTTCAATGAATTGCCAGTGAAAAATTATTCATTCACCTGAAATAAACGACATTTTCGCTCTTCAGTTCTTTCTACCAATATACCGTCCTCCACTCTTAGTTGGACCGATGGTTTGCCGGTTCCAATGAATACACTGCATATACATACATCTAGTATGACGCGACACGGGGTGGAATTTAGCGATGAGGCGCGTACTGGCTGATTGTTTCTATCATAAAATTCAGCTGTTATTTCGGCTGTTTGATAAGCAGTTTTCAATTTCGGGTACATCTTAGGCGGCTCATCTTCCTTTCGATAAAAAATAGACATTTCTTCGACCAAATGTTTCTTACTCAAACCCTCTGCAAGCATATAATCTTGAATGCATTTTAAAATACTTTCAAACATATCGATAGTCTTCGATTCTTCCTCAGTCGGCTCCGAATACCTATCGTGCATCATTACTGGCATGCTATACCCAATAACAGGACCGTCGGTTTTACCAAAGCCATAATTGGGCGTTATACCCCAACTTCTTAATGCCGGAGTTTGAATATGAAAATCGCCCAAAATACCGTTGCCGTATCTATAGTTATATTTAATTTGAATTCTTTGACCAAATTTCGCCTTCACGACTTTGAAGATCAGTTGATCTAGATTGAAATTTTCATGTGTGACAATCATGTTCATTTTATAGTAAGAAAATATTTTTTTTCTTTTTCAAGACTTTTTTTCAGAATTCATCAGCCTCCACGTATAGGTTCCATCGTAGCTACAAAGGGGACTGGGAGGCGATGATCCCCTCAATGATGCTTTTGTATTTGGGCATGGGGACTCAGGTTGAATTGGGGTTGGGGTCTTGTCTTTGGTTGGATTGGGATTGAGGCCCCTTTCTTTGGTCATATCGAGAATTTTTATCCGTAGCTCTGGTCAATTGTCCCGGATTTGAGGCAAATTGGGGTCAAGGTCGGAAATGAAGGCAAATTGGGTCAAAGGTCGGAAATTTGACCTATGTGCTGGTCAAATGTCCGAGAGGCCGCAAAAGGGTACTACTGCCATGCCATGAAAATGGTGTCTAGTGGAGATTTTTCGAAATTACAGGCAATGATAGAGCTTGGAATTTCAAGCTACATGTATTGACCTACGCCATTGGAATCCTGGCTTTGTGCATGCCTACATGCCTATTGACGTTTCAATAAAGCGTCGGGACATGCCTGTGACTTGGAGATCTGCTAGACCAGTGCAGGATGAAGTGAAGAAGGCAGCCAACGTTAGGTTGTAATCGGCCAATAATACAGAACGATCAGACTAGCAAAAAGTGAAGAAACTTCAACAGGATATTCATTCATTAGAATCATTTGTATAGCGCCTCTTCAAGGAGGCTACTCCCAACCTCAGCGCGGAAAAATAAAGCTGTCTTAAGATGAGAGAGGAAAGCCTGAGAATGACTTAGAAAAGGGAGCAGAGTGTCAGAGGAAGGCCATTCCAGGTTGATGCATATAGAGGAAGTAGGCCACGAGCAAAGGGGGACCGAGAACAGACTTTTCAATTGAACGATGGAGCGGAAGTGGCTAGCACTAAGAGTAGGGTCAAAGAGCTCACAAAGGTAGGAAGGAGCAAAGCCTAGCAGGCAGTGCCAGACGAGGGTAGAGATCCTATTCTCTTTCTGCTGCTTGACAGAAAACTATAGTTGAGAACGTCAAGCATAAAGCTGGAGATAATGGCTGAATTTGTGTATGGGGCCAATATGGCGGGCTGCAGAGAGCAGGACGCGATCAAGGCAACTCAGACAGGCACTCTTCCGTGCTCAACCAGCGTGCTGCCTTAGGCAAGCATAGAAAGAGCAACAGTAGTCAAGTCTGGTATTAATTAAAGATTGGACACGGGTAGCAGCAACTGTACAGTAGGAGTAAGCGAGCGAGCAAAAGTGCGTAGTTGACGCAGTTGATAATAACGGACATGGCTGAGTGGAGCAAAAGTGAGCTCTTGGTCCAGAGTGACACCAGAGTCACGGACTTTGGTTGAGAAGACATAACCAGGAAAGGCAGCACCAATAGCCCATATTATACAGTAGCAACTTTAAAACAGGACACGAAAGGGAAAAGGTTCCAAAAGCTTATGATGAAAAGAAAACTTGGAACACCACCAGAATTCAAAGAATCAATGCAAAGCTCAAATCGCCCAGAAAAACCAGAGCTCCGTGCTCAACCAGCGTTGGTCCAGAGTGACACTTAGGGAACCTTCGAGCACTAACAACTGAGAAGTCAAAACACAAGATAGTACAATCAATATTAAGGTAGCACCTGCCTTTGAAAAGTCATATAAGAGTATCAACTGTCCATATTTTTCTTTGACGAAATTGAGATAAGTGATGAGAGAGAAAGAGAGAAACTGTTCCTGTCTGGTCCTTCCAGAAAATGTAAACATGATAGGCTACACATGGGGCTTAGCCCATCTTCACCTATATGAGGACATTCAGAACAGTGCTGCCACTGACTCCCAGCCTATGCTCAATGATTGCTCATCTGTGAAGAAATTCTGAAAGTGATACCGCTGATACTCAGCATATCCTCACCTGTGAGAAATTCAGGCAAGTAAAGCAGCGTTTAGGAACAAAGTGGCTTCACGTAAAGGCTTGACGTTTAGTTCTCTTGTTCAGAAAAGCCGTCGCCAGGTTCTTCTGCTGCATGAAGTCAAATGCGTGCAAAGTAAGTCTATAGAGGAAAACGTGCATAAGATGGAGCAAAGAGGAGCCTACCTTCTGCGATGGCAAGTACCTGAAAATGGAATGACAATGGAAGCCGAGAAATAAAAAATGCTTTTAAAACACAGAGAATTAAAAGTCACAATAGACTTATTTCTTGTGTGCTTTTGTTTTTGTTGTTTACTGATTAAGACTTTTGTTTAAATGTCAGAAAATATTCAATATTGTTGTGATTATTGTGATTCAAGCTTAATACAGAGTGCCAATTCTGCATATTGCTTAGCAAAATCGATACTTGAGGGATTTCAGGGAAGGTATCTTCTCATCACACCATGCATTGTTGTGTGCAATAGTCTGATTTAATATGTAATGTTGTGTGCAATAGTCTGATTTAATATGTAAAGCATAAATCCCTGCTTATTGTTGTAAAGCAAAATTGTTAAAAACGTAGCCTATGTTACTGTCTCTGGGGGGTACGAAGGGCATGCCAGTCTTGCCCTCAACAAGGGGTAAAAGCGGCATGATATTCATGCCCCACATGGTGGGGCAAGAGTGGCCTTTTGGGTGCCTCCACCCCAAGCCAGATTTTGATAAAGAAATCGTATCCAGTAGCAATTTAAGCAATTTTATGGATGCACCGATGATCTACCTACACTACAAAACAAGTTTCATCTTGATATGTTTATTTTGCATATCTTATTCCACATTTTGCGACTTTATGCCACTCTTGCCCCCTCCTCCCCTAATGTTATTTTCGTCTGATATCTCTAATGCCGTCTCGGTATTTTCAAGGATTCCGCTAATTCGGATCGCTGTTTAACGGTTTTACTTAATCGAGGTTGTATTATTTGCTTATTGATCAAAATTTAATTGCATAAACAAGGTTTTCAATTAGGCCTATAATCAGATTCTGTAGTACAAAATGTAACAAAGTCCATTATTTTTCACTTTCTTTTATTATTTTGCAATTTTTTTTAATAAAACGACGTTTCCCGGTTTTTTAAAATTCAGTTTCCATCGTTTTTTACATCTATGATAGACTATAATTATGCACTTGTGGGGACATATTTGAATAAAACTTAAAAGAAATAGCATATTTGTTATACCGGAACTTTAATGTTACTTAGTGTTTACTAATAAAGTTGTGTTATTGGCTGATTATAATTAAATTGAGTAGGCCAAAACAAGGTTTTTAATTTTCAAACTCGGTAGGCCTACCAGAGTCGGTTTATTTTTTCCAATTTTCTCTCTCGTGCTTTCGTTTTTCTTCTTCAAACATAAAACCAAAGAAAATCATAACGCACAGCGAATAAATAAGGAAGTCTATATAAAAAAGAAAATTAGAATGAGAAACGTGACGATAAATAAAAACTGGAAAACGAGATTTTCCTAAAACAAAACCCAAAAATCGAAAATTATGCTTTTTAATAACTAGGCCCACGAGAAGCTGCATCTACCCTTTCCACTCTGCATTCAATTGCATTGGTCTATGGGTGGTCTATATATTGGTCATCAGATGCTTCTGATATATTACACCTGCACGATCTGCCGTTGTCAATTAGGCTTAGGCCTATATCTTGAAGCTCCACTCGCTGGCGCTTCCCAACACAGATGTTCGTTAACGTTGGTTATGTATTATAGTTTGGAATTCTCCTAGCCAGAAATGGCACAGTTATTAGTATTCTATTTTCACTTG
Source organism: Lumbricus terrestris (assembly GCA_949752735.1). Classification (NCBI taxonomy): domain Eukaryota; kingdom Metazoa; phylum Annelida; class Clitellata; order Crassiclitellata; family Lumbricidae; genus Lumbricus; species Lumbricus terrestris. The sequence continues at coordinate 64,626,237 of OX457037.1, read as the reverse complement.
CCTTATCTCTTTCAGATAGGCTAGCTAGTCTTTCTGGCATTACGCGTACAATCACAATACAAATTGGATGTCGTAATAAATGTGTGCACAGTTTTAGAGGATAAAATACAATCTATGATGTACAAAGCATGTAGGCTACGCAAGTAAGTATTCACTCTAAATCTCAGTTACAGACCTATTCTGGGTTACAAACGACATTACACAAAAGCATGAAGCCTACATTCAAACACAAGAATTATCAGAATTTAGCATACGAATAAGAATCGTTCTACGCACTAGATCGTCAGTCTCCAGGAGAACTTTGCCGTGTGACCTTGGTTAAAGGGGGCGCGTCGACTGCTTTATTGGGCCAAACACTATGGGGTGTTAAACACTAGAATGTTGCCATTGCAAGTAGGCCTATGCTACGGCTATTAGACCGCTAAACAAGCGAGTCGAGTCGTAGCAATATATAGGCCCAGGCTTATTAAAAAGCACTGCTGACTAACTGAGTCATACTAGACCACTGACATAAAGTGAAACGACGACTACTCACAGAAAGATTGTGAACTGACAACAAAGTTTTCTCTGTAACCGATCAATCCTGCTCGATTAGGCGTAGGCTATTAGGCTATACCAGATACATGTAGGTCTAAATAGGAGCACAATTTTGTGCAAGATTCCAACTAATCGGTTTATTCCCTAACACTTTGTCCAATTTTATTCAACCAATGACTTGCGTGCATAAACTGCATGCTGACTGAGCAGCGTAGCCCAATATTCGCCAGAGCGTGACGTGTGCAGGACTCTTCTTCTAGCCTATTCATAGCCTCATGGGCTGACACGTCCCTGGAAGCATAACCAACCGTGTGTAGCAAGACATCACACCGCGTGCGTGGGTTTGTCAATCATTCCTCTTCCTAAAGCACACCGCCATTTAATTCTTGCCTTATTCATATAGCCTACAAGCCAGTGGAGGAAACACCTTGCAAATTTTTGGTCTATAAGCGCTAACTGATGAATAGACCCCAGGCTATTTGATCTTACAACATCTAAACAACACACCTATTGGGACGGATGATGACATTCTGCTAATCATAAGCAAAATAGTTTCTCGTCCCTATTATTTCTGTCCCAAATTTTAATAGGGCCTATTCTCTTTGTTTCAGAAGTCACTACGCAAATCAAAATAACCCAAGAGCAACAGTAGCCTACGTCTTTGAAATGCTTAGACGTCATATTTTATTATTATCATCGACTCATCGGAATTTTTAAAAATACCTATTTGACTCATACCTTTAATAAACTAGTCATCAATTTTTAATTCCAGACTCCTCAGTAGGGTGGTTGCATCTCCTATAGAAAATTTTCAACTTAAGATGTCATATTTCTCCAACCCGGCATTCCGTGCCACTTGGTTTAAAACCTTTGTAGCCCAAAAATTATCGGAATTCAACATTATTTAGGACTTGCACAATGTCTTTGAAGTTTAGGATTTAACAAATTATTGTCGTAATTTCGAGTAATAGTATTATTGACTTCGCATTTTTGGACCTATGATTTTCTGACACAAATACTTAGTACTTTTACTTATAGACATCTGAAAAGTAAGTTTTGCAATGAACGTGTCATCAGTGATTGCTAATTGTTTATTTTTATTAGCATTTTAGTGGTAATTGACAGGTGAGTTTCTGTGAACGATGAAAAATTCATCCAATGTCACGATCTTTTGTTAGTTCCAATCTAAGTCTTCACTACACACATGCCTAGTCTTACAAACATTAGGCCTATTATATTATGCTGTGTAGTATCTCATACACTAAACATTTATGAAGGCCCTATTATACAACAATATCCTTTAGTGTTCCGGTTGTGAATACTGCTCTTCCTTCATACTGCATCAGCTTGCATGCATGTGCTTTATCTTCACCAAAACATGCTGTGCTGTTCACTGGTCAAATTGTTTCCAACAACAACATACATAATTATTATTACACATTGCACAACATCAAAGGTACAATATTTAAATGTCTGCCGACTACTGTAGAGTTAATACTCGATCAGCAGCGGTGATATGACAAACTAGGGAACGGAGGAGCGCTTCGAAGGTTCGTGGAGACCGGCATGCGAACTTATCAGAGTATCGTTCGATCATCATAAGCGTGAAAAACACGGCCTCGAGGACAGTGTCACTCAGACTACAGTAACTGAACAACTTCTCATTTGGGGCAAAGCCAAGCCTTTGACGAAGGCTCCAGCTCAGGTGGCTGAGCATGTTTGGAGGCTGCAGACTGGCAAGTTTAAATAAGTTAATCAATCGCACATCGGCTTCAAATCGGCATCCAAACCGTAGAAATTTTGAAGAAATTCTAAATGGGTGACGACATCAATTTACTGCTTGAAGATGTTGCTCTTTCAAGTCGAGTAAGCTCTCGGCTACAGCAACGTTTGGAGTTATCGTGTCGATCATGTTGCTGCGAACATTTGTTGGAACATTATTTTGATAACGTTAGTCTCTTTGCGACATGCATCTATGTGGCCGGTACTGGTTTCAAACCCCATCAGAAGCCATTGCTCCTAAAACGATCTAGTACTGCATTGTTCTTTTCTTTGCATCTACAAATTCCAATTCTCCCAACCATACACAAAAAAGACTAGGCCGACATGGTTTAATAACAAAATCAATTCGTTCCACAACTTGAAACTGCTAGATGCATTTATGCAAAACGATCAAAGTGGTCTGATAAATCATGATGACTAAACGAAGAGCAAGACAAGCTGCAGATCCATAAGGGACATCAGTGATCTAGCTGAGCGAGTTGTTGCCCGTATTCAGCACCTCGATGCCTCAATTACAAGGACACAGTGTGGGGCGCTGTGGTGTAGTGGTGGCGTCGTTGCCTTGAAGCCGGAAGGTTCGAGGTTAAAATCCACCTCAAGTCACCGAGTAGGGACCTACATGTATGGGAAAGTCCTTCACTCGCAATTGCTCAGGGCTTCGGCGTGAATCTTCGATACAGTGTCCGTGCTGTAGTCGGGAGCGCCTCTGAGTGGACAGCTTGAAGGGGCGCTATAGAAATGGATGAATTATAAATAAATAAAGGAATGAAGGACCAAATAATTTCTATCACAAGCTGTAGAAGAGCATCACAACACGTTCTCGCCACGAGGAAAGGAGAGTGCCGTAAAACCTTCAAGGTCACATTGACATTGATTAAGTGCCTCGGCATTAATAATAACGATTGCAATTTTAATCACCAAGCAGTGTAATCATTAATAATCTGGCATGCAATAATATAGTTGCAATGTAATGACTTCTGTTCTGAAGACACATGGCTGACTACAGTCATTATGCTTAATGTTCGAGTTTTCGCTTCTTTGATACATGGTAAAACTTTGATGGTGTTGTGCAAGTCCTAAATATTAATATTTTCTCATGCAACTTTTTGTGTGATATATCTGGATGGAGTGGCACCAAATGAAAACTTGGAGAACAGTAGATTCACACCTTCATTTCTAACGACCACCCTACTCCTCAGTCCTGGGTCGCAGCAACCTTTGGTCGGCTACCCGCAGACGTCTGACTGTCCCTGTATGCGTAGGCTACTGCGACTGCAGACTGCAGTCTGCAGTAGCGCGGTTCAGAAGCCTTGCCAATAATAAAAGGCCGACTTGGCACTAATAGGGTCTTCGAGGGCTGCTCCGTTTGTTTCCACAGATTCACAAGAGCTTAATTGAAGTCTGTATTAGACCTACTTTAAGATTGCTTCAATGGATTTGGATGGGAGCACCCTAAATTAGATTTTAATTGGCGTTTTATACATGTCAGATTACAAATGCATAGGTTGCGAGTAATTATAAAATGTATGAGGGTTCAGAACCGAAGAAAGTATTTCTGGGCATCTATAGGCAGAGCTCTCACATAGCCTACCCCATAGACTATCTTAAGGCTATTTGGGGAAAGAATGATTTTATAAACAAATTGGAATAATTAAAAGTGCGGATGAGATCTCTTCTTCAAGTTTTCTGTCCAGAGACATGCTGAAATGCTTAACATCGCCTCTGCTCCCGATGTTTTCAGTTTCCTGTGGTCTTCCGTCATCATCAAATCCAAGAGCATCTTTCTTTGCCTTCCACTCTTTCCTATTCCTTTCATTCTTCCTTCAATGATATATCTCAATAGATTTTTCATCAGAATTTAGTAATAATATTATATTATATTCTAAACTTAAAATTTTCTGCTCTTTCCAATGGTCTCAACGGCTTTTTATGGAAAATTAAACTGAAGGAATGGCACAGATTTAAATAGGAGTCTCCGTACAGTAGCGTGCATTTCGTTGAGAACTGCATGGGTGTAGCCTACGCGAGACATAGCTATTATCGGCGTCAGATTATTCATTAAAGTCACTTGAATCGTCATTTTTCACATCACTCTTGCTCAAGTAGACATTTGTAACATAGGCCTATAGGAATTGACATTCTCGTCCATTTCTATTCAAATTGGAAGCTGTAAGACCATTCTAAACATCGTGCGATTAAGTTTGTTTACTAGATTCCGGCCATGCTATCATAGTAATTTCGTATTCGTCAGATGGCGCTAAGAGGCATGAGATCGGTCAACGACAGTGCTCTCCAAAATTTATTTATTGTTAATTATTAAGGCATTTAAACTATTGTGTGCACAAATGGGTTGAGAAGAGAATTCTGCACATTGCAAAACTAAATCTACTGCCATTAATGCAACGCTTAGCCTACTAATTAGAATTAGCCACAAAGGACATCCGGGACAAAGTCGCGGCAAGTAATGACCTGCTCACATTTTAATTCATAGTAAATTAGGCTGTATTCATACGCACTTGCAAAGGGCACAGATCAAGATCATTCCAATCAGTGGAAGGGCACAGATCGATCCAGCGGAAAAAAGTAGTTCAGAACATGAATAATTAATTAATCAGCTCTCACAACAAGATCGTTGGCGAATTTTAAATAAATGCCCGCTTGACTCGGCCAAAACAGCGATATAAATAAGACACCCGACGCACAAACAAATTCAAATTAAAATATTTATACTGTTCTGTTCGTCATGTAGCTTTTGAATTTAGTAGTTGAAATATAAATGATTAATATTATCCAAAAAACCTTTTTTGACCGATTTACCCCTTCATGACCTTTCCGCTCGATTTACTAGGTTTCAATATCTGTGGCTTTGGCCGGGTTTTCCCATGCACGGTCACATTTAGGCTTATTGAAGTCTTTCAGCACTTATATCATGAGAAATTTTGCTGAGATGACAGCTCAAGGTATGGGGGGCCTCAAGGTTTTTTGGGGAAGGGGCCTCAGGTACCCTAGCGCCGGTGACACGAAACGGAGTATCCCCCTGAAAGCTATCCGGAGGGATTAATTAATCTATCCCCCCGGATGGAATTAGGGGAGAGTGCTCCAAGACGGCCATGCTAAGGAAAATTGGGCTTTTCTTCGGTATGGATTCCAAGAGAAGAACATGTTTGACCCCAATGCAAAGAGTGATCATTAATGAAGCAAAGACAGCAACTATAGAACTTAATTCAATAAGATCAATTGTGTAAATTAAAAAAGGTAGACACCTCCAAACTGGGCGTCTTAGAAACCCTGTATACACTACAAGATGCCCATAGGATGGGCATCTTGGAGCAATGAAAATTGACTAAAACAAGTGGCACTGCAATCATGCATTTTAGACTAAAGCAATAAACTGCATGAGTGAAAACAAATTGAATGAAAACTAAAAGATACTAAAGATACAAAGCAATAATTCAAAACATGAGAAGCAAAAATCCAATCTCATGTTGTAAGTCATTATTGTCATTTTCACTTTAACCACGGACTAGGGACAAAAATCATACACGAATTCTTTGGATGTCTCTTCGTCTGTACATTCTTCATGATACCAACCTTTACACTTCCTGCATTCTTTCCATTTCACTGAAGTTTTGGACAAGGGTGAAATAGATTCAATAAACACTGATAATTTTGCATATGAGCCACAATTTTTATGAGTAGAAGGTGGTGTCGTGGTGGGCACCGATTTTTGGCCATTTGCTCATAGTATCAAAGACGCTCATGGGCGTCTTGTAATCTCTAGGCTTCCTATACATTCAAGACGCCCATGGGCTTCTTGTAAACTCTATGCTACCCATGTATTCAAGATGACCATGGTCTTCTTGTAATTTTCGAGTCCTTCTCTACTGACGCCATTTTATTTAACGACGTCAATGTTTAAGATTTAGGTAAAACCACTAAAACAACTGCAAATGAACACAGAATAAACGTTGAAATGCGCGAATTTGTACTGCATAAGGCTAAAGAGAAAATTAGGAAGATTCGTAAAAGTGCACTTACTCAAAAGTGGTGAAAATTTAGAAAATTGATTTATCGCGTCAATATCTCGAATACTGAAACATTATTGTTATGGAAGGTTCACAAGATGTCGCTGCATGCAATGAGACAACTAAAACACGAATATGTATCTTTTCAACCGTTTTAAAGGGGGTGGGCATCTTACTCGCCCTGGGCGTCTTGTAGCACTCTCCTCTAACCGGTCTATATTATCCGGGGGGGGGGATAAACCATTCTATCCCCTTTTTTGAAAAATGCGCATAATAAAAAAATGTATGCGGTAATCAAAATTTAAAGTGACTCTAATTGTTTTAAGTGTCCTAAGCGATGCTCAGATAAAGGCAACTCGAATTTATTTAGTGACACTGAGTGTTCTTAAGTGTTTTAAATGTTTTAAGTGCTCTAAAAACATGGCAAAACAAATTATCTAGTAAGAATAAACATACCTGTTAGTGTCATTCTTCAAAACAAAGCAGATGAAAATTAATTTGCAAAACAAAATACACGCGGAAGCGGTTTTTCGACTTTTTTTTAATTTGGGGGATACAATTAATACGGGGGGGATACTCTATTTCGTGACACCGGAATTGAGCAAAGTGCTATTATAGCCTGCGTTCTACAATAATATTATGTCTAAGCTTATTCTTGCAAAACGTAGCCTATGTGCCCCTGACTTCAAACACGCTAATCTGTCCGATTCCTACATGTAGGCCTAGAGAGTTCTCGCCTACAAGCAGCCGACAGTTCGATTCGTCCAGTAAAATACTTCGTGGAATGAGCAAACCGTGTTTTCTCGACACGAGTTCTCTTTGGAATTCTAACGTGGACGTCATTAAAATGACACGGTCACCCATTGCGTCGGCCACAAGCACTGACCCGGCTTTATCTACGGCAACTTTCATTGGCCCCATGCGCGTATGACCGAGTTCTTTGTGGTAATTCTCGTGGGATATGATTATTTTGCCCTCAGTGTCGACTATGCAAAGTCCACCTGGGTTTCCATAGCTGACCAAGAAATCACCACTGGTCAGTTTAACCGCATGCCGTGGACTCGAAGCGGCAAGTTTTATCTCGCGTATCAATTGGCCATCAGAGGTAATTTCGAGAAGTTTGTGTTTGTCCTTAACAGCCAGGATGACATTGCAGTCGCTGGTTACAGACAATCGACCCCAGTCATCGCCTTGCCACAGTTTCTTCAGAAATTCTCCATTTGAGTAGACTCTCAGGATCTTCATCGTCGCATTCTGTTCAGTATAACATCCACCGTCCACTATATAGAGACACTGATTCATTGGACAGGATACAATATCTCGTGGTTCTTCTAAATTGTCAATTGAGAAACTGCGCTTGAAATCCAGGCTGACCAAGTCATAAACTTCAACGCGTGAACTCCTTTCGTTGACAACAAAAACTTCGTCGACCAAAATTGTCATTCCAAAAATCCTCCGTTGATACGTCTCTCCCATTCCTGTACTGGTCGTCAGAAGTAAGGCGGGATCTTTTCTGTAGTCGATGATCTCTAGATTATATTTCAAAACACAATAATTATTTGGCAGACACAAGTAGGCCTGCAATTTGCATGTAGGCCAACCCTAAAAAGCCACACGAACTCCGTACAGAGGAAAGACAAAATATTTATTTGTAATTCATTTTGTCTAAATGCAGATGCAATTGTTATTGAGATAGTAAGAGTATAAGCATAAAATTAATGACAGAAACTTTCACGATGCTATTTTTTGCACCGATATCACATTAACGATTCAAATTGTTGGCGAAATTTATAGAGTAGCCTATAGCAAAAGCACTAGCGATCTTGCATAAGTTCCTTGCATCGTATAATGTGTGTATAGGCCTACGAATATCGAGCAAGTCCCGTCACAAAATAATAATGTTTTACTGTTATTATTTGAAAATGAACCAAAAGAAAGTCAGTGTCAAATTTTTCCAGATTTGCAGCTGGGCCATTCCACGGTATTCAAAATGTCACGGACTCTACATTTCGGAGACTTTGAGCCCCTCATACAGAGAGATGACAACTGTTTAAATTGTTTAAATATTTTTCCCACTTTTTTTGCCGCTTCAATCATGGACTAGTTTGGTATTAGTTAGACTTTGCTGGCTGTGATGTATCATTTTTGGTGAATTAAAATGTTTGCGTCACGGACTCTACAGAAAAGTTCCCTGAACTTTTTTGATGACTGAACTATCTTGATTTCCTGTGAAATTATAATATACAAATTCTTTTGAGACACAACATTAGATTTGCCAGCCATTTCTGTTGATATAGTCATAATTGCATTTCTTTTTTTGATAAGTACTGATGTTGAGCACTCACTTAATGAACACACTATGCGTCACGGACTCTACGTCACGGACTCTACAGTTATGTATCATAAACAAAAACTGATTAATATCCATGAAAACCGTTAATTTATACTTTTTATAGCAATTATTTTCATCATTTCAATTGCTTGCAAGGTATTACGGGAAGTTTCAGAGCTCAAATTGAACAAAATATGGTGTTTTATTGTCACCAACAATCAATGGAATGCTTGTACAGTTCAAAGATCTGTAATGTTGAAGCTCTTAATGTTTCAGAAGCTTAGGTCATTCTGTAACACTAGTCACAGGGTCAATGAACTTGAAAAGACCTCTTTCATCTTTTGCTGCAGGTGCATAGCTTTTCAACAATCTGATCATTCCATAATAATTCCATGTGATCCACATTATTTATTGCTCAGTGGAGAGAGCGCTGGTCGATAAACTGAGAGTCATTATCGCGACCCGGGTTCAAGCCTCGCTCAGGGTAAAAATTTATTTTAATTTTCTGTTAGCTGCCAGTGGCGCTTTCTGTTGTGTTGTTTGCCTCGGGTCTGTTGAAAATAAGATCGCCCCTTCCACTCCTGGCTTGGCCGAATCAGGAGCGTTCCAGCACTATTAGGCCATTAGTGTTAAGTTACCGAGCCGACCTGCGTGTCGTGTGAAGCTTGCCGTATTTTGTATAACTTGTACCGGTAATCGTTCTGCGGTCTGTCAGATTGAATGTCAATAAACGAATATATATATATATATATAATTATATATATATATATATATATATATATCAATAACTGGTCAATTCTGTCTGGAAAGTAGAGCAGATTGCCCAATTTGTCATTCACAACATGCAGTATTCACCTTTGTAGCTTAGTCTTGTTTCAGTTAGCACTAGTCTTCTTCTGGGCACATGGACCAAAATTTAGACAAACCAATTTTTACACCTTTTCCAGTGCAAAAATCTGGTTTACTTAGAAGGTTGAGGAGCACCACCCGCTTCTCGTGGCGCTCTCGCCCTAGACTTGCTCTGAGTTAAGAACTTATAAACTCTTGCTTTCTTGAACATATACAGTTCATGGTCTAAAAAATCATTATTCTGATTCGGTTGGTACTTGAATATGATTCTGTAAGTAGGTGCAGATTCCATGGCATGAAGTACATTGTTGTAGACTTTCTGCCTGTGCTCTCCACATGTTCTTTAACTGTTTCCACCATTTCTATAAATACTCGAGGAAAATTAACTAGCATGGGTCTACTATTCATTTAAATTATTGATTACGTAACCTTGTTTTAACAGCGTTTATCAATCAATATAAATGCAATGAATATATAACAAAACACATAAATACATCATGCTATATGTTGATTTATGTGTGTTAGATGTCAGCTAAATAAAATTTCTAAATGTCTTAAAGTTGTTGACTAATTCCATGCTTTCCACATAGTAGCTTAGAAAGTGATGAATAAAAGGAATCATTTAAACAAGATAGCCTACATGTTGAATGTTTAGCTTCCATGCATAATTTCTGGCAATTTTAGCCATTATTTCATGAGCTGAATTTGTGCTTGGTAGAGTCCGTGACGCTTTTTGTCGAGTCCGTGACGATATTCAACTTCGCATAAAAAAAATTTAAAGCAACATTAGGAAAAGTAATCTATGCTTACTGAGTAGCCTACAATGGGGAATCAGAGGAATAGAGATAACAAGTTTGCTGCTCAATTCGAAATGCCTGTAAAACAAATCAGAAGCCCCAGAATGTCACGGACTCTAAAACTCATGTTTTGCCCGAGCAAATCTGGACACAAGATGAGGTGAGTTTTTGATCACGAAGTATTTATCACTTACTCTCACCATGGTCATGATGTCCAGCTAAAAATATTCGACATTGGATTTACATTAGAAATTTAGCATTTAAAAATTACATGTAGAGTCCGTGACGCAAAAAATCAAATTTGCCACTTTGAAGCAAAGTCGACACAAAATGATAAGTGCAGAAAGACAAATTCTTTTGGAATCTTATACTAGAACCATCTAGCTATAACAGAAATTAATGACAATTTATAATTCCAATATTTTTTATTGACCCTTCATGGACTCCAATACCGTGGAATGGCCCAGCTGTTATAAACAATCCAATTGTTAAATCGATGCATTTTGAAAAGTTAAAATCTAACCACCACCTTAAAACATAAAATTAATGCTCACCCATCGTTTTGAGAAATTGATCGGTCTGTATTGTAATCGTATGGGGCACTAGAGCCCCGGTTGTCGAGGGCGTTGACGATATAGTGATTGACAGCTGCCTGAACAGTGCAGTCAACTGGTCCAACAAATCGCTCGAGACATACATCCGTTGCAATCTGAGCAGACTATTTTGCGATTGACACCAAAACCAAACGACGATTCCATTCTCTTCGCGACGACTGTACGGAGCAATTTCTATTTCGTTGTCAAACAATTCCGAAATAGTTTTAATGCCGCTCCCGACAGATGTCGTGGCTTGTGCTTCATGAAGTTTCAAGATCAAAGAGTCTTCTTTTTCCTTCAGCGTCGGCGTCCGCTCTCTGGTTAATTTCTTTGATAATCTATCTGGAAACTTTGACGCCAACTTGCTTGAAATGTTGCACTTAACAACAACTGAAAACAATGATCCAGCACAAATTCACAGATGTTCATGACCTACGTTCACTAAACTAGGCCTGAGCATGCCTGCTTTGAGGTATACCACGAACCAAAAGTGTGCCGGATAATGTTATATTTGTTCATTCGTGAGCTCTTACATTTTGGCCCTACCCCTTTAAAGCAGCTTCTGTCCCGACGGAGAAAACGCGTTAGCCCTTTGAACCCGACGGGCCGGTTTTCCGGCCCGTTATCCATAGAGTTACAGGAGCTCAGTGTTCAAAGGGTTAATAGTTGGAAACTTTAAGGATGGATCCAGGTGTCAGTGATATCCAGGGTTTTTTAGACGTGCAGTTGTACACAAACTGTGCAGTTGAAGAAGCACTTATGTACAGTTAAAACTAGCAAAAAGGTCATTTTCCTCCGATTGAAAGAAATTTTCCGTGGATGATGGGAAAGGAAAAAATGAGTTGTTCAGTTCTAAAAATTCCTTTGAAACAGCCTTGGTGATATCTTATGACAACAAGGACACTGATGTCTAGCCTACGGATGTTATTTTGGCTTTATACATCGGACATAACTTTTGCTTTTACATCTTTCTGACAAACAACACTTCCCCGCCCAGATTTATCATAAGCTTAGGTCATCATCGTCTTAAAAATGATAAAACTTGAATATCATAACCAATGGCAATGAATACAATAATTTGTAGAAAAAGAAATTACATTGACTACAGTTTATAAATATCCCACTGAACACAATGATTCAGATTATGGCGATGTATTTCTAAGGGGTTGGCTAATACCGCAGCATCTGTGGACGATCATATTCTAGACTTTTGTGCTTGCTCTGCTCGGTGTTGTAAAGAACTACAGTAATACCGCGCAAGGCAGCAACATCAAAATGACCTGGTCTATAGTAGTTAGCAAAAGGTCACTGTAAAGTGAACGTTTGAAAGACAACTTTACTTTGGCGATACATTCTTACTTCCATCTGCAAGTATAATAAAACAAGTGAAAACGAGATCCTGTCAATATAATTTTATGGAGTGGATCAGATAGGTCAAGCCTTCAGGCAATGACAAGCATGATATCTTACGAAGAGCAAAATAATTATCTCTCCTAGAACCTATCTTAGTCGGTTTAACAGTTTTTTGTTTAACGCTGAATATAGGTCTTCTAATAATAATTAATTCCATTAATTTGGTAGGACTAAGCCACATTCCTTGTAAATTACCACATGCCAGTACTGTTGAGTAACTTATTTGGCGTTTTAAATGAACAAACTTCAACTTCAACTTCAACTTAAACTTGTTTATTGATCCCAAAAATATAAAACAGACAATTATGCATTCATAATAGTACACAAAGTGATTAATTGCAGTTAGCAATTGCGATGGTATAGCTTAGTGTACAATCATTACTCGGAAATGAAGGGAGCAATAGGCTACCCGAAGGGAGTGATCCCGCTATTGGAGCCTATTCACCAAAGGAAAAATTCTTCACTATAATATAATCAATGATAATTAATTAGGAAACAGATAGAAATGGCAGAATTTTTGGAATCAATTAAATAACAGCAGCGGGATACCTTCCCTCTGCTCAACTTAAAAAAGAATGGAAAAAACGCAGAATAAATGGATTGATCATTTTACATTTTTTAATGTGTGTGCACGGATTTGGGATTTAAATTGAGCGAGACTCCTGGATGCACGAACATTTTCCGGTATATTATTCCATAAAAGAGGACCCTGATACTTAATAGAAAACTTTCTAGTATTCGTTTTTGCAAAGACACTTATGTAGATTCTATTATTTCTAATGCCTTTAGTACAAAAGTTAGGTCTAAAATAGGATGAGAATGCTAGTGGAAGAAGGTTGTTGTCATACTTATACATAAATGTACTAGTTTGGATAAATTTAATTTGGGATATTTTTAGCACGTTTAACTGATGATATAAGGGGCTAGTGTGAGCATTAAAGGGAGATTTAGTAATAATTCTTATGGCTTTTTTCTGCAGTCTATTTAGCTTAGTTAGGTGAGTTTCATAAGTAGATGTCCAGATGAGATTGCAGTAACTTAAGTATGGGTGTATAAGTGTGAAATATAATGATTTTAGTATATGAAGTGGAAGAAGATAGGCTATTCTGTGAATTATGCCTATATTTTTGGAGATTTTTTTTAGAAAGTTCAGCTGTATGTATATTCCATTTTAAGTGCTGGTCGATATGTACACCCAGGAATTTAGACGAGTATACTTGCGGTAAAGAAATCTTTTCAATTAGTAGGTTATTATCAGGAGGTGGAGCACATTTTTTTTACTAGATCCAAAAATTATATAATTAGATTTGGCTATGTTCAGTGAAAGCTTATTGGCTTTGAACCATTCACTAGCCATTTCTAGGTCGTTATTTGCTATTTTAATTAATTGTTCATAAGAGGAGTGAGAGTAAAAAGCATTAGAATCATCAGCAAATAGGATATAATGTAAAAAAGTTGCAGAATTAGGAAGGTCATTTATGTATATTAGAAATAAAAGAGGAAAAAACCGATAATGATAAAGTTTGAAATCCACGATCACTTATGCGATTCTAATAGGTTTCTATGTGTATTTAAGAAGATTAAGAATAACCTCCTCCTTTCATCAACAGGTCTGCAATGAAATCCTGTCTTGTTTTGCGGAAGCATTTCAGAACCACGAGTCCCTTGTCCTGCTTGAAATTAATCGTTCTCATCCAATGTAGAAGTTGATCATTCCTATAGAAACTGCCAGGCTGGGTAGTCAGCTGATCTTGTTGTTTATCAGTGATGCAATTTTGCTTGTACAGAACAGTGATTAAACGACTCGAGTCTATGTTTTCCACGAGAAACTGGTAGTTGTTTCTTACAGTAAGTGTTTCTCTTGTCGGAATACTTTCTTTTGACGCTGCGCCACCTTACAGATGCAAAAAAGTCGATCTTGTTTTCTGTTTTACGATTTTCTATATTATGAGTGAAACTCTTAGAGGTCTAATAATAATATACAATTGCATTGTGCTTACCCACGGTATTTTGGCATTGTTTGGTCATTCTTGTACAATCATAACGATTCTAATTACCTTTAGGCCTAATATCCCGCTAACAGTGACACCTATTTACATGTGCAATTTTAGGTGATGGCTAGACGGTTGACATCATGAATTGAACAATAGGCTAAAAACAGCATGAGATGACAAATAATGTAGCAAACTTAACTTTAAAAAAAAATAATAATAATAAAATCAAAATCAAAATCAAAATCAGTGCCTACAAGGTTAAATATCTTCGCAGTCATTAATCAAGTAGATTGGTTGATAGTACAAGCTTAAGTAATCAACAAAATAGTCAAACTCAACTAACCAAGTGTGGTTGCATCGATTTTGTCATTATTCTGAAAATCTTCCAACCGATGCCGAGCTTGTCCTAAGTTATTAAGTGACTCTGATAGTGCCACTTCATTTTCCATCTTAAAACGCTTTTCCATTTCCATCTCTTCTTGCTTCTCCGATAAAAGTCTCAACTCCTTTTCCTTATTTTCTTCCAAGACTTCTGCAATGATTTCTTGCTCATTTTCATTTTCAACTAAATTCAATGTACCTTCTTCTACCTGCATCTGAAGAGTATTTGGATTTGTTTTGTCCCGAAGAAACAGAACTTCATTCTCCTTCAAACGCTGATTCTCTGCGTTCAGTAAATCGTATGCCTTCTGTAAATCTTCCTTTTCTTTTTCGATCAACAAAAGCTTCTCATTGATTTCATTCAGTCTCTCCTCTTGAGCCACACTACTTTGTTTTTCCTTTTCAACCAATGGTGATATTTGACTTTCTTCATGTAGGCGTTTGCGTAATTCTTCATTCTGACTTTCTGTGCTTTTCAATTGTGAGTATAACGTCTTCATATTGAGGTCTTTCAAACGATTTTCTTTGTTAAGCAATTTGCATTTTCCTTTCAACAGAAAAACTTCGACCTCTGACTTATTCAACTTCTCCGCTACATGTTTTTGCTGAATGAAATTCTGTGAGTTCAGATTCTTTTGAGATACTAATTCCTTTTGCAATAACCGACATTCAAACTTTAGAGAGTCACATAACAGAGTGGCAGACGAGAGCTCATCAGCCGTTCTGCCCAACTGTTCTAACTTTTCGTGGTACTGGGATTCGGTTTTTGTAAAATCATTTCTGAGTTGGTGATTATCTTTAAAACAGAAACGGTTCACTTTCATTGTTTGCTTTACAACTAACACTTGGTCCAGCATGTAGGCTACTGCCGCTAACCGAAGATAGCATGCTGATTATATAAAAACATTCAGCTGCCTAGCAAACGTGCAGACTGTAAGATTGGCATAGCCTACGCATGACACAATTTCTGTTGTTCTGCTGCCTATTCATATTATTTTGACATTTTTCTGCAAGAATCATGATGTAAAAAATAATAAAACGAGCTTTTATGCTGCATAAACGATATTCCTTTCTATGCATGGTCTATTACTAGCATACATAGGCCCTACGCACATTATATATTATATTATATATATATATTATATGTATTATATATATAACTATACATATATATAAAATACAGTATAATAGGCATGACTATAGACCTACTCGTTTCTGTTGAAATAAATACAGGACGAAACACTGGTAGCCTACTATTGAAAAGGTTAAAGGATAATACAGAAAAGTAAAATGGACAACTTAGGCCGATGTGAGAGACAGAGACTACAATCTTAGTAGTTATTGTCAGAGTCGGCATCACATTTTGAAATAGGACTTCCTTGGGGTTTATGAAGTGTCTGAAACATTGTCTGAGGAAAGGAGCCAACTCAGCTAGACCTGCATACTGTGCATAGTATACAATAACATAATCTAGCTCTGTCCAACCCTGAAACTGTTGTACGAGGGCATTTATTAAAGACCAGTCCATAAAAAAATCCTAAAATCTTTCATACATTAAAACAACTACAATTTAAATGTTAACGCCCTAACATACACGTGAATGCTGAACGAAATGCCAAGGTGTAGTCTATGTAGGAAATATATGCACGTAAGTATGTATGTATGTATGTATGTATGTATGTATGTATGTATGTATGTATGTATGTATGTATGTATGTATGTATGCATGCATGCATGCATGCATGCATGCATGCATGCATGCATGCATGCATGCATGCATGTATGTATGTATGTATGTATGTATGTATGTATGTATGTATGTATGTATGTATGTATGTATGTATGTATGTATGTATGTATGTATGTATGTATGTATGTATGCACTCCTAACTACAGTGCGGACACTCAATCTGAGTTTCACGCCGAAGAGCTTGAGCTATTGCGAGTGAAGGACTTGCTCAATTGAGGTCCCTACGCGGCGGCTTGAGGCGGAATAGAACCTGCAACCCTTCAGCTGCAAGGCAACGAACATACCAATTGCAACAACACGCCACAAAAGGTGAGGTTGGAGATATAACTAATTGCGCATTGGCAATGCGCGGTTCAATAATATTACGCTTAATATGAATATTCTGCTCAATTCAAAAAATAGGCCTACATGTTGCAAAATAAGAAAGAATATTGCTGTCTTCGTATAGCCTACCTTGTAGTATTTTCTGAATGCATATTTCTTGCATGTTATCTGATCCGTGGAAAGTTCGTTGTCTCAATGTGAGGATCTTTATGGAGATTTCTGTCTGCAGCCGACACTCAATTCCATTTAACTTCATTTGAAATCGACCTGGTTTGGCCGTTGAAGAAAATTTACGAAGTTCAGCATTCGCCTACGCATCAGTATAAAAGTTAATTTAAAATGGAGATATGCAAATTGAGCAATTAATTATATGGACACATAATATGCGTGCGGGTCTATACCAGCTATAGCCTACTGAATGCCCACTCTTATAAGTTTGTAGTTCTACATATTGCTTAGTTAATAATTATTCATTATTGCTGTCTCTGCCTTTTACAGTCCAGAGAATTAAACAGAGAGTTATACATTCGTTAGGAAAAGGTACAATATTGCAAATCTAGAGATTATTCTGCACGAATTTTAGCATCGCACGTTTGATAAAACAGTTTTTACCTTGGGATTTTGGTTTGTGACATCTTGATGCTGGCAGGTTCGAATTGTCGATTTACTAATGGGTTGATTTACGGTTGACAACGCTTTTGACTTTGGTGGAGGAATTGGTTTTGACGGAGAACGTTCTGTAGGATTGCCTTTCTCCCCAGGTCTAGAGTGCATTCTTAAACGCGAATCTTTGAGGTGAAGATGCAATTAGCCCAAAAGGAAACAATTTTGTTAAGTTAAGTATTTATTGAAATTCTTTTTTCAACTTTGCCAATTAGGCCTACAATTATTAGGCCTACGGGCAACGTCAATATGAAAATTTCTAAAGCTTCCGATACACAATTAATCACGTTTGTGAGTTGTTAAATTTACACGCTTGACTAGAGAGTCCTTATTTTACCAAATTGGGAATTGTATTCTTTCACCATTCCAACAAAAAATTCAAAGCATTCGTCTCTACCAGTTCATACATTGCAGGAAACGAAGTTCAATATCAATAAAGTTTCTTAGGAGCGTTGCACATTTAAACTTAAGATTTAGTTAAATTAATTAGGTCTACACATGTCATTCATTGAAAAACGGTCATGTTGAAAGCAGCTAAATCGTCATTTCATACGAGCCCACAAACACATTGAAATCATAGTTTATTTATGACCTATATATTTACGTAGAGAGGCGCTACATGAATGTACAGATGCAATACAATACAATCATTCAATTATTTATATAGCACCTCTTCAAGCAAACTACTCAGAGGCAGTGGCGGCGCCAGGATTTCAGTTTCGGGGACTGCCTCGCGGCGGAAATTTCCCATTTTGACCGCGGAAATTTCTGACGACCTTTTTTTTAGTCATCGGCCGAAATCTCATGAAAATTTTTGCATTTTCACCCCCGAAATTTCTTACGACCTTTTTTTGTCGTCGGCCGAAAATCGTGGATATTTCTATGTAAAAAATCCGATGGTGCTTTTTTAGGGAGGCTGAGCCTCTTATAGGGGGCTTAGCCCCCCTAACCCCCTAGCGCCGCCACTGCTCAGAGGTGCTACCGACTCCAGCACGGCCAAAAAGAAAAGGTTTTCAAGTGCTTAACGAATATACAATGGTGGCTTATACCTAAACCAATATAAAATGATTAGCCATAGTTCTGTATTACGCACCTGGGGTTTAATTTTCACAAGGCCATTCACCTATGCAAGAATCGCAAAGCATGCCTCATCTGACAAAGACTTTTGGTGTAATTCATCCATGTTAGAGCTCATTTCTACATATGCATAGGTTTTAGCGTCATCAGCTTTCTCGCTTTCTTTAGTTTATTGACATCTACCAATGTATTTTCAGCACTATTTCGAAATTAGAGCCATGGTTGGTTCTCTGGTGTAAAAAGACTAAAAAGAAAAATTTAAGCACGTGACACTCAACTAGCCCTCATCAGCTTTATCATCGAGAATATCTTTTGACCCTCTCTTTTAATCTCTCCATGGTGGACTTTCTTGTCTTTTTCTACTTGCTGTGCTCTTGCATCTGCACTGTTTCTGCAATCAGTAGATAGCAGTGATCGATTACTTAGGACGCAATCTCTGTCATCTAAATCTAATAACCGAAAACTTTTTTGCGTCTCATTATTTTCTCCTGTACAATGGTATTATTTCAAATAATCTAAACATAGACCTACAACGAAACTTAAGCAATGGAAAAATGTAGACGTCGTGTGCCAACTTCAATATACCTTCCATTCCGTTGAGTTTGTCTACAATGTGAGATTGATTTGTATCCTTCAGCGCTGTCAAGAACTTTTTGAAGTTTTCAGTTGACTTTCTGCTGAGAATCCCCAAGAAGCAGACATTCTTCTGAAACTGACCCTTCTTGCAGGCTATCTGCTCCTTCTCGCTTCGGCTTAATACATTTCGCTGATGGAGCAGATGTATGAGCTCATATTCGGTGTCCAGTCGTTCTGATAGCCAAGTGAAATTTCGACAGATTAAATCTTTGTGATCCGATGCATCTTGACAGTCTATAATTATTAACAAATGTAACAGATCATGTTCTCTTGTGATCAGGCATGTAGGTCTATACAGTGGCAAAATTAAAGGCGAGTACACGCTACAGTTGTCTAGGTCTGTCTGCAGGCACTTTCCAGTATGCTAAACACAAATTATTTCTTTGTGAGACGAATACACTATGTACAGTATAACCTCGTAATACACTCGACTACAGTCTTGCTTGCGACTGATATAGGCAACACAAACCCGCATATCATGAGATAAAGATAATTATCAGCTTTATTACTGGGATTTTATTTTTAAGACAGCGTGTCATTATGTAATCATGCACACCTACATGCTTAACATTCGTAGCCGAATGTCATAGAAATTATGAGGTTAGGCAGAAACAAATTGAAGTCATTGTTCTGTGTTACGCAACATAATGGCAAAAGTAGAGTGCTACTTACCGTCGTGGAAGGACACAAGCAGTTGATACAAATGTTTTTGATCTGTATCGATTAGGAGTGCTAAGAAACATTCGTATACGTCTCTGGACTTCCGCGATATGACGTTCAACAGCTCTTCATTGGCTCTGATCGGTGTAGACTGCAATTCATTGATGCATTCGAACTCCCGTTGAGTTAGCATCATCTTTTCAAACATTCGTGTTAGAATTTCTCCAAAACTTGACAGATTGCTCACCAGTTGGTTGTATTTCATTTGAATCCGATTTCCATGATCATCTGTTAGTAAGAAATAGTAGAAATAGTAGGCCTACTATATAAGCTATACGAGTTCAGTGTTTTCAACCATTTCCATTTAACAATCTTTACACAGAGATCTCTTGCGATGCTCTCAGCACACAGAGTTGCTGTTGCTCTTGTGATCTCTTTAACAAAGAACTTTTTCATGTCAACTGATTTGTGAAGAGAAAACAGCCTATCTCTGTCCTACATCATTGAACACTAAGCTTATGCCATACAGATGATAGGCTTTTAAGTTTCCATCAGTGTCTATAGTACAGTGATAGACCCAGTGCGAGAATTGTGGAAAAGTTAATGAGGGTTTCAACTATGATCCACTTGGAATTGGGGTGTGAAAAACGGTCTCTATTATGGGGCTCTACGAAAGACTGGGATTGAAACCCCGACCTCGGTAATTCGCACCCTAGAATAGATAGACCTAAGTCTTTAGAATGGAGACTTATCTTTAGAGTGAAAACTCTTTGCATATCTTTGCTGTGTTTTCCATCCGATAAATAAATTTTTACGAGAATAGGAACATAATATATGGGCTTAGGCCTATTGATAAACCGTGAAATTACCGACAAGCAATCAAAGTTCAGTTATTTACCTTCTTCTCTTGCGCATGCGCGTGTCTCAAGTTCGTCTTCGATAAGATTTGTAGCGTAGTTCCATAGTTGATCCCTTCGCGACGAATATCCATGCACCATCTTGAATTATTTATCTACAATAAGTCTTACAACAATTAAAAATTTAAAATAGCTTTGCTATTTTATTGAATCTATTATATTAAACACTTGACATCAGTTTCCTTCAACTTCGTTCTAGACTACAGCGTTACTGCATTTTCTACTTAAGTAATAGCAAGACTGCCTTACGTAGGCCTGCGTTTTATTTACCAAGTCGCGATACAATGTAGCCTATACTGCTACTTGAGCACTGTATTTTTCTTGCCCTAATAATTATGCTTCCTTAACCACGGGTGTATAATTGTGTATGTAGCATACGCAAGTCACATATAGCGTAGACCTGCATAAGGCCTGCAAATACAAACATATATATTATACTTTAGACATCATGTTTGTATTTGTATACCGTATGCTTATGGAAAGGCATTGATATGATTTTCTATCGCTGTCATAATAGAAAGCATCGCACCATTCTATCTATAGACCTAGGCGTAAAAGCTATGGAGGTGACACGCTGCGTAGGCCTGCATAAGGCCTGCATTGTGTCTTGAAACTTCTCGCCTGCCTGCCTTGCTATGCAAGTGATCATTGCCATTGGATGGGTCCCCATATGAAATAGGTCAACTTATGACTTAGGCCTACCATAGGTAGGCAATTACTTTCCGATCACTTTTATTAGAATTTTCACTTTTTGTCTTGTCTCTTTTAGCTGGCCAATCCGTTATGGGCTTCAGATTGAATTTATAAATGTATGTTAGTCAATAATCAGTCAATAGTAAATCGGAATTTATATAGCGTTTCTTCATGGATGGAAGAAGGACGTTGAAATAAAAGTGCGTGCAAGAGGCCAAGACACGTTGTACTATATATACGCTGCTTGAAGAGCTTGCCTTGTCAACTATGTTCCTGCAACTACATGTACATTGCTTTAAGAAGCGCGTTATGGCAATTCTACTCCATTAGTTATTGCGGATCAAATTCTTGAAGAAAGTAAAATATCATCACAGACAAAGCCGTAGCTGGGGTGTTTGGGGGGGTTTGCCCCTCCCCCCCCCCAAAAAAACAATGTAAAAATGAAATAATGCATTTACTAACACATGATGCAAGAAATAGAGTGTGTAATAATATTATATTGTCTGTAATGTATTGCTGTATATTATGTCCAGCACCCGCAATGATAGCTCACGACGCTTCTCCAAAGCCCTTAGTCAGTTGGTTCGGTTGCTCGTGGGCTTGCTCACGGTTGAGTAAATAACCTCCTCATAAACTTCTGGCTACGGTTTTGATCACAGAACAAGTCAAGTAATAGCAGTTTTATCATCTGCAGTCGATCAATGTCGCAAATCTAAAACTAGTTACTAGTAGTTAGGTCAACATAAAAGTCGTTTGGGGGTGAATTGAAGTGCTGGGTAGTCGCAATATGTCGTAGCCTATAGGTTAGCTCTGACTAGGTTACTTGAAATCAAGACAGATTGGAAGACAGCTTGACTCCTCGGGGCCGTCTTATCCATTGTGCACAGTAATCGCTTTACCTAGGGTCTACTCAGTGGCATCACAATTGTGGAGTCAAGAGTGAAACTAATAATTAACTTAGACAACTTGCAATTTGAGTAGATTGTTGCAGACTGTGCGCCTAGGCAAGACGTGTGCACATCTCAATTCGTCAAGTAATAAACAAAATTGGTTTTGGAAGCCTAGCCAATTGTGAAGCCATGCTTTAGGGCTAGACGGGGTGCGTGAGCAACCGTTGCTCCTGTTATTGTACACGACCATTGTGTTGTTGGATAGTGGGCTGCAGAGCGATAGCAACGTTCTGCAAATAGACTTAAAAGTGTAGGCCTACGCTTACACCGTACAGGCCACGCACACAAACTGCACATTCATATGGGAGACCATTTAGGGTAAGGTGACCCAGTAGCCGAGAAACTATATTGCACTAAGATACCTACCTCTATGGTGTGACGTCATAGATCTCAACTTTACAATCCCAGAAAAGTTTTAAAACGCATTATAGGCCTAGATGATCGCGGTTTAAACACTTTTGGTAAGTCATTTCTGGTTTTATGCATTTTCGCAATTGTGTTTCAATTCAGAGAAAGCGCTGTTGAAAATTTGATATCGGTCACATAAGTAAATGTAGTGACTTTTCTACAAGTATGGCTATCAGGGTGCATCATGCTGAGCGATAACACTATGTATTGCAAGCATTATTTATTTTACGCACTTACAGAGTGATGCCAACATAATTATGAGGTAGATTCGGCACCGAAATCTTGTCTATATCAGGTGTCACGAAATAGAGTAGGCCTATCCCCGTATTAATCGTATTCCCAAATGAACAAAAGTCGAAAAAGCCACTTCCGCGTGTATTTATTTTTGCAAATTAATTTTCAACTGCTTTGTTTTGAACAATGACGTTTACAGGTATGTTTATTCCTACTAGACAATTTTTCCTTCGGTTTTAGAGCACTTAGAACTTTTAAAACCCTTAAGAACACTCAGAGTGACTAAATAAATTCAAGTTGCTTTTCTCTGAACATTGCTAAGGACACTTAAAACAATTAGAGTGACTTTAAATTTTGATTAGAGCATAAAATTTTCAATTTTACGCATTTTTCAAAAAAGGGAATAGAATAGTTTATTCCACCGGATAGTCTAGACCGGTTAATTCCATCCGGGAGGACAGATTAATTCATCTCCCCCGGATAGCTTTCAGGGGGCATAGAATATCACGTGACACCGGCGGAGAATATCATCAATGTAGATGAATTATACATTGTCGCTGTTTCGCAATTAAATTTTTTTAATAAGCCAGGGAAAGTGATTAGTCAACGTGGAAAACACAACGTCGGCGGCTTAGGGCCTAACAGGCGCAGAGAAGGGAAAAACAGTAACCACCGTTTGTTGAGTATCAGCCAGTGGCTTCTAAGTACATGCGATCATGCGCTGAACTTTTTACTGTTTTTCCAGGTCTGTTTTAAATAATCGATTATTTTATCCAGTTTTCTTAAAGGCTATTTTAGCTGCAGTATTGTGGCAATCAGTATTTTTTAAACCTATACAAATGATTTTTATTGTGAAGTAGCCTAATAGTCACAGGAAAGAAAACCAGGAAAATACAGTAGTTAGTTTTGGACGTAGCCTAATGACAGTCATAGTTGAATGAGACCTCATTGAATCTTTCCCAACCATTTTATACTAAGCCTATAAATTTATTTGTGGCGATCTGACTCACATGACATTGTGGCTTTATGTGAGAGAGGTGTTTCATAAAAGACTATTAATTTTACGATCTCCATGCATTGGAGAGTCAAGGCTGTCCGTTATCGCGATCCTGAAAGTGTGTAAGCGATCAGAATTCATTGCTATGAAGTGATTTTCAAGTACGCAGTTTTGACCTAGCAGCGACGCCACAAGATGGAAAAATTCGAACAGTAGGCCTGTGAGGCCTATTTATACGTCAGTAGGAGTAGGCTACATTTGAAAATGAAGCCTTTTACGCTTCAACACCCGGAGTCTAGCATAGCACAAAATCAAACACAAACTTTGACGCAGCTATTGATGATTTTTGTTATTTGAAACAATATGGTAGTTTTAGTAAAAATTATTATATAGGGCCTATTATTTACAAATCTAGAGTTTGCTTTTCTTTTATCACATTTCTTGCAAGTTAAAATAAATCCACCAACACCCGATCTATGTTTTTGTACAATGTAGTTGCAAGTAGCCTACGACACCCGGAGTCAATTTATGTAGCTTCGTCTGTAGTAATTAAGCTACTCCCAAGGTGCTTTGCAAAGTTTACAGAGCCGTCTACTGTCACCTCGAACAACCTACTAATGTCTGATGCTATTTTTAAAGTCACTATTCAATATACAATCACTATAAACTGTAACTGATATTGTCCTACTTCCAAAGTTGAGAAGTGCAACACATGAAAGGCATTGCCGCATTGAGCAACTGTGCAAAGTGTGCATGCAGGACTTGTTCAATTCAATATGCAATAGCCTACAGCTGAAATTTGATATCGCCCTCCTTACAAAGCTCAGAAGTGCACACACGCAATTGTGAGTGAAGGACTTGCCCAAGGTCCCTACACAGTTGGCTCCTCGGACGAGGATTGAACCCGCACTCTCCGCATTACAGGACGACCAGTCTAACCAATCTGTCTCCGTGCCTCACAGGTTCAGGGACGTGTCCTTCCAGAGTGACCGCCTGAGTAGATGCTCGACCCCTTGCGACCCCTTGCGAGTCACTAGTTATCGTTAGGCTACTACGCTACAAGCCGAGCGTTCTTTCCATTTGAACAGCGTGCGCTGCTAATATTCTTTCACTATAACCACAATGTCATATTGAAACACAGATTCACATGTAAACCTAGAGCTGAGACGGATACAAAGTTGAGAAAGACACACAAACCGAGAGAAACAAAGTCCTAAAGACGTTCATTTTACTCTAAGAAACACTGTTTAAATTCGTGTGAATTAGTACGCAGAGAAATTTCAACGTGTACCAATTATTGGCCTATTGTGTGTGTTTATTGTTGATTAAAGAGCCTACTTTAACTCATATCAACAAAAATCCACCAACGAAACAAACAAACAAGAATTAAGTACAGAATTGCTTACATTCAGCTCATGAACGTGAGGGTTAGCAGTGAGTTCTGCGCAGCTGAGCATATAATTTTGTTATCATTGAGACTCATCGTTAGTTTTGGCCGAGAAACACCACTGGATACATCTATCTTAAAGTTTTCTAATGGAATCATCTGCCATCGCCTCCTCTATTCCACCCGGAACCATTACTTCGTCGTATTTGCTGTTTGTTTCAACGTTCTCGTTTTCGTCATTGCCTTCAGTGTTTCTGTTGAGGGTATTGCCAACGTAGGCAACGACAGAGAAGAGTACAACTCCTCCAATGATCATACCCATCGACAGAAGACCAGTGGCAAGATTCTGTGGAATGACGATGAAGGCGGTTATCAGGGCGACAGTGTCCAGCACGATGACCAACATGGCGAGAACATTCCGGTGGAAATGGCTCCCGAGGACGGAGCCAAACGGGGCCCCGATGACCACAACGGGAAGACAGACGGCCAGGAACTCCCACGTCTCCATGGAGATTTCATTCTGCATGACGCCCCTCCAGATGACGGCCACGATGCTGTTGCTGGCCATGAGAATAACGGAAGTAGGTGTCGCCACTTTCTCGCTGACTCGGAACAGCAGCGTTAGGACGCTGAACGTGCAGATGTCAAGCCCGTTGCCAACGAGGGCCGTGAAGATCCCGCCAATAAAGCCGACGACCACTAGAATAGCCGCCTTCATCAGATCGAGTCTCTGGATGCGGTTGTGAATCTTTCCCTTGCGGAAGATGATGAGGAAGAGGAGGACAGAAGCGAACGAGAACCAGATGCTGACGAATCCCATCTTCTTCTCAACGGGTGTGAACTTCTTTTCCAGGAATTCGAGGCCTATGATGAGTCCGAGCACTCCGCCGGTGGCACTCAGTCCAAGCGCCCTCCACTCGCACTGGACCTTCATGAAGAAGATGGTGAACGACGCGGCCGACATTCCACACGACTGGATGAGAACGGAGAAGTCACGTGCTGTCATTGGAGAGATACGGAAGGCCAAGGTCATCGCTGGAAAAGCCACTGCCCCTCCACCCTCACTTGTCATTCCTAACCAATCAAACACCAGATGTTATACAATGGTCGTCTGCAGAACGTTGCTTTGTTTATGTTTGCGATGCCATAATGTCACGCACTCACACACGCACACACACACACATTATGTATATATTATATTGGCCTCTATGTTTGCTCAGCCTGACTAATCATACAATTGTGCATCACATTATCATTACCGTGGTGCGCGGTGGTGTAGTGGTGGCATCGTTGCCTTGAAGCCGGAAGGTTCGAGGTTTGAATCCACCTCGCCGCGTAGGGACCTTGGGCAAGTCTTTCACTCACAATTGCTCAGCGCTTCGGCGTGAAACTCCGATGCAGTGTCCGCTCTGCATTCGGGAGCGCCTCTGAGTAGTGAAAGCTTGAAGGGGCGCTATAACAAGTGCACATACATACATACATACATACATACATACATACATACATACATACATACATACATACATACATACATACATACATACATACATACATACATACATGTACATACATACATACATACATACATACATACATACATACATACATACATACATAAAGGTGCATGTACAACATTGTACATCCCATTATCATTTATTATTATTGTTATTATTATTATCATTATTATTATTATTATTATTATTATTATTATCATCTTTATTATTGTTATTATTATTATTATTATTATTATTATTATTATCATTATTATTATTATTATTATTATTATTATTATTATCATCATCATCATCATCATTATTATTATTATTATTATTATTATTATTATTATTATTATTATTATTATTATTATAATGTTGATGAAAACCAACCGGCGATCATAGAACCGACGATCATCGTGAGACTCATGAAGAACTTCTCTCGGAAGAGATGAAACGCGTTGTATTTGATCATCGCCGACCACCAGAAGAAGTGGAAAAACACGGCTGGAATTGCAAAGCCAATCAGTCGCCGGTACTTCAAAAGGAATCGTTTCGGCCATGGCAGATCGTCTGTGTTTTTGAGGAGTCGCAGAGCCTCCACCTGAGACTCTCTCAACTCTTGCCCTAGAAAGACCAGATACCTGTTAGTATAGGCCTACTCAGCATCTAAGTTTAATCTCTGTTCAGTGTATGAGTTATGAAAAGAGTTAGGCGGTCAAGAAATTCATTCATTCCGTCATTTCAAGAATTTGCTTAGCGCCCTTCATAAAGCCCTCTCAGAGGCGCCCCCAGTCCAACCACGATGGTGCAAAAAGTTTTAAGGCGCCTGTAAGACACTGAAATCTTATACCTCGGTCGGTAAAGAGTTAAACATTTTATAGCGCCACTCTTTAATGAAAGAGCGTCAATGGCGTTGAGCAGCAGCTAGTGAAGAATTGTTCTAAGGTCCTACACAGTTACCATTCATTCATTCATTCATTCATTCATTTCAAGAATTCATTTCAAGAATTCATATAGCGCCTCTTCAAGAAGCCCACTCAGAGGTGCCCCCATGTAGTCCAACCACGGTGATACAAAATTAATAGATTTTTAAGAAACCTATAAAACACTGATGAGTCAACTTTAGGTAAAAGACGTATCACCAACGGGAGACTATACAGAAGTATCTACAACTGAGAAAGCACGACAATGACAGATTGAAACTTCGAAATATGAAAATGTGTCATAGGCCTACTGTTCCCCCATACCTGCTTTCATTGGCAGGCTGCGTATACCACAAGACTTAGTGACATGCAGACTTGCAGAGACCTAATCCACAGTTATTCCGTGGGTCATTAACCCACAGACAAATATATCTAGGATTTTACAACAGTTTTTACGCAGAGCTGTTTAGGTTTATTAGGGTGAGAGTGCTTTGCATTACCTTGCCAGAAATAATGTCGTAGCCAGCCACCAAAGGTTCTTCGTTCTCGTTTTGGAGGTACATTCTGGAAATAACAATATTTCCGTGTCTCTTAACGCTAGATCATCTGTAAGATATGATTCTATGACTGTAATCACCAAACCTTAAATCCTGATTCCTGTGGAGGAAAAGTCAGTTTTAGGTTAAAGTTGGAAAGGGAACGTGCAGAAATTCTCTTGCTTCTGGAAGTTTGAAATATTGTTTCTCTGAGTTCATTGACAGAATAGGCTACATGTAATTGCTATTTCATCTCAATGATGTTGTCATATTAATTCTTTCTAGGATTTATATAGCGCCTCTCAAAGATAACTACTCAGAAGCGATCCCGACTGCTGCACGGCAAAAATTACAGTTGTCAGTTGAATAAAAAATGTTTCACTAAGAGCACCATGGATCAAACATAGCCTATCTCCTGTGGAAGCCCACTCCAGACCACTGAATCTACCACTGAAAATGATCCATTGAGCATAGTTGCAGTTCGTGCGAATGGATCCAACCACCTTCTGTGCAGAAGGGGATTATCTTGGACACTCGTGAAGCAGCAAAGCTCTCGCAGGTAATCTATGCAACACCAAACTGACATTGCCGAAGCAGAGAAGTGATATCCTACAGACCTACTCAATGCTACTCAATATTATACTCCTATACTCAATTGCATAGGAGTCCAATTATGGGCTTCCTTGGGAAGGTATACACACTTTCGAATGGCAGTTTCCATCACCACATAATCAAATATCGTCTCGGACAGGGAGCGTCTCTTAGTAAATTGATGTAGGCCTGAGAGTGACTTTGGTCAATCAATCGGTTGAATTCGGTTCTAACTTGACAATAGATTGACTTGAAGTCGAAGACTTGGAGCCAAAACGACTTGATACGACTTGGCTGAAAAGTCACCAACTTCTGACATAATAATAACCATTAAACAAGTCTACGGCTAATTTTAAAAAAATGCTAATCCAAGTTGTCTGACAGGCATTGAGTTCATATACTTGTAAGCAATGAGACGTCAACATCAGTCCTGATAAATAAAATTGTCCAGAGTTTTTTGCCTGTGTTTGATTAGTTTTTTTCTGTTCAATAGGCCTATAGTTCACTGACTACTAGAAGAAGCTTATTGTTTTGGGCACGTTTGGGTTTTAGTAAGTCTAGCATTTCATTTATATTTCAATTCGTCATTGTTGCGAAAGGTATAAAACGACGTGTGATACTTTTTAAATTGGAATGACATAATCATAAATATAAATTGGGATTAATCTGGGGATGGTATTCGGCACAACTCCGATGAAAAATAAGTCGGCGTCCATAATACAAAATAATATCGTAGGCTATTAAATTAAGTACGCGGTGGACCGTAGAAGTTAGAACTGGCTGGCCGTATAGGACCTATGCCTCAGTAATTTTGGCAAACACTCGCAACACAGTTTTAGGCTATGTGCTGCTCGGGCCTCACATCTTTAGTAGAGTATGGGGTGATGATTTGTGATGTGTTTACATCACAAGGCGGTTTAAGTCAGCTTGTGGAAGAAACATCGTAACTCATGTCACTTTTCTGTAAAAATTCGACTTCGTGTCAGTTGTGTTAAGGACATGGGCG
Source organism: Lumbricus terrestris (assembly GCA_949752735.1). Classification (NCBI taxonomy): domain Eukaryota; kingdom Metazoa; phylum Annelida; class Clitellata; order Crassiclitellata; family Lumbricidae; genus Lumbricus; species Lumbricus terrestris. The sequence goes on along the minus strand of OX457037.1, from coordinate 64,596,283 downwards.
GAGTTTGGTTTCCGTTCTTGGAGGGGCTAAATAGAACGAGCGGCGCCGACAAATATTTTTCTCGGCCCAAAAAAGTTGATGACCGTTTTGTCATTGGGAAGTTTCGCGTTCGTGAACAGAACCATTTCCCCGGAAAAATTGCTGAGTCTGCGCCTTCTTGGGGGAGGGGCTAAGCCCGAGAAAATATACCGTTTACTCGGTAAGAAATTAATCTGGGTCTTCTGGGGGGCTTAGCTCCCTAGCCCCTGGTAAACTTCGCCCAGTTAAGAAGAAATTTTTATGACACTTGGAAGGCTTATGAGTCTATGACCATATTTGGGGCAGGGGCTCCTATCCCCCCTAAGCAACCGGGCGCAGTCCATCTTCTTCCCTCCCCTTTTCTGGACCGGCCTTCCTGTATGTTTGAAATATAATGTAATCTAGCGCATGTGTGGGAATGAAGGTTTGTTTGGAGGGGAACAAACGAGCATCCAGCAGACGATCGTCGAAGCATGTGTAGCGCCGAGAAGGGACCTGGTATGGGGAGGGAATGTGCTCCTCTCCATAAGAAATTTTTGCGATTTCCGCATTGCAATTTCAGCATTTTAAGCTGTCCACTTAGCAAAATTACTCTACTATTTCAGTGGAGGAATTGCTGCCAAAATTGGGCAGCCATAATGTTTTGCGCCTCTGATCAGTGTGCACTCGAGAGGCGTACATCAATTTTTAGAGCACAATGCAATACAATCAAATACAATGTAGGTCCTACATTATAAGCCCACGTAATAATAACGTTGCTTTACTAAGTGTTCAAGGACCAAATTTGACTGTCTGAAATTTGAAAGATATCATTGGAGAGAAGCCATTTAGTTGTGCAAAATAGTATTTGCATTAACATTGATGATGATGGTTCTCTGCCCGAAGGCAGGTTCATTGGCTTTACGCCCTGGGGATGAGATGAGTGAGGTGGATTCCCGTTGTCTTCCCCACAGACATTGATGGGTAAGCAACTTGCCCAAGGTCGCTCCGCAGGAGCGTGCGCCCCTGCGTCCCACACGTGCTAGCCCGAGATATCTAAATCTCTGAATGTCAACTCCCAGCCTGGGCTTGAACCGCAGTACGTTGCAACCAACAGACGAATGCCGCTCTCGCTTACCGGTGTAGCTAACTAGGCCAGTTACAATCATAATATGATTGTATTATTTATTAAAATAGTACAAAACATAATTATAATCATGTAATAGGAAATTTTTATTATGGTATATTATAGCTACTATAAGCTTAACAGTTCATGTAATTCAAAAATGCAGATAGTATACCTAAGTTAGCCTAACTAAAACCTCAAAGTGTACATTTTGCTCAAAACCATTAGACCTACCATTTTGTCCAAATTTATATGGAGGGAAGTATTTTCTGGGGATCTTTCTCCTAGTGATGCCTAGATTGAACGCTGCCCTCCATGTCCGACCTTCCCCCCAACCGACGTGAATTTTGGCTGTCTTGTGCTTCCCCCCCTATTTTTCACTGGGCGCAAGCTGCGTCCGCCATGTATAGGGATAGAAGCCCCTGACCCCAAGTCGACTTATTGAGGCTAATTCCCAGGTCTAGGTTTAAGGAGTTTAAGGTTTAAGTCAACTGAATGAATGAATTGTTGTCGCTATTGCATACTATCTAGCTATCATCGATAGACATGATGATTCATACAGCGAACTACTGTAATAGTGCTTAGGCTAATCTATTTAATTCAATTTTCGTTTATTTAAAAAAGCATACATTTCGCGCCCTCAGATCCCCAATCAAACTCAATTGTCCAGCCCACGTCAGAATCCAAAGCTGAACTAGCAAGAGCCTTTACACTCAGTTGAGTAATTTGTATTTTTGTTATTAGTACACTGAAAGTGGGATAAAATTAAATTTCGTGCACAATGGCTAAAAGTGAAAAAGGCTATTAACATACATTTTTGTGCAAATGACTCCCCCCACTAGAATTTGGCGCCCCAGGCAACTGCCTGCTTTTCCTGTGCTTGAGGCCAGTCCTGATCTTCACTGTCGAAATTGAGCGTCGCGTAGTCTGAATTACCATAGCTTAGCTGACGACTGGGCGCTATCATTGACAGATAAAGTTCTCTCAGTTTTGTTTAAATAATTGGAAACGGACCCGTATTTCTGTTTATTCTAGCTTCTGTCTTCTGTTTTTTCTTACGGCTTTGGGCACCCGATGACTTTTGACGCTTCATGGAATCATGGGGTTTGATATAATTTAATTTTTAAGATAAAAAAATTCACACCAGACACAACGAATTGACTATAAATCACACAACAATTCTTCAGTTGTCGGCGTATTCAGTCGAAAGAGTCACTATGTCAGTATTAGCCCATAGACATCGGGTCTATTACACACAAAGACTACAGTGCGCAGAGTACGGAATGCCGTAAAAATCGAATTGTATGAGTCGATATAAAATGTATGCAGTCCTTGAGATTGAATTAGGCCTGCCTGAATTGGTGCCATGAAATCTATAATTATCCTAAATTCTTTCCAAAGTCTTCAGTTTAAAAGAATATAGTGTAAAAAAAAATCGCCGGTGCCGCGGCGCCCCCAAAGACTGCGGCGCCCTAGGCAACTGCCTACTTTGCCTATGCCTAAGAACGGGCGTGACCGCTGCTGGGGGGGTGTTTTTGGTGTTTGAACACCCCAAAATTAAAATTATAAAAATAATATGTTGCATTTACTAGCACATAATGTAAAAACTACAGTATGCAATGTATTTTCCGCCCAGAACCCGTTATTTCAGAAGAAAATAGCATAAAAAGTCATCCGAAATTTCGACGACTAAAAAAAGAAAAGGTCGTCAAAATTTGGTCAAAAAGTTGATAAACAGCCACCGAAATCAAATCCTGGCTACGGCTTTGACTCGAGCTAATGAGCTTTGGATGCGTTGCGCCTAAAGTTGCGCTCAACGTCTGAGAGCCCCACCCAAATAGAACAGCATAGACAAGGCGAGAGGAGACAATAGAACAAGCAATTGTTTGTGACATATTCATAGTCAGGGTCGACCTGATTTGGCGCATTGCACTAATAACTACAGGTAAGACACGATTTATATATCCAACACCCGGCAAGGCCCTAGCCAGGATTTTATTTGGGGGTGTTACTTCAGTTTCCTGTCCGAAAAACCGATGCCCTGAGCGTCCTGAAATAGTCGAACAAAAAGTGGAAATTTTAAAAAATGTTCAGTTGGGAAAAGATACATTCCGACCCCCCCCCCGACGGTCCGACCCATCCCTCTGCTCGGCACAAAGCGGCTCGGCAATCGTACATCGGACCATCGTTCGTCCTCCCTCACCCAAAAAAACCCAATTCTCTTCCTTGAAGAGTGGACTAGAGTACACACTGAGCGTCCTAGCCATGTCAAACGGCAACAAGTGCATGTGATTTCCAATGAAGATCTGACGCGTATGAAAACCAGACGTAGGTCTATAAGAAGATTTGACTTGCAAGAGAATCCGACATGCTAAAAAGAATGTGATGTGTAAGAAAACCAGACGTTTGGGATTATCAAGGTCAACGCAATACATTCTTTATGTACTGATTTCTTTAGCGCTACTATCATGGCGTACTTAGCACCAAACACAGATAGCCATTCACTCCTGTACAGTAATCGTAGGCTACCTAAACTTTATCTAGCATCACCGAAAGAGCAAATTTATTCTAATCACTCCTTGTGTCGGCCTATGCGATGTCGAATGTCATTTAGAACATGGGTTTTAGGCTATTCAGAAATCTGATAGAGCCACCAGCGGCAAACCCACGCACACACGTGTAACCCAGCCAATCGATTTCCGTCGATAATCTATGGAAGCGGTGCCGTTAAACCCTGAACATTAAGCCTACTACAAACTCTGCTCGTAGTCCTTAAGTTCCTACCTCTGTTCCCTTGTCCGACTTCATCGTTGACCGCTGACGAATTGACTGAACACCACCAGCAACAACAACAAACTGGTGCGTTCAACCAAAACGCATCGTATTCGTCAGCCTACACATGCACACGTCATAATAATATCTATCGCTCTCTTTGATAACACATAATGGATAGGTGCTAGGTAGGTAAAGCAAAAACACGTGAGCTATTATAATAGCTCTGTACAAAACAGGCATGCTCAGACAATAGAATTCCAGTGAATTGAAAACAAGACAAGATGCAGAAAAATAGGCCTAGTGTAGCGACTTGTTTTATGGACACTACTGTCACCGAGTATAATGGCTGTAGGGCCAAGTACGGCGCCTGTGAAGGACCGACGCGACAATTAAAGAATCAACCCTACGCGGGCTCTGTCTGGTTGTGACCGGTTAGCACAAACGGAAATGTACGGAAGGTCATTACTTGACAAGAATAGCCTACTACTCTAAATTAGAAGGCAACTTACTTAGGACGACTTAGGCTCATGGGCGGAGTTTGGTTTCCGTTCTTGGAGGGGTTAAAGCCTTTGGGGCAAGGCCGTAGCTAGGGGGTGTTTTGGGTGTTTGAACACCCCCCGAAATGGAAAATGTAAAAAATAAAAGAATGCATTTACTAGCACATTATGAAAAAAACATGAAATAAAATCATGAAAACACCCCCCGAAATACGCCGGATGACTAACAAAAAGGTCATCTGTTTATAGGAAGGGAAATTGGTGAGTGAAACACCCCCCGAAATCAGATCCTGGCTACGGCCTTGAGTGGTGATACTACAGGCTAGCTCTGGTCTTAAGGCAGCACGGTTATATCACTCTACCAATGATGGCACAAAATGTTTCCTAAGAGCGTATACAGCATGGCAGGCTATGCGTTTATAAGTAGGCCTAAGTAACACTTATTGGCATGAGACAAAATATGCACGGTGCTCTTTTCTGCTGACGAAAGGAGTTTAACCAGAGATGCTATGATTGCCCAAAAGACACGCAGCCCTGAACAAGTCCTCAAATGTTGCTAGTCCAAAGGTCGTAGTTAACTGGGGCATCCTTGGTTTGATGGGTCCACGTTGATTTTCATGTTATATATGGCATCCTAGACTACGTATATAATTGTATGGACTTAGGCCCACATACAGAAAGTTGCATCATTCACAATGATAATTGTTATGTATTGTAATTCATTATTTTACATTATTCATACGTAGTGTAATCGCATATTTATATACCGCCGCAGCAGCTGGATACTCGAGATGAGCTATCAATTAATTATTTGAGCTAAAAGTATCCCAAAACATATTATTTTATATAAAATAAACTAGACAACGCTATAAAGATTGTGGGACATAGACCACAAAGCAATTATTTAACCTTAGGGGGCCTATAATTTTTGTAAACGGTGTATGCTTATAACTTGGCCCAGAAGTCTTCAATATATGGTAAGTACTAGGCATAATTGAGCATGTTGTTCATGGTGCAGCCTGCTGTAATCTATTTCAATCTAATCGAAACTAATGATGGTGGTAGTGAGTTCTCTGCCCGAAGGCAGGTTCGTTGGCTGTATTCCCTGAGGACGAGATGAGTGAGGTGGATTCCCGTTGCTTTATCGCAGGCAATTATTGTGGGCGAGCAACTTGTCCACGGTCGCTAGGCAGTGGACTGGTAAAATATTGAAGCAGCAAAGTTCTAAGTCTGGACAATAAATGCAAATAATTAAAGAACTGACTGCATGGATGACGTGTTCTAAAGCTTGGACATTGGTCGTGAAGAACGCCACCAAATTCTAGCCCAACACGAGACAAAAATGGTATGGTCCATTCGTACGTCCTCGTGTACAATTAGAACCAACCGAGGTATAACTTATAAGCCTACATAAAACTACAACAACATGTTTGTAGTAAAACATACTACAAGCGTCAGTTTAGTCAAAGCAGGCAGTTTCATGCGGTGCCAATATCTGGGGCACCATATTCATAAAAGCTGTGTTTGAACACTTATATCTAGGCCTAATAAAAGGTCCCAAGTATTAGTAATGGGGCTTAAACTGTTCCGAATTATGTGAATAATCATTGGACAGTAGGCCCTATTTTTAAAATCAAGCCAACATCTTCTATATTTACACAGATTTTCGGATTAACACGAGACATGAATCATTCATAATTAATATTGAAATGTTTAAGAAATTCAGCTTCTGAAGTCTGTAACTCAGTCATATTGATGAACTAGATCGTTAATAGTTACACTTTATATGGTCTGTGCCATGACCAATGTCCAGGGCTAGGATTGGAAGTTGTAATGTGCAGAGTTATGGCTAAGTTACGGTTAACCATAACCTTATTCCTACATTTTTAGATAAAAATAGACCCCATCCTCTTTTCAAGCTGGTTTCTGGCGAAACTGTGAACTAAGGCTTGATACATTTTCCTGGACTGTGACACATAATGTTTTCACAATTTAACCATTTCCGAAAATTTTATATTGTCCAGACTCGATTGTACTCAGTCTATAAAAACGAATGATAAATAATTCAGCTGAAAATACTCTTGCTGGTTCATCATTTCGTTATGACTTGGGGGGACAATTGAGGGGAGATCAGAGGTCGTGAAATTCATGCTCTACTTGGAGCGACATTAATTTTGAGCCAAGGCCAGCCCTGTAAACTACCGGGTCATATTACGCACTCTCTCCGATTGTGTGTGTGTGTGTGTCCGTGAGTGTGTGTGTGTGTGTGTGTGTGTGTGTGTCAAAAGCTGGGTGCATGATTCTGTTATTTGCGGATGATACAATATTTCTTAAATAATATAATAGTAGTGGAAATGATCTAAGCTAATAGGCCTACGAGATTTTGTGGTAGGCAACTGTAGTTCATGGGAGTAATGGCTCTTGTCAAACACTGCCATCAAGCGAATTTTGCAGTGAGTTTTTATTCTATACCGAAGGTCTGATATTTCAAGACAGAAAAATAATTTAATCGACATCGACTTTTAATTTGACAGATAATAATTGATTCACAACTGCCGATTAATTTACCTGACGATGAAGACCAAAGTGATGAATAATTCCACAATAGATATTAGGGTGGTCGTTAAAAATGAAAGTGGGAATTGACTTTTCCCCAAGGCGCCGTTTGGTTCCATTCTCCCCAGAAACATCACACAAAAAGTTGTAAGACAAAATATTAATATTTAGGACTAGCACAACGCCATCAAAGTTTTACCCTTATAATAGCAAGACTTCTAATGCTCAAAAGTAGCTATATATGGCTGTAGTCAACCAGGAATCTTCTAACCAGGAATCAATTCAACTACCTGTAGTTACTCCACACTTAAACATGATGATGCTACTGTCATCGTAATCATGATCATCAATTTATATAGCGCCACTTCAAGAAAAATTCCTCTAAGGCTAGAAAACCTGTATAACACACCGCATCATAGATAATATCTATCATAATCTTATTTCTTTACAAATAGTACCTGTTTTACCTTGTCTTGATTGATTATAATAGCGTATTGTTCTTAGACTGCTACAGTAAGGGAACAGTAATAGTATAAATTATATTGGGGAAAAATAAAAATATTGTGCGGTTTCATCTGTGTCCTATATAATTAATTTATTCTGCAAAATCACCAAAATTCGTAATGAGGTCTGATTTCCGAGAAATATTTCTTTTTCTACCGTCATTGTTCATGGGGTTACTGGGTACAAGGAACTGGAGTAATATTAAAAAGTAGAAATCCATTATTTTTAGATGCGAATTTTTATCTCAAATTTAGGCTAAAATGTTTTCGAGCTGAGGCATTATTACACTGTCTCACAATTCAAATTGCATTTGGTCTTTGCATGGGTTTGAGCTATGTTGTAGTTTCAACGATTCACTTCACTCAAAGTGAAATCTCTGGCATGTTGCCCAAGGAAGGTGCTCATCTGCCTCCAAGGGTGTACCAATGGGTGTTGTCTTGAGAGTGCTATACTTATACCCTTGAATTGGTTGGTCGTCTGAGATGTCCATGCGGCCACTGTAATTTCAGCTGGATCCATTGCTGAGCATGATGTAGAGATTTTGAGTCGCATATAGCTTACGTGTTTGACACCATCGCCTTTCATGCTAATTTATAATAGGTAGTTAATTTACAATAGCTAATAAAGGCAGTGTAATTTGAGTCCACTCTTGACAGCACTTTCTGTGTCAATTGTTTGACTCTGTGTTCATGCTTTCAGCTCTAAAAGTAAGCTTATACTTTTAATTGGATAACTTCTATATTATGAAATAGACAACAATGTGAGTAGTCTTCATCAGGCACTCAATTATGATGCTCTCTTTGGAAGTTGTTTAAAAGCTGCTTTTTGACTCCTATGTGGTAATAAGTAATTTCTTTGATTCATTAAAAGTATGATCTCAATAATTTCAACATCTATTTTAATTCATTTCTTTACAGCAACTCTTGATAAATCTTATCTGTGATGCGCTGTGTCATTCTGCTCTGATTACCACAATAAACGAAAATACATGTGTCATCAGTAGTTTTCTCTAGTTCAACTATTATTGAGGTCCTTGTCCGTATTATATCAGAATTTGTGTTAAAGTTAAGCATGTAATAAAGAGCCTTTAGTGTAACAAAGAATCCCTGTAGATAGAAATCAGGACTATCAAAAGAACATGGCAATGTGTTGACTTTCTACTAGAATAATCTTCATTTAATCACCCAATCTGATACACCGCAGAATGATTACAAGTACATGTTATACGAAATACGGCCCACTATAGCACGACACGCAGATCGGTTTTACAGCAGTGAGTTCGGTAGCTTAACACTAATGTCCTAAGTGCTGGATCACTTCTGGTCGGCCAAGCCAGAAGAGGGAGGGGCTATCTTTATTTTTAGCAGAACCCGAGTCAAGCAACTCAACAGCAAAGTGCCAATGGCAGCTAACAGAAATTTAAAGTAGATTTATAGTAAAGGTTTATGGTCATCGATCTCAGGGACTCACGAGTCAAATACTATTGTGATGGTCAATTGTTCATAAAAATATATAACAAACCATTATCATCATTGTAGAAGTCAGACATACTTGTCAGTCGTGCTTGAGTAAAAGAATGTTGCATTTCTTTTTAAACTAGTCATAGGTCCAAAAATGTAGCTAAATTAGCATTATACTCAAAAAGACGATGAAATTTCGTAAAATCCAAAACTTCAAACACGTTGTGCTAGTCCTAAATATTTTTCTATCGGGATAATTTTTGGGCTGCATCAGTCTTTTACCAAGTGGCACCAAATGGGGGGTTGGGGAAAGAACAAAAATGAAGTTGAAAATTTGCCATTACAGATGCGACCACCCTAATAGATATGCTTAGGCTACTTCTTTATGCTTGAAACTGTTCTTCCTGTTCAGTAGGTTTGCTTTGGAAAGTGTGTTAAGAACTTGAGAAGATTTTATTCTTTTGAGGCTCTAAAAGGCGCCGTTGTATAATTCATGAGCATGCAGTTTTACGAGCGGAACCAGTTTGGTATAGACCTACATCCGAAGGACATACTCTTTGTGGCTTAGTGAATGACTGGCTAATCGTTTACCCTTGTAAAAAATCAGGTTCACACGGTCTTTGCGTAGGAGTTTGAATGAGTCTTGGCTTTTATGGCTGCTTAAGACTTTCCGCCGTCATCCTTAATGGCACACAATGTAAATGTATTTATAGCTTTCGTCAACATCCAGTTGAAACCAACTCTTGATATAGCCTAAGGGTAGGCCTAACATTTTTCTCGTAAAATACAAATACACGCAAGGCCGTGGCCAGGAGTTTGTTTCGGTGGATGTTTACTCGACCTTGAGCAAGTCGAGAAAGCAACCGAATCAATAGGCCTACGTAGCCTACGCTACACACGGTAGTACAGTTAGTAGGTCTACTACAATTTCATTCCAAAGCTCTTCCTCAAATGCATCACAGAGCGCTTTTAAGTCAAATTTTTTAAAAAGAAATCGCACAATCTTGTGGATCATTTGAGCACTCTGCTTAGGTCATCTTGCAGTTCCTCCGCTTTCTCTACATATACATCGCCGACTGAGAGTCTTGTGGCATCTGCATGCCCAGAAATATGCGATGGAATTTGACATCTATGTCATTATTGCAGATTTTGAACAACACAGGCCCAAGCAAGATGGTGGCTCAAGAAAATCACGGATTTATTGGAAATTTTTTGTATTTTCGTCAGTGGGTTTTGGGTCTACATACCAACTATATGGTAAGTTTTTCTTCCTGCAAATTTTTGGGTCTATTGATGTTCTTTCATCTCTCCATTCCCTTGGTAAGCCACATCTCCAGTTTGCATTGAACAATTTGAGATCTATGTTACTCCCTCTCCAACTCCTTCACTCACTCTATGCAGAAATTTAGAATGCCTTGCAGTGTATAATAATAATTATGTGATGGTTAATAGACTTTATCAGTTGGTTGCTTAGCATGGCCTTAATGAACATTGCCTGTGTTAATTTTCCTCTAGCAACTATAACTCCTTTCATAAACTATATACTCAAGACTTTCCTCTTTGGTAGAGCCAGGGTTGGGAATGCCTCCGAATAGTTTACATGGCGACTTTGAAAGGCGCTAAATAAATCAGATTGATAGATCTAGTACATCATCATGATCCATCATGATCTAGTCTATCGTAAAATGTCACATATAAATAAGAGTCTCAAAATTAAATCACCTTATAAGTTCTTACATCGTATTTCGCTTTTACATTATTTCATAGGGTGTTCAAACACCCAAACACCCCACTAGCTACGGCCTTAAATACATGATTGTAACCTTGTTCCTAGTTTGACTGTTCCCCTGAAGTGGTAAATAACCGTTATAAAGGCCAACATAATTTAATGGATCTAGTTGAAGTCTCTGTGCTAGACAAACGTTATAACGGTAAGCAAATGTGTGTTCACGCAACATTAAAATGTGATTAAGGCGGCCATACTGTTACAGTAGGCCTACTCATCTCGATGAAATTAAATGCTCCAACAGAAGATGCTGCTTTCATCATCGCTTAACCACTCAACCGACTCATAAAAAACTGCCAACACATAGGACTACTGCACCGTACAGTAGTGTGGTCCACAGATACATGGTAAAAAATAAAGTTCAAGCTAAAAACCAGGGCGCCCTCCCAGTTTGTTAGACTCATCAATAGTATTATTGAGACAAAATTTCAGCTTCCTATTCCAACTGGAAGGCGGTGCTCAACGACTGTCTTACTTTGCATGGGCCAATGAAAAGACGTTAATTGTAGAAATAAATGTGTTGAACATAATATATTCCAATACAATTGTGCTTTATTTCAAGATAGATCATACATTGCTGTAACATGACAATATGTGTGACACTTAAACAATTGGTGAGCTCGAAATATAAAATTTCAGTAGGTCTTAAATATGGAAAATGTAAAAAAATGTCAAAAACATCGTTAAATCCACGAATGTCTATTGTTCTCATTTTATGACTCCAAACATACGATAACGTCTACACTGTAGAAGGCTTTTCAAGCACAGTGTCAACAGCATATTTCTTTGTTGATTGAGTGGGGACAGCTTTTCTATTTGCCTCAACCACTTGGAGAAAATAGGCTTTCTTCTTCATCAGTGATGAGTCAGTTTAATTCCTTGAACAATTTCACACTTCTCTCCCATGTCGTTTGCCACTCTCAATTGCTGACTTCAGCCTCTACCCTGCTGATAATCATCATCGTCAGGCTATTGCACTGGTGTAAGTATAAAAAGGAATCACCAAATTTCAGGTGTGGCAGTAGTGTCAGTGTTCACTGGGTTGCAAACTCGCCCAGGCAATCCCCTCCTTCTGCATCGCAGCACTACCGTCAACATCCTTTCACTAGGATTTGCAGTCATTCCGTAAAAAATCTTCACCTTATCTGTACTTCCGTAAAAAATCTTCACCTTATCTGTACCATATCAGGCAGATGGCAGCATAACAGTGTCAGACATTCAGCCTCATCTGAAAGGCACTAAGTATTGATAATTTTCTAGAACATTCATGGCAGCAATGCTGATCTCCTACAAATAATAGTCACCCGAATCAAAAGTCCAAGATCAACCAAAATTGACAGATCTTGTCCTAGAGTTTCAGCAGCAGGAGGATGCCTTTGAGTGAAGAAGGGCACCCATTCACACAAAAGGATGAATCTGAGTTTTTCTTTTCCCTTAGATTGAATAGTTCACATTGATTGCTAAATCGTACAATTATTTTTATGGCATGCAGTAACCTGCCCATTCAACGTGCATGGTAAATTGGGCTCTCCAGTTCCTTATTGAGGGCTGACTTCCAAGGACAACCATTGACACCTCAATGACTTCTTGGTAGTCGTCTCTGAAATTGACTTTAATTTCGGCAGTCTACTTGATGAAACTGATCGCTCTCTCATGGGAGGCTTCAGTAGCGGATACGACTTCCAGTACTCGGATGTTGTCACGTGTCACACCATCCCACACAGCTTTAAGTCTCTTTAAGATTGGATTCTATTTTGGATTAGATGGACAACAACACAAGATGAAGATTTTGGCTCAAATCAACTCCATCACAATGACGACAGCAGGCCAACCACAGGAACATTTTACATATCCTGTTTTCCCGAAAAACGGGCACTCCACTAAAACGTCCGGGGTTGTGTCAAAGATCAAGTCTTAGCTATTATCAGCTAGTCTCAATAACTTCAGAAGATGATGAATGACCTTGGATTTAAATTATATCCTGTCATAGAGGGACATTTGGGCATACCAAAGAGTTTAGCGACACCATCACCTGAAACTAGCACTCACAGGCGGTCAACATTTCCAGTGTACTGCAAGTGGTTAATTTGGTACAAATTCAGATCTTACAGCTTCAGCATGCTCCATCTTGGCTTCTTAAGCACTCCATATGAACGGTTTTCCGTGAAAATGGCAGGACAAAAGGATCGCACATAAGCGCTGCAGTATTGTGATCAACAATCTCAATGCTTCATGATCAGATCATCATGAGTGTTATTGCTATCAAAATGCACTCGTCACTTGATGGCTAAACAGCTGTCAAGTAGCTACCACTGACTGTAATAAGTATGATAGTGCAACAGAATCTATTTCGAGTTCATCTACATGACAGGGGTTGAGGTTTTGATCAAGCTAAAAGGCATCAAGATTTCTTGCTATTACAACTACATGGTAATATTTCGATGTCGTTGAGCACCGCCTTCCAGTTGGACTGGGAAGCTGAAATTTGGTCTCAATAATACTATTGACAGGTCTAACAAAATGAGAGGGCGCCTTGGTATCTAGCTTGAATTTTATTTTTTTGGACCACCCTACCGTACAGCCAACGGAAGTTTAAGTTTAAAATGTAGGCATAAGTCTAAAGGCTTTATATGGTGACCTATATAACAATGTCCTCTACCTTGACCTTTTTCATTCAATTAAACGGGTAAGAATATAATCCCGACTGCTGCCCATTTGGATAGACGCCTCGTCATTTAAGGTCAACGAGTGAAACCGCCTGTTGCTGTTTAACTATGCCGTGTCGTATCAATGATGATCAGTGTCGCCCACCTCCTTTTTCCTAGCTTGGGACTAGCACTCCCAAAGATCGAGCAGCGTCCGAGTCCTGAGCGAGACCGATATTCATAATATGCATTAAATAGATCACTATAGTTAGACGAACAGGCAGCCACGACATCGAACAGCATGGCTATAAGCTTACTTGAAATGATTATTTAATACGAAAGTATCGGACCAGTGAACGGTCACCTTTAGTATGTGATCGGTTGACCGCACATAGGACTATAATAATAGGTCATCTGCAGCGTAGACTAACATAACACTCACCCAGTCATCAGTCCGTCTTTTGCAGGGTCGTGTTTAATGTTCCTCGAGTGTCGGTGCAAAGTGTTACCGCAGAGGCATAGTGTCGTTCGAGCCGCCGTTGGTTTCCAAAAGCTACGGGCGCGTGTAAATAAGTATATAGGCTATCATAAAGAAATTTATATCATTTTATAGGGCTTTTATGAAAGCTACCGTTTCAATTAAATTAATGCTTTCTTACACTTACTGAATTTACAAAAGGTTTAGACCTAAGTAACACTGAGACTCGCTGCACTCGCATAAGGCATTTGGCCAATAATAATAGGAACAAAACTCTCGGCTCAGACCTCAGGGCATTCGGTGCACCGCACCGAATGGACCTATGTTAAACACGGCCCTGGTCTTTTGGATTGCTTATATACTCGAGTAAATCCTTCTAGCAAAGATAACATCGCTGTTGTCTTTCTCATACAGAAAAAAGGCAGTCGTCTGCCTCGTCGTCTAATCATCACATCGACAGTCTGATAGATACAATCATTGTATCACTAAAACCAGTAAACAGACGCAAACAGGTCTGTATTGGTCCTCGTCAACGAAGTTATCTAATTGACGATTAAATGTGAAAAACTTAACACGTAGGCCTACTAAACAATCAGATAATGAACGAAGTGTGTATAGGCTATAGCACCTGTTTCATGACAATTGACAATAATAAGCATGTCCTCTGTTCAGGGCCATTTTAAGGTCGTCGTAGACCATATAAAAGGCAATCTCGCATTCGTTGACGCCAACGGCCAACTTGGCTTTACAGCTAAACATATTCACATTATTTTTGACGTCAAGTCACGCACATGAACTCATTTTATAATCACGATTAATGAGCCGTTAAAAGCGAGAAATGACATGTAAGGATGTTTTATGTGATTGTGCTAATGTTAAGAGCGGGAAAATTAGCATAATGTAACACAGCTCAACTTAGACAGTTAGACTGTGACAGTTCAAAATGCAAGGTTATTAGCCTTGTATTTTATTCCAACATATTTTTAAGACAATGATGTTTTTTTTGCAACAACCTATTTTTTAAACTTTCATAGGTCGCTATACAAAGTTCGTAGGCCCCGGCACAGTGCATGTCTGCTGTGATTAATGGGCAAGACTGTTCAGACGACTCTGTTTCTGTTTCATTATCTTGCGCTGTAAGGAATATGTCCTAATAACCCTATTATATATTATCCTCAACACGGTCCTTTTCAGGCCAATAATTATTATTATCAGCGTTGCAGCTCTAGGCCTTTAGTATAAATCTGATGCAGATTTGCCTCATGTATCATTCTTCACGTTTCAGTTCCCCGGGGGAGTTGAGCAACGCATTTTAAAGTATATGTCCAGCGCAAAGTCATCAACCAGTGTTTGACCCCAGTCCCTACTTTGGGGTTGGGGGAGCCCAGGTGTCTGCGGGGGGTGGGGAGGGATTAACCGCCATCTGGCTGACGTCCAGCCCGCGTGGCGCTGATCAGTGCATGTTTTTTTACTCTTGTCTTGCCATGTCTCTTGTTTCTGATGACCTTCTTTTTTAGTCTTTTAGTACAAATCGTGGAAATTGTGGCAGTAAATTGACAATTTTACGTTACTGATAATCTGTTGACCTTTCTTTTAGTATATCATATAATTTTATTTTTGTCATCAACTGGATTCACTTTCAGAACTTCATAGAAATCTTTCGTGGATTGCACTTAATAAAAAATTTCTTACTTCTTGACGCCCCATGAAAGAACCCATGCAAGACGAATCTCCACATACTTTATCAGCCATTCGCCCATTCAGCTTGAAATAATAAATTATAGACCTATATAATATATATATAGGCCCTATATATAAATTATATTTAGGGCCTATACAATATACATGTATAATAGTATAAGGGGAAGACCAAGCAGATAATGGTTGCAAGGCAAGACATAGAAGAGTGGTGCGGGAGGCACTGACACACCGGGCACAAGACAGGGAATTGTGGAAGAAAGTAGTCAAATGCGCAGTGGACACCTACGGGCTTTTAGCCCACGGATCATGAAGAAGAAGAAGAAGAAGAAGAAGAATATCGTATAAGATAATAAGCATACGGTAAACATTACACCCCATATTTTATACGAGTTGCATTGTTCCGCATGACTGCTAGGTCTGTATGTAGGCCAATAATATATATGTATATATATATATATGTATATGTATATATAAGGAGACCTTGAACGGAAAATTTTGACTGAATTCGTCAACAGCCAGAAATTCATTACCTGCAGCAGAATTTTTAAGAATTAAAATATAAACTCAATATCACAGTTCATAAATACGAACATAGACTAGGCCTACATAATTATATGGATGCATATGTACATATTATGTATATTATGCATATATGTGAACACACATATCCACATTTGTACATGCATATATACATACAGATATCCACACATCTAATTTATATACCCATAAAAATGTAAATACACAGGTGCATGCACACATACATAAATAACTAGTTGGTCCAATTATTCGTATTAAGCCGAATAGTGATTGTCACCTGTTCGGTACAGCCCTTATAGAAACATGTAGGCCTACATCCAAGCACAAATACATATACAAATAATATACATGCATCAAAACAAAACATACAATAGGGTGTTTTTAAGGTACATGTGAAATTTTCAAATAAAAGATTTTTTAACGACCAAATGAAATTATTGTGCCAAATCATGTGTAAACTGAGTATCTGAAATTATATCTCGATAACTGAACATTTAGGACTTGCTCAAGAGGACTCAAGTTAGGAACTCGGTTGCATTGCAAGCATTACAATCTACTATTTCAATACATGCGAGCTGCATGCTATAGAACCCTTCTCAGTGACTAGTTCCCAACAAATAAACATTCACGATCATGTCGTAGCTGAAATCATGTTATTTTTGTCATTGGTCATGTGTTGCAAATGGCGGGAAGTGGTGCTTTTCATTCTTGTGTCATATGGCAGGCGTAATGCAAAATTTATTACAAAAAGCTGAGATTTAGTTGATAGGCAGTACTGATATCACTTCGGCTATGCGAAGCTGTCTTCACAAAGGAGAGGTTCCCATGCAAGGCAGTGGCGAAGCCAAGGGGGTTTCGGGGGTTAACCCCCCCCCATTGGCTTAAGAAGTTTTTAAAAAATGCTATTTATTCACTTAAATAAGAAAAAAACAATTGTTTACAGTAACAATTGTTTTTCTTACTTTATTCTCTTTGTTACTTTATTCCCTTGTTATTTACTGTAACACTGTTGGTTTGGTGTCAGAAAGGGCATCCGGTCAGGCCATAAAAATCCCCAACCCCCCATCAGAAATTCTTGGCTACGCCACTGATGCATGGTACTACTCAATTTACGCCTACACCAAGGAATCAGAGTCTGGATGACAACCTATAAGAGAGAGTACCAATTGTACTTTTCTATTTGGGAGATATGATCTTGCAGCCCTGGCAGCAGAGATTCTTCTGAGCCACAGTTTCCCCTTACTCTTCACTTAAATGACAAGATTATGCCAGATGTTACAGAGACAGGACGATAATGGTATATTATTTCAAAACGATGTTACCAAACTATTGGCCATCGTCTTACTCCAATCAGTGACAGCTACTGTCATGCCAGATTCTTGTTGGCTGAGATCTGAAGCTGGAGATTGGAAGACAAAGTCCTGGCCATGTGTTTTGACACAGTGTGGAGTAAAACGAGTTGCAAGGGCGGCATATGGATGAATCTGGAAGCGAAATTAGGAAAGGACCTCTTGAACCTTGCCATCGATACCATGTATCTGAAATTGCTCTGGAAAAGTGTTTCACTGCATGATTCTGCAGGGACTCCAGTATTGGAAGTCTATAGTCAAGAGCTATTAGATCTAATAGTCGCTTTCCAAAGATGAATTCCACCAAGGGAATAAAGTTCAGGTAACCAGGTGCATTTCACCGAGGGCGTTGGATGATTTACAAGATCGAGTTGTGGCTTTTCAGTTATCAATTTTCCATTAAGCAACGTCAGAGCACAAAGAGTATAATCTCGACCATCCAACTCTGAAAAGGTATGGAATCATTTACTTGAAGTGTCACTTTCTGTGACAGCAACTTAGTCTCACGTGAAGTGCTATTTCATCTGTATGTACCTGAAACAATGAAGCCCAAAGAGGAATCCATACTTGAGTCATCATATCTGACCCCACCTAAGAGTGACGAATGATCTGGCAGAGTGACTTTATTGAAGCGTAAAAGTCCTGGTCAGAAATAAGGGGGAGAAATAATTTGTTCTGCAATGGTCAAGTAAAACCAGATTTTTCAAATGTCTTAAGAGGAATAAACTATGACAACTTACAGTACTTCTTTGGATTTTGCCTTATATCTGATGTTTATGTGTTCAAATTTGATTGGATCTGTGAAAATTACAATGTGTCACAATGTCGCCTAAGTGGCTATTCTTCCAGTGCTTTGAGCAAGTCCTAAATCTATTCGGATTTTCATCTAATTTGGCAGGTAACTATATTTCTGACGGTGGAACACAAAAATATATTGGTCGTTATTAACATCGAAAATTTAATTTTTTAGACACACCCTAACATACAAGCATATATTTTTTACCTGGAATATCAAACAAAATACATGCTTGCTTATAATATACGCACCTACATCATACATGCATACGCATTTTTACAGTCACCAACACAGAAAGTAATAATACTTCAATGGTAATTTGCATTAACCCAGACTGATTAGCGGCTTATAATTTAAACATACGGCAGTCAATGCCTAACTTAAAAACCAAATGAGGACTTCATTAGAAAAACAACAAGGCTACAGTCTACTTTTTGGACATTTTGAGTTTACTGCGTCCTGTGGTTGACACCCCATGCTACAGAATGTGTATTGTTAAGTGTGTTTTCCCCACAGACATAGGCGTAACTTTCTATTGTGACGGTGGTGTCCAGTCACCACCACTTTTAAAAGTGGTGTTGAAATTCACCACCACTTTTTGGTCTTGCAAATAATATTTTTTTAGCATGAAAGCTTTTGGTTGTCTTCCGCTTAGGCCATTCATTCTCAAAATCAAGAGGCAGAGGACGAAATAGATAGAGAAATGGGGAGGATGGAGAATAGAGAAAAAAACATCGCATCAAAGTGAATAGGTCTACTTGATAGGACTGTATAACAATATAATTGTGTACTATTTGACTGAATTTTCCTGTTTATCATTCGATTGCTTTGGATATTGGCGATTGGTAATTGTCACATCTTTAGCACTACTGGTATTAGCCTATTAGTAGGCCTATTGTTGCTTCTTGCAGTCTGAATCTATACGCAGCAGTGCTTACTTAGTTACTTAGTCCTTCCGGTGCATGTCTGCGTGTCGGACAACGCACTTCCTCCACTCCTCCCTGTTCATCGCCATTTCTTCAGCCTCCTCCCATGACATCCCCAGACATCTTAAATCACCTTTGATGGTGTCCTGACAGTTCGTTCGTGGTCTTCCTCTCATCCTTCTTATTCCAGCAAACCATAACATCACCAGTTTGGCTCTTCGGCCCTCGGCCATGTGAACAATATATCTCATAAACCTCCATCTTCTTTTTCTAATGATATTTTCCATATCCTCTTGTCCCGTCGTATCTCTTATGATTTTGTTTGTTTTCTTATCCAGCCATGATACACATAGAATCCCCACCTCAGCCACTTATGGTGTGCTGCATCCAGTCTTTTCCTGTTTGCTACCGTCATGGGCCACGTATCAGATCCGCACAGCCCTTTGCTCATACTGCAGTGCCTGATGCGTATTTTCTATTTACCCGGGTTGGTTGCAAGCCCACCGCGGAACCCTTCTCCTTTATCTTGGTTTGAGACAGGTTCAGGATATCCCGACCGAAGAGGAAAATTGTTGTCACTAGCCTACTCAGGTCCTATACTGTAGTAATCGACCTCAGTATACCCTACATAGGCCCTATAGACGACTTCTTAACGGAAGCATAATCGCCTCCACCTGGGGGGGGGGGGTAAGTTTGCCTGTCCCACACTAACTTCCAAGCAGATTTAGACTCTACGGCCCTGACCTTTCTTTAAGTTTGGTTTTATAAGTGGACAACGTGTAATTCATTTTGTTGTAGTCTGGATTTGACATTAAGAAACAGAGTTTCTGTAAAAGTTCATAACTATTATAAAATTCACAACAGCAAGGTTTTAACATTACTGTAGCGGCTTGTAGCCCACTGTTAAGTGCGACTTTGGGCGTGACTGAAGGTGGCGGACAAGGTGTACTAAATTGAATTTGGGGGAGGGAAGCTCATCATAGCGGAAGGCGAGGAGAGAGAGGGGAAGGAAAATTTAGTGAGCAGACAAATGGTCACCACCACTTTCTGGAGGAAAGTTACGCCCTTGCCCACAGATAGTCTACCCAGGCCAGTCCGCAGTTACACCAAGAGGAGAACATAATAGGGATCATATAAAAAAACAGTGGCGCCACCTTCCTGTAAAATAAAAAATCTGAAACGAATGTTATTGATACTTAACGCATAGCCTACTTCTGAGTGCCAAAAATTTCATTAAAATATTTTCACAAGTGAGGTACGTCTAGAGTTTCACAGTTTGTTTGGTGAATATCTCAGCAACCTTATGGTGGACTTTAGTGGTTCTTCCGATGAGCTGTTCAAATGTAAGTGGCCACATATTATATTGCAGTCGATTTTCTATGTAATTAATGGTGAGTTAAGAGGTTGAAAATATGACCCATCGAAATAATATTGAATGTAGAATTCGAACAACATACTACTGCCTTAGAATTTCCCATCACCCTAGGATTTGCTAGGAGTTATCTTGCAAGTCAATTACCGGAAACTGTCATCCTACCCCCCCACACACACACACATACATACACAGGCTACATTCACACGGCTATTAAAAATAATACTATATGATTATTGTAACATAATATTCGCATCAATAAAAACATTTTACAGCGAATAGAACTTCAACTTGTCAACTGCTATCTGTGAGGTAGGATGTATAGGCCTAGGTCTAGTAATGCATCGACAACTTAGACAACGAACTATCTACTACTAAAACAACAGTAAGATGTCTAGTAATAGTTAGACTGATAATTATACTAGTAGGTCTATAAGCCTAAGAGTAGGTTAATAGGTCTAGGAATGCAAGTCAAAGTTCGAAATTCACATTATTATTTATAGCCATAACCTTTTGAGTTACATCGTAATAGACCATAATTTGTGTCAGTTTATTTCGAATAGGCCTACTTTGGGTTGCTACTTTGCTACACCGTTTAAATATGGTTGTTTTTGACAAACAGCCAACCAGGAGATCACTATGACCGATTCATGTGCGCAGTCCATAAGCTCCTTGAATAACTCAGCTGCGAGAAACGCATTACAAATGTTAAAATTCTATTAGATTGGACTTCCTGTCCTGTGACCATGATTTGAGTTTTGTTGATTTACACACAGCCTAGACCTATGCCACTCAAAAATCAATAATGATGCTCCAACGGACTATTTAGGGTTGAAATTAAAAGCAGATCATATCAATTTTGTTAATAAAGAGGTTGAAAGTTGACTGTTCGGCTAAATCCTAATACAACGCATTAATTTTGTCATCGTGTAGGTCTAGGTCTAAACATGGAAGGCAGAAAAACATAATAATTACAGGAAAATTGTTTAATGGAGCATTTACAGTCTTCATAGCAACTCACTTGTGAATCCTAATATCATCTCAAGTAATACTTTAACCAGAAAGGCAATAACAAACACATTGAAAATAATAGTCAGCAAAATTAATCATCACGTAAACGAAGTAGATGAACCACAACTCTGAACGAGTTATAGAAAAACAAAACAATAAAAAAAACATAAATCTGTGCCTACACTAATAATCATTTTCAATCAGCAGCCATCTTGGAATTCATTAAGCAAACTGATTGCCAACAGCTAAATCATCTGCACTGTGGTTTTCTTGTCGCATCTACTAATACTGTGCACGAAAGCTTTAAACACTGACTAATTCTCGACTCGATCCACAGTTCACAACCAGAAAAATTAGAATCTAGTTAGTGAAATAGAGCCGTTTCAGTCAAACACTCACTCAGAAAGCACAGCACTGGCCAAAAAGTTTGATGCATTTGTCAACATTATGCATTTAGGGAAATAGAGTTTCTAGAATTTCTGAGTATTCACCGATCCAGTAAAGGTGGACAGAGCTCTTTAGACCATAATATCACACTGCAGCGCAGTCTCGCCAGCTCATAACCATCATCTGAAAGTGGTGCCATTAGACCTATACAATTATAGCACGAATCTTTAACATGATTTCGTGGAAAAAGTGAGAGAGTAACTTCAGCCTTCAATATTACGTGATCGAGGTTCATAACACATCGGTTATGGTAGCGGTCGTTTGTGGAAAGACAGATATACAAAGAAACCGAGTGAGAGACGGAGACAGAAAATAAATAGATGGGAGAGAGAGAGAGAGAGAGAGAGAGAGAGAGAGACAGAGAGAGAGAGACAGACAGAGAAAGAGAGAGAGAGACAGAGAGAGAGAGACAGAGAAAGAGAGAGAGAGAGACAGAGACAGAGACAGACAGAGAAAAGAAGTGGGCAAGGGTGAGGTAGAGAGATGAATGTCTAAACGGTTATTCGGAAAAAGGTCACAGAGGCGCAGATCAAAGCCATAAAGCAGCATGATGTAATAGACTTGGTCGAGCGTCTCAACAACAGCATCCAGTCTAAGAATCTGTCGAAAGAAAGAGCGCCTTCGTTCGCTGCTGCTGCACTCTGCAGTGTATAAGAGATTAACTTCTGATATGAATTCCCTGCGGTGAACTTCGCTCCGACAAAGGACGTTCCCTCGGTGTTGGCGTCCATGGACTTAATAGCAAAGTCTGCACGTGGTCAACAACTGTGTCTATAATAATAGACCCGGCAGCGAGTATACTGTTTGGCCGTGTGACGTAATATCCACTGTCGCTTAATGCTTGATTGCTGAAGACAAAATGCCTGGCTGTTAGACAAGGCGCTGCTGTGAGGTCAAATTGCCGCT